>LR738716.1:130587713-130625534 GCA_902687465.1 Secale cereale
CGTTTACCTCACATAGCTGTTTTATCGTCTTTTGGGAGAGAGACATCACTAGTGAACATCATGAGACTCCGGTCCATATTACCATCATTGATCACATCCGCTATTTACTTACTATTGCAATTATACCTATCACTATTATCACTTGCGTTTGATCCTTTGTAAACTACAAGGCCGGAGGGATTGACAACCTCTTTGTACTCGTTGGGAGCAAAGTTATTTGTATCTGTGTGCAGGTCCACGTTGATTGCTAATATCCGGCGCCGTTAGCAGTTGACACCTTCTTGTTGAAACTGGGAGTCTCTGGGAAATCGATCCTTGGTATTACCAAGGGAAAACTTCTGCTACACTGCATCTCAAACCTTCCACTTGGGGTAACCAACGAGGGGTGAGAAGCCACCTAGCAAGGGATGGCCTCCTCCTCCCTCCATCCTTTATATACATGGCCAGGGAGCACCCCATGAACACACAAGTTGATTTTAGCCGTGTATGGTGCCCCTCCCCACAGATTCACACCTCGGTCATATCGTTGAAGTGCTTAGGCGAAGCCCTGCGCCGGTAGCTTCATCATCACCGTCACCACGCCGTCGTGCTGACGAAACTCTCCCATGACGCTCAACTGGATCAAGAGCTCGTGGGACGTCATCGACCTGAACGTGCGCTGAACGCGGAGGTGCCGTACGTTCGGTGCTTGGATCGGTTGGACCGCGAAGACGTTCGACTACATCAATCGCGACACTAGACGCTTCCGCTTTCGGTCTACGAGGGTACGTAGACACACTCTCTTCACTCGTTGCTATGCTTCTCCAAGATAGATCTTGCGTGATCGTAGGAAATTTTTGAAATACTACGTTCCCCAATAGTGTATTGATGTGTAATTAAACGAGTTTATGGCTGGACCATTCTCCTACCCGACTAGCTATATATATGAGGCATTGCAGCTCAGCCAAAGATACAACACTTCACCTCCACTGCTCCCTGGTCGTTCCTTTCACTATTGATGCCTTCGGTGATCCCATTCCGTCTACCGCTTACACGGCTGAGGGGAGAGCAGGTCTCCGAAACCCCACCTCTCTGGATCCTGTACGGGAGAGGGGCAGGTAGGTTTTTGGGAAGCGACTACGCGACTGCTCGCCGTTCGTCTACTTCCTCTACGTCCGCGTCGCCCTCGTCATTACCATGTTCACCGACGTTGAACGTGCCGCCGCCGAGAAGATCGAATCCGATAAGAAGGCAGCCGAGGACGCCGCTGCTGCCACCATCGCCGCTGCAGCTGCCTGGCCTACTGGAGGGTATAACACGTTTATCCCGCTCCTACTTATTTGCGTACTTGCAGTACTAGCATCATGTGTAGATCTGTCTACTGTTTGTGTAGTACGTGCATGTTTAGATCAGAATCAGTATGTCGTCAATTCAGTCAATGCCATGCTAGTGATTTATCTATGGATTAAATTAGTCGGAAAATTACCTATTTACTCAACACATTCTACAACAAAATTCTACCAATCTACATTCTACAAGCAAATCCACACTACTACTACTACCATTCTACCTATCTATTCTATTAAAAAACCTACATTGTACCTATATTTGCTATTATATTCTATTCAAAATACCTACATTCTATTCAAAAAAAACTATTCTATTCAAAAAATCTGCATCCGACATGCAAATTCTACCATTCTACCTATCTACCACACTACTGCCTACTATTATTCTACGCATCTACCATCCTACCAATTCAGTGGAAGAACATAAGGAGGGGAGGAGGGAGCGGGCAAGCGGGTAACAGCGGTGGCGAGGAGAGGAGATCGAGAGAGAGAGTGAGGAGAGTGACTCATCGAACACATTAACGTACGCATTCAGAGCGCTCTCTCACGATGTCCACATCGGCAGAGGCGTCACTGTTTGTGCTGGCCAATTGGAAGGATGAATTCGACTGGGGCCGGTCTTCTGTTTCCGGTTTGGATTGGCTGTTGGGTATTGGTGTCTGCAGGTGGTTCCAGCTTGATTTCGGGGCCCGATGTCAATGACGTGTGATGTTCTCTCTAGCGTGTTAATTGGATTTGGGCTCGATTGAGGAGCCCACCGCCCATGCTTAGGAGAAAAGGAAATATCTCCATTGAGAGCCCACCGCAAAGGCATCAGTCCGCACACAACCCACTCCTCGTCTTCTACGCCGCCACTCTTCCTCTGTTTCCTTGCATGCAACCATCAGTGCGGCGACGATACCTTTGAAGATGGAGGCTCTGCTTAGATCGGCTGGCCGCGTGGTGTAGTGGTGAGTAAGATGAAGAGACGTTTGGGTTGCATGAGAAGGTGATCAGATGGAGATGCAGGACAGCCGGGTGGTTGCATACCCAGTCGATGCGACGCTGGCAGGGAAGAGGATCTTGCCGCCGACCACCAGCCACGCTATATTTGGCCTCTCCAGGTACCCAAACCCCTCCAATCCCTCCTGATTAGCGTCGTCCTCAGTTGGCGTAGTCCTTGTGCTACACACTTCGATTGATCCGAGAAAATCCGTGGTTCGCAATGCCTTTTCATGGTCTCTGGGATATGATTTGGGGGCACTGTTTTTGTTGGGAAACGTAGTATTTTCAAAATTTTCCTACGATCACGCAAGATCTATCTACTAGATGCATAACAACGAGTGGGGAGAGTGTGTCTACGTACCCTCGTAGACCGGGAGCGGAAGCGTCAAGTGACGCGGTTGATGTAGTCGAACTTCTTCGCGATCCAACCGATCAAGCACCGAACGTACGGCACCTCCGCGTTCAGCACACGTTCAGCTTGATGACGTCCCACGAGCTCTTGATCCAGTTGAGCTTCACGGGAGAGTTTCGTCAGCACGACGGCGTGGTGACGGATATGATGTATCTACCGGCACAGGGCTTCGCCTAAGCACTGCAATGGTATAACCGAGGTGTGTTTCTGTGGAGGAGGGCACCGTACACGGCTAGAACAATTCAACTTGTGTGTCCTAGGGTGCCCCCTGCCCCCGTATATAAAGGAGCAAGGGAGAGGCCGGCCCTAGAGGGGGCGCGCCAAGTGTGGGGAGTCCTACTAGGACTCCCAAGTCCTAGTAGGATTCCCCTTTCCTTTCCGGAGTAGGAGAGAACGAAAGAGGTGGAGAGGGAGAAGGAAAAGGGGGCCGCACCCCTTGTCCAATTCGGACCAGAGGGGAGACACGCGCCTCCTTCCTTTTGGCCTTTTTCCTCTATTCCCGTATGGCCCAATAAGGCCCAAATACTCCGAAAAATACCCGAATCACTCGGAACCTTTCCGATGTCCGAATATAGTCGTCCAATATATCAATCTTTACGTCTCAACCATTTCGAGACTCCTTGTCATGTCCCCGGTCTCATCCGGGACTCCGAACTCCTTCGGTACATCAAAACTCATAAACTCATAATACCGATCGTCATCAAACGTTAAGCGTGCGGACCCTACGGGTTCGAGAACTTTGTAGACATGACCGAGACTCATCTCCGGTCAATAACAAATAGCGGAACCTGGATGCTCATATTGGTTCCTACATATTCTACGAAGATCTTTATCGGTCAAACCGCATAACAACATACATTGTTCCTTTTGTCATCGGTATGTTACTTGCCCGAGATTCGATCGTCGGTATCTCTATACCTAGTTCAATCTCGTTACCGGCAAGTCTCTTTTACTCGTTCCGTAACACATCATCTCGTGACTATCTCATTAGTCTTTTGCTTGCAAGGCTTATTATGATGTGTGTTACCGAGAGGGCCCAGAGATACCTCTCCGACACTTGGAGTGACAAATCCTAATCTTGATCTATGCCAACACCACGAATACTTTTGGAGACACCTGTAGAGCATCTTTATGATCACCCAGTTACGTTGTGACGTTTGATAGCACACAAGGTGTTCCTACGGTATTCGGGAGTTGCATAATCTCATAGTCATAGGAACATGTATAAGTCATGAAGAAAGCAATAGCAGTAAAACTAAACGATCATAGTGCTATGCTAACGGATGGGTCTTGTCCATCACATCATTCTCCTAATGATGTGATCCCGTTGATCAAATGACAACTCATGTCTATGGCTAGGAAACATAACCATCTTTGATCAATGAGCTAGTCTAGTAGAGGCATACTAGGGACATATTGTTTTGTCTATGTATTCACACATGTACTAAGTTTCCGGTTAATACAATTCTAGCATGAATAATAAACATGTATCATGATATAAGGAAATATAAATAACAACTTTATTATTGCCTCTAGGGCATATTTCCTTCAGTCTCCCACTTGCACTAGAGTCAATAATCTAGCTCACATCGCCATGTGATTTAATACTGATAGTTCACATCGTTATGTGAATAACACCCATAGTTCACATCGCCATGTGACCAACACCCAAAGGGTTTACTAGAGTTAATAATCTAGTTCACATCGCTATGTGATTAATACCCAAGAGTAATAAGAGAGTAATAAGGTGTGATTATGTTTTGCTTGTGAGAGAAGTTTAGTCAACGGGTCTGTCACATTCAGATCCGTATGGATTTCGCAAATTTCTATGTCTACAATGCTCTGCATGGAGCTACTCTAGCTACTTGCTCCCACTTTCAATACGCATCCAGATTGATACTTAGAGTCATCTGGATTTAGTGTCAAAGCTTGCATCGGCGTAACCCTTTACGACGAACTCTTTATCACCTCCATAATCGAGAAATATTTCCTTAGTCATCCAATTACTAAGGATAATTTTGACCGCTGTACAGTGATCTACTCCTGGATCACTATTGTACCTCCCTGTCAAACTCATGGCAAGGTACACAACGTGTTTTGTACACAGCATGGCATACTTTATAGAACCTATGGCTGAGGCATATGGAATGACTTTCATTCTCTCTATATTTTTCTGCCGTGGTCTGGCTTTGAGTCTTACTCAACTTCACACCTTACAAGTCAGGCAAGAACTCCTTCTTTGACTGATCCATTTTGAACTACTTCAAAATCTTATCAAGGTATGTACTCATCGAAATTCTTATTAAGCGTCTTGATCTATCTCTATAGATCTTGATGCCCAATATGTAAGCAGCTTCACCAAGGTCTTTCTTTGAAAAACTCCTTTCAAACACTCCTTTATGCTTTCCAGAAAATTCTACATCATTTCCGACCGACAATATGTCATTCACATATACTTATCAGAAAGGTTGTAGTGCTCCCACTCACTTCTTGTAAATATAGGCTTCACCGCAAGTCTGTATAAATCTATATGCTTTGATCAACTTATCAAAGCGTATATTCCAACTCCGAGATGCTTGCACCAGTCCATAGATGGATCGCTGGAGCTTGCACATTTTGTTAGCACCTTTAGGATTGACAAAACCTTCTGGTTGCATCATATACAAGTCTTCTTTAATAAATCCATTAAAGAATGCAGTTTTGTTATCCATTTGCCAGATTTCATAAAATGCGGCAATTACTAACATGATTCGGACAGACTTAAGCATCGCTACGGGTGAGAAAGTCTCATCGTAGTCAACTCCTTGAACTTGTCGAAAAACTTTCGCAACAAGTCGAGCTTTGTAAACAGTAACATTACCGTCAGTGTCAGTCTTCCTCTTGAAGATCCATTTATTTTCGATGGCTTGCCGATCATCGGGCAAGTCAACCAAAGTCCACACTTTGTTCTCATACATGGATCCCATCTCAGATTTCATGGCCTCAAGCCATTTTGCAGAATCTGGGCTCATCATCGCTTCCTCATAGTTCGTAGGTTCATCATGGTCCAGTAACATGACTTCCAGAACCGGGTTGCCGTACCACTCTGATGCGGAACGAACTCTGGTTGATCTACGAAGTTCAGCAGAAACTTGATCTGAAGTTTCATGATCATCATCATTAGCTTCCTCACTAATTGGTGTAGGAATCACTGGAACTTGTTTATGTGATGTTCCACTTTCCAATTCGGGAGAAGGTACAATTACCTCATCAAGTTCTACTTTCCTCCCACTCACTTCTTTCGAGAGAAACTCCTTCTCTAGAAAGGATCCACTCTTAGCAACAAAGACCTTGCCTTCGGATCTGTGATAGAAGGTGTACCCAACAGTTTCTTTTGGGTATCCTATGAAGATTTACTTCTCCGATTTGGGTTCAAGCTTATCATGTTGAAACTTTTTCACATAAGCATCGCAGTCCCAAACTTAAAGAAATGACAGCTTAGGTTTCTCGTCAAACCACAGTTCATACGGTGTCATCTCCACGGATTTAGATGGTGCCCTATTTAACGTGAATGTATCTGTCTCTAATGCATAACCCCAAAAGCGATAGTGGTAGATCGGTAAGAGACATCATCGATCGCACCATATCTAATAAAGTACGGTTATGACGCTCGGACACACCATTACACTATGGTGTTCCAGGTGGCGTGAGTAGTGAAACTATTTCACATTGTTTTTACTGAAGGCCAAACTCGCTAACTCAAATATTTTACCTCTACGATCATATCGTAGAAACTCTTATTTTCTTGTTACGATGATTCTCCACTTCACTCTGAAATTCTTTGAACTTTTCAAATGTTTTAGACTTGTGCTTCATTAAGTAGATATACCCATATCTGCTCAAATCATCAGTGAAGGTCAGAAAATAACGATACCCGCCGCGAGCTTCAACACTCATTGGTCCACATACATCTGTATGTATGATCTCCAACAAATCTGTTGCTCGCTCCATTGTTCCGGAGAACGGAGTTTTAGTCATCTTGCCCATGAGGCATGGTTCGCAAGCACCAAGTGATTCATAATCAAGTGATTCCAAAAGTCCATCACTATGGAGTTTCTTCATGCGCTTTACACCATTATGACCTAAACAGCTATGCCACAAATAAGTTGCACTATCATTATTAACCTTGCATCTTTTGGCTTCAATATTATGAATATGTGTATCACCACGATCGAGATCCAACAAACTATTTTCATTGGGTGTATGACCATCGAAGGTTTTATTCATGTAAACAGAATAACAATTATTCTATGACTTTAAATGAATAACCGTATTGCAACAAATATGATCAAATCATATTCATGCTCAACGCAAATGCCAAATAACATTTATTTAGGTTTTACACTAATCCCGAAAGTATAGGGAGTGTGTGATGATGATCATATCAATCTTGGAACCACTTCCAACACACATCGTCACTTCACCTTTAACTAGTCTCTGTTCATTCTGCAATTCTCGTTTCGAGTTACTAATTTTAGCAACTGAACCGGTATCAAATACCCAGGGGTTGCTATGAACACTAGTAAAGTACACATCAATAATCTGTATATCAAAATATACCTTTCTTCACTTTGCCATCCTTCTTATCCGCCAAGTATCTAGAGCAGTTCCACTTCCAGTGACCATTTCCTTTGCAGTAGAAGCACTTAGTTTCAGGCTTGAGTTTTAGCTTTGGGTTTCTTCACGGGAGTGACAACTTGCTTGTCATTCTTTTTGAAGTTCCCCTTCTATCCCTTTGCCCTTTACTTGAAACAAGTGGTCTTATTAACCATCAACACTTGATGCTCTTTCTTGATTTCTACCTTCGCCGATTTCAGCATCGCGAAGAGCTCGGGAATTACTTTCGTCATCCCTTGCATATTATAGTTCATCATGAAATTCTACTAACTTGGTGATAGTGACTAGAGAACTTTGTCAATTACTATCTTATCTGGAAGATTAACTCCCACTTGATTCAAGCAATTGTAGTACCCAGACAATCTGAGCACATGCTCACTGGTTGAGCTATTCTCCTCCATCTTGTAGGCAAAGTACTGTCAGAGGTCTCATACCTCTCGACACGGGCATGAGTATGAAATACTAATTTCAACTCTTGGAACATCTTATATCAAAACGTTCATAACGTCTGCATCTGCTCCTGCAATAGGTCTGTCACCTAGCGGTGCATCAAGGACATAATTCTTCTGTGCAGCAATGAGGATAATCCTCAGATCACAGACCTAGTCCGCATTATTGCTACTAACATCTTTCAACTTAGTTTTCTCTAGGAACATATAAAAAACGGGGAGCAACATCGCGAGCTATTGATCTACAACATAGATATGCTAATACTACCAGGACTAAGTTCATGATAAATTAAAGTTCAATTAATCATATTACTTAAAGAACTCCCACTTAGATAGACATCCCTCCGGTCATCTAAATGATCACGTGATCCAAATCAACTAAACCATGTCCGATCATCACGTGAGATGGAGTAGTTTCAATGGTGAACATCTTATGTTGATCATATCTACTATATGATTCACGCTCGACCTTTCGGTCTCCAGCGTTCCGAGGCCATATCTGCATATGCTAGGCTCGTCAAGTTTAACCCGAGTATTCTGCGTGTGCAAAACTGGCTTACACCCGTTGTATTTGAACGTAGAGCTTATCACACCCGATCATCACGTGGTGTCTCGGCACGACGAACTTTCGCAACGGTGCATACTCAGGGAGAACACTTATACCTTGAAATTTAGTAAGGGATCATCTTATAATGCTACCGTCGTTCTAAGGAAAATAAGAAGCATAATAAGATAAACATCACATGCAATCAAAATATGTGACATGATATGGCCATCATCATCTTGTGCTTTTGATCTCCATCTCCAAAGCACCTTCATGATCACCTTCGTCACCGGCGCGACACCTTGATCTCCATCGTAGCATCGTTGTCGTCTCGCCAACTATTGCTTCTACGACTATCGCTACCGCTTAGTGATAAAGTAAAGCAATTACATGGTGATTGCATTTCATACAATAAAGCGACAACCATATGGCTCCTGCCAGTTGCCGATAACATTACAAAACATGATCATCTCATACAAAAACCGTATAACTCATCATGTCTTGACCATATCACATCACAACATGCCCTGCAAAAACAAGTTAGACGTCCTCTACTTTGTTGTTGCAAGTTTTACGTGGCTGCTACGGGCTTAGCAAGAACCGTTCTTACCTACGCATACAAAACCACAACGATGTTTCGTCAAGTATGTGCTGTTTTAACCTTCACAAGGACCGGGCGTAGCCACACTTGATTCAGCTAAAGTGAGAGAGACAGACACCCGCCAGTCACCTTTAAGCAACGAGTGCTCATAACGGTGAAACCAGTCTCGCGTAAGCATACGCGTAATGTCGGTCCGGGCCGCTTCATCTCACAATACCGCTGAAGCAAAGTATGACATGTTGGTAAGCAGTATGACTAGTATCGCCCACAACTCATTGTGTTCTACTCGTGCATATCATCTACGCATAGACCTGGCTCTGATGCCACTGTTGGGAAACGTAGTATTTTCAAAATTTTCCTACGATCATGCAAGATCTATCTACTAGATGCATAGGAACGAGTGGGGAGAGTGTGTCTACGTACCCTCGTAGACCGGGAACGGAAGCGTCAAGTGACGCGGTTGATGTAGTCGAACTTCTTCGCGATCCAACCGATCAAGCACCGAACGTACGACACCTCCGCGTTCAGCACACGTTCAGCTTGATGACGTCCCACGAGCTCTTGATCCAGTTGAGCTTCACGGGAGAGTTTCGTCTGCACGACGGCGTGGTGACGGATATGATGTATCTACCGGCGCAGGGCTTCGCCTAAGCACTGCAATGGTATGACCGAGGTGTGTTTCTATGGAGGGGGGCACCGTACACGGCTAGAACAATTCAACTTGTGTGTCCTAGGGTGTCCCCCTGCCCCCGTATATAAAGGAGCAAGGGAGAGGCCGGCCCTAGAGGGGGCGCGCCAAGTGTGGGGAGTCCTACTAGGACTCCCAAGTCCTAGTAGGATTCCCCTTTCCTTTCCGGAGTAGGAGAGAAGGAAAGAGGTGGAGAGGGAGAAGGAAAAGGGGGCTGCACCCCTTGTCCAATTCGGACCAGAGGGGAGGCACGCGCCTCCTTCCTTTTGGCCTTTTTCCTCTATTCCCGTATGGCCCAATAAGGCCCATATACTCCGAAAAATACCCGAATCACTCGGAACCTTTCCGATGTCCGAATATAGTCGTCCAATATATCGATCTTTACGTCTCGACCATTTCGAGACTCCTTGTCATGTCCCCGGTCCCATCCGGGACTCCAAACTCCTTCGGTACATCAAAACTCATAAACTCATAATACCGATCGTCATCAAACGTTAAGCGTGCGGACCCTACGGGTTCGAGAACTATGTAGACATGATCGAGACTCATCTCCGGTCAATAACCAATAGCGGAACCTGGATGCTCATATTGGTTCCTACATATTCTACGAAGATCTTTATCGGTCAAACCGCATAACAACATACGTTGTTCCTTTTGTCATCGGTATGTTACTTGCCCGAGATTCGATCGTCGGTATCTCTATACCTAGTTCAATCTCGTTACCGGCAAGTCTCTTTTACTCGTTCCGTAACACATCATCTCGTGACTATCTCATTAGTCTTTTGCTTGCAAGGCTTATTATGATGTGTGTTACCGAGAGGGCCCAGAGATACCTCTCCGACACTCGGAGTGACAAATCCTAATCTTGATCTATGCCAACACCACGAATACTTTTGGAGACACCTGTAGAGCATCTTTATGATCACCCAGTTACGTTGTGACGTTTGATAGCACACAAGGTGTTCCTACGGTATTCGGGAGTTGCATAATCTCATAGTCATAGGAACATGTATAAGTTATGAAGAAAGCAATAGCAGTAAAACTAAACGATCATAGTGCTATGCTAACGGATGGGTCTTGTCCATCACATCATTCTCCTAATGATGTGATCCCGTTGATCAAATGACAACTCATGTCTATGGCTAGGAAACATAACCATCTTTGATCAATGAGCTAGTCTAGTAGAGGCATACTAGGGACATATTGTTTTGTCTATGTATTCACACATGTACTAAGTTTCCGGTTAATACAATTCTAGCATGAATAATAAACATTTATCATGATATAAGGAAATATAAATAACAACTTTATTATTGCCTCTAGGGCATATTTACTTCAGTTTTTGGCACGAATCCTGCTGGTTAAGGTTGGGGAAGGAAGGAGGACGGCATGAGATCTGCGACCGCTTAACCAATTCGAGAAATGATGACCGACACATCAGTTTTTTGTTCCGAGATCTCGAAACCTCCATAGGATTTTATTATGTGCCGCATGTTCCAACCTTGGTCAACGACGGGGAAAGTGTGTCTGACTTTGTGAATAAGAAAGGGCGCCTATCTCAATCATCAAACTATAGAAATTAATTATTCAACCTCCCTGTGACTAGACTAGAAGTCTGAATTGTTTGTTCCCGTGTCATATTCTACCAACAGGCCACTCAAATTGTTCCACAACTCTGTATTTTTAGCTATGATTGTGTTGTGGCAGTACTTAGTTCTCATCACTTTACGTTTGATGGAAATTCAGGGAGTGCTGGAAATGTGCTTGAAGATGACCCCGTTGGGAGGCTGAAAGTGTATGTCTCCCTGGTCATAAGCAGCATGGGCCGCAGAGGCAACCGGCTCCGTCCTGCTACAGCGTCACCATCCGTCGACCCAACGAACTAGAGAAGCATCAATAGGAGAAGGACAAGACAGGTACAGATGCGCTTGTTTCTTCCTGAGTTTTCATCCCTCTTTCTTCCAGTGCCCTGCTCTTAGTGCTTCTCTTCTTTGTGCAGATTTTGTTTCTCTATGTATATAAGGTGTTCAAAGAAAATACATAAAGGCTAACATGGTTCTACTTGCTATGTTATTAATCTAATTAAACCAAGATGCCTTTTCTGCATTATCACATATTGATAGTTCTATTTGAAGGACCTAGGAGAAACTTCAACGTTTGTACTACTCTGTCTCCATAGTAGTCATGCTCTTTCTCTGAAATAAGAAGAGTCATATACAAAAATAGTGTTGATTCTTCTCCTTCTGTTAATGATTTGTTATGACTATAAGGTTAGCATGAATTGTATTTATGAAATTATCCCTATTGCAGAATAAATTGGCATGGAGTAGTTTGTTCTGAAAATAATGCAGCTATATGTTACTGCCAATCAGGTGTTTTCCTTCCTCTCTTTTACTGAAGCTTTATATGAATTGTTCTCTGTGTGTAAATGGTCCATATGGATTTTTAATATATCATGCTATGTACAAGTGATAGTTCTCTATTTCCAATTAATGTATGATGGGTAGTGTCAGATTATTGAGCATCATTTATGTATCCTTGAAGTTATATTAGGCTGTTGTGTTATATACAAAAACAGTTATCGTGGATGCTGATGCAGGCAATTATAGGTGGAAATTAATTGTTTTTGTCGAAGGTGTTGGTTTCTGTGGTGGGCACTATGATACTCCTATGCATCCTCTATTTTGAACGCTTCAAAATTTGTGCGAGCAGAATTATTAAAATCCAAACTTTGTTTTAAGTGTCTGATTCCATTCTCATATTCTTGTGTTTTGAAGCAGATTGTATATATACTTATGTCTTGCTTCACTTTCTCATGTAATGTTTACCATGGTGTGCCTGATACGATTTCAATGATATTACCTAAGCAATTTTTTTATAATTCTCACTTGATGATGCCAACAGTTCATAAATTCCATCTGAATTTATTTGTCTGATATTGTAGCTATCACTAAGCTTTGCTTGCTTGCAGTTTTATGATCAGTAGCAAGATGGTGTGATTAATGATGCAAAGCCATTCCTCGGATTTCGATGATTTGGTACTAACTTGAATTTTATTTACTGAGATGTAGTCCATTATGCATGATGCATTCGGTTCTTATAGCAGATTTAATATAATGGTGTTGCTATATGGGATTATGAACAAAGTAGATTGGAAATTTCTCATAGATTTCAGTGATGCTACATCAAGCTGTGCAACTTATAAATCAAACCAATTATTTAGTTAGAAATGTAAAAACGTTGGCTTCCTCGGTGTATTTGTATTACTAACCTACTACTACTCGTGGTGTGGTAGATAGTCCAAATGCAATTGCATTGTTTGTGCTTACACACAACTATCTGCCCATTCTCTACCACCTACACTACAATAGCTGGTGGTACATGCCAGAGAAGATACCATTTATACCATAGCGTGGGACACCTTTCTCCTGTTATTTGAAAGCACCTTTTTTCTTGTTTAGAGTATTCATGTTTTGGGTTTATGTAAAGGTCTCTGGAAAAGAGCATATTTTTGCTAAATAAGGCGTGATGCATCCTTCCGCGCACCTGGCCGCCTACATAGAAAAAGAATTGAACTTAATTAGCTGCATTTGCCTGCACTTAGAAGAATAGAGGGCAGAATAGTTGCAGGCTTGCTTTCTATTAATCACTTTTATTTACACTGTAGGTAGCTCATCTATAGGTACCTTGATAACAGTAGGTTAATATTGATATTACGGTGATATTAATACACTGAATTTTTTGGAAAGAACACAGTGTCAGGATCTTTGACAGAATAGAATTTTGCCAATAGGGAGTTTGAGGCTATCATTGATGAGGTGTCCTGGAGAGCTGCAAGCTGCTCATCTTGCTTCGAATCATGTTCCTGTTGTTGTTTTCTCTGCCAAGAGTGTATTATTTGGGTAGTGTTGCAGCTCTGTTTTCTTGAAAATTGACCCTGTAAATTCTTGTTTTCTAATAACTGATCATGTAAAAAAAATCGAAACAGAGGCAAAAGTTTTGCCTCATCGATTAATTAAGAAGAAGAGAGTTGCCCAGTTAATTTTAGGAAAACTGGGCGAAAACCTACACAAATGGAGCACAGACTAACTACTCACATGGCAAGAAACATCACAATCGCACGGTCGGTCATTGCCAAACTCTCCGAATGTACAACATCCACAAACCCTGACACTGCTACTACGCCAAGTGATCTCGACAAGAACACCACGACACAAGACATCATGCACCTCCCAATCCAAGACGACAGGCCGAGAGACCGAAGATCATCCATCAAGCAACCAGAGACGCCTTTCCTATGACGCCACTCTTGCCTTTGCCCACCTTCTTTGGTTTGCCCCTTATTGGTGTCCCTGTCAGGAGGCAAGCAATCGACCTGCCCAAACCAGGCCTAGCAACCTCCACGCTAGCGAGCAAGTCACAAAGTTCCTTTGTAAAGAGAGCATCTGAATTCGGAGTAGGTGCCAACACACTTGGCTCAATAGCCATGCCACTCATGGGCATCACCTGCTCGATGGTCGCGGATGAGGGAAGTGCAGCAACATCTGAAACTCCGCACTCGATGGCTAATGCCTGACGTCCAATGGACTTAGGCAAGCGAGAGATCACACCATCCAAATCACTATTCTCCTCGGCGTCAACAATCTGGCTCAACTCCAGGGGGGATGTTGGTGGCAAAGCCACACTCGAGTTCTTGGGAGGGTCTACCTGCAGTTGATCGACGCACAAAGGCAGAACCGGGCCCCCACACAGCTCCTGAATCTCGGGCATGATTTGTAGCACCGGAGTCACAACCACATCATTGTCAAGCCCCTCAGAGGCTAAAGGCGGCGAGTTGGCCCTAGCACGAGGGGAGAAATGACCATGTAGCTCGTCTCCCTTCTCAACGTCGAAGCTGCCATCAGGCACAACCAAAGGGCGCAACGCATGAGTAGTCTGCAACACAGGCGGCGTCAGGGAGAGCTCGCCCAGTGCAGCCTCAGCACACTCCATGAAGCTCTCCATCCGCAACATCCAACCTTTCATAGAGTTAACAACATCAGGCAGAGGCTGGACCGTTTTATCAAGCTGAAAGGAAGCCATACCAAGAAGCTCAGACCGCAGCAGCTCGGCCTGCCTCTCCAAAGCAGGCTGCTCCACCGGGGCCATAGAGCCAGCTGGAGCAGAAACGACCGATGCCCAAGAATTACAACAAAATGTCTTCGAGAGGGGTGGGGCTTCTTTCTGGACCTTGAATGGAGATGGAGCTTGTTGGTGCTCGACGGGGAGGCGGGGCAATGGTGAGAAAATATGTCTTCCCAAGGAGCTGAGGGGACGCCAGGCATTGTGGCACTCATGTGCTCGATGACCGTTCTCAAGGCACCGATAACACCTAAAAGGATCTCGACAATCCATTGCACGATGTCCAAGAAAGAGACATCTGCAACATCTACCATGAAGCCATGCGGGGATGGGACGGGGAGCCAAAGCAGGGACAAGTGATGCCTGCCGTTGCACATCACGCCGCGGCAACACCTTCTGCCAACCTCCGCATGTATCCGCATCACACGCCACGTCCTGCCGAGCAGCCGAAACCGAGGATTTGGTAGCCGGCGGAGGCCTCCGTGGGGTCAGCTCATCATCATCATCATCCCCGTCATCTTCGCCGTCAGTAAGGGAGCTCCACGAAACAGATCGCTCCGAGGCAAGACCCGCCGCATTATCGACATGAGCTAAGGACAGCATCGCTTCCACAGGAGTCGTGGACAGCGCATCAGTAGCAGGAGTTGTGGGCGGCGCTTCGGTAGCAGCAGCAGCCGATGGTGACGGCGGGGCTTCCACAGGAGTCAAGTAGGACATAGCAACACCAGCAGCAGTCGGCCACGGCATGCCCATAACAGCAGTCGAGGTTGACGGCGCGGCATTGATAGAAGCAGCGTCAGCAGAGGCCGGGGACTGGGGACACCCAAGCAGCAGTCGCGGCGAGGACCCGTCCTGGGGAAGCCGCGAGCTATGCACCATCGGAGATGCAGCCACAACCGGCCTTGGCGGTAGCCCAACGCGGGACAAGTGGCCACTGATGGCCGGGGAAGCCTTGCGGGAGGCCAGGGCAGCCGCAGCCAGCACTGCGGCGGAGGTGGCCGACCCCGACGGAGAAGAAGCCGGCATCGTGGACGCACACGCAGGCATCTTGCTCGGCGGCGGCGGGACAACGCTTGGCCTAAAGCTTGCCGACAGCAGCGTGCCAGCCGGGACGCAGGGTGGCGACGTGGAGCCCGCAGCCGGCGAGGGCCTCGGGGAGTGCACGAGCTCGCGGCTGCCGGCGGACTGAGCTCCCTCCATGGCCGACGCGGCAGACGCAGGCTTGGAGCACGGTTGTGGAGGTAGGTTGTGGAGGCACGGCGTCGGATGGAGCAAAGCTTCGCAATGGAGAGAGAGAGGAGGTGGAGGGGATCCCGGATCCGGTCTCGGCTGAAGCAGGGGAGGCCGGAGGCGGTAGATCGGGCGGCGCCGCCGCGAGCGCGAGCGCGAGCGCGAGAGTCCCTCATGCTGTGTAGGACGTCTGTCAGAACTAACCTCCTGATCCTGTAAATTGACCTTGTAAATTCCTGTTTTCTTACAACTGATCCTGTATAGAGTTGCAGCTCTGTTTTCTTGAAAATTGACCCTATAAATTCCTGTTTTCTTAGAACTGGCCCTTTAAACTATTATGTGTATGTTAATGAAGTTTGACGTCACGCCTTACATGACAGTGCAATCTATTATCAATTGCAACTGATTATGGTTAAGCTCATCATTTTGTTGGAGGCTTGCCATGTGTACACATCACAAAAAAGAAACTGGAATTGGCGCCACCTACCTGGCACCGCAGAGCTTCTGCTCAAGCGGCGCACCAGGGTGCGCCCCAACCACTAATGAGATGAGGAAACGGACGACTGGGCGTGGGATAAGGTCAGCTTAGTAGTAGCGTTGGGAAGATGGCCCGCGCTACTGCTAATCCCAATACCTGTAATGTTGGCATGATACCCCACGCTGCTGCTAAGTGGGACCCACCAACTGGTAGAGTTAACCATAGTTGCAGGACGGGGCACTATGCCCACGCTACTGCTATCTGTTTAGCAGTAGTGGGGGGTTTCTGGGTCGGACTGCTACTATAGACAGCCCCAATGGGTACGATGGGGACCATTTATCATCAGCAGCGTGGGTTGGCATGCCCGCGTTACTGCTATATGCTGACCTGTAGAGCGGGTTACGTCCCCACGTTGTTGCAAAGTAGAAGTAGCGTCTGCCCGTTAACCCACGCTATTGTTAGAGCACCTCCAATGGGGCGACCCATTTCGTCCGCTTGCGTCTGTTTAGGTCCGCGCGGACAGAAGTTTGGCGTCTGCTTTTCGTCCGCCTGCCGACCCATTCCTGGCCCATTTTTGAGTCGGATTTGCATCGGCGCGGACACGAGATGGATGCGCGCGCTTGCCTTCTCCTCCCGTCGGGCCCGCTATTTGCCTCCATTCCCTCCATTTCCCCCAAAAACTATCCCACCCGCGCGCACTCTCGCCCCAACCCGCCATGGACGACGACCTCGACGCCGCCGACGACCTCGACGCCGCCGACGACCTCGACACCGCCGCCGACCTCGCCTCCCTCGCCTCGTCCGGCATGAAGACCGCCCCCGCTGGCAAAGCCAAGCCTCGCATCCCCCCGCAAGACCGTCGCCGCACCAAAGCCGAAGAAAACGCTGACGCCCGAACAGCGGGCAAGGAAGTCGGCCAAGAGGAAGGGCTGGAGGCACGCAGCGAACGCGAGGGAGGAAGCAATCGAGGCGGCCGCCGTCGCCGCCGCCGCGCAGCAGGAGCTCACCAACGCCCGCGTCGCGGCGGCAACGAGGGAGGTGCTCTATATGCTAGGGTTAAACCCTAGCCAGCACGGCCTCGTCAACACCGCCGTGGCCGTGGCAAGCATCGGATCATCCGCGTTCCCTCGGATGGTGCTACCCGACTCGCCCCGCGCGTCGGCTTGTACCCCGATGCCCGGCTTCCACGTCTACCCGCAGGCCTCCCGCCTCTCCGTGGAGTGCTCACCCGAGGTGAGCGTGGTGACACCTTCCACGCCCGCGCCACCGCCCATCGACCTCAATGCGACACCGGTGGCCTATGGCTCGTCAACCGGGAGCGCGAGGAAACGAGCTCGCCAAATGCCGGCCAGCATGCTGTCGGGCGCGCGCAACCTATTGCCGCCTTCCGGTGACGACGACTGCATGCAGAACATCATCTTCGAGGGTGGTGCACCGGCCGCTGGCGGCGCCGCCGGGGCTGGCTACGATCCCGAGGAGACACAAAGCCAGGGCGGGCGAGGGGCGTTCACGTCATCCACCTTTGATCAAGATCAGGCGGCCTTCATGCATGATCGGGTCGGCCTGGATTGGGACAGCTTCCCACTTGACCACGAGTTTCCGGAGGACTACGGGCAAAAGAGGACGATGTTGACTTCGAAGGGGGGCCTTTGTTCGAGGACGCGCTCGCCACCCAAGCCACCGGGGCGAAGCCGAAGCAGAAGAGCAAGCGGACCAATGCATACACGGCGGCCGAGGACAAGCTTATTTGTGAGTGTTGGAGAGACATTGGGCAAGACCCCAAGACGGGCTCCAAACAAAAGTATTCGGCTTTTTGGATTCGTGTCCACTGCGAGTTTCATGAGCGCAAGAAGTTCTCGCCGTACCAAATAGTGAGCACGCGTGGGTGGGTGTCCATTTCGAAGAGTTGGAGGGTGATCCAACAAGAGTGCAACAAGTTTTGTGTCACTCTTGAGAGCGTGAAAGCCCGCCCCGTGAGCAGCATCGGCATTCAAGACATGGTATGCTAGCAAGCCGACCTATGTTGTGTCATTCCGTTTATGTTTTCATGTTCATTTGTATACCATTGGCCAATATGCTTGCATGAAATACATTTGTAGGCATTTCAATCTTTGGAGGCATTCAAGGTCCAACATGATGGCAAGTGCTTCAACCTCTCCCATTGCTTTAGGATCATCAAAGACGATGAGAAGTTCAAAGTGCAATATGCCACCCTCAAGTCGCGTGGGAGGAGCAAGCCATGGAGGAGGTTGGAGACGGCGAGAAGGCACGACCGCGAGGGAAGATCAACTCCAAGAAGGAGAACAAGCGGGACGCGACATCGAATGCCTTGATCGCAACCATGGAGGGCATGATAACCAAGGAGGACTCAAGGGAGGAGGAGCGCCGGCATTGCAAAGCGGAGCAAATGGACGCCTTCATGGAGATCCAAAGGAGGAGGCTCGAGATGGATGCCGAGAAGCAGGCCAAGATGCTTGAGCTGGAGATGGAGAAGCAAGCCAAGATGCTAGAGATCGAGGCCGCCAACGCCAAGACCAAGGTGAAAGAGGGGGCTCTCGCGAGCATGATGACCGGGGTGGAGATCATGAAGGTGGATCTCAACAATGTGTCGCCAAGGAAGATGCCATGGTTTGAGAAGATGCAGGCTGACATGCTCAAGTTCGACGACGAATGATCTATGGCGGAGAGCGCCTTCCCCTTTTTGTATGCCGGCAGGTGTGCTGGCATGACCACGGGGCCACGACGGCGTGGTCGAACTCAAGTCCCACCCCTTTTTGTGTGCTGGTATGTGTGCAGGCCGCTGGCAAAAGCGCCATCAAGAACTATGTGGTGTTTGTTCTTTGTCGGTGCTGGCATGATGCCGACATGAGACATGACTGTTGGCATGACCCATGGCCGCGGGCCTTTTTAAAAGATTGCGCGCGGACATGAAATGGATCGGCGCGTTGGACGCAATGCCGACCCAAATCTAAAACAGGACGGACGTCGGGCGGGCGGCCGACCCAAACGAACAAAAAACGGACGAAATCGCCGTTCGTTTTGGTCGCCCCATTGAAGTTGCTCTTAAGTCTATGTACATATAAGGATTTCCTGATAGTGAGTCTATGAAGTTGAAACGCTGCAATGACGCTTTACAATCATTTCTAACCGTGAACAGAAACAACATTTCATACGTTAGGATCGCACTATCCTCCCGTGTAGGAAGCGTAGGAGAGACTTGTCGTCGTGGCATGCACCCGATGTTTCGTCCCCGTGTGGCATTTCCTCTAGCTGTACTTTGATGCAGTTGATCAATGCAACCCAGTCAGCACGCCGGCCCTCGTCAACGACGAAAGTTCGCCGCAGATAAGCACGGCGACGTCGGCGAAGAAGGAAGGACGGAACCGTCACCTTCAGCCACCCACCGACGAGAGCGACGTTGTAGCCATTGCCGCGTGGATTTCTTCCTTTAATCTAAGGAAAACCGTCAACCAGTCTCCGTGTCAAGGCGGCGGCGATCAACGCGTCTAAGCAACTTCAATGCTCTAGGTTTTCAGCCTTGCGACCATTCTCACCTAGACAACAACTTTACTGAGAAGGAAATAAATAGTGCTATTTTTTATCTTCACCTAGAAAAAGCTCCCGGGCCTGATGGATTTACTGGGCACTTCTTACGAAGTTGCTGGGACACCGTGAAACTGGATCTATTGGCCGCTTTCTCTCACTTCCAGAACCTCAACTCGCAAAAATTGTTCCTTCTTAACAGTGCCGGCATCACTCTATTGCCCAAGCATGCTGGTGCTAGCAGACCACAAGACTTTAGGCCTATAAGCCTTATACATTTCTTTGCCAACCTTGCAGCCAAGATACTTGCGACTAGGTTGCAGCCTCAGATGGATAAGCTTGTTTCCCAATGCCAAAATGCTTTCATAAAGGGTCGAAGCATTCATGACAACTTTGTGTATGTGCAATCCATGGCAAAGGTGCTCAGACAAAAAAATCCATCGATTATGTTCAAGTTGAACTTGGCCAAGGCTTTCGATTCTGTGCCTTGGGAGTTCCTTCTCAGCCTACTCGAATTTAGAGGGTTTGGGCCGAAGTGGAGGGAGTGGATTTCTGCTCTTTTCCTTACCTCCTCCACCAAGGTCTTGGTGAATTCGGCGCTTAGTCCGCTTACCGATCAGATTCTGCATCGCAAGGGACTTAGACAAGGGGACCCCCTATACCCCCTTCTTTTTGTCTTGGTGGTTGATTGTCTTGGTAGATTGATGGATACAGCACAAGCTCATGGTGTCCTAGCCCCGCTTGGTACACAGACTATTAGACGCCGGGCTTCCATTTATGCCGATGATGAGATCATCTTCAGCAAACCACTACTCTCAGAGATTACTGTCGTCTCTCAAATTCTGAACCTCTTTGGCAATGCCACTGGTCTGAAGAATAATATGGTTAAGAGCAAAATCATTCACATCCAGTGCGAGCACATCGACCTCTCGGACATTCAGACCGCCCTGGGATGTCAGCTTGATAGTTTCCCTTATACTTACCTTGGGATGCCGCTGTCTGATAAAAGGCTCAAATGGCAAGATCTGTAGCTTCTCATTGAAAAAATTATGAAGAAAATTGCTGGGTAGAAAGCTCGGTGGATTTCTACTCCTGGGCGTGTCACTCTTGTAAGATTTGTGCTCTCCGCCATGCCCATCTTCCAGTTGCTGGCAGTGGAACAACCCAAATGGGTTTTCAAGCAGATTGATAAATTGCGAAGGGCCTTCTTATGGTCTGGTTCAGACTCGGTCAGTGGAGGAAAATGTTTAGTGAAGTGGTCGCTGGTTTGCTCCCCCCTGGAGCTTGGTGGTCCTGGAATTCATGACTTATACAGAGAAAGCAAGGCTTTGGCAGAATGCTTCCTGTCCTGACAAACCTTGGCATGGGCTACCCCTACCTATTGACAAGGAGGTCATGAATCTTTTCTGTGCATCTACGTCCTGGGAGATCGGCAGCGGCACTCACATATCTTTTTGGCATGATCACTGGCTTGAAGGGATCTCTCCTTCATCGGATTATCCCAAACCTTTTCAATCATAGTAAAAGGAGGAACATCATTCTTTCTCAGGGTATAAGCAAAAGATTTTGGGTCAGCTTGATTAAGCCAAACCCATGCGTTGAAGTGATTGCTGAGTATTTGGACTTTTGGCAACGTGCTGACCAGGTGGTGCTCTCCTAAGCCGATGACAAAATCATTTGGAAATGGACCTCCAACAAGATTTACTCTGCTAATTCTGCATACCATTGCCAGTTCATTGGCGGGATTCACACCCCTTTCTCACAACTTATTTGGAAGATCAAGATACCACAAAAGGTGAAGTTCTTTGTGTGGCACGCCATTCAAGGTAAATGCCTAACTGCGGATAACCTCCCAAAAAGAAATTGGCCACACAACCCTGTGTGTCCACTGTGCTGCATTGGTCTAGAGTCTGCTATTCACCTTTTTGGAACTTGCCCGTTCACTGCTGCTGTATGGGGTTTCTTTCTGACCAAATTCAAATATCGATTTGACCTCCGACCAAGCTATGATACTAACTCTCTGATACAATGGTGGCTTCCCACTCTGGACAATATTCATGTGCATCCACAGAAAGAATTCTCATCTCTTTGCATGATCATCTGGTGGCAGGTTTGGAAAGAAAGAAATAACAGAATTTTCAATGGCAAAGACACCGACTTCATGGGAACCTGTAACATGATAACTGACGAGTTGCACGCTTGGTTTCGGGCTGGTGTCAAAGGTGTGAAGTGGCTGGCGCAGTAGCCTAGTTTTTTATTCTCCCCCCTGCCCCCTGTCTTCTTTCCTTCTTCCTTTCCTACATATGTAAAGTTCCTGGTTCAGGGTGCCAACAATTATGGTACACCTTGCTCTCATGTATTTCCCGGATGGATTAATCCTCTTAGTGAATGAAAAACAGCATCGGGCTGTATTTCGTCAAAAAAAAAAAAACTTTTCATACGCCCGTTAGGATCGCACTATCCTCGCGTGTAGGAAGCGTAGGAGAGACGAGTCGTCCTGGCATGCACACACCGATGTTTCGTCCCCGCGTGGCACTTCCTCTAGCAGTACTTTGACGCATGCAGTTGACCAGCTACGAATCCGCTTTCTGACCAACGCCAACCCCCGTCAGCAGTCAGCACGCCGGCCCTCGTCGACGACGAAGGTTCGCCGCAGATAAGCACGGCAAGTAAGGAAGGACGGAACCGTCACCTTGCAGCCACCCACCGACGAGAGCGACGTTGTAGCCATTGCCGCGTGGATTTCTTCCTTTACTCTAAGGAAAACCGTCAACCACTCAACCAGTCTCCGTTTCAAGGCGGCGGCGATCAACGCGTCTAAGCAACCCACCGGATGCCGCATACGCGCGTGCATCTCCCTATAAGTAGACAAATCGGATGACGCTGTTTCCACTCCATCCCGTTCTGTCCAGTCATAGCTAGTTCCTCCTCCTTCCTCCTCTCCTGACCTTTGATTGGTATCCGTCAGTTGTGTCAGAACTCAGAGGAACAGAGCGTTCTTCTGCGGAGTCTTTGCTAGCTCTTCCCGCAACTCGACCATGAGCTACCAGCAGGGTACGTACCAGTTCCATTTTGTTTGGCGTCTCGCATCTTTTGCTACGGTTCGTAAGAATCGCCGGCGAGCATGGTTGGTTCTTGAATTCTGAGTTTATCGTTCTGTTTCTTCCGGTTACGCAGGCTACCCGCCGCCGGGCACTGCAGCAGCCTACCCTCCGCCGGGCCAGCAGCAACAGCAGGCCTACGTCGCTCCGCCGCCGTCCACCTACCCGCAGGACCAGCAGTACCCTCCTGCCGGCGCCGACACCACCAGCCGCGGGGGGCACGGCCACGGCGGCGGCGATGGTTTCTTGAAAGGATGGTACGTGATTTTTCTCCCTTGTTCTGAATTCTCACTCAGTTGAGATTTAGTACGTCGGAGTAATGAACTAACAATGATGATCGTCTGCTACTTGTGTTGTTGCAGCTGCGCGGCGCTCTGCTGCTGCTGCCTCCTCGACGCCTGCTTCTGATCGAGCTTGTTCCATGTTGTTCCACCGCCGTGATCAGGCGCGGCATATAGAATACATTTTGCTTCCTTTTTGTCTGCGGTTGACGTGTTGAGTACTAGTCCCACAACACGATTTCTTGTGGTGCCTTGTATTGTTTCCATTCGTATGACTCAGATAGATATACATGTGAGATGCATCTTGTGGCCTTATTGAATGCCATACTTCCTTGGTGTTATTCACCTTGTTGGCAGTGCTGACTGAATTATTCACAGATTGAATAATTTCACAATAATTGTGGTGAATTTGGTACAGTTAACCTCATGTTGCAATGTTGTTGATCCATCTGAATCGTACACTAATTTCAGAAATCTCCGAAAAGGGGTGCCCAGTTTCAGTCTCGCCGACAACCGAAACCTGAATCGTACACGAACTATAAAAAAGGCACGAGCCTTGGTTTCAAACACCAGCAGCCAGGCAAACAAAGCATACCCTGACAGCATTTGTTGTTTCGTACGTAGTAAGGGCAAACCAATCTGCTCCACCACACAGGCCGCCATATACTCTCCATGATGTTTACAGGAGCTAGCTAAGCCCAGTCATTTGCTCACAACACAAAAAATGAACCACGAAGTTTGATCTCCGCCATATAACCAAATAAAACACAACAACCGCAAAGATGATATTTTATAACTAAAACTAACAGCCAGCCATGCAGGTCAAAGGGCAAAATGAATAAAGGGGGCATAATTCATGCTCTGACGAGTAGGCTCGCTCACTTGCACCATCAATTTCTAAACACCGCAGGTTCGCATCGCCAAGAAAGATACAGGCATAATGAAAATTGCACATGTCCAAGCAAGACTGCCTACGAATCACATTTCAGTGAACGAAATCATGTAGTACCACATACATCTTCCTGGCTTCAGGCGCATTAGACCACTCCTTCAAGGAAAACACCGGCAGTGCGTCCATTTCATTACCATCTACCAAGTGCTCTGCGATATAGCAATTCACATGTTAGATCATCAAAGACAGATGAATAAATACATGCAAATAGCTCCCAAACTATCTGCAACCAATGTAGTGCCCACTACAGTTATCACAATATAACCGCAATACAAAGCCTTAGACATATGTTCCCATGTGACTTCCTGCTAATTTAATTTAATCACTATAACATTTATGTGTATGTTCTGAAAGTATAGAAACCAAGAGGAACCCAAATACAATGTCTACTCATTGCCTACATGTTCTTTCAAATTTGATGCTCGTGCACATTGCAAACTTATATAGTAGGAGTAATATATAACAAAGCACCATTTTGACTGGGTCGCCTTTCCGTGTTTCTCTTCAAGTCAAGAAGCCAAGTAAGCTTTCTGTGTTTCTCTTACACAGTAATACTTCCAAATTGTAAGCTTTGCTAGTCAAGTAGTGCGTGACTTGACATTTCACCTTTTTTTAGTTTTAAACAGAAAATTCAGAGAAACCATAATAAAAATTTCTCACATCAAACTATGAAACAAACAAACAAATGGAAATTAACACCGGTTAAGGTTGTCGTCACTTGCGTGCTACACTGACCGAATCAAATCGTTCATTTCCTGCTCTACAGTTCACCCAAATGTTTTATCTTGAACTAAGATACTACTACGGATATGAATTCAGAACGTCCAGGAAGCAGAATCACCAATGCAGCAGATAGAAATGTAATTGGTACATACTTACCCAAAAAACTAACAGCAGCAAACATCCTACTGGTCCATGCTGCATTCACCAGCATCAGGCTCATCCTCGTCTTCTTCCTTCTTCAGTTGCCCACAGGCATTGCACTCAAATACGTGGGACAGCTCACCGTTCGGCAAGGGCGGCAGCGGTGCAAGCATGCCATAGCAGTCCTCACGGTCACACAGATACCTCACAAAGAAGAAGGCATGTGGGAAATCGTCTCCGTCTTCATCACTCCCTTCCTCCTGCTCCATCCCCTCATCACCAGCATCTTCAGCATCCTCCTTGCCATTCTCCTCTTCCATGGTGTCATCCCCATCACTGCCGCCATCATTATCGTCATCAAACTTCCACTTGCTCTCAATCTGACACCGATCACACTCACACCGGAACCCATAATCCTCCAGCAGCCTGCGTTGCCGGTCAGCGTACCTCCAATTGGCTGCGAAATAGCTGATGCAAACCTCTTTCCCCTCTGTTATGCCATGGAGAGCGCGCACCACGATGTCCGTGTTCCCTGGCCCCGGCCTGTCGGCATAATCGAAGTGGCAAGCATTGGGCAGGCAGTCGTGGTTGAGCAGTGCCGCGCGAGGGTACACCGCGCAGCACCGCGCCTTGCGGAGCTCCAGCGGCACGTCGGGGCGGTACGGCTCCAGGATGGAGAAGCTGTTGGTCCGGTCCTTGGAGAGGAGGGCCGCCGTGAGGTCCAGAGAGAAGCCCGCGGGCAGCATGTGCGACGGCGCCACCGACGCCACCGCGGCGTGGAGGCTCGCGGCTTCCTGCTGCTGGCTCGGGGAGGGACCTTGCGGGGCCGAGGAGAGAGAGAGGATGGCGCTGAGAGAGGGCTCCTGGAGCGAGTAGGCCGAGAGGAGGAAGAGGAGGGGCTCCTGGTGCGCCTCGGGGGCGGCGGCGAGGCCGCTGGAGAGCGCGGCGCAGAGGAGGCGCGGGTGGGAGGCTGCGGCGCAGGCAGGGGAGCAGAAGGCGGCGGCGCGGCAGGAAGGGCAGGGGGTGTGAGGCGGCGGTGGGAGCGAGCGGAAGCAGGCGGAGCAGTAGGAGGAGAGAGAAGCGAGCGAGGACGGGTAGAGGAGGATGGGCGACTCCGACAGGAGCACCTCGCCCTCGAGGATGTCGCGGGCGGCGAGGAGCGCGCGGCCGCGGCCCGGGAGGTCGGCTACCCTGAGGGCGTCGTCGGCCATGTTTGGCAGTGCCATTCCAGCGGCGGCGGAGTAGGAAGAGGAAGAGCAACAAACCTCTCACAGAAGAATGGCACTCTGGGAGAAATCTGTGCCCTTTTGGGCTGCTCCGTGGGCCGGAATTTGGCAGTCCATTTCGCGGCATTAGGGTTTCTGCTTGCCTAAAAAAACAAATTTAGGGTTTCCGCTCCTGTCCTTCTGTGTTTTTTTCTTCGAAAATGTTTAGTTTAGACCAGATGATTTTCGTCTCGCGCAAAAAACGCCTCCCAGGCGCGTCACGCGTCCCATAGAGGCACACCCACCGTCCACTGGTTCGTTATTATGTCCAGCGTGGAGACACGCAAGCCACCCATTATTTTCCTCTTTCTCTGAGACCCCCTTCCTTTGTATCACATCCTCTCTACTCCTCCTCTCCGCCATGGATTGGATAGCTCTCAAGTTGTTGCCTAAGATCCATGCTCTCCACTCAATGCTCATTGCAAAGTCAACAGCCGTGATGTGAAGCAAGGATGGTCGTTGTCGTCGCGTTACGTTGCAACACTCGCCGGCTCAGCCCGTGGTGGGATGCAAAACTCACCGGCGTTGCAGGGGCACAGCCATGCGACGCTCACCGGTGTTGATGCGGGACACCGGTGATGCTAGCTGTACGGGAAAGGACGCCGCAGGAGGGCACCGGTGATGCAGACCGGCGTCCGATGCGACGCACTCGCGGTGCTGAAGACGACGATGGAGCGCCACCATGGCTGCAATGGTGTAACGCCCAAGATGCGATTATATCTCCTACGTGTCGAGGCACGACTTAGAGGCAGAATTGCATTTTGGTATGATCGCAAGAAGGTCATCTTCACACATTCCCATGTACAAGAACAAAGGGGTAAAATACATAGTTGGCTTACAATCGCCACTTCACACAATGCATAAATAAGTCATACATTCATCCAAGTACAATCATGGTCCGACTACGGACAAATCCAAATGAAAAGAAGATAACCACCCACTATGCCCGATCGGCCCTAGTAGGAACCAGTACTGATCGTCAGGAAACGTCACGTACATACGCCCACGTTCTATTGGGGAACGTAGCAGAATTTTTTAAAAAAATTACGCATCACCAAGATCAATCTATGGAGTCATCTAGCAGCGAGGAGGAGGGGAGTGCATCTACATACCCTTGTAGATCGCGAGCGGAAGCGTTCAAGAGAACGGGGTTGATGGAGTCGTACTCGTCGTGATCCAAATTACCGATGATCCTAGCGCCGAACGGACGGCACCTCCGCGTTCAACACACGTACGGAGCGAAGACGTCTCCTCCTTCTTGATCCAGCAAGGGGGGAGGAGAAGTTGATGGAGATCCAACAGCACGACGGCGTGGTGGTGGAAGCAGCGGGATTCCGGCAGGGCTTCGTCAAGCGCTACTTGAGGAGGAAGAGGTGTCACGGGAGGGAGAGGGAGGCGCCAGGGCTTAGGGTGCGCAGCCCTCCCTCCCCTCCTTTATATAGGGGCCCTAGGGGGGCGCCGGCCCCTAGAGATCCAATGTCAAGGGGGGCGCCGGCCAAGGGAGGAAACTTGCCCCCCAAGTCAGGTGGGGCGCCCCCCACCCCGAGGGTTTCCAACCCTAGGCGTAGGGGGAGGCCCATGGGGGTGCACCAGCCCATCAGGGGCCGATTCCCTTCCCAGTTCAGCCCATGGGGCCCTCTGGGATAGGTGGCCCCACCCGGTGGACCCTCGGGACCCTTCCGGTGGTCCCGGCACAATACCGGTGACCCCCGGAACTTTCCCGATGGCCGAAACTGGACTTCCTATATACAAATCTTCACCTCAGGACCATTCAGGAACTCCTCGTAACGTCCGGGACTCCGAACAACTTTCGGGTTACCGCATACTAATATCTCTACAACCCTAGCGTCACTGAACCTTAAGTGTGTAGACCCTACGAGTTCGGGAGACACGTAGACATGACCGAGACGACTCTCCGGTCAATAACCAACAGCGGGATCTGGATACCCATGTTGGCTCCCACATGCTCCACGATGATCTCATCGGATGAACCACGATGTCAAGGATTCAATCAACCCCGTACGCAATTCCCTTTGTCTCTCGGTATAGTACTTGCCCGAGATTCCATCGTCGGTATACCGATACCTTGTTCAATCTCGTTATGGCAAGTCTCTTTACTCGTTCCGTAACACATCATCCCGTGACCAACCCCTTAGTCACATTGAGCTCATTATGATGATGTCTTACCGAGTGGGCCCAGAGATACCTCTCCGTCTTATGGAGTGACAAATCCCAGTCTCGGTTCGTGCCAACCCAACAGATGCTTTCGGAGATACCCGTAGTGTACCTTTATTGCCACCCAGTTACGTTGTGACGTTTCGCACACCCAAAGTATTCCCACGGTATCCGGGATTTGCACAACCTCGTGGTATAAGGAAAGGATACTTGACATTGGAAAAGCTTTAGCATACGAACTACACAATCTTATGCTAGGCTTAGGATTGGGTCTTGTCCATCACATCATTCTCCTAATGATGTCATCCCATTATCAATGACATCCAATGTCCATGGTCAGGAAACCGTAACCATCGGTTGATCAACGAGCTAGTCAACTAGAGGATTACTAGGGACACGTTGTGGTCTATGTATTCACACATGTATCACTGTTTCCGGATAATACAATTAAAGCATGAACAATAGTCAATTATCATGAATAAGGAAATATAATAATAACCATTTTATTATTGCCTCTAGGCCATATTTCCAACAGTCTCCCACTTGCACTAGAGTCAATAATCTAGTTACATTGTGATGAATCGAACACCCATAGAGTTCTGGTGTTGATCATGTTTTGCTCGTGGAAGAGGTTTAGTCAACGGATCTGCGACATTCAGATCTGTATGCACTTTACAAATATCTATGTCTCCATCTTGAATATAATTCTGGATGGAGTTGAAATGGCGCTTGATGTGCTTGGTCTTCTTGTGAAACCTGGGCTCCTTGGCAATGGCAATAGCTCCAGTGTTGTCACAGAAGAGAGTCATCGGGCCCGAAGCGCTTGGAATAACTCCTAGGTCGGTGATGAACTCCTTCATCCAGACTCATTCCTGCGCTACTTTGGAAGCAGCTATGTACTCCGCTTCACATGTAGATGCCGCCACGACGCTTTGCTTGCAACTGCACCAGCTGACTGCCCCTCCATTCAAAATATACACGTATCCGGTTTGTGACTTGGAGTCATCCAGATCTGTGCCGAAGCTAGCATCGATGTAACCCTTTATGACGAGCTCTTCGTCACCTCCATAAACGAGAAACATATCCTTAGTCCTTTTCAGGTACTTCAGGATGTTATTGACCGCTGTCCAGTGTTCCATACCGGGATCACTTTGGTACCTCCCCACCAAACTTATGGCAAGGTTCACATCAGGTCTGGTACACAGCATGGCATACATAATAGAACCTATGGCCGAGGCATAGGGGATGACACTCATCTTTTCTCTATCTTCTGCCGAGGTCGGGCATTGAGCTGTGCTCAATCTCATACCTTGCAATACTGGCAAGAACCCTTTCTTGGACCGATCCATATTGAACTTCTTCAATATCTTGTCAAGGTATGTGCTTTGTGAAAGACCAATGAGGCGTCTCGATCTATCTCTATAGATCTTGATGCCTAATATGTAAGCAGCTTCTCCAAGGTCCTTCATTGAAAAACACTTATTCAAGTAGGCCTTTATGCTTTCCAAGAGTTCTACATCATTTCCCATCAGCAATATATCATCCACATATAATATGAGAAATTCTACAGAGCTCCCACTCACTTTCTTGTAAATATAGGCTTCTCCCCAAGTCTGTATAAACCCAAACGCTTTGATCACCTCATCAAAGCGAATGTTCCAACTCCGAGATGCTTGCACCAGCCCATAGATTGAGCGCTAGAGCTTGCATACCTTGTTAGCATTCTCAAGATCGACAAAACCTTCCGGCTGCATCATATACAGTTCTTCCTTGAGGAAGCCATTAAGGAATGCCGTTTTGACATCCATTTGCCATATCTCATAATCATAGAATGCGGCAATTGCTAACATGATTCGGACGGACTTCACCATCGCTACGGGAGAGAAAGTCTCGTCGTAGTCAATTCCTTGAACTTGTCGATAACCTTTAGCGACAAGTCGAGCCTTATAGATGGTCACATTACCATCCGCGTCATTCTTCTTCTTAAAGATCCATTTATTTTCTATGGCGCGCCGATCATCGGGCAAGTCCACCAAAGTCCATACTTTGTCATCATACATGGATCCTATCTCGGATTTCATGGCTTCAAGCCATTTGTTGGAATCCGGGCCCGCCATCGCTTCTTCATAGTTCGAAGGTTCACCGTTGTCTAACAACATGATTTCCAGGATAGGGTTGCCGTACCACTCTGGTGCGGAACGTGTCCTTGTGGACCTACGAAGTTCTGGAGTAACTTGATCTGAAGCTTCATGATCATTATCATTAACTTCCTCCCTAGTCAGTGCAGGCACCACAGGAACATCATCCCGCGCTGCGCTACTTTCTGGTTCGGAAGGGGTGACTATCACCTCATCAAGTTCCACTTTCCTCCCACTCATTTCTTTCGAGAGAAACTCTTTCTCCAGAAAGGATCCATTCTTGGCAACGAAGACCTTGCCTTCAGATCTGAGGTAGAAGGTGTACCCAATAGTTTCCTTAGGGTATCCTATGAAGACGCATTTTTCCGATTTGGGTTCGAGCTTTTTAGGTTGAAGTTTCTTGACATAAGCATCGGATCCCAAACTTTTAGAAACGACAACTTAGGTTTCTTGCCAAACCAAAGTTCATACGATGTCGTCTCAACAGATTTTGACGGTGCCCTATTTAAAGTGAATGCGGCAGTCTCTAAAGCATAACCCCAAAATGATAGCGGTAAGTCGGTAAGAGACATCATAGATCGCACCATGTCCAACAGAGTACGATTACGACGTTCGGACACACTATTATGCTGAGGTGTTCCAGGCGGCGTCAATTGTGAAACAATTCTACAGTTCCTTAGGTGCGTGCCAAATTCATGACTTAAATATTCTCCTCCACGATCCGATCATAAGAACTTTATTTTTCTGTCACGTTGATTCTCAACCTCATTATGAAATTCCTTGAACTTTTCAAAGGTCTCGGACTTGTGTTTCATCAAGTAGACATACCCATATCTACTTAAGTCATCTGTGATGGTGAGAACATAACGATAGCCACCGCGAGCTTCAACACTCATTGGACCGCACACATCGGTATGTATGATTTCCAATAAGCTGGTTGCTCGCTCCATTGTTCCGGAGAACGGAGTCTTGGTCATCTTGCCCAAGAGGCATGGTTCGCACGTGTCAAATGATTCATAATCAAGAGACTCCAAAAGTCCTTCTGCATGGAGCTTCTTCATACGTTTGACACCAATATGACCAAGGCGGCAGTGCCACAAGTATGTGGGACTATCATTATCAACCTTACATCTTTTGGCATTCACACTATGAATATGTGTAACATCACGTTCGAGATTCATTAAGAATAAACCATTGACCAGCGGGGCATGACCATAAAAAATTTCTCTCATATAAATAGAACAACCATTATTCTCGGATTTAAATGAGTAGCCATCTCGCATTAAACGAGATCCAGATACAATGTTCATGCTCAAAGCTGGTACTAAATAACAATTATTGAGGTTTAAAACTAATCCCGAAGGTAGATGCAGAGGTAGTGTGCCGACGGCGATCACATCGACCTTGGAACCATTCCCGACGCGCATCGTCACCTCGTCCTTCGCCAGTCTCCGCTTATTCCGCAGCTCCTGCTTTGAGTTACAAATGTGAGCAGCTGCACCGGTATCAAATACCCAGGAGCTATTATGAGCGCTGGTAAGGTACACATCACAAACATGTATATCACATATACCTTTGACATTGCCGGCCTTCTTATCTGCTAAGTATTTGGGGCAGTTCCGCTTCTAGTGACCCGTTCCCTTGCAATAAAAGCACTCAGTCCCAGGCTTGGGTCCATTCTTTGGCTTCTTCCCAGCAACTGGCTTACCGGGCGCGGCAACTCCTTTGCCGTCCTTCTTTAAGTTCTTCTTACCCTTGCCTTTCTTGAACTTAGTGGTTTTATTCACCATCAACACTTGATGTTCTTTCTTGATCTCCACCTCCGCTGATTTCAGCATTGAATACACCTTGAGAATGGACTTCTCCATCCCTTGCATATTGAAGTTCATCACGAAGCTCTTGTAGCTAGGTGGGAGCGACTGAAGGATTCTGTCAACGACCGCTTCATCTAAGAGATTAATTCCCAACTGAGACAAGCGATTGTGCAACCCAGACAATTTGAGTATATGCTCGCTGACAGAACTATTCTCCTCCATCTTACAACTGTAGAAGCTGTCGGAGACGTCATATCTCTCCACTCGGGCATGAGCTTGGAAAACCATTTTCAGCTCTTGGAACATCTCATATGCTCCGTGCTGCTCAAAATGCTTTTGGAGCCCCGATTCTAAGTTGTAAAGCATGCCACGCTGAACCAGGGAGTAATCATCACTACGTGACTGCCAGACGTTCATAACGTCTTGGGCTGCCGGGAAAACGGGTGCATCACCTAGCGGTGCTTCAAGGACATATGCTTTCTTGGCAGCTATGAGGATGATCCTCAAGTTATGGACCCAATCCGTATAGTTGCTACCATCGTCTTTCAGCTTGGTTTTCTGTAGGAACGCGTTGAAGTTGAGGGCAACATTAGCGTGGGCCATTGGATCTACAAGACATATTGTAAAGATTTTAGACTATGTTCATGACAATTAAGTTCATCTAAACAAATTTAGTGAACTCCCACTCAGATAGACATCTCTCTAGTCATCTAAGTGATACATGATCCGAATCGACTAGGCCGTGTCCGATCATCACGTGAGACGGACTAGTCATCAACGGTGAACATCTTTATGTTGATCGTATCTTCTATACGACTCATGTTCGACCTTTCGGTCTTTCGTGTTCCGAGGCCATGTCTGTACATGCTAGGCTCGTCAAGTGAACCCTAAGTGTATTGCATGTGTAAATCTGGCTTACTCCCGTTGTATGCGAACGTTAGAGCCTATGACACCCGATCAGCACGTGGTGCTTCGGAACAACGAACCTTAGCAACGGTGCACAGTTAGGGGGAACACAATTCTTGAAATTTTAGTGAGAGATCATCTTATTTACTACCGTCGTTCTAAGAAAATAAGATGTAAAAACATGATAAACATCACATGCAATCAAATAGTGACATGATATGGCCAATATCATTTTGCTCATTTTGATCTTCATCTTCGGGGCTCCATGATCATCATCGTCATCGGCATGACACCATGATCTTCATCATCATGTGACACCCCGAGACCGATGCGCCAGGTGCTAGCTAGTTATTCGTCGTCGTTGCCATGTCATCTGCTTGCGTGTTGCATCTTGTCATGTCATCGTGTGCATTGCATCATCATGTTTTCAAAACTTGAATCCGCCCGAGTCCCCTCGTCTTTTCCGTTGTCCGTTCTGAGCCCAGACACACTTGCACGCGCCCGCGGCGCCTCCGAATATTTATTTTATGAGTGGCCGGAAAACATTCTCGGAATGGGGTGAAACTTGGCGTGTAGTCTTATTATAGCATAGGTAGACCGCCTGTCAAGTTTCGTCGCGTTCGGAGTTCGTTTGATAGCCCATCGGTTAACCGTGTTAACCGCCGGAAGCCTTTCTCTTTTGGCCCAGCACCCCTTTCACTCAGCCCACCAAGCCCATTCTAACCCCTCCATGCTCTTGGCCGTTCGATCACGATCGCGTGGCTGCGAACGGCTCCTCATTTGGACACTCCTAGCTCCCTCTACCTATAAATATGTGTGCACCCCCGAAATTTCGGATGAAACCCCAGTCTTCTTCCACCTCGCGCCGCCGGACATGTCCACCCGCGCCGGAGATGTCCAGCCGGCCACCTCACCCCGGCCAATCGCGGCCTGCCACGTCACCTCGCTGCCCCGCTCAGCCAACCAGGCGCCGCCACCTCACCCTTTCTCTCTTGTCCCACCGCGCGGCCCGCGGAGCCCATCGCGGGCCCGCACGAGCCTGTCCGCCGCCGCCGCTCGCCGCGAGGCCCGAGCGCCCCGACTGCCTCGCCCCGCTTCCCTCTGTTGATCGCCTCGTCGGCCACCGGAGTTGCCGCCGGCGACCCCAGGTGCTGCCACCGCCGCCATGGATGCTCCTCCCCGTCGCCGAGCCTCGCCTCCGGCCGGATCCGGTCACCGTCGCCCGGATCCACCGGATCCCGAGCCAGCCGCCGCCTTCGGCGACCTCCCGCATCACCGGCGCTGACAGCCACTGCCGGCCTCCTCCCTTCGCCGTAGTCTGCGCCGCCTCGCCCAATCCAGGCGGATCGGGGACGAGCGTCAGCCCGACCGACCGCTGGGCCGCCTCCCTCCCTCCGGGCCGCAGCCGGGCCAGTCCGGGGCCCAGCGTCCAATCCCTCAGCCCAGCCGCCTCCAGCCGCCCCCTCTGTTCTGGGCTGAGCCCACTGGGTGAGCAGCCCACTTATCCCTCGCCCTGTGCACATTTTATTATTTGACGCTTGCTCTGTTTTTTTCCCTAGTGTTTAAATTCTGCTAAGTCCCAGAAATCATAAATTTATATGCATAGTTGCGGTGCTGTAACTTTTTGCGTGCTTATCCAAATTGAGTGAATGATATGTCAAAATGATCGTGGTGATATGCTCTACACTTTGTTCCAATGTGCCATGCTTGTTTGAGTTCATTTAGATGCCCTAATCTCTGTTGCAACAGTGCTACTTGTTATAAACTGTTGTAACTTGTTATTTTCATGCCATGTTTGAGATATGATAACTTGGGGCATGTTTATCCAAATGATGCATATGATATGTCAAAATGTTCATTGTGAAGTGTACTACATGATGGTTGCTGTAGCATGCTTGTTTGAGTCCATCTTGCCATGTTAATCTTTGTTGCAAATGTGCATTTAGCTGTTAAGTGCTGAAACTTGTTATGAGATGCTGATTTCACATGCTCTTTGCTATTGGTGTGTTTGTCTTCATGCCACATGTCTAGATGTTTTAGAAGCACCATTATATGGTCTTTGCCGTGGTGCATTTAACTTTCCATGATATGCCTTGAGGTGACTTAAACAAGCTTGTAAACATGCCATGTTGTTGTTACTGTTTTATACTTAGTGAAAAAACTGCTAAGTCTGGAATTTGTTATAACCTGATGCTATGTTTGCTTGATGCCCCACTCAAATCCATGCTTGTTTTGGAGTGGCCAATGATCATGTCTTGTTGTCCATGTTATTGTCTATCCATTCATGCATTTACTTGCTCATATGACCTGATGTAGCTTATTTATTTCTTGCTCTCAAGTTGCTATAAATTATACTTGTCAGGATTTTATCAGCTTATTCAATTTGGTGAAGCTTGTTGCTATTGATCCATGCTTCCTATGGAGATGCTCCAATGGAGTTGTTTGCTGTAGGATATGTCTACTACATGTCCATGCTCTTTATGTTCTTATTAGAGTTGATATGCATGTTGTTTTGTGCATCCGAAGGCAGCATCGTGATGATGTTTTGCCTTCCCAGATTTTGGCTAAGTCTGGGTAATTTTATTGCAACTTGCCATGCTTGTTTAAATGTGTTTCAGCAAGCTTTTGGGTGTGTTCTAAGTTCATACTTGTTAAGTAACATGTCTACTTCACATCCATGCCTCTTGTTAACATGTTTAGGTGTTTTAGCTTATATTTACATTGCTCCAAAGTTGCTATGTGGCTGTTAACTTCAGCTTGTTTTTATATCTTGTTTTGCTTGTATCTTTTAGTCCGTTGCTCCGTTTTGAGTGTGCCCTATATGAAACTTGTGTGATTTTGCATGTAGAAGCATAATATCATATTTTTTTCATGTTTGGAGTGTGTTTGCTTGATGTTTGGGTGTATCTTGCACCGTTGGCATGCTTGTCTTGTTTTGCTCATATCTTCTAGGCCGTAGCTCCGAATTAAACAAACGTTATATGAAACTTGACTAGAATTTCGTGTAGATCATCATGGTGCATGTTAAATTGCTGTTTAACAAATTCAACTTAAGGTTTGTTCAGATCTGGACTAATTTCAAATTATGCATATGAGGGCTTACCGAAGTTGTTATGTGTAGTTTCCGGCCTCATTTAAACTTGTTGGCTTGTGTTGCTCTTGTGTGCTTCCTACCTTGCCATGTATTGCATCCTATATAGACTTGTCTTGATTCATACTTGTTTGAGCATCTTGTCGTGTTCTTGTGTTGTGTGTTTACCGTATTGCTTATTTCTTCTCGTTAGTGCTTGTTCTGTTGCGATCGTGAGGATTCGTTCGTCTACATGTGGTTCGTCTTCGAGCCTTCTTCTTCATCTTCTTCATGGATCCGTTCTTCTTCCTTGCGGGATCTCAGGCGAGATGACCATACCCTTGGATACCTTTACTATCATTGCCATGCTTAGTTGTCTCGATGCTATCGTTATATGTCGCGCTACCCATCTTATTGCCAGCCCCTCTCCTTGTTGCCATGAAACCTCTAACCTTTGACACCTTCCTAGCAAACCATTGTTTGGCTATGTTACCCGCTTGCTCAGCCCCTCTTATAGTGTTGTTAGTTGCAGGTGAAGATGAAGATCGTTTGTCAGGACCGAAATTTCGGGATATTGAATTCCCAAATTTTGGCCCTTGTGCTCACCAGCCCCAGGATTACTGTTAGCTGATGAGGCACCTCTTGATACAGAAATCTCCAAGCAAAGGTACAAATATGTAGTACAAGACCATATTGGTCTTTAAGTATAACACAAGATTTCTAGTGGCTGAAGGCGGAAGCGGTCTGAAATTCGTCGGCGTGTGTGGAACTCCAATTCACACGGGAACAGCTGACCAGGTTAACTCCTATCTTCGCGAGGCTGCTATCACCGTTGCGCAGGTCCCGGGTAGTCGTCGCAACGCTCCTTTCTAGGCAAGAAACCTGGCCAAGACAATAGCCAGGGGCAAGCCTATGAGTACTTTGAATGTACTCGCAAACATTATGAACAATGGGTGAATTATAATCATGCTCGATAATATCTGATGCTCACGAGGTTAATTATGATATGACCGTCCATGCTGCAAGCAGTTTATCCGTATAAAAATGCATATGCAGTCAGGGGGCGGAGGTAAAAGAAATAAACTATTATGCCACAGTCGGGCGTCTGAGCGACACCACATAAAGGGCTTATAGAAAAGCAAATAATAAAATGCCACAGTCGGGCGTCTGAGCGACACCACATAAAGGGCTTGTAAAGAAAAGCAAATAATAAAATGCCAC
>LR738716.1:130625630-130637549 GCA_902687465.1 Secale cereale
ATAAAGAAAAGCAAATAATAAAATGCCATAGTTGGGCGTCTGAGCGACACCACATAAAGGGCTTATAAAGAAAAGCAAATAATAAAATGCCACGGTCGGGCTTCTGAGCGACACCACATAAAGGGCTTATAAAGAAAAGAAAATAATAAAATGCCACAGTCGGGCGTCTGAGCGACACCACATAAAGGGCTTATGAAGAAAAGCAAGTAACGATGAATATCCAGGAGATAGAACCATCCCAGGGATACTCAATAATTTGCATAATACAGGGGTTAGTTCATCATAATCAATGTCACCATATGTCCCACTTCATAAATAAAGTTCTGGTTTTAGCAGTTTTCTCCTCCAAAGACCGACGCTAAGACCGACACTTGACCCTTCCGAGACTGTAGTCCTAACCCAGGGACACTGCTATTCGAATAGATTTATTCTCTGCAGAGGGTGTACTCTTTACCCACGAATAACGGATTCCTTTAGTCCCTCTGGACTAATTCTGTCTACGGTCTTTTAATTTGAAGACACATCTGGCCGCACACACCAACTTAACTTACCGGTGTCTGGAATCACCCACGACACCTGTCAAGTCAAACTCTAAGTGGGGAGGCTACAACCTCGACTAGCATGGGATCACCAAATTTATAACGCGCGCAAACTGGGGAAGCTACCCCCTTAGGCTTCAACCGAAACACCCAGGCTCCCGGACCAGGTGGCATGCCTACCGGATGCAGCCGGTATCTTCCACCATGGCCTCTCTGTACGGTGTGTGCTAGAACATGGGTCGTCAATTTACTGAACCGTACCCTACCTGTAGTAGGGACAAGTGGTAGTACGAAAACGAGTATGGGGGTTACTGGAACAAGACTCGATCTATGGTCGACTCAGGAGGTTTCAGCATCATTTGCATGATTAGCACAATCATCATATATCACAACCACAGTCGGAATCACCACTCGTCATGCCTCACCAAGCCATACCGGGCTCTGCCGTCTCAACGAGGAGCTAATGACAAGCTCGTGTCTACACAAGACCACGACTTTCACTGCTTTCTTCCGTCAGGCATGGGAAGCATACGAGGGGGATACCATTGTGCATATTAAACATCCACCGCAAGGGGTCTACCTCATGCACTCATGGATAGGATCAAATCATCACATATGAAAGAAAAGAATGCATCCATATCATTGTAATCACATGCTTTAGAACAAGGTTCAAAATGCTTGCCTTCAAGTAGAGGGGAGGAGAAATGCATTCCAAAACTTTTGGAAGTTTTCTCCCTCTTCAAAAATCCTAATAGGAAGAAAAGAAATTAATACATAGAATCACAACAGCACAAAAAAGTTGTCTGGAAAATTTTCAAATAAATTTTCAAATAAACTAGACCAAATTTGAGGAACAGCAGAAAAAGAATTAATTCATTTGGAGCTATAATTAAAAAGTTAAAGCCAGTCAAAGTTCGGTCAAACACTGATTTTTAAACTAAAACAGAAAAGAAAACGTTTCGGCTGAGAATACGCTTTCGGGCTAAGGAATACATACTCTGAGTTTTACACCTCCACTTAAAACGCGTGGGGACAGGGCTGTGTCACTGACAGTGGGTCCAAGGGGGCCACTAGTCAGGTTTGACCAGTCGCCTCTCCCTCCTCTTCCTCTGCCCGAGCGGAGGCGGGACTCCGGCGATCGTCGCCGGTGAACGGAGGCTCCTCGAGGGCGTTCGAGGCCAGGAATGGATCCGTCACTCCTAGGCGGTCCTCCCGGTGGTTGACTGGCCGACGTGGACGGAGGGAATCGCTGGCGGCGAGCTCCGCGGCGGAGGAAGCTTCAGGCAGAATTGGGGATTCGTGTTGTGGTGGGTTTTGATTGCGTTCGAGGTGTCGGGCAGCTCCGCAAGGTTGAGGGGAAGGCGACGGTGGTGCTGGATGGTCGGGGGAGGCCCTGGTGGCGCCGGAATGATCGTGACAGTGGCGGCGGCTGTGGTTGCCGGAGAGGAAGAAGACGACCTATCTGGCCTTTCTACTGCTACGGGCGGATCAGTGAGGGAGTGTGGGAGGTTGCCTGAGGGCCTGACAAGCTCGGGGGCTCCTTATATAGGCGGGCAATGGAGGTTCCGCGGCGGCCGAGGATAAGATCGCCGGCGACCGCCATTCTGTAGCAGTAGGAGATGTGGCGGCGACGAACGCTTGCGGACGAGCTTGCGGATGAGCTCGCACTGCTCCAGGAGGCAGCTGGCGAGCGCGCGTGGCTCAAGGGGCGCCGACCGTGGCAGAGATCCACTGTGATCGCCGGTGTGCCGCCAAATGCGCTCTGACGGCGGCGATGTGGAGTCCCAGGGACGGCTTGGCGTGTTCTCGTGTGCGGATAAGGCCGAGCACGGCTCGGCAGGTGAGTTGGGGCCAGGGGCGCGACGCGGCGACCCGAGCGCACGCACGTGCAAAATGTGCGTCCTGGGCGCACCCAGAGCATGCACGCTACGTGCTCGGCGATATGCCAAGGCATGCTAGGGGGCTCCAAACCACAAGGGGTTTAGCAGGGTGTGGCTATAGGCTAGGACAAAACCATGAGACATGCTGGTCTAGTCAGGGGATCAAGTTCATAACATAAACCAGAAACTAAGCCAAAATTGGCCATGCACTCAAGGTGTTTGACAAAATGCCAAAGGCATCTAGGAAACTCTTGGGGTGGCCAAATTATCCAGATAAGTGTCTCCTTGGATGAGTAAAAGAGTGGCGAGGCTAGTTTATCAAAAGCAAAAACTTGTTAGTGCAAGTTTTGCAAGATTCCAGTTCTGGGCAGAAGGTAAATGGCATTGTTTCATGAACCAGAAACCTTCCAATGGGTCCATTCTTCTGGACTTAAGGGTTTTGCAAGATGGGCTACAAGTTGGAAAAAAGATTAAGGCCAAAGGAACTAGTTAGAATAGGGCTGCAGTAGAAAGTGACATTCTGGATCAGAGAGCAAAAGATGATGTTTTGATCAACTTTTCCAAAAGGTACCCAAGGATTTTTGCATGGAAGCGATGTAGGGGTTTTACTTGACATCCTTGAATTTTGGTGGGATTTTTGGACAATTCCATCAAAGGGTTGTAGTGCAAACTGGGCCCTAAAACAGAAGGAGAGAACTTTAAATAAATAAGGCTCAGGGGGAAAATAATGCAGCTGATCCTACAACTAGAAAGATTGTTCTACTGGGCTTAGGGCAAACAAGTCCAAATAACATACTCACAAACTTTCACTAGGGCAAAACTCCACAAAAGCAACAGGAAAGGAAGTTCTGACCATCACAGAAAACCCAGAAAAAGAAAAGTTGAAACTCCTGTTCAAATTTTTATTACTTAAGCAAGATCAAAATTTTGGGGTGTTACATCGTTCCAGGTGGGAACTTGTTGTTGGAATATCACAATATCTATTATTATTATTAACACACCTATATACTGGGCATGGGTGGAAGGCTTGGCCTTTTGCTCGGTGTTTTGTTCCACTCATGCCACCTTAGGAGCCGATAAACCGGCATTATGTTCCTTGATTTTGCGTTCCTTACATGGTTGGGTATATGGGGACCCCTTGACACTTCGTCTTTGAATAAAACTCCTCCAGCAAGGCCCAACATTGGTTTTATTGCAACATAATAAAAACTTAATTAATTAATTAATTGCATAGGGAGTTAGCGCTACCCGTTGATTCTTCTACATACAGGGGGCCAGTGCCGATGGTGTTGGTCCCAAATAGAGAAGCTTGCGGCGCTGCCCCTTGGAAACTTGGGGTATATGGTCATTGTAACCATAGCTCATCCGGACGTGGCCTGAGACGAAATACGCGCGGCTACTATCAGGGTGTCGGCACGCCGGGAGGTCTTGCTGGACTTGTTTTACCATTGTCGAAATGTCTTGTGCACCGGGATACCGAGCCTGATCGGATTTCCCTGAGATAAGGGGTAATAATTATTATTACTTCAGCTGATCGTGAGAGCTTGTGATGGGCTAAGTTGGGACACCCCTGCAGGGTTATGATCTTTCGAAAGCCGTGCCCGCGGTTATGTGGCAGATTGGAATTTGTTAATGTCCGGTTGTAGAAAACTTGTCAGAGGATCCGAAGTAAAACACACAACTGTGTGAGTAACCGTGACTGTCTTTTTCACTTTGAGAAGAGAACACGGTGGGGTTATGTTTGACTCGTAGGTAGTTCAAGATCTTTAGCGATCATTATAGTTGGCGACCGCTTGCGTAGATGCTCATCTTATTCTTGTACTCGTAAGTTAGCCACCATACATATTGCTTAGCCGCTGCTGCAACCTCACCACTTTACCTCTTCCTACCCATTAAGCTTTGCTAGTCTTGTTACCCATGGTTATGGGATTGCTGAGTCCTCGTGGCTCACAGATACTACAACAACAGTTGCAGGTACAGGTTTCCGATGACTTGACGTGAGAGCGTTGTTCGTTGTGTTGGAGTTCTTCTTCTTCAGTCTTGGGTTAGGTTCCGGGTCGGCAGCCTAGGATAGCAGATGGATGTCTTTGTGCTTTTCATGTTTGCATCCGTAGTCGGATGCCTGGTATTGATGATGTTGTACTTATGTGAATTATATGTATTGTTGTATCCCCCATGTATGTATGTAATGGTACGATGTAATGATATCCATCTTGCTAAGTGCCCGAAATGCGGTTGTGCCCCAATCACGTAAGTGTCACGTGATCGGGATAGAATCGCATCTTGGGCCTGACACATCATGATCTCCATCATCGTGTCTTCATGAAGTCGTCTTGCCAAACATTACTTCTACTACTATGGCTAACGGTTAGCAATAAAGTAAAGTAATTACATAGTGTTTTCAGTGACACGCAGGTCATACAATAAAATAAGACAACTCCTATGGCTCCTGCCGGTTGTCACACTCATCGACTGTAATGCCCAGTATGAGATTATACCTCCCACGTGTTGAGGCACGACTTAAAGGCATAATATCATACTGGAATGATCTCAAGAATGCTATCTTTGCACAACTCATGTAAAAGAGGGATGAAATTGCAAAAGAGAAGTTGGCTTACACTCGCCACGTCACACAATGCATTACATAAACATTCATCATCCAAATAACATCAGAGTCCGACTACGGAAGAAGATCCAAATGAAAGATACCATAAATAAACAACACAAGATCCCGATCATAACATCCTAGTAAGAGCCATACTGATCCTCTGGATAAGACACGTAGTATAGCCCACGTTCTTCGTCGAACTCCCAGTACAACTCTGAACCACCAGCAGTTTAGTTCTCCACGGTACCTGCATCTCGTGTTCTATAGAATCTGTGAGCCACGGAGGACTCAGGAATCCCGTTCCCGGGTAGCAAAAACTATCTAAGCCTTGGGTGTGGAACAAGGCTGAAGAACAAGGTTGCAGCTGCACTAGCACTAGCTTACGTGTTTAGAGCGAGAAGAGAGGTTCCACGAGTGTCAAAGTGATCACGAAGTGATCCTATCTAAGCATGTCAAACATAACCCCACCGTGTTCACTTCCCGAACCCCTTCAGAAAGCAACCATCACGGTTACTCACGCTGGTAGTGTATTATGAACATAGTGTCAAGTTTTCTACAACCGGATATTAACAAATTCCCATCTACCACATAACCGTGGGCACGGCTTTCGAAAGATCAAACCCTGCGGGGGTGTCCCAACTTAGCCCATCACAAGCTCACGATATGCGGAGTCGCAACTCCAAGGTGGGAAGACCCGAGTATTCTCGGAATCCCGTGCTCAAGATATTCCGACATAGGTAAAACTAATCCAGCAAGACCTCCCGGCGTGCCGACACCCTGACAGTAGCCGCGCGTATCTAGTCTCAGGCCATGACCATATGGGTGATCATACAAGTAATACCAGATACCTCGGGTTTCCCCAAGGTGGCCCCGCATAACCCCCACTTTGGACCAACACTCATGAGGAGCACTAGCCCGGGTTGTAAAATTAAGTCCTCGGGGTCCGGAAAGTCCCTATGCAAGTTATGTAGTTATGGAAAATGTAAAACCAATGTCGGGCCTTGCTGGAAAAGCTTTAGCGCTAAGCGGGTTATCGAGGGGGGCCCATAAACCCCAACTGTGTTAGGGACGCAATATCAAGGAACATAACACCGGTTTAAACGGTTCCTAGGGAGGCATGAGTGGAACAAAATACCAAGCAAGAGGCTTAGCCTTCCACCCATAACAAATATATAGATGATTTGGTTTAACATATTATATATTCTGATATCCCATCAAGAACTTCAACATGAAGCAAGAATCTTCAAATTTTCTCCTGCAACTAACAATGTTATAAGATGGGCTGAGCGATGCTTACGTAGCCAAACAACGGTTTGCTAGGTTGGGTGGTTAGAGAGGTTCTTGGCGACAATAGAAGGATGACAAACAAACATAGGCATCGAGGCAATAAGCTAAAGAGCGAGACATCTAGCATAGACAAAGATAGTAATGATATCTGGGTATGGTCATCTTGCCTGTTGAATCCTCAGAGGGAACGTAAGACGGCTCCTCGTACTCAGGCTCGGCAAGATCCTCGAACTCGGTCTCGGCTCCCGGCTCTACTCAACACAAGAACACAACACGGCACAATATCAAACAAGGTGCAATGCACAATCAACATGATGCTAGTATGATGAGCGTATGCATGTGGAAGTACTTGAACCTAAGGAGAAGATGATGGAGAAGGCCTCATCTTGGAAAACCAAGCAAGCCACTGGATAGAGGGGAAGATTTCGGTTGAAATCGATATAAAGATCACCGGGAACGGACTAACGGTTTGCAAATGGCAAGCAAAACAATATTCACTCAAAACTGCAGTTTACAGCCACATGACATGTTTGGAGCAAGAAATAATTATGCTACAACACTCAAACATGGAGACAAAGGGCATGGATGTGAAGTAGACATGATACTTAACAAGCTTGAACTTAGAACACACCCAAAAACCTACTAGAACACAATTAACCAAGCATGGCAAGTTGCAATAAATTTATCCAGACTTAGTCAAAATCTGGGAAGGCAAAAACATCATCACAATGCTGCCTTCGGAGGCACAAAACAACATGCATATCAACTGCACTAAGTATGTAAATATCATGGACATGTAGTAGACATAGCATACATCAAACAACTCCATTGGAGCAACTCCATAGGAGGCATGGATCAATAACAACAAGCTTCACCAAATTGATCATGCTGATAAAAGTCTGACAGGTAAAATTTATAGCAACTTGAGAGCAAGAAATAAATAAGCTACAGCAGGCCATATATGCAAATAAGGGCATGGATGTATAGAGCATAACATGGACAATAAGGAATGAAGAGCACAGTGGAACAAAATGAAGAGCGCATCTCAACGAACATTTTAACATATTACACGCCCAAAACGGATCTACGAGCGTGAAGTTATTGCATGGCGAAGAGGGCAACAAAATTACGGAATCTGGGGACTTAGCAGAAATTTACCTCCGCAAAAAGTCAACGCGGGATGAGGAGATGCGGGATGGAGGGATCCGGGACACGGAGGCGCGTTTGGTTCGCGGGGGTGGTGGATCTGATCCACCCTCGGTGGATCTGACCGGAGTTCCGGCGGCGGCTCTCCGGAGTTGGGCGCCTGCAGCGGAGGCGGGGGCGCCGGCCCGGACGGAGGGGTGGCCGGAGGCTGCGGCCTGAGGCGGTGGTCGGCGCGGGCCGGCGGCTGCCGCGGCTGGAGGCGAAGGTCGGCGGCGATGGAGTTGGGATCCGCGGCGGTGCTCGCCAACGGCGGTGGTGGTGGAGCTTGGGCGGCGGGGCGGCTGGCGCGCGGGCGCGGAGGCGCGGCCCACCGGCGGCGGAGGGCGGCGGGGTCCGCGGCGGGAGGCGGAGGAGCGATGGAGGTGACGGTGCGAGCTCGCCGGCGGCGGGGAAGAGGCTGCGGGCGACGGAGGAGACGAAGGGCGGCGGAGGCGCGCACGCGAGCCGGGCGGGCCCGGCGGCGCGGGGGAAGTGGGCGCGCTGGCGGCGGCGAATTACGGGGTACCACGTGGCGGCTCCGCTGAGGTGGCGGCGCGGGATAGGCTGAGCGACGTGGCAGGGGGGTTTGGACGTGTCCGGCCGTCGGCGGACGTGTCCGGCGGCGCGGAGGAGCTCGGGATCTAGGGTTTCGTCTGCAAAAATGGACGTGGGGGACGTTTTTATAGGCATAGGGAGCTAGGAGACTCCAAATGGGGTGCGGTTTTCGCCCACACGTTCACGATCCGACGACCGAGAGGATGGGAGTGGTTGTGCTGGGTTAGTGGGCTGTTGTAGAGGGGGTCTTGGGCCAAAAGGAAGATGTGCTTTTAGCCCACTCGGTTAACCGTTGGAGTACCAAACGAACCCCAAACGCGATGAAACTTGACAGGCGGCCTACACGTACCAAAACAACATCGCACGACAATTCTCACCTCATCCGGGAACGTTACACAGCCACACACGAAAGAAGGACTCGGGGGTGCCACGGGCACGTGTGTGAGTGTCGGAACTCGAAACAGACAACGGGAAGAGGCAAGCAGAATCGGGTGCAAGTGACAACACGAATGCAATGCAATGCACAGTATAACATGACATGGATGAAATGCACACACGCACACGACAAAACGAAGAAACCCGAAATGAAAGAAGAGCCTAGAATGGAATTGATGAAGTCAACGTTTCATATATTGCCATAAATGGAAGGTGTTACATCTGGGGTGTTACATCGACATGCAAGTCGTGATTCCTATTACAAGAACATGATCAATCTCATACATCACATATATATCATTCATCACATCCTTTTTGGCCATATCACATCACACGGCACATGCTGCAAGAACAAGTTAGACGTCCTCTAATTGTTGTTGCAAGTTTTTACGTGGCTGCTATAGGTTTCTAGCAAGAACGTTTCTTACCTACGCCAAAACCACAACGTGATATGCCAATTTCTATTTACCCTTCATAAGGACCCTTTTCATCAAATCCGATCCGACTAAAGTGGGAGAGACAGACACCCGCGAGCCACTTTATGCAACTAGTGCATGTCAGTCGGTGGAACCTGTCTCACGTAAGCGTACGTGTAAGGTCGGTCCAGGCTGCTTCATCCCACGACGCCGCCGAATCAAGATAAGACTAGTAACGTCAAGAGAATTAACAAATCGACGCTCACAACTACTTTGTGTTCTACTCGTGCAAGATACTACACATAGACCTAGCTCTGATACCATTGTTGGGGAACGTAGCAGAATTTTAAAATTTTCTACGCATCACCAAGATCAATCTATGGAGTCATCTAGCAACGAGGGAGAGGGGAGTGCATCTACATACCCTTGTAGATCGCGAGCGGAAGCGTTCAAGAGAACGGGTTTGATGGAGTCGTACTCGTCGTGATCCAAATCACCGATGATCCTAGCGCCGAACGGACGGCACCTCCGCGTTCAACACACGTACGGAGCGGAGACGTATCCTCCTTCTTGATCCAGCAAGGGGGGAGGAGAAGTTGATGGAGATCCAACAGCACGACGGCGTGGTGGTGGAAGCAGCGGGATTCCAGCAGGGCTTCGCCAAGCGCTACTAGAGGAGGAAGGGGTGTCACGGGAGGGAGAGGGAGGCGCCAGGGCTTAGGGTGTGCAGTCCTCCCTCCCCCCTTTATATAGGGGCCCTAGAGGGGGCGCCGGCCCCTAGAGATCCAATCTCAAGGGGGGCGTCGGCCAAGGGGGGGAACTTGCCCCCCAAGTCAGGTGGGGCGCCCCCCACCCGAGGGTTTCCAACCCTAGGCGCAGGGGGAGACCCATGGGGGGCGCACCAACCCACCAGGGGCTGGTTCCCTTCCCACTTCAGCCCATGGGGCCCTCCGAGATAGGTGGCCCCACCAGGTGGACCCCCGGGACCCTTCCGGTGGTCCCGGTACAATACCGGTGACCCCGAAACTTTCCCGGTGGCCGAAACTGGACTTCCTATATACAAATCTTCACCTCCGGACCATTCCAGAACTCATCGTGACGTCCGGAATCTCATCCGGGACCCCGAACAAATTTCGGGTTACCGCATACTAATATCTCTACAACCCTAGCGTCACCGAACCTTAAGTGTGTAGACCCTACGGGTTCGAGAGACACGCAGACATGACCGAGACGACTCTCCGGTCAATAACCAACAGCGGGATCTAGATACCCATGTTGGCTCCCACATGCTCCACGATGATCTCATTGGATGAACCATGATGTCAAGGATTCAATCAATCCAGTACGCAATTCCCTTTGTCTGTCGGTATAGTACGTGCCCGAGATTCGATCGTCGGGATACCAATATCTTGTTCAATCTCGTTATGGCAAGTCTCTTTACTCGTTCCGTAACACATCATCCCGTGACCAACCTCTTAGTCAGATTGAGCTCATTATGATGATTTCTTACCGAGTGGGCCCAGAGATACCTCTCCATCATACGGAGTGACAAATCGCAGTCTCGGTTCGTGCCAACCCAACATATGCTTTCGGAGATACCCGCAGTGTACCTTTATAGCCACCCAGTTATGTTGTGACGTTTGGCACACCCAAAGTATTCCTACGGTATCCGGGAGTTGCACAACCTCATGGTCTAAGGAAAGGATACTTGACATTGGAAAAGCTTTAGCATACGATTGGGTCTTGTCCATCACATCATTCTCCTAATGATGTGATCCCGTTATCAATGACATCCGATGTCCATGGTCAGGAAATCGTAACCATCTTTTGATCAACGAGCTAGTCAACTAGAGGATTACTAGGGACACGTTGTGGTCTATGTATTCACACATGTATCACTGTTTCAGAATAATACAATTAAAGCATGAACAATAGACAATTATCATGAACAAGGAAATATAATAATAACCATTTTATTATTGCCTCTAGGGCATATTTCCAACATGTTCCTCATCGAACTCCCACTTGAGTTCCTGGCCATCAACTGAATCGTACTCGGTTGTACTTGTACTTCTGTTTGTAGTAATCTGTGAGTCACGAGGACTCAGCAATCCCATTCCCGGGTATCAAAACTATCAAAGCATTTGGGTAAGGAGAAAGTGTTAAGTGGGTGTAACACCCCATATGTGATACTTTCCTATAATGGCAATAAAGCATCCTCATTTTGATCCTTGTCCTTATCCTTGGGGGTTCTTGTCATTTGAGCTCATTTTATTTTCTTTGCATTGTCATTTATTTTATTTTGCATCCTTGCATTGCTTCATCATCATGGCATCATGGCATCTTAGTTTACTTTCTTGTTGTGATGTGTATGTGTGAGGCACCTTGTGTATGTGTGAGTATGGTGCCTAGCCATGCCTTGCTAAACCCTATGCCCCCTCCTTTGGTTTTCCCTCTTCTTCTTCCTCCTCTTCTTTTCTTCCCCTTCTTTAATCAATTTTTGCAAGTCATCTAGCCAAGTTCATTAATGTTCTCCATTTTCCTAAAAACCTTGCACCATGTCTACACCCTCTCTGCGAAAATTCAGCCTTGTTGGAATTGATTTGGTTGGGTTAAAAAAATGACAAGAGTTTGAACCATATTCAAACTCCTTTTATTTTTCTGCCTCTAAAAATGTCCAAGCCAATTTTATTAAATAGGGCATAAATCAAGGAGCATGGGGATTTTTTTTTCTCCTAACTCTTTTCCTTTAAGCCTGTGTTTTTCTTTTTCTTTTCTGTCTGAAGTTAAATGGAAGAGAAAAAAACAAGACAACAACTACAGCAGTGCCGTAGGCCTCCTCTTCCTCCTCCCCCCCAGGCCTAGTCTCTCCCGCAGCAGCCCCGCGACCCACCTCCTCTCTCCCGCAGCGGCCTAGACAGCGCGCAGTCGCGCCGTTCGTTTTTTTCCTAGCCCCACACGTCAGCCTCACATCCCCGCGTTGCCGTCTACCTCCGTCACGCGTTTGCTAAGCC
>LR738716.1:130638072-130666068 GCA_902687465.1 Secale cereale
TGGGACCGAAGTGGACAACTCGGTGAGACCGAAAGTTCAAATAATGTGAACGTTGGGGTTTTCGGTGGGACCGAAAATACAATCTCGGTTAGTCCGATTCGTGCAAAAGACAAGAGCTTGCCAGTTTCGGTGGGACCGACTTTATCATCTCGGTGACACCGATTTGATGACAGAAGGTTACAGAAGCTTGGCAACTCATGTTTCGGTGAAACCGATATCAGAATCGGAAAATCCGATTTTGCTAGGGTTTGGCTTATGGCTGAGGTGGTTCATCTCGGTGTGACTGAGTTTGGATAATCGGTGGGACCGAGATTACTTATGAGTGTATATGGCAGTGAAAGTTGCTGATAGTTTAGGAGATGTATCACTAAGCACTTGAGCAACCATCATCAACATAACCTCATCCCCTTTTAATAGTATTGGCTTTTCCTATGGACTCAATGTGATCTTGGATCACTAAACCAAAAATGGAGTCTTGAGCTTTTGCCAATGCTTGCACTTAGCATTTTGAGGGGTCCACTTCTTCAGTCCTTGCCATACCCATATCACTGAACTTCTCTGAAATGATTCTCAAGTAACTATTAGTTCAATGATATATATGTTGTTATTAATTGCCAAAACCACCCGGGGATTAGTTGCACTTTCAATCTCCCCCTTTTTGGTAATTGATGACAACATATAGATCAAAGCTTCGACAAAGGATATAATCAATGAATAATATCGTCGCTTTGAGAAGTATGTGATAAGCAAGAGCTCCCCCTAAATTTGTGCATTATTTAAGATTTGCGTTTGAATGCAAATGCACAATCGATTAGGATCATGGGTCACTCTTCCATGTCACATACATCTTGGTGGAGCGCACAAAATGATAAGAATGAACAGCATGCACCCAATCACCAAGACATGAGTAAATAGTCATACAAAATAGGAATAGCATATGATAAGCATTAAGCACACATTAAAGCATAGTACGACCAAGCACTCATTAAGGTAGCATCAAACGGAGTATCAAGCACACTGAAAGTCTCGAAAACCAAAAGTATCTCAAAGAAACCGCAAAAGAACGAAAGAGCACTCTGTCTCTCGAAGCCCTATGATCTATACAATTTCTCCCCCTTTGGCAACAAGTTACCAAAAAGTTCGAAAAAGCATAGAGCTAAACGTCACTGTGGACTCTGCTGGCGGCTCCCGTCTGGGTTGATGTCGGAGTAGATATGACAGCATCGGCGAAGACTTCAGCTGATGTCTGTGCTGGAGGAGTGGACACTGGAGCTGTAGCTGGAGTAACTGCTGGAACCGTGGGAGGTGCTGAAGCTGTAGTCCTGGTGTCAGTCACTGGAATAGCAGCTGATCGGGATCCTTTGGGAACCGGAGCAGTCTGTCGATGAGAATCCTGGACTAAGTCATCCTGCATAAGCTCTGCCTTGTCCTGCTTTGCTTCCTCAATGTCTGCCTCAAGCTTGTTGACGGTCACTTGTATTTCAGTCAGCTTCACGTCCAGAGCGTGGATCTTCTCGTCAACAATCCTCTCTAAGCTCTCCTGAGACTGTTCAATGCTGGCCAGGCGTTGTTCAATCCTTTGGGTAGCTTCAAGAATTTTCTCTCCGAAACTCTTTGGTTTAGCTGCTGCTGCTGCTGCTTCCTTGTCAGCTTTGGCTTTCTTAGCAGCTTCGATCTTGGCTTGACCTTCAACAGATGTCAGATCCTCCTCATCCATCACAACAACATTGTCTTCATGCTCTGGCTGCAGCGGTAAATGTTTCCTATCCAACAAGAATTTGCCCGTGCCAAACTTGGCATTGATAAGCATCTGAATCTGCGGGGCAAATCCACATGACCTTTTCTGGTCAGCTGCAGTCCTTTTAATGGTCTCTACCATTAAGTCCATCACCTTGAAAGGTGCTTTCTCATCAAGTATATGCAGCATGTTGATAGAATATCCTCTGATCATGCGATGATCTCCAGACTTGGGCATCAAGGTATGCCTCAAAATAGTATTAGTGGTAGGTAAGCCTGCCTGGAGATGGTAGATTGAGCCGAGCTTCCAAATTTCCAAATCCGCTGCTGGAATCTCTTTGTACATGTTCTTCATGGATTCATGATTCTTCTTTGGAATCCCATATACATCAATAGCATCTTCTCGTTGCACTGGAGCATTCAGAATTTCTGCCCATTCTTCAACGGAAGAAGAAAATCTTTGACCTTCAGTCATCCATGTGATCTTTCCATCAGGATAGAAGTGAGCTGTGGCATAGAATTGCATTATCATCTCATCGTTCCAACTGGTCAATTTCTGACCCACAAACTCTGCAACTCCACATCCAGTGAAACTTTCATGCACATGTGGAAAGAAATCTCTGTGCTCTTCGCTGTCAATGTATTCCCAGTCAACATATCTGGTGTCTGCGACTATTGGCTTCTTGTCCATCAGCACGGTCTCATAGAAGTCTTGCTGCTCTCTGGTGTGAAATCTGGGATCTACAACAGTTCTTCTCCTCACGGCATATGGGTCAGCTTGTCTCCATAGCCTGAGACCTCTATCTTTCCTTGCCTTCATATCCTCAGCTTGAGGATGAGCATCATTGTGAAGTGGCAGTTTTGGACGAAGTTTCAGCAACACTTGTCCTTCTTCATCAGACTTAGCTGGTGGCACATCATCCTTGTTCTTTTCAGATGCTGGAATGTTTCTGGTTGTCCTCTTGGGCTTGGCAGCAGGCTTTGCTGGAGCTGCCTTAGCTTGAGCAGATTTCTTGGGCTTTGAAGTGGCTCTGGCCTTAATGGCATCACCCATGAGCTTAGCCTTCTGAGGAGGAGGAGGCTGGGGTGCTTCCTCATCCTCATCCTCTACTGCTGCATCTGCATGAGAATCAGTATACACTACCCTTTTTCTCTTGGAGGTTTTCTTCACTTTGCTTGGAGCTGCCTCTCCCAAATTCAGCTTCTTGGCAACAGTTGACTGCTTGACTTTGCTGGTGCCCTTCTTAGATTGCTGACCTTGTTGCTCTTTGGCAACAACCTTCCTCTTAGGCTTGGAGGTCACCTCTTCCTCAACAACAAAGTCTGAATCTTCATCATCGGAATTCTTCTCCTTTCTAGCTCTGGTGGCTGCAGGAGGCATGCCACTTGGTGTACTCCTCTCACCATCATCAAATGGGCTACTAGGATCAGAACTAGTGTCTGCCTCTGGAATGTCTGCGATGGGTGTCTCTGACCTGTTCTGACTGTCACTGGCATCTGACATGGCTGACAACCTGTGAATAGATAAGGTATAGGCAGAGAAGAAGAGTTATCACAAACTGCAGAAGTTTTTGCAAAAAAATGAGTTCAAATTCTAGTTTTAAGTTTTCACAGAAGAGTGCAGTGCAATGGCCAGAGGCCAAATCGGTCACACCGAAATTATAAAATCGGTTTCACCGAGATGTGTTCCGTGGAAACCTAACCCTAAAATTTTTACTCGAATCTAGTTCAAACGAACCAATCTGGTGTAAAGGAAGATTTCAATCGTGGCAAGATATTGGGCAATCCAAACGTGCATTGAATCGGAGATGGGAGCACGAGTGGGATCAAAACTCACCCTAACTTGGTGGAGTTTCTCTACGGCGGCAACGGCGCGGAGGAGATGTCCGTTGACGGCGATGGAGACCCGCGGCGAGGGCGCACAGGTGACGACGGCGACGATCCCGAGATCAAGGCGACGGCAGCAGGGGATGTGGGGGCGAAACGTTTGAAGGAGGAATCAACGCGCGTGGCCCTTGGTATATATACCCCTTTGCTGTCGGTGGGACCGAGTTGTCAAACTCGGTGGCACCGAGATGGATAACTGCTAGGCAGTTATGCACTTCGGTCACGCCGAAAATCACAACTCGGTTTCACCGAGATGAAAACCTAGATCAGTCTAAGTGCTTTCGGTTCGACCGAGTTTGAGTGAGTTGGTATGACCGAAATCAATTAGAAGGTTTTGGAGATTAGCCCTTGACGGATCGGTGGCTCCGAGTGCTCCTCACCCGGAGGGTCCGAAAATGACTTGTTCAAAGTTTGTGATGTAAGCATGAATAGAATTTGAGACAAGAAAGCATAGATAGCTAGGGGAGGTACTTAGGCATTCTTGTCCATCCATTTGGTCAGAAAAATCAAAACAACCAAAACAACAAATGGATGTCCTCGAATGGATAAAATCATGCATTCAACATGCTCACACAATAAGATAGCAAATGAAATATGTGTCAAACATGCACAACCAAAACTCTAGCAATTAACACACAATTTGTCGATGACTAGGTCATCTTTATAAGAGTATATTGACTTAGGAGCCAAATGAGAACATTTGATCATAGGTCATACTCATCGTTTAAGCACAAGTGGGGTTACCACTTTTACATAAAGCTTTGATGTGTTCACGTCATTTGAAGATGCTTTAGCTCAATTTTTTAGAGCAAAGCTCCCCCTAGATGTGAGAACCCCTTTTAAAGGGTCAAACTAACCTTGGGTTGTCGTAGAAGACTTCATGTAGATGTTGAAGATGTGGATGCTCAATGTTGATGGAGATCATCAAGAGTTGGGAGCTATCCTTTGGATTCGGGCACTTTCAATACCTACATGGGTTAGTCCCACAAGGAACAAACAAGGATATCCATGGACATAGATTGAAGTTCACAATAGATGATGTCCATGAAAGCAATGATTACCTTGTCCCTTGACTTACCAACAAGAGGGTTTGTGACTCCATGAACTAGTGCATCATGTGGAAGTTGATTGCACAAGTTCTTTGCCAAAATGAATGTGGGTGAAGTATGTTGGCGGAGTCACCCTCAAGAACTTTCTAGTTCTTCTTCTTCGGGATCCACATCATCTTGATGGGAATCCTTGGGGTTGTAGTTGAGCTTGACGAAGTAGAACTTGACGTTTCCTTGGGAACCCACTTCACCATGGCTTGAGGTGCTTCAACGAATGCATCAATCTCCTCTTGAAGCTTGTCCTTGGCTTTTAGCTTGTGGTCTTGTGGTGGAAGGTCATCTTGAGCTTGTTCCACATTGGAAGAAGTAGGATCATACTTCTCCTTTTGAGGAACAAACTGTGGAGTAGCATATTGACCTTCTTCCCACTCAACACCTTCGGCGTTGAACTTTCGCTCAAAACCAATTCCTTGATTCTTCCGATGCCTTCCTTGCTTGCGAACAATTTCCTCAAAGTTCTTGCTTCCGGCAAGGCTCTTGTAGACACCTTTCTCTATGATCCCTTTCAATAAACTATTCTCTTGCTCAAGTGTAACTTGGCTTGAAACATTGTTAGTGGAATCAAGAGAACTACTAGAAGCAACAATATTGGATTTAGCATGGTTATTGTTACTGCTAGAGGAAGAATTTTTCTTATGCTTGTCATGCTTAGTCTTAATGGGTGGCAAGAAATTAGACAAGAGAAGTCATTTGGCAAGATATGAAGAACTCTTCTTTCGAAGATCGTCATTGATTGCTTTTAGAAACTCATGTTCTTGCTCTAGAGTGAGCTTCTCGAAGCGTAGCTTCTCATGAGATCTTAGGAGCTCTCTATGATCTTCTTGAGTTGTTTCATGAGCTAACTTAAGAGTGTTTAGTTCTTTAGTTAGACGCTCAATCTCCTTCATAGCATTGTCATTCGACTCTTCTCGACTATAAAGACTACTAGCATTTTCATCATTACTAAGCTCACTAGATTTATCATGCAAGAGCTCATCTTCACCAAGCAAGTCATCCTCATCACTATCAAAGTCAATGAATTCAGGGTGTGTTACCTTGGGGCCTTTAGCCATGAAGCATCTTCCAATTCCCTCATTTGGTGAATCAAATAAGTCGTAGGAGTTGGAGTTGGAGGATACGAGTGCAAGGCCGGCAACACCTTCATCTTGACTATAGTCGGACTCGGAGTGATAGCTTCCATCGGATTGATTGTCGGAGTCGGAGCCGGAGACCCATTCACCTACATGAGCTTGATGTCTTCTTCTTGTGTAGCTCCTTGATGACTTGTCTTTCCTTTCTGAATCCTTGCTTCTCCGAGAGGGTCTTCGTTCATAACGATCATCTCTACTCCTTCTCTCTCTCCGAGGTGACTCATCTCTTGCTCTTCTTCTTGGAGATTCTTCTCTTCTCTTGTGGGGAGCCGTACACTCATTTGAGAAGTGTCCGGGTCTTCCACAATTGTAGCAGTTTCGATCACGACTAGAAGATCTCTTTTCATCATATGATCTAGACTTTGAGCTTCTTTCTTTGCCTCTATTCTTGTAGAACTTGTTGAAGTTCTTGACCATTAGGCTTATCTCTTCATTGGAAATTAGCTTGTCACTTGAGGTAGTAGGAGCATCACTTGTAGCTTTGTAAGCACCACTTGACTTGTTGTGAAGCTCTTCCTTATCCTTAAGTGTCATCTCATGAGCAACAATTCTTCCAATGACTTCAGTTGGCTTGAGGGTCTTGTAGTTTGGCATCATTTGGATCAAAGTACACACGGTGTCATACTTTCCATCCAAAGCTCTGAGAATCTTCTTAATGATGAATCGGTCGGTCATTTCAGCGACTCCTTCACCATCCTTCATCTTGAACTTGTCAAGTTGACCTTGAAGAATATCTAGCTTTGATTCCTTCACAGATTCAGTACCTTCGTGCATTTCAACCAAAGTATCCCAAATCTCTTTAGCATTCTCAAGACGGCTGATTTTGTTGAACTCTTCGGGACACAACGCATTGAAGAGAATGTCACAAGCTTGAGCATTGTTTTGCAACATCCGCAACTCTTCCGGTGTAGCTTCGCGATCCGGAACTTTTCCTTCTTCAAAGAAATCACCTTGCATACCAACACAAATAATGCCCCATGCGGCTGGGTTATGACCAAGAATATGCATTTTCATTTTATGCTTCCAACTAGCAAAATTTGTACCATCAAAGTAAGGACCTCTACGATAATTACCCTCACTAGACGCCATACTCTCCTAGGTTGTGAAACCAAGCTTATGGAGTCCAATGCAATGGAAACCAAAACAATGGAGACCAAAGCTCTGATACCACTTGTAGGATCGAAAGTATGTCTAGAGGGGGGGTGATTAGACTACTTGTAAATATAAAAATTCTGCCTTTTGATCATGAACAGTTTTTGGCAGATTCACAATTATGATCAAGACAAGTATCACCCTACACATGCAATTCTAGAGTATAAGCAGCGGAAAGTAAATTGCACATGTAGTAAAGAGAGGTGGAGAAGATCAAACGCAATTTGGAGACGCAATGATTTTTCCCGTGGTTCCGATAGGTAGTGCTATCGTACATCCACGTTGATGGAGACTTCAACCCACGGAGGGTAACGACTGCGCGAGTCCACGGAGGGCTCCACCCACGAAGGGTCCACGAAGAAGCAACCTTGTCTATTCCATCATGGCCTACGCCCACGGAGGGCTAGCCTTACTCGGGGTAGATCTTCACGAAGTAGGCGATCTCCTTGCCCTTACAAACTTCTTGGTTCAACTCCACATCTCGATGACGGAGGCTCCCAAGCGACACCTAACAAATCTAGGAGGCACCACCCTCCAAAAGGTAATAGATGTTGTAGATGATGATGAACTCCTTGCTCTTGTGCTTCAAATGATAATCTCCCCAACACTCAACTCTCCTCACTGATTTGGCTGTGGTGGAAGAAAGGATTGAGTGGAAAGCAACTTGGGAAGGTTAGAGATCAAGTTTCATATGGTGGGAGTGGAGCAACTTGATCTCAACACAAGGGTAGGTGGTTCTCTTCTCAGAAATGTAAGGTAGGAGTGGTAGTTCTTTCTGATGGCTCTCTCCACGAATGAAGAGGGGGTGGAGGGGTATAAATAGCCTCCACACAAAATCCAACCGTTACACACATATTTGAGCAATCTCGGTGGGACCGAAGTGGACAACTCGGTGAGACCGAAAGTTCAAATAATGTGAACGTTGGGGTTTTCGGTGGGACCGAAAATACAATCTCGGTTAGTCCGATTCGTGCAAAAGACAAGAGCTTGCCAGTTTCGGTGGGACCGACTTCATCATCTCGGTGACACCGATTTGATGACAGAAGGTTACAGAAGCTTGGCAACTCATGTTTCGGTGAAACCGATATTAGAATCGGAAAATCCGATTTTGCTAGGGTTTGGCTTATGGCTGAGGTGGTTCATCTCGGTGTGACTGAGTTTGGATAATCGGTGGGACCGAGATTACTTATGAGTGTATATGGCAGTGAAAGTTGCTGATAGTTTAGGAGATGTATCACTAAGCACTTGAGCAACCAGATCATCAACATAACCTCATCCCCTTTTAATAGTATTGGCTTTTCCTATGGACTCAATGTGATCTTGGATCACTAAACCAAAAATGGAGTCTTGAGCTTTTGCCAATGCTTGCACTTAGCATTTTGAGGGGTCCACTTCTTCAGTCCTTGACATACCCATATCACTGAACTTCTCTGAAATGATTCTCAAGTAACTATTAGTTCAATGATATATATATGTTGTTATTAATTGCCAAAACCACCCGGGGATTAGTTGCACTTTCACCCGTCTGCATCGGCTCATCGCGTAGATGCTGCCAGAGTAGTCGCCGCTTCGCCTAGGCTGTTGCATCATCGCGTAGATGTCCGCCTCCACCGCTCTATCGTGTGCTCCTCGCCGGTGTTGTAGTGCGTGCTAGGTCGTGCGAGTGCTTCGAGTGGGTGCGGCATTCCCCCAGGAACTGCCCGCACACCTCCGCCGTCTCTTTTGGTCGCCGGAGCAGCTCCGATGAGCCCTGCTTTTCCCCTGCTACCGCATCTTCAGTTAAGTCTTCAGGCATCGCACCTGTATTCTGTCAAGATCGATCGCTTAGCTCAGTGGCTTGGGTCTCCGTCACATATGCAACATGTCGTGGGTTTGAATCCGTGCGTGGGCAGTGGGTTTTCGCCCCACTTTTGTTTTTCACGAGAAGCTGATAGGCAGGCCCCACCTGCCAGCCACTCAGCCGCCTCCAGCCCCCTCGCGCACCCGTTGGTGCCACCTCAGCGCAGCTGGGCCCCCTTGTCAGTGGCTCTAGCTAGCGTAGGCGTGGGTCAACTTTGACCCCTGCGCCTGTTTTCTTTTCTGTTTTCTTTTTCTTTTTCTTTTTCTGCTTTTTTCTTGTTTATTTAATATCTGTTGATTTATTCATCTGTTGGAAATAAGTTGTATATGTAAAATGCTTAGTTTTTCATGTAGATTATGAATATGCTGATGGTTGCCATGTTTAAAAACATTTAAAATGCTGTTTGAATTTATTCTTGTTTTAAATATGCTTAAACTTGGAAAAATGATAACTAAATATCTACAACTCCAAATTTAACAAACTTTATATGCATTTGGGGTGGAAAAATGTGTAGAATGTTTTGGTGCTATTGTTTAGCCTGTTTACCAACTTTATAACAGAAGTTTTTCAGATCTGTCCCAAATGCATTTAATTAATTATGGGAGTTTATGGAAAATGTTGTTTGTTAATTCCAGCCCATTTAAATGTGCTAGCATGTTGCTGTAATATTAGTTGCACCCTTGCCATGTTAACCAACCCCTTTAAACTTGCTGGGTGCTTGTTTGAATAACCTACATAAACTTGTTAGTTGTTCTTTTGCTTGTTTATTTCATGTGAGTGTTCTTGTTTGTTATGATGTTGTTGCACTCTTGTGACCCTAGGCCATGCATCATATCTACTCTTGTCCTTGTTCATCATGTTCATACATCATGTGTTTGAGCATTGCATTATGATTGATTGTGTTCCGGTGTTGCAATGTAGTGTTTGGTTAGAGCCCGGTGACGATTCAGAGTATGAGGTTCCTACCGAGGCTGAGTTTGAGGAGCAAGGTTACGATCCCTCCGTGGAATCAACAGGCAAGATGACCATACCCAGATATCACTACTATCTTTGCCTATGCTAGATGTCTCGCTCTTTAGATATTGCCTCGATGCCTATGTCTGTTTGTCAGCCCTCCTATTGTTGCCATGAAACTCTCTAACCACCCACCTAGCAAACTGTTGTTTGGCTACGTAAGCATCGCTCAGCCCCTCTTATAGCGTTGTTAGTTGCAGGTGAATACTTGAAGATTCTTGCTTCATGATGAAGTTATTGTTGGGATATCACAATATAAATATAAACTGTTAAACTAAATCATCTATATATTGGTAATGGGTGGAAGGCTAAGCCTCTTGCTTGGTGTTTTGTTCCAGTCATGCCACCCTAGGAACCGTTAAACCGGTGTTATGTTCCTTGATTTTGCGTCCCTAACACGGTTGGGGTTTATGGGCCCTCCTTGATAACCCGCTTAGTGATAAAGCTTTTCCAGCAAGGCCCAACATTGGTTTTACATTTGCCTAATATTTAAAACTTGCATAGGGCGTTGCAAACTCGAGTTCTTAATTAACAACCCGGGCCAGTGCTCCTCATGAGTGTTGGTCCAAACTGGGCGTGCTGCGGGGCCACCTCGGGGAAACTCAAGGGCTGGTATACACTCGTAGCTTGTCCCATCCGGTCGTGGCCTGAGACTAGATACGCGCGGCTACTGTCAGGGTGTCGGCATGCTGGGAGGTCTTGCTGGATTAGTTTTACCTTTGTCGGAATATCTTGAGCACGGGATTCCGAGAATACTCGGGTCTTCCCACCTTGGAGTTGCGACTCCGCAGATCGTGAGCTTGTGATGGGCTAAGTTGGGACACCGCTGCAGGGTTTGATCTTTCGAAAGCCGTGCCCGCGGTTATGTGGTAGATGGGAATTTGTTAATATCCGGTTGTAGATAACTTGACACCATGTTCATAATGCACTACCTGCGTGAGTAACCGTGACGGTCTCTTTTCGAAGGGGTTCGGGAAGTGAACACGATGGTGTTATGTTTGACCGTGAGTAGTTAGGATCACTTCTTGATCAACTTGGCGATCGTTGGCACTTGTTCTCTTCTCGCTCTAAACTCGTAAGTTTGTGCTTAGTGCTGCTGCAACCTTGTTTTTAAGCCTTTTCCACACCTAAGGCTTTGATAGTACTGCTACCCGGGGACGGGATTGCTAAGTCCTTTGAGGCTCACAGATTCAACACAACACCAGATGCAGGTACCGTTGAGAACTACACAGGTGGTGGTTCAGAGCTGTATTGGGAGTTCGATGAAGAGCGTGGATGTTACTATGTGTCCTATCCCGAGGTTCAGTAGGGCTCTTACTAGGATGATCGGGACCTTATCTTGCTTTATTTATGGTATCTTTCATTTGGATTTCGTCCGTAGCCCGACTCTGATGTGTTTGGATGATGTATGTTAATGTATTTCATTATGTGACATGGCGAGTGTAAGCCAACTACTATTTCACACTTTCATCCCTCCTTTTACATGAGTTGTGCTAAGATACCATACTTGAGATCATTCTAGTATGTGATTATGTCTTTAAGTCATGCCTCGACACGTGGGAGACATAGTCACATACTGGGCATTACAAGTTGGTATCAGAGCCTTCTCCGACCTAGGAGCCCCCCTGATTGATCGAATCGTTGAAGGTTGAGTCTAGGCACACACACAAAAAATGTTTTGAGTCCTATATATATATATATATATATATATATATATATATATCGGAGAGTAGGATTTCTTTTTACTCCTCATTCCTTCATCGCTCTGGTGAGGACTCCTGGCATTGTTCTATCTCTTCTACTCTCAAAAATTCACTAAAAAATTTCAGGATCACGCGAGTATTGTTTGGATTGTTCCGATATCTTTGTGACGAGAAAATTGTTCTCGATGCCTCCTGTCCTTTAGGGGTTGTGGCAGTGTCCCGCGGAGTTGAGCTCCGAGGTGTTGTCGTCATAAATTTATCGCATCGGTTCTAGAATACTTAAGACGGCCGACATCGAAAACTCTTCTATGCGGTTAGTGTGAGATAACCCCGACGTCACCCAGTACTGGTGGGATAGTTCGGGAGTATTGCCACAACTTGTATAGCGGATGCGTTTCAAAGGTCCGAGGTAAACAGTTTCCGAGGATGACTGGTTATGTGTTGAAGGATGGATACAGCTGGATGTAGGATTAGAGTTGAGTGCGCGGTGCTTCCCCTGTATCCCCAACACCCGATTGCATAACAGGAAACCTTCAGAAATTAATAGGTGGGTTCTTCTAGTAGCTCGTAGGCATTCTTCCAACGAGTGCATGGTATGAGTTTGGGGTTCAACATTGAGTGAATAGGTTTTATGGGCGTTGTTCCAATTGGGAGTTGCATCTTAAAGGGTCCTTGGCTATGCTGATCCGGGGATTGCAACATCCTTTTGTAACACGTTCCATGAGCTTTTAGCATGAACATGTGGAACGAAGCTTCTATCATGTATTTGTTCTATCTGCACCTTGTTGTTTTTTTATTTACATTTTGTTCTCCCAAGTGGCTTCTCGACAAGATTGTTGTACCATTAAACCGTGGAATACATTCGTTCATTTTGTTCGAATGTTACTGTGAAGACTTATGTTGCAATTTCTAGCCGTTGATTTAGCTCATATATTTTCCATCAATGGCAAACGGTTGTCATCTAATTCAGGATGGCTCCTAAGAAGGTTCCCAACGCTAACCCAAAGGGTGAAGAAGAGCGTGTTCCTGAACTTCCTCCTTACCCTCCTCCTCCGTCTGAGGCATGGAGAGCAATTATGCAAGCGACCAACCAGAACACCCAAATGCTTATGCAAATGATGCAGAACTTTTAAGCCAACCAAGCAAATCAAGGCAATCATGGGAACCAAGGCCAAGGCAATCTGTTCAATCAACCTCACTTTGCGACTCTCAACCAATTCCTGGCAAACCAACCGAAGTCATTCAGTTATTGTGTGGATCCGCTAGATGCTGAAGACTGGATCACAGACATCAAAAAGCACTTTGAATGCAGTAACGTGAGACCTGAGGATTATGTCAAGTTTGCCACTTTCCAACTCAAAGACCAAGCTGCTGATTGGTGGCAACAGTACAAAGATTCCAGAGGTGGACGTGAGATCTCGTGGACTGACTTCTGCAAGGATTTCCGCTCTCACCACATTCCAACCAGTGTCATTGAAGGCATGCATGAGCAATTCCGCAACCTGAAGCAAGGCACCATGTCCGTCTATCAATACAATGTCAAGTTCCAGAATCTTGCCCGCTATGCGAAGCAAGACATCCCTGATGCCAAGAGCAAGATTTATCAGTTCCGTGGTGGTCTGAAGAATGAAATCCAACTAGCTCTCACCTTGTTCGAGCCGGATGAATTTGACAATTCTACAATATGGCTCTTAAGCAAGAGGCAGCTCGGCTCAAGATTGAAGCTTCCAAAAAGAGGATGAGAGATGATGTTCAATCCTCCTCTTCTTCCCAAGTGGTTGCCAAGCAGCAGAAGTTCTGGCTACCGCCTCCTCCAGTGCTTCGTCCTCCGAACAACAACAAGCACTCAGGTGGCCGTGGTTTCTCCCACCCACCCAACCCAAGCAATCAGTCTAAGCCTTAGTTTCAAGCTTCAAGATCAAGTGGTCCTTATCACCGGCCTCTCTCAGAAGTGATTTGCAACAAGTGTACTCAGAAGGGTCACTATGCCAACAAATGTCCCAACCCAAGGTGCCTTCCGCCTCCTCCACCTGTCAGCACTGCTATTGTCAAGCACAATCCCAAGGTTGCAAGAGTGAATCTGATGAATGTAGCTCAAGCAGAGAATTCTTCAGATGTGATACTTGGTAATCTTCCAGTTAACCTTAAACCTGCTAAAGTTTTGTTTGATTCTGGTGCATCACATTCTTTCATGTCATATCCATTTGCATCCAAGCACAATGTGGGCACAGTGGCTTTACCAATGGAGTTATCAATTACTTCTCCGGGTAAACAAATGAATTCTAGCTTGTATGCTCCGGACATATCTATTCACATGGGTGATTACAGTTTTCTGGTTTCTCCGGTTATTCTTGGAAACTCCGACATTGATCTTATTCTTGGGAAGGATTGGCTTTCCAAGCATGATGCAAACATTGATTGTGCAAATAAGGAAGTCAAGCTTACTCATCCCAACGAAGACGTGATTATCTTCGCCTCTCGAGATTACACAATCAGACTATTCTCTCTCAATGACAAGGGCGAGATTAATGCCATTTCTCATATTCCGATGGTCAATAAATATGAAGATGTTTTCCCTGAAGAGCTTCCAGGCACGCCTCCCCATCGTCAAGTTGAATTCGTCATTGAACTCGAGCCCGGTACCAAGCCAGCATGTCGGCGTTCGTACAAGCTTTCCCCTGATGAGTTGAAGGAGCTAAAGAAACAACTCGATGAGCAAGAACGTATGGGTCTAATCCGGCCTAGTACTTCCCCTTGGGGCCGTGGTGTTCTATTTGTCAAGAAGAAGGATGGCACGAAACGCATTTGCGTTGATTACCGGCCATTGAACAAGAAGACAATAAAGAACAAGTATCTGCTCCCCAATATCAATGAATTGTTCGAGCAGCTCAAAGGAGCAAAGGTGTTCTCGAAGCTCGATCTCCAGATGGGTTACCACCAGATCCGTATCCGTGAAGAGGATATTCCCAAGACCGCATTCAGAACGAGTTTTGGCTCTTATGAATACACGGTCATGTCTTTCGGCCTTGCAAATGCTCCACCCACCTTCTCAATGATGATGCACTTCATATTCAACCCCTACACCAATGAATTTGTTCTCGTCTATCTGGATGATATCTTGGTATTCTCCAAGAATTAAGAAGACCATGCCAAGCACCTCCGTTTGGTCCTTAACAGGCTCCGTGAACACAAGTTCTATGCGAAGTTCTCTAAATGTGAATTCTGGCTCGATAAAGTCTTATATCTTGGCCATATTATCTCCGCTGAGGGCATTTCTGTTAACCCCGAGAAAGTTGAAGCTATTGTCAACTGGGAACCCCCGCAGAATGTCAAACAACTCCGAAGCTTCCTTGGTCTCTCTAGCTATTGCAGAAGGTTCGTTGAGAACTTCTCCAAGGTTGCCAAGCCTCTCTCCAACCTGTTGCGGAAGAATGTCAAGTACTCCTGGACTCCTGATTGTGATGTGGCATTCAAAACACTCAAAGGGAAGCTCATTTCTGCTCCGGTTCTTACTCCTCCGGATGAGTCCAAGCCTTATGAAATATTTTGTGATGCTTCATTGCAAGGTCTTGGTGGTGTTATCATGCAAGACAAGAAGATTGTGGCATACACTTCTCGTCAGTTGAAACCTAATGAGAAGAATTACCCCACACATGATCTCGAGCTAGCAGCAGTCGTTCATGCCTTGATCACGTGGAGACACCTTTTGTTGGGCAGAAAAGTTGACATCTTCACCGATCACAAGAGCTTGACGTACATCTTCACACAGCCAAACCTTAACCTCCGCCTGACTCGTTGGGTCGAGATGATCCAAGAGTATGATCCAAGCATTGAGTATACACCTAGCAAGGCCAATGTCATTGCAGATGCCTTGAGCAGAAAGGCATATTGCAATAGTCTCCTTCTCAAACCGTTCCAGCCTGAACTTTGTGAATCATTCAGGAAGCTCAACCTCCAAGTTGTTCCGCAAGGCTTACTTGCAAACCTTCAAGTTGCTCCTACCTTGGAAGATCAAATCCGTAAGGCCCAACTCAGTGATGCCATGGTGCAGAAAGTGAAACATGGTATTGCTAAGGGTACTCCCAAATACAAGTGCTATCGTGTTGATGAGAAAGACACCTTGTTCTTTGAGGACAGAATTGTGGTTCCCAAGGGTGATCTCAAAAAGCTCATAATGCACGAAGCACATGACTCCCTCCTCTCAATTCATCCCGGAAGTTCTAAGATGTACCAAGACCTCAAGCAATAATATTGGTGGACTCGCATGAAAAGGGAGATTGCCCAATTCGTGAATGAATGTGATGTCTGCAGATGAGTGAAGGCAGAGCATCAACGTCCAGCCAGTCTCCTTCAACCTCTACCTATTCCCGAGTGGAAATTTGATCACATTGAAATGGATTTCGTCACTGGGTTTCCTAAGTCCAAGAAGGGAAATGATGCTATCTTTGTAGTGATTGACAAGCTAACTAAAGTAGTTCATTTCCTTCCCGTCAAAGAATCCATCAACGCAGCTCAGCTGGCAAAGCTCTACACCTCCAGAATTGTTTCTTTGCATGGAATTCCTCAAGTCATCTCCTCAGACCGTGGAAGTTTGTTCACATCCAAGTTCTGGGACTCCTTTCAGTCAGACATAGGCACAAAAATTCGCTTCAGCATTGCGTTTCACCCTCAGACTAGTGGTCAAGTCGAAAGAGTGAACCAGATCCTAGAAGACATGCTGAGAGCTTGTGTCATCTCTTTCGGTATGAAATGGGAAGATTGTCTCCCATTTGCCGAATTCTCATACAACAACAGTTTCCAAGCAAGTGCCGACAAAGCTCCTTTTGAAATCCTCTATGGCAGAAAGTGTCGTACCCCTCTCAACTGGTCCGAGACTGGTGAACGTCAACTTCTTGGAAATGATTTGATCTCAGAAGCCGAGATGTGCAAAGTCATACGTGAGAATCTCAAAGCCGCTCAATCGCGTCAAAAGAGCTACTATGACGGCAAGCATTGTGACTTGGCTTTCGACATTGGAGATCATGTCTACCTCCATGTTTCTACTATGAAAGGCACCCAGTGGTTCGGTATCAAAGGCAACCTTGATCCTAGATACGTGGGACCTTTCAAGATTCTTGGAAAAAGAGGCGATCTAGCCTACCAACTCGAGCTTCCCTCCAACTTTGCAAATGTTCATGATGTGTTTCATGTGTCTCAACTCCGCAAGTGCTTCAAGACACCTGAACGCACCATTCCGTTCGAGGAGATTGATCATCAACAAGACTTGTCTTATCGTGAGCACCTGTTGCTATTCTTGAAGAAACTGAGCACAAAACCCGCAACAAGTCCATCAAGTTCTTGAAAGTAAAGTGGTCACACCATACCGACCGAGAAGCTACGTGGTAACGAGAAGATCACCTTCGCTCCGAGTATCGGACGAGATCTTTTCGTAGTGTAGGAGAGTTTGTAACACCCCATATGTGATACTTTCCTATAATGGCAATAAAGCATCCTCATTTTGATCCTTGTCCTTATCCTTGGGGGTTCTTGTCATTTGAGCTCATTTTATTTTCTTTGCATTGTCATTTATTTTATTTTGCATCCTTGCATTGCTTCATCATCATGGCATCATGGCATATTAGTTTACTTTCTTGTTATGATGTGTATGTGTGAGGCACCTTGTGTATGTGTGAGTGTGGTGCCTAGCCATGCCTTGCTAAACCCTAGGCCCCCTCCTTTGGTTTTCCCTCTTCTTCTTCCTCCTCTTATTTTCTTCCCCTTCTTTAATCAATTTTTGCAAGTCACCTAGCCAAGTTCATTAATGTTCTCTATTTTCCTAAAAACCTTGCACCATGTCTACACCCTCTGTGCCAAAATTCAGCCTTGTTGGAATTGATTTGGTTGGGTTAAAAAATGACAAGAGTCGAACCATATTCAAACTCCTTTTATTTTTCTGCCTCTAAAAATGTCCAAGCCAATTTTATTAAATAGGGCATAAATCAAGGAGCATGGGGATATTTTTCTTTTTCTCCTAACTATTTTCCTTTAAGCCTGTGCTTTTCTTTTTCTTTTCTGTCTGAAGTTAAATGGAAAAGAAAAAAAGAAGACAGCAGCTACAGCAGCGGCCTGGGCCTCCTCTTCCTCCTCCCCCTAGGCCCAGTCTCTCCCGCAGCAGCCCCGCGGCCCACCTCCTCTCTCCCGCAGCAGCCCAGCCAGCGCGCCGTCGCGCCGTTTGTTTTTTTCCTGGCCCCACACGTCAGCCTCACATCCCCGCGTCGCCGTCTACCTCCGTCACGCGTTTGCTAAGCCAGAGCACGCACTCGCCGTCGCGCCGTGATCACGGACGTCGAGGCCTCGCGATCAGAGCCCTCCTTTTAAACCCGCAGCTTGTCCACTCCCTTTCCCTAGGGTTCCTCTTCCTCCTGCCGCCGCCTGGAGAGCCAAGCTTCACCAGATCCGCTGATCCAAAGCAGTCCCGCACGCATCTGGGAGCGCCAGCTCGTCGTCGGCGTGCCTCCCATCGACCTCGGCCTCGCCAACCCTGTCCAGCTACTTCCCCGTCATCGACTACGTCGACTACGTCCTCTACGCGGAGCCGATCGCCTCGCCGACGTCGTCTTCTTCCTCTTCTTCCACTCCGGCGCCCGCAGCTGTTCGAGCCTCGCCGTCGTCGACTCTGGCCACCTCCGGGCCAGCCGAACACACCTCCATGTTCGTGGTGAGCGCATCCACCTCCTCGTGCCCTTTTCCCCCTCTTTAGCATCGTCTAGCACCGAGTTCATCGAGCACCCGAGCTCGTCGCCGTTTGGCCTCGTCTCTGGCGAGTGCCCCGACCACCGTAGGCCGTGTTTTGTTGCCCGTCTGCATCAGCTCGTCGCGTAGATGCTACCAGAGTAGTCGCCGCTCCGCCTAGGCCGTTACATCGTCGCGTAGCTGTCCGCCGCCGCCGCTCTGTCGTGTGCTCGTCGCCGGTGTTGTAGTGCGTGCTAGGTCGTGCGAGTGCTTCGAGTGGGTGCGGCGTTCCCCTAGGAACCGCCCGCACACCTCCGCCTTCTCTTTTGGTCGCCGGAGCAGCTGTGACGAGCCCTGCTTTTCACCTGCTACCGCATCTTCAGTTAAGTCTTCAGACATCGCACCTGTATTTTGTCAAGATCGATCGCTTAGCTCAGTGGCTTGGGTCTCCGTCAGATATGCAACAGGTCATGGGTTCGAATCCGTGTGGGGGCAGTGGGTTTTCGCCCCCCTTTTGTTTTTCATGAGAGGCTGACAGGCAGGCCCCACCTGCCAGCTACTCAGCCGCCTCCAGCCCCCTCGCGCACCCGCTGGTGCCACCTTAGCACAGCTGGGCCCCCTTGTCAGTGGCTCTGGCTAGCGTAGGCGTGGGTCAACTTTGACCCCTGCGCCTGTTTTCTTTTCTCTTTTCTTTTTTCTTTTTCTTTTTCTGCCTTTTTCTTGCTTATTTAATATTTGTTCATTTATTCATCTGTAGGAAATAAGTTGTTTATGTAAAATGCTTAGTTTTCATGTAGATTATGAATATGCTGATTGTTGCCATGTTTAAAAACATTTAAAATGTTGTTTGAATTTATTCTTGTTTTAAATATGCTTAAACTTGGAAAGATCATAACTAAATATCTACAACTCCAAATTTAACAAACTTTATATGCATTTGGGGTGGGAAAATGTGTAGAATATTTTGGTGCTGTTGTTTAGCATGTTTACCAACTTTATAACAGAAGTTTTTCAGATCTGTCCCAAATGCATTTAATTAATTATTTGAGTTTCTGGAAAATGTTGTTTGTTAATTCTAGCCCATTTAAATGTGCCAGCATGTTGCTGTCATATTAGTTGCACCCTTGCCATGTTAACCAACCCCTTTAAACTTGTTGGGTGCTTGTTTGAATAACCTACATAAACTTGTTAGTTGTTCTTTTGCTTGTTTCTTTCATGTGAGTGCTCTTGTTTGTTATGATGTTGTTGCACTCTTGTGACCCTAGGCCATGCATCATATCTACTCTTGTCCTTGTTCATCATGTTCATGCATCATGTGTTTGAGCATTGCGTTATGATTGATTGTGTTCCGGTGTTGCAATGTTGTGTTTGGTTAGAGCCCGGTGATGATTCAGAGTACGAGGTTCCTACCGAGGCTGAGTTTGAGGAGCAAGGTTACGATCCCTCCGTGGAATCAACAGGCAAGATGACCATACCCAGATATCACCACTATCTTTGCCTATGCTAGATGTCTCGCTCTTTAGATATTGCCTCGATGCCTATGTCTGTTTTTCAGCCCTCCTATTGTTGCCATGAAAATCTCTAACGACCCACCTAACAAACCGTTGTTTGGCTGCGTAAGCATCGCTCAGCCCCTCTTATAGCGTTGTTAGTTGCAGGTGAAGACTTGAAGATTCTTGCTTCATGATGAAGTTATTGTTGGGATATCATAATATAAATATAAACTGTTAAACTAAATCATCTATATATTGGTAATGGGTGGAAGGCTAAGCCTCTTGCTTGGTGTTTTGTTCCACTCATGCCACCCTAGGAACCGTTAAACCAGTGTTATGTTCCTTGATTTTGCGTCCCTAACACGGTTGGGGTTTACGGGACCCCCTTGATAACCGCTTAGGGATAAAGCTTTTCCAGCAAGGCCCAACATTGGTTTTACATTTGCCTAATAACTAAAACTTGCATAGGGCGTTGCAAACCCGAGTTCTTAATTAACAACCCGGGCCAGTGCTCCTCATGAGTGTTGGTCCAAACTGGGCGTGCTGCGGGGCCACCTCGGGAGAACTCAAGGGCTGGTATACACTCATAGCTTGTCCCATCCGGTCGTGGCCTGAGACTAGATACGCGCGGCTACTGTCAGGGTGTCGGCACGCCGGGAGGTCTTGCTGGATTAGTTTTACCTTTGTCGGAATAACTTGAGCACGGGATTCCGAGAATACTCGGGTCTTCCCACCTTGGAGTTGCGACTACGCAGATCGTGAGCTTGTGATGGGCTAAGTTGGGACACCCCTGAAGGGTCTGATCTATTGAAAGCCGTGCCTGCGGTTATGTGGCAGATAGGAATTTGTCAATATCCGATTGTAGATAACTTGACACCATGTTCATAATACACTACCTGCGTGAGTAACCGTGACGGTCTCTTTCCGAAGGGGTTTGGGAAGTGAACACGGTGGTGTTATGTTTGACTGTGAGTAGTTAGGGTCACTTCTTGATCAACTTGACGATCGTTGGCACTTGTTCTCTTCTCGCTCTAAACTCGTAAGTTAGTGCTTAGTGCTGTTGCAACCTTGTTTTTAAGCCTTTTCCACACCTAAGGCTTCGATAGTACTGCTACCCGGGGACGGAATTGCTGAGTCCTTTGTGGCTCACAAATTCAACACAACACCAGATGCAGGTACCGTTGAGAACTACACAGGTGGTGGTTCAGAGCTGTATTGGGAGTTCGATGAAGAGCGTGGACGTTACTATGTGTCCTATCCCGAGGATCAGTAGGGCTCTTACTAGGATGATCGGGACCTTGTGTTGCTTTATTTATGGTATCTTTCATTTGGATTTCGTCTGTAGCCGGACTCAGATGTGTTTGGATGATGTATGTTAATGTATTTCATTGTGTGACATGGCGAGTGTAAGCCAACTACTATTTCACACTTTCATCCCTCCTTTTACATGAGTTGTGCAAAGATACCATACTTGAGATCATTCTAGTATGTGATTTTGTGTTTAAGTCGTGCCTCGACACGTGGGAGACATAGTCACATACTGGGCATTACAGTGGGATGCTGCAAGTGCTAAGCGTAGATGAGGTGGCTAGCTTACGTATCATTAGAGCGAGAATAGAAGTGAAAGCCATCGGTGGTGAACTGAATCATGATCACTAGATGATCTTGTCTACCTACGAGTCATCCATAACCCAATCGTGTTCTCTTCCCGAACCCCCATGAAAAGAGACCATCACGACTACTCACACGGTAGTGTATTATGTTTTGAGGTTTTGTGTCAAGTTATCTTCAACCGGATATTAACAAATTCTAATCCCCACATAACCGCGGGCACGGCTTTCGAAAGATCATAACCCTTCAAGGCTGTCCCAACTTAGCCCATCACAAGCTCTCGCGATCAACAGAGGTAAAAACCCCTTATCTTAGGGACTGCTCGATCAGACTCGGAATCCCGGTGTACAAGATATTTCGACAAAGGTAAAACAAGTCCAGCAAGACCTCCCGACGTGCCGACACCCTGATAGGAGCCGCGCGTATCTTGTCTCAGGCCACAATCGGATGAGCACTACGTACAACTTCCGAAGACCGCAGTAAACTGGGTGGCACCGCAAGTGGCTCTAGTTTGGACCAACACTCATGAGGAGCACTGGCCCAGGGTTGTTAATTAAGTCCTCGGGGTAGCTAGTCCTTATGCAAATTTTAGTTGTTATTAGGCAAATGGTAAAACCAAGGTTGGGCCTTGCTGGAGGAGTTTTATTCAAAGCGAAATATCAAGGGGTCCTCATATACCCAACCGCGTTAGGAACGCAAAATCAAGGAACATAACACCGGTTTACCGGTTCTTAAGGCGGCATGAGTGGAACAAAATACCGAGCAAAAGGCCAAGCCTTCCACCCATTGCAATGTATATAGGTGTATTAATGTAAATAATAGATATTGTGTTATTCCCAAAAAAACAATCCATATGGAGCAAACTTCATCTTCACCTGCAACTAGCAACGCTATAAGAGGGGGGCTTGAGCAAAAGGGTAACTTAGCCAAACAATGGTTTGCTAGGTAGGTAGTTAGAGGTATCATGGCAAAGTGGGTCTTACATGCAAAAGATAGGTATCTCGATAAGCAATAGAGCGAGGCATCTAGCATAGAAACAATAGATGTGATATCAAGGAATGGTCATCTTGCCTGGTAAGTCTTCGGTGTTATCGGGACCTTGCTCTTCGTACTCGTACTCGGCGGCTGTCTCGACCTCGGACTCGAACTCATCTCTCGGGGCTACCCAACATAACAAGCATCCAAATAAACACACTTGACAAGAAAGAACACATGCTATGCAAGAGAGATGCAAGTATGATGCTACGAAGCTGCCGGTATGAAAGGAGATGAAGCCGGTGTCAGGGATATGGTTAATAGGTATAAACCGGATATTGTAAACCGGCTTAGTTATATCGTACTTGGTTTGTTATTAGTAGAGATTACGGCCCATAAGATTTCAGGGCCCATGTATAGAAATACGGTTTGTAAACCGCCAAAGAGATGTAACTTGAGAGATAAGAAAGGAAGAGCAGAGACCGAGGCGGACACGATTATGAGCCGGCCTCGGGACTCTGTAAACCGGACCAGGCGTCACCTCTATATAAAGGGACGACCCGGCACCGGTTCAGGGACAAGCAACAATCGATCCGTCGAGACGCAGGCAAGCAATTCCGCTCCCTGTAATCCGACGCCCAAGCAATACCAAACCAACTAGACGTAGGCTTTTACCTTCTCGAAGGGGCCGAACTAGTATAAATCCCTTTGTGTCCTTTGTGTGCCATGAACCCTTTCAAGCTAACCCGTGCGATGGTTCCATCATCAAGTCCGCTAAACCGGACATCTGCCGTGTTAATTCCACGACAGTTGGCGCCCACCATGGGGCTCGCGCACGATGGTTTCGAGCTCTTGGAAGGCGGCCTAAAGGGGTTAAAGGGCTACGCAGTCGGCCGGATGACCAAGAGTCGTCGCGGCCGGATCTACATCGACGACGCAGGTTGGGGACCGGAGGCCGATTCGATTGAATACGGGTACCGGGTCCCCTTCGGCAGCATCCAAGTCTTCATCGGCAAAATCGGTGGACCGGGACCTGAGCCGGACACCTTCCCCAACATCGTCGAGCCGGCTCAGCGTGCGAGATCGACCCGGATTCAACCTGTCATGAAGCATGTGTTAGTTGGAGCGATTCACGGAGGACAAGCTGAGGACGGATCGGAGTCTGATGGTGCAACCGTCGTCTGTTCAGACGACGAATCTTCGTCCGAGGAAACTGAATCTCTGTATCAGTTGCGGGACGGCCGGTCTGAGGGTGAGTCCGATGGAAACAGTATTCCGGGCCCCTCCGACCCGCCAAACCGGGTGGCGGTTTTCATGGCCGGTTCACAACCCCCGACGAACGGAACAACAGCGGAGGCTGGCGCAGGAGGAAGCGGTTCAAATCCCTCCGTTACTGCGGTTCTATCCACCTTGATGGAGGAGTTCGCGGCTAAGGCAGTAGAGGTCGTAGCTCCAGCAGACAAGGCGCAACATGATGCAGTGCTTCTTCAGTTAAAAGCCCGGATCGATCAGTTAAAGGAGGATTTAAAGGCAGAAGGAGAGATGCTAGCGATAAGGCAAGCGGAGTTGGATGAACAAGCTTTTCACTTAAGGATGGAACAGGCTTCCATGGAAGGGGTAAGAGGACGAAAATATCGATCCCGCCTGCCGCCGGGTTATGAATCTGCGAATTTGTTCAGAACACCGGGGGCTGGGGCCAGTAACAATCCGATCTTAAACTGGAGAAGCCCACCGGCTCGAGAGGAACCGGTTCAGCAACCCGCCGCGGAGCGGGAGCGACGGATTACATCGGCGCCTTATGTTCCGGTCCCCCCGGGACACTATTCAAACCCTGTGGATAATATCGCTGCAGCGGCAGCACGGTTGGCCGCTTTACCTGTGGAAGAAACATCCCCTGTGGCGATAGAGGCGCGCAGGGCCCAGAGGTTACTCAACACGGCGTTAATACAGCAGCAAGCGTACTCTCACAGCAGGGAAAGGTTGCATTCAACACCACGTCCCAACCGAAGTTACTCTAGACATTGGGAGGAGCCCGAAGTGTCTAGCAGCGAACGGAGGAGACATCAGCACAGGCAAGATAATCCGGCAAGGGCAGAGATGCCGGCCCCGGATCGAAACCGGCCTAGATCGGAGGCCAGGGAGGAGATCCGCCAGTCGACGCCGGTTCACACCGGCACTACGGGGACAGGAGCGACAGCGAGCGGTTTTGGGATACAGTGTCTTGTCCCGGCCCTGCGGAGCGTTAAGCTGCCCAAGGATTTCAAAGGACCTCGCAAGGTGCCCAATTACACAGCCGATTTACCGCCCGAGGCTTGGGTGGAAAGCTACGAGATGGCTATGGAGATGCTGGACGTGGATGAATCGGCTTGTGCCAAATATTTCACTATGATGCTTGAAGGAACGGCCCGGACTTGGCTAAAGGGACTTCCTCCGAATTCCATCGGATCATGGGGGGAGCTGCGTAGTCAGTTCATCAAAAATTTCAAAGATACATGCAAGCAACCCATGTCGGTGATAGATTTAGCAACATGCGTACAGGGAGAGCAGGAGTCTACAGCAGCTTGGGTACGCAGAGTGGCAGAGATCTTGCACTCTTCAAACGGTATTAATCCGAGCACCGCAATTGTAACCTTGGAGAACAATTGCCGGTTTGAATCTTTGAAATTAAAACTCGGACGGCTCAAACGAGAGTGCAATGACATGGGGACTTTAATGAGTGCCTTGGTGAAGTACGGAGACTCAGATAATACCAAGTATCCGGAGCCAGAAGGAGATAAAGCGGGAAAGGCCAGCAAGACTGGTAAACCGGCTTCAGCCAGTCCGATCACTTCAGGTGTGTTGGGCAAACGGAAACCGGAAAGCAGCTCCGATTTTGTGGCTAATACACAGGTTCAAGGCGGTTTTCAGGGAAATCAGCGGGGTCCCGCTCGCCAGGCCGGTGGAGGAAATCCGGGTTGGGAGCAGGATTTGGATCAACCCTGCATAAAGCATAGCGGGAATAAGGGGCCTGCACGGCACACTGCAAGAGAATGTCTGAACCCCACGATAGCAGGGAACGGCCGTTTTAATCCTCATAGCCGGCCCCCGAATGCCGGTTTAGGGCCCGGGTTTTATGGCCCGGGTTACCAAGGGAACAATTTCGGTTCAGGATATAGGGGCAACAGCAGTTATCAAGGGAACAACGGCGGTTATCAATCCCGGCCAGGCGGCCCAGGCGGTCAAGGAAACTATAATGGTCAAGGAAGCCAATCACATTATCAAGGTGGTTATCAGAATCAGGGAAATCAGCCGTATCATCAAGGTGGTTACAACAATCAGAATAATCAGCAGCAGGGCCAAGGGAGTCACAATAACCAAGGAAATCAGCAGCAGCAGCGTCCGCAGCAACAACAGCAATCCGGGTACCAGAGTAATCCAAAGGAGTTGAGCAGCGGCCAATATCATGTTTTCACCACAAGTCTATGCAAAAGAGACCAGAAGGTTTTAAAGCGGACTGTTAATGCGGTAGAACCGGCGACACCACAGTTTCTACGATGGTCAGAGCAGCCCATTGTTTGGAGCAGGGAGGACCACCCGTTACGGGTAGATAATCCGGGACATTTAGCCTTGGTGGTGGCACCTCAGGTAGGAGGATACAAGTTCACTAAAGTCCTCATGGACGGAGGTAGCAGTATCAACATATTATACTATGAGACCTTTCGCCGTATGGGTCTGACAGATAAACAGTTAAGGACATCAAACACAGTGTTTCACGGGGTGGTCCCAGGTAAGTCAGCTTATCCAGTTGGTAAGATTGACTTAGAAGTTACCTTTGGGGATGAGCATGATTCTAGATCGGAGATGATCACCTTTGAAGTTGTCAAAATCAAAAGTCCGTATCATGCTTTGTTTGGAAGGACGGTTTATGCTAAATTTATGGCTAGGCCATGTTATGTTTATCTGCAGCTCAAGATGCCGGGTCATAAAGGCACGATTACGGTGCACGGCAGTCGTAAGATAGCAGTGGAATGTGAAGAAGGTGATGCAGCTTATGCAGAAGCGGTATGTTCCGCGGAAGAGTTAAAATTTTATAAAGATAATGTTGATCCGGCGGACATGACTCCGCTGAAGAAGCCAACCACTGAGCATGATCCGGCTTTGAAGTTCAAATCAGCGGAAGAGACTAAGCAGGTCGATTTTGTGCCCGGAGATTCATCTAAGCAGTTCACCATCAGTGCTAACTTGGATCCTAAATAGGAAAGCGCGCTCATCGAGTTCATCCGTGAGAACCGGGATATCTTTGCATGGAAGCCCTCTGACATGCCTGGTATACCGAGGGAACTCGCTGAGCACAAGTTAAATATTGATCCGAAGTTTAAACCAGTAAAGCAGTATCTACGCCGCTTCAACGAAGAGAGGCGCAAGGCTATAGGAGAAGAAGTGGCTAAGCTTTTGGCGGCAGGGTTCATAGTGGAAGTGTTTCATTCGGAATGGTTGGCCAACCCGGTGCTAGTTCTAAAGAAGAATGGGAAGTGGAGGATGTGCGTGGACTACACAGACCTCAATAAAGCTTGCCCAACTGATCCTTTTGCTCTACCTCGCATTGATCAGATTATTGATGCTACAGCAGGGTGTGAGCGGCTGAGTTTCCTGGATGCGTACTCAGGCTATCACCAGATCAAAATGGTAGTTGAAGACCAAGAGAAGACGGCATTCATAACCCCTTTTGGTGCTTTTTGCTATGTGTCTATGCCTTTTGGGCTCAAGTGTGCGCAGGCGACTTATCAGCGTTGTGTTCAGAATTGCTTGAAAGGGCAGATAGGAAGGAACGTACATGCTTACGTGGATGACATTGTGGTTAAGTCAAAGGAGGAGAGGACAATGATAGAAGATCTCAGAGAAACCTTTGATAATCTTCGGGCTTACAAGATGATGCTCAATCCGGAGAAATGTGCTTTTGGTGTCCCGGCCGGTAAGCTTTTGGGATTCCTGGTCTCAAACCGGGGAATAGAAGCCAATCCGGAGAAGATCAAGGCCATCACATCTTTGACACAACCGGCTTGCATTAACGATGTTCAGCGCATAGCTGGACGGATCACGGCTCTGAGCCGGTTCATCAGTCGCTTAGGAGAAAAGGCGATCCCGCTTTACCAAATGTTGAAGAAAACAGACCGGTTCATCTGGAGTGATGAAGCGAATGCAGCGTTTGAGAATCTGAAACAGCAACTAGCGAAGCCGCCGGTTTTAGCCGCCCCTATTGACAAGGAGCCTTTGCTACTATATGTTGCTGCAAACACACGGGCAGTTAGCGTTGCAATTGTGGTTGAGCGCAAGGAAGCAGGGAAAGAACATCCGGTTCAGCGTCCGGTTTACTATGTGAGTGAAGTACTCATCGAGTCCAAGCAAAGATACCCTCATTGGCAGAAATTGGTATATGGGGTGTTCATGGCGAACCGGAAGTTGAAGCATTATTTCCAAGGGCATCCGATAACTGTGGTTAGCTCGGCTCCGTTGGGAGATATAATCCAGAATAGAGAAGCAACAGGCAGAATAGCCAAGTGGGCCATTGAGCTCAGTCCACATGAATTGAAATATGTACCACGTACTGCTATCAAATCTCAGGCACTGGTGGACTTCATCAACGACTGGACAGAA
>LR738716.1:130668336-130687805 GCA_902687465.1 Secale cereale
TATTTGGGTTCCCTGAACAATGGTATCGCCCATGTTCAAATGATGACCCGGCCCCTGGGGACAGTGGTTCACCCACACACCCCTTGAATGGCTATGTTATGAATTTTTGGGCTCCCTGAACAATGGTATCGCCCATGTTCAAATGATGACCCGGCCCCTGGGGACAGTGGTTCACCCACACACCCCTTGAATGGCTATGTTATGAATTTTTGGGCTCCCTGAACAGTGGTATCGCCCACGTTCAAATGATGACCCGGCTCCCTGAACAGTTTTTGAGCCTGGCAGCTCTTTGAAAAAGCCTCGATTGCATAGTTTGATTTACAATAATTATGTGTTTCTTGATGATTTCTGTGTTTCATCACCTTTCTAAACCAAGGGGAACAGCTCTAGAAGTTGACCGTATATCTAGTGTTATAAGTCTGGATCATGAACACCAGAGAAAGTTAAACCGGCGTTCATCGTAACCCGGTTCGACTTCATGATGAGCTGACAATTGGCAGCACGAGGTCAGATACAAGTTACAAATTGCTGAACCAAGAAAAGAAAAATTCATGGACAAGTTAAGACTGAAGAGTTTCAAGGGCTTATTAGAATAAATGAAGGCTGATTAAGGTAATTTTAAAACATCTTGCCGGTTTAAGGTATTTTGGCTACATGCAATTAAGGTATCACAGTTATTTATCAAAGATATGCTTGTTTATTATACCAAGAGAGCAAGTTAATCCGTCCAGTGGTCAAACCACTAGGACATATTTTTCATCTTTTTTATGGACAGGGCAAGAAATCCGCATCAATCAACAAGTCAGCGAAAGAGTACTTTATAAAGACCAAAAGCCGGATCACAGTGCATTAAATTTCAGCTAAAGCCTATTACAAGGCATGAAAGCCAAATAGTTGGAAGCATTGTTTATGGAATAGCAATTGTGATTACAGCAATAACACTTAAGATTCCGTTCCTCCTTGCCGAGATGATTGGCCACCATCTGGTTCCGGAACATCTTCCTCCTCGTGAAGCGGCGGGAAATCTGGTGCACGCCAATCAATCTTGGCCAATGCACGGAAATACACTTCATCGTTGATCAATTCAGCAGGATCAATATCAGGAGCAAAAGTGTGAGGACGAACCGGCGGAGTTAAATTTGCAACATCGTAAACCGGTCGTTCCACACGCTCGTTTTGCAGGTCATATGCTGGGTGGTATCGAGACAAATCAGTTTCCACCGCAATCTTGCTAGAAAGTGGACGCATTTCCTTTGTCAGAGCGTACAGATCTCTCTCACCAAATGCTGAACCGTCTTCCTTGGTGTCAGGAAACCCGGTTAACACTTCTGCCGGATCAATGTCTGGAACCCAAGCTTTAGCCCTTGTCAGGGCCAGAAGAGCACCTCCTCGGGCAGCCGATTTCTTCACTTCTTCAAGACGAGTTGGCAGAATCGACAAGCTGTTCAAAGTAGCCTTGATGGTTGAAGGAGCCGGTTTACCAAAGGAGGTAGCGCTGATAATCCTTTGCGCTCCAGAGTATAGTTGCTCCACCAAAGTATAGCAGGCCTTCAGTTTCTTCCGTACATCATCCCCAAGATGGGAGACACGGCGTCCTACATGCAACAAGAAAAGTTAAACCGATACAAATCACAGATTGCAAAGATAACAGACAAGAATTCAGATTATGTTTACCAAAGATAGCAGAGGTCATCAAATCAATCTGGCATTTTAACCCGGTCAGTTCTTCAGTAACCGGGTTAAGTGCTCCTTCGGCATCCTGAATACGTTTTTCAAGATCCTTCTTCTGGACTTCAAAAGCAGTCCGTTCCTCATCAAAGAACTTCTTCAAGTCTTCGGCAGTTTTTAAACTGACTTGAAGTTCTTTCTTCGCCTTTGAAGCGGCTGCTTCAGTCTCTATAAGCCGGCTTCGAAGCTCACTGTTTTCCACAGCATTCCGGTTCAGCTCAGCCTGTAGACAAAAGTTCAAAGGTAAGATTAGAAATTACAAGTCTCAAGCACACAACCAAGTTGTATACTTGACACTTGGGGGCTAATGGCAGTTGAAGCAATGCATCAGAGATAATTTTTACAAGTCTCAAGCATACAACCAAGTTGTATACTTGACACTTGGGGGCTAATGGCAGTTGAAGTAAAGCATCAGAGACAATCTTTACAAGTATCAACTACATAACCAAGTTATCTACTTGATACTTGGGGGCTAATGTACGGATCAGCAGTTAAAAACTACAAAGTTCCGGATTACCTTCAATGAAGAAGATAAACCGGAACTTGGGGGCTGTTAGAAGATAAAGATGCGTCAAAACAAAGCAAAGTCAGAACAGGAAAACTTACTTCATACTTCTCTCTCATCAAGTTCACTAAGCTGGCTTCATAGTCCCGGCTGCTGTGGAGCCGGCTCAAATATCCGGAATAAATGTCTTGAGCACTCATACTCGAAAGACTGGATATGTCCGTACTCCACTTCCCCTTTTCCTGAGTTACTTTCTCCGCTTTAGCAGTATGTTTTGCTAAAACGGTGGGTTTGGCTGGCGCAACATAAGCAGCACTAGTAACCACAACGTCAGGGGAAGTGGGTGCATTGGGAGGTGTAACTTCAGCTTGAGCCGGATCAGGAGACCCCGGGTTAACTTGAGGAGAGCTAACCCGGGCCGGACTTGGTGGATCTTGGGCAGCATCAGTAGCAGGAGTATCAAGAACAGGTTCTTGAACCGGAGTGACAGGAGTACCTTCAGGAGGGATAGCTGTTGACGGCTCAATTACTGGTTCATCAGTAGAAGGATCAGCAACAGGCTTCTTACCCTTAGCTCTTTTGCTGGGTTTCGGTTTGCTGGAAAAACAAGCAAAGATAAGTCAGCATTATAAAGAAAAAGAAGATTATAAACCGGAAGAAGTAAAGAGAATTACCCTGGGACAGTCTTCAAAGGTGGAAGCTGTGTAGCGGTTGATTCGCCAGATGAAGACAGTGGAGTTTCCTGATAATCAGGATCAGTCGGTTTAAGTGGTTTTCTGATAAGACCGGCCTTGGGGTGAAGAAGAGTTGGAGAGAGCATCACCTCAGCGCGGCGTTTTCGAGCCGGAGTTAACGAAATTCCAGAGGACTCCACTGCCAAGCCGCTATGGCGAGTGGTCCGGCGCAAGGCTTCGTGCTGTTGTTTCTTCAAAGTAAAATTGGGATCCCACTTAGCATAAGGATGAGAAAAATGATACTTTCTAACAGTCCGACGGCTCTTTTGAGGAGGGGGTTCTGAATCGGAAGAAATAAGGGTTACCTCAATCTCCGCCGGGTTATCACCTTCGAGTGGATCCTGTGAAAAGGGCATCATTAGAGATATGAACAAGTATATAAAGACAAAATGTAAACCGGAGTAAGGCGTACCTCGGAGTCCGGATCATCATCTTCAGAAGGAGAACCGGCGTCAACGGCTGCTTTCCTTTTCTTATTTGCAGGAGTCTTTCGGCGAGCTTGCCTTGCAGGTTTTTCCTGAGGTTTCCTCCTCCAGAAAGGATCATCAGCCTAAATGAAAAAAGGGAAGGCAAGTAAAAGACGGTTTAAAAAGGACGGTTTATAAAGTACAAGTTAAAGACACTTACCTCAGGCAGCTTATTTTTCTTGAAGTATGGGGCCAAGCCCACTCTAGTGCAGTCTGTTAGAGCAGGATTGACAATCTTCTTGGCCGATTCAATTACTTCCGATTCAGACAACTTCTCCTTAGAAAACCTCTGAGGGTCATCCGATTTACCGGAGTAATTGCACATCAAATCAGGGCGCCGGCTTAAAGGAAGGATACTCCATGATAACCAGCAGCGAAGGAAATCTGTGCCGATCAGGCCATTCGCCATGAAAGCTCTCAGCTTGGAGAGTTGAGGAGAAAACTGGATCCGTTCAGCAGCGTTAATCGTTGCGGCAAGGGGTGATTTGCCGGGATACGAGTTTCACGATAACCCGGCAAAGGGTTTTCACCTTCAGGGGATGTGTCTATACAATAAAACCAAGACTTATTCCAGTCCTTGGGGTGAGTGTGTAAAGAGGCGTGAGGGAAAACTGCATCCCTCCTTTTCTGAATACTGATACCACCAAGCTCTTGGTGAGGCCCGCTGGTGAACTCAGTACGCCGGTTTGCATGGAAGAAATCCCGAAAAAGATCAACCGAAGGCTCTTCTTGCAGATACGCTTCAGAAAAAACTTGGAAATCACAAATATTGGAAACGGAGTTTGGCCCGATATCCTGTGGATGCAGCTGGAAGGTGGCAAGGACGTCCCGGAAAAATTTTGAACCGGGGGGAGAGAAACCCCTGGAGATGTGATCCAGAAATACAATCACTTCCCCGGACCTAGGAGCGGGAGGACACTCATTACCCGGAGCGCGCCATTTCAATTCGGCCCGAGGACCTAACATGCCAATGCTTGATAGTTTGACTAAATCTTCTTCAGTCACGACAGAACGAACCCAGTCGCACGAAACATACTGCTTAGCCATTTGAGCAAAGTGCTGAAGAAGAGAAAAGTGCAAAGACGGATTATGAAAAAGTAACGATCCGGGATTTGTTCATGATATGTAATGGTTAAAACGGAGAATTATTTGGCAAGATTAAACCGGTAATTATGAAACAGAGTTTTATCATTTCCGGTTTAAATGGCAGTTGAAGAAGAATAGTTTAAAGTTATTGCATCAGGTTACATCATTTCCGGTTTATGACATGATGATCTAAACCGGAGCATACTTAGCAGATCTATTGAAGAGAAAAACAGGTTTTTAACGCATTGCTAAGAAGAAATAGATCTGAGCATAAGGAGATAAAGAAACGAAAATTGCACGAGAAATCTACAGAGGTCCAATTCAGAGCAGATGAGTTTACATGATGTGCATAAAAAGGAGACCTAAAGCAGGCAACGGCGGAAATAAAAACAACAAGATCTAAAGGGCAAGGTGCAACAACTAAATCCGCGGAACTAGTGCAAAAAGTTCTAATGGTGGAGTTCTAAAAGGCGGAAGCTCTAATGGTGGAATGGATAAAACTACAGGGTTATTATGGTGAGATCTAATCTGGTGCTGAGCGGGAGACCTACAGATTAGGGCCTAAAGATTACAAGGTTTTTATGAGGAAAAGATCTACGAAGGAACGGAGTTTCATCGGCAGCCCTAATGGCGGAAGAACACAGGCGAAGTAATGGCGGACACAGATCTACAGAGAGGTGGGTAAACGTACCTGGGACAGCGAGAATCGGCGGCGGAGAGAATCTGGTCAAGGCTCAGGTTGATGCAGCGGCCGGTCGAAGGCTGAAGATCCTGCGGTCGTCGGCGGCGTTCTTGAGCTCAAGCAGCAATGGAGTTCTTGCGGGTCAGGAAGCGGAAGGAGGAAGAAGACGCGAGAAGGAAGAATGAGGAGGGGCGGCATTATTTATAGACAGAGAGGCAGATATGAAGCGACAGGTGCGGTAATCAAGGGAGAAAAATCGGATAAAGATCCGTTGAACGCCTCGATTCTCGGGATAACCATTAAAAACAAGTTACAGTACAGCTCGCGGCGTTAAATGCGGAGATGATGTCATTGTCAGACTTTAATGATTTTGAAGGATGACGTCAGAGCCGGTTTACAAAAAATGAAGACAAGAGAAATTGCAGGAGACGATGGAGATTGATATGAACAAGTTCAAATCATTCTGGGGCCTAATGTCAGGGATATGGTTAATAGGTATAAACCGGATATTGTAAACCGGCTTAGTTATATCGTACTTGGTTTGTTATTAGTAGAGATTACGGCCCATAAGATTTCAGGGCCCATGTATAGAAATACGGTTTGTAAACCGCCAAAGAGATGTATCTTGAGAGATAAGAAAGGAAGAGCAGAGACCGAGCCGGACACGATTATGAGCCGGCCTCGGGACTCTGTAAACCGGACCAGGCGTCACCTCTATATAAAGGGACGACCCGGCACCGGTTCAGGGACAAGCAACAATCGATCCGTCGAGACGCAGGCAAGCAATTCCGCTCCCTGTAATCCGACGCCCAAGCAATACCAAACCAACTAGACGTAGGCTTTTACCTTCTCGAAGGGGCCGAACTAGTATAAATCCCTTTGTGTCCTTTGTGTGCCATGAACCCTTTCAAGCTAACCCGTGCGATGGTTCCATCATCAAGTCCGCTAAACCGGACATCTGCCGTGTTAATTCCACTACAGCCGGGAAGGACATGTGAAGACATGATGAATGTGGGAAAGATCTTGGCAAACCAAGCATGCCACTGGATATATTGAAAGATTTCGGTCAAAATCGATATAAAGATGATTGGAATCGGATGCATGGTTTGCAAATGGCAAGCAAAATAAGATGCAATGCAAAACTGAAGTTAACAGCAACATGACATATTTTGAGCAAGGTTTAAATATGCTACAACACCCAAACATGATGGCAAAAGGCATGGATATGAAGTAGACATGATTCTCAACAAGTATGAACTCAGAGAACACCCAAAACTTACTGGAACACAATTAAACAAGCATGGCAAGATTCAATAAGTTAACATGTTTTCCAACTTGGTGATAATTTACTAGACATACAACCAGGAACGATACGTTGCTGCCTTTGGAGGCACACAACAGCAAGCCAAACAATTATAACAAGCATGAAAACTACATGAGCACGAAGAAGACATAATATAATTCCAATTCATCTAAAGAAACAATTCATTCTATGCAAGGGTTGCTTAACATGAGCTTTTCTAAAATGAATGTTCTGTTAACAGGCTGACAGTTTAAATTTCAAGCATTTTGAGAGCAAGACAACAACATGCTACAGCAGGGCATATATACAAACAAAGGCATGGATTGATAGACAAAAACATGTGCATCAAGACATGCTCACTAGTTTTTTTTTGACCGAAAACTGTGGGAGAAACCCCCATAGCATAAAGAGCCCTTTATTGAAAAGAATAACAAAAGTACATGGGAGATTACAAGGGGTAATCAAACCAACAACAAAGAAAAGAAACTAGGAAACTACAAAGAGAAACTAGGAAGAACTAGGGAAAGATTACCAACAACTCAAGGGGGAGGAATGAGATCCATCTCAGAAGTTCTTCCTTATAAGCAGCCTTGATCATGTATTGCATCAAGGAGATATCATGCAGAAAGCAGCTTCTCCACTTATTAAAACTTGCCCTCTCATGCCTAAACATTTTGGCATTTTTGATAATCCAAATATTCCAGCAAGCAATGAAAACTACCTCTCTGAAGAAAGGTTTACCAAAACTCTTCCTAGTCTTTAAGACTATCTCAACCATTGAGTTACCAGTAGACCAACAGATTTGGAGATAATTCCACACCCTGACACTGAAATTACAAGAATAGGTGATATCTGTCTTCTCTTGAATGTGTGGGACACATCACACATGAAGTCCCATCATCCAGATGACAATGCCTCCTCTCTACCATGTCTTCTGTGTTCAGCCTATCCATGATAAGCATCCAAGCAAACACTTTGATTTTGTTGGTGCAAGAGGACTTCCAGATCCAAGAAGTCAGTGGATTAAAGGTTTCCGAGGCAAAGCTATAGAGGTAGAAAAGTTTTGGCTTGTAACCTTTATGTGTGTTCTGCCAGAGCCAAACATCACTGGATGCAGGGGATCTAGAGCAAGCCTCCAACATATCCTGCATCTGGGTCAATTCATGATGAGCTTGTATAGATAGAGGCAAATGAAAGTTATGATAGATATCCTGCTGGCTAAACATTTCATTGGCTAGCACCCAGGGATCCTTGGCATATGAAAATAGTCTGGGGAATCTAAGTTCCATTGTAACTTTGTCAGACCCAATTTGCCAAATATCAGACCAGAACAGGGCAGTGTCTCCAGCATTCACTTGAACATAAGAGCACTTCCTGAAAGTGCCCATTACCTTATAAACATCCTTCCACCAAAAAGAGCCACAATCTGAGGTGCCCTGAGGAACTCTTCCATGGTAGTATGTGTCCCAAATCAAAGAAACCCAGGGCAATTCTTTCCTGTTAAGAAAGTTACTGGCATGCTTCATGAGCAAAGCAACATTTTGCACTCCAAGGTTAAGGATACCCAGTCCCCCTTTATGTTTAGGTCTACAAATGAGATCCCAAGCAGCCAAAGATGGAGCAGGCTCATCTCTATTCTTTCTCCAAAGGCACTGTCTTTGGATCCTCTCCAGCTGTTTCAGGATACCAGCAGGGACTGCAAGGCTGGAGAGAAAGAAAATAGGCATTGATGAAAGGGCAGAATTGAGAAACTACAGTCTTTCTCCCTGATTTAGAAAGGATGAACTAGCAGACATTATTCTTTCCATGCAGTCAACTAAAGGCATGAAGTCTACCATTTTAGGCCTAGTTGTTCCCACTGGTAGGCCTAAGTAAGTGAATGGTAACTTGCCAATCTGACAACCAACTGTGGTTGCTAAATCTGCCATATGAGCATTATCAACATTAATAGGAATGATGAAGGATTTGTGGTAATTAACCTCCAAACCTGTTGACTGAGAGAAAATCTTGAGCATCTCCTTAAGGGCCAAAAGCTGGACCTTATCAGCAGGTAGGATAATCAGAGTATCATCAGCATACTGGATGAGTAGATAATCTTGATCATGGCATCTGATAGGTAGATGCAAAGTGCCTTTTTGGAACATATCATTGATGACAGATTGTAAGAGATCAGCTGCAATAACAAACAGGAGAGGGGAGACTGGATCCCCCTGCCTCACACCTTTCTTGCAGATGAATTTTCTCCCAGGGACACCATTCGGAAGCACTGATGAGGTACCAGTAGAGAGCAACTGCTTCATCCAGGAGATCCATTTGTCATTGAAACCCTTATACCTCAAAATTTGAAAGATAGCTTCATGTTCCAAAGAGTCAAAAGCTTTTTCAAAATCCAGCTTTAAAATAACTATAGGTCTCTTTGACTGGTGACATTGATGTAGGTATTCAAATGTCCAGGCAACACAATCCTGAATTGTTCTGCTTTTGATGAATCCATACTGGTTTTTGTGAACACATTGTAGGATTACTTCTTGGAGCCTGTTAGCTGTCGGTTTTGACAAGAACTTCAAACCCATTACAGTCAGAGAAATTGGTCTATAGTCACCCACACTTTCAGGTGAGAGCTTTTTTGGCACTAAAGTGATATAGGAGTCATTGGTATTATTCAAAATGGCATTTCCATCATGGAATTCCTGTGCCAACTCATAAAAATCCTCACCAATTATATGCCAGCATTTTTTGAAGAATAGACCATTAAAACCATCAGGGCCAGGAGCCTTATCCACAGGCATACACTTCACAATGTTATCCATTTCCTTTTTTTTGAAATGGCTTTGTGAGCCCATCCAGGCCCTCAACTGGGGCAATAAGAGACTGCAGGTCAAAACCCATTATAATATCCCTGGAAGTGCCCATTCTATTTTTAAAGCAGGTCCAAATAACACCTGCCATTTGAGAGTGATCAGACACCACAGTGCCATCATCCATCTTTAGACTTGCAATGGAGTTTCTTCTATGCCTTTCAGTAGCCATAGCATGAAAAAATTTGGTATTCTCCCCTCCAACTTTGATGTATCTAATGGTACACTTTTTTTCCAGTAAAGATACTGAATATGGAGCAATTTTTCCACATGAGCTTTAACAATTCTTCTGAAATTGGACTCTTGAATGAAAAGAAGCCTACACTCTTCAAGTTCATCAAGGAGAAGGATGACCTGGTTACTTTTGGAAAGAAGAGCTTTGATCTGGGACACATTCCGCTGCCACTTTTTGAGGCACATTCTCAGAGATTTAAACTTGTCAGGTATCTTAGCAGTTATGTGCCTCTTAAAGGATGGCCTGCTCCAAGAGTCTTGGACGCACTCCATAAAGCCAACCAACTCCAACCAATAATTTTCAAATCTGAAGATGTGAGCTTTTGGAATTGAAGTTGAAATCTTTACAACACATGGAACATGATCAGAAGTAGTTCTAGCCAAGGGGAGAACTTCAGTCATAGGGTAGTGAGAAATCCAATCAGTGGAGGTGAAGAACCAATCCAGCTGCTCCAATAAGGGAATTTCTTGCATATTAGACCAGGTGAAAGATCTACCTTTGATGGGCAACTCTAACAGGCCAAGGTGGGCAATGATCTCATTGAAGATAAAAATGTCATTCAGGTCACCTCCAGGCAAGTTTCTATTCTCAAGAGATCTGATAAAATTGAAGTCTCCAAGAACTAGCCAGTTGGAGTCTACAGGGATGTCAAGGTTATAAAGCCAACTGACAAAATTGTCCCTAGGTTCCCCTTGACAGGGGCCATATACAACAAGGGTCCACTTCTCATTGTTCTGTCTAGAAATAAATTCCACCACTACAGCAAATTGTTGAATATCTAACAGTCTCCCTATAAGAATAGAGGAGTTCCAAACCACAAGAATACCACCAGAAGCACCAACATAAGGTGAGAAAGCAAAGTTGTCCAGTCTCTTTGGGAAAATTTTCCTTATCATATGAGTGTCAAATGAGGCACATTTTGTCTCCTCAAGTCATGCAACCACACACTGACTTTCATCAATTTTCTGCCTAATAGCCCTCTGCCTAGCGTCAGCATTCAGACCTCTGACATTCCAGCAAAAGACATTCCAGTTTCTAAATGAGTTACTCATTAACAATATTGTAGTGGGAGCCAAATAAGCATATGGCACATAATGCCACATGTTCCAGATAACCAGCAAGTACCAGCAGAGAGTTTCCATAGCACATCAAGTTCCAAAATAAGTAGCACAAAAAAGAAAAACTATTGGCACTCTTAAGGGCAGGCCCAATCCAGAACAGAGCATTAGGCATCATGGGTGGAGGCTTCCTGGGCAGCAAGTGGGTCCGCCATAAGCGCATCCACAGAGAGCAGGTTCTCATCAATCTGAAGATCCTTCCCAATCTGTTGGAGTCTTGCAACAGGAATTTCCTTAGGCACCGCAGAAGTAGCAGGGTCGTCAGGCATTTCTGCAATGAAGGGCCAGGCCTTGGGCTTCTTTCGCTTGGGCTCACTGACGAGCTCAAAGAAAGTGGGCTTCAAACCGTCGCGTTGAAGAGAGCTCCTCTTGCACCTCCGGACCGAAGATTCCACCAGGGGCGTTGGCGCCAAAGTTTTGCAGGGGTCCCTAGCTTTTGTGATACCAGCTGGTGGAGGAGCCAAATCAGAAGCCACCATGGAAGGACTTGAAGGAAAAAGCGCACGAGCCACAGGTCTGGGGGCCTCTTGCTCCTTCCATGTCAATTGCGGGGGAGCATCCTGTTGAAATGCCAGCTCCCAATTCCGCTTGGAGAGAAAAATAGGAGACATCTTCGGATTAGGCATTGCTCTGGGCACTTGGAAGACTGTTGGTGCATTCAGCAACTGCTCAAAAGATCTCTTCCAGACCATTTCAGGTGGGAGAGGAGGCCCAAGCGGAACCGCCACCGAGGATAAAGCCAAAGCTGCAGAGTTGATCAAGGGGGGGCTGGTACACGACAATAGCCCAATTGTTAGCCTCATCTTGCTCCAGGTGGGAAGCCACAGCTGCAGACTGATCATCAGAAGAGTCCAGGATGACTGTATCCACCATGCACTGTTGCGGAGATGCAGAGCTCTGCTGAGAAATATCAACCACCATGGATTCTTGGTCCTGGGCCACCGGTTGTTCGACATGATCCGGGTTCCAATGACCCCAACCGTCCTCAATATCATCCACTGGAGCTGGCTGCTCCGGTTGCGGCTGAGGAACATCATTCCATCCAATCGCAGGGAATGGAGGCAAGAAGAATGGCGGCATCTCCGGGAAAGGAACATCAGGTAGGGGATGCGGATTAACATTGATGGGCATCCAATCTTCATCCTGTGGCATTTGCTCAGCAAAATTGGCACCTAAAATGTATAAAGGCGATGTCCAAGAGACCCGAGCACCACCATATTCAGCAAAATCCATAAAAACCACATCTCTGGGCACAAGAATATCCTCCGGAAACGAAGCAAACACCAGCGTCCGCACCAAATAGGGGTCCTCACTGTTCCAATGATGGAATTTGCCAAAAGTGTTGACTGCTGCTCTAATGCAGTCGGTGTTGTGAAGATCCAACGGAATCCCCAAGAACATTAACAATCCCTGACAAAAACCATGCGCCCCACGGAAGGATTTGCCCGCATCGTGCTTCATAAAACGGACAAAACGATCCTGACCAATCGGCTGCGGTGGGAGATTTAACAGAGGGAAACGCACCGCAGCATCTCTGAGCTCAAACAAACCAACATCACGAATCCACGGCTATGCAGACCTAACAAAAACCCCATGACCTTGCAACCACTGAACCACTTCTTCCCGAACCGCACCCATCTGGTCCTGAGGAGGGATAGGCATTACCTCAGCGAGCATGTACTCCTCATGGCGACGCACAACTGGGATATGCGGCGTCACGTAGGTCCCGGGGAGACGCGCCTCGCCGGTGTCCACGATGTGATGGCCCGCTCGAACATAGAGCATCGAGTCAAGATGGAAGTTAGCCATCAACTGACTAGAATGACAGGCCGCTGGCGGTGAGTAATCGGGTGGCGGAGAAGTTGCAGGCGGAGCAGTTGCCGGCGTATGGGGTCCCGGGCTGATGGAGCTAGACGAGGGAGTAAATGCGGAAGTGGAAGGGGAGGACAAGTATGGCAGCGGACTTGTAAGGGCGATATTCCCGTCATCCACAGAGGCAACCTCGGAAGTCTCAACGTTAGCGGGTTTCGGTTTCCAAAGTAAACCACGAATCTTGGCAAATCTGTTACAATCAAAAGATCCATGCCCGACCCGCAAACAAGAGTTACAAACAATAGTAGACGTGCACGCAGAAGAAAAATGTCCCTTCTTTAAACATATCTGGCACGTATGAATTTCCTCTACCATCTCATCAACCATATTGGCAAAATCCTCGTGGGCCTGTTGAGAAGAAGGGACTGGAAGACTAGCAGAGTCCATATATGGCGCAACAGGAGAATCAGCATGGGCCGCTGAGAGCGCATGTTGCCCAACACTAGCAGTAACGTCTGGTACGTGAATCCCGCCCGAAGACGCCAGAACAGCCGAAGATAACGTTACCTGAAACGTTGCACCCGAGAAATCCGAGGCAGCCCGCCTACGAGCAATCTCCGGCGAGCCCACCGTCCCAAAGATGATCGGCGGCGAAGCAACAGTCCAATTCAGCCTTACTGAAGTAGAAGTGTGGATAACCACACGCTCATGGGTGGGAAGATCATAACCCGCCATTTTAGTAGCAATGATGCAATCCTCTGAAGCCGGATAACGATAACCCTTGCAAACATCATAATTTTGAAAAGTAGCAAAAGAAAGTTGCTTTCTAGAGGAGCCATCCTTCTTGAGAGAAGATCTTTGAGGAGGTTTACGCATAGCCAATAACCCAAGAGCCGCCCTTCTCTTAGAAGGACTCACTAGAATCCACTCAGCATCACTCTCTTTCTTCCAAATTTTGAATTCCCGGACCCAATTTGGCCCACCATTGCCTCAAAGATGAAAATAGCACTTGAATTGCAGGCGGGAGAAAGAACGGAGATCCACAATATGAAAACCAACCTCTCTGCAAGAGACATTGAAAGAAAATACCTTGTCACCAATTGCCGACACCAAGAACTCAATGGCAGAACCTCCCAGGGATGATTCCAGAGCCACAGCCACCGAATCCTCAGTCGGGCGAAATATATGCCTACTGAAGGAAACCACCAACGTGAAAGAGCCCACATTCTCCATGGGATGCACCAATAATCCAGATGCCTTGAAGATCCCATCCGCAAAATCTTGACCCTTAGAGAAATCCAAATCCAGGGAAGACCCCGAGGAAGAACCCATCCAAGATGGGTACCAATGGGGTCCCGAGAGCACGCCGGAGAGATTGATCGGAGAGAAAACCAGGATCACTGGCTCACAGGGGAGATCGCCGGGGAGCTAGGGTTTTGCGGGTGGGGGTGGTGGGAGCACCATCAACATGCTCACTAGTTATTCCAAAACATGCATGGAAAATATTGTGGCATCAAGTTTACATGGCAACATATTATAACAGATTTCAGACTTAGCAGTTTTTCACTAAGTGTAAAAACAGCAACATTGACATGGCATGTTTACAAGCTTGTTCAAGTCACCACAGAGCATATCATGAAAAACCAAATACACCACTTGAAAGATAACATGATTATGCTCCTAAAACGTGTTGACATGTGGCTCAAAACAAAATCACACGAAATGCTACGAAAAAGACAAATCATCAAGTTATAACAATTTTAGCAACTTAAGAGCAACTAGCACTTTTGTAATAGGGATAATCATGGCATAATGCAACCTAACATGTATGCAAATGCATCCATCATGAAGAGCATCACAAGACAAACATTTTGACATATCGTACTCTCCATTTGGACCAATATGCACAAAGATACGAGCTCACAAATATCATAACATAATGTTGACAGACAACTAGAGCTGACTAGTAACATCACATAACAGTTTGGCAACGAAGATTAAGACATCTAGATGGACCCTAACATGCACAAAACTCATGCCATCACGTAGAGCACTTCGAGATGAACATCTCCATATATCATATGCACAAAATGGTGCTAAATGCATGGAGATATGACATGGCAAAGAGGGCATCATAATAACACAGATCTGGGACTTAGTGGAAATTACCCTCCATGAAAAGTCTATTGGGGAACGTAGTATTTTAAATTTTTCCTACGATCACGCAAGATCTATCTACCAGATGCATAGCAACGAGAGGGGAGAGTGTGTCTACGTACCCTCGTAGACCGGCAGCGGAAGCGTCAAGTGACGCGGTTGATGTAGTCGAACTTCTTCGCGATCCAACCGATCAAGCACCGAACGTACGGCACCTCCGCGTTCAGCACATGTTCAGCTTGATGACGTCCCACGAGCTCTTGATCCAGTTGAACTTCACGGGAGAGTTTCCTTAGCACGGCGGAGTGGTGACGGATATGATGAAGTTACCGGCGCAGGGCTTCGCCTAAGCAATGCGACAGTATGACCGAGGTGTGTTTTGTGGAGGGGGGCACCACACACGGCTAAAACAATTCAACTTGTGTGTCTTTGGGTGCCCTCCTGCCCCCGTATATAAAGGAGCAAGGGGGGAGGCCGGTCGGCCCTCTATGGCGCGCCAGGAGAGGCAATCCTACTAGGAATAGGATTGCAATCCTATTCCTAGTAGGAGTCCACCAAGAAGGAGAAGGGGGAAAGGAAGGAGAGGGAGAAGGAGAAGGAAAGCGGCGCCGACCCCCCCCCCCCTCCTTCCTTGTCCAATTCGGACCAAGGGGTGGGGGCACGCGGCCCAGCCCTGGCCCTCCTTCTCTCTTTCTCCTATGGCCCATTAAGGCCCATAGCTTCCCCAGGGGGTTCCGGTAACCCCACCGGTACTCCGGTTAATTCCGAAACTTTACGGAACACTTCCGATGTCCGAACATAGTCGTCCAATATATCAATCTTTACGTCTCGGACATTCCGAGACTCCTCGTCATGTCCGTGATCTCATACGGGACTCTGAACTACCTTCGGTACATCAAAATTCATAAACTCATAATACCGATCGTCATCAAACGTTAAGCGTGCGGACCCTACGGGTTCGAGAACTATGTAGACATGACCGAGACTCATCTCCGGTCAATAACAAATAGCGGAACCTAGATGCTCATATTGGTTCCTACATATTCTACGAAGATGTTTATCGGTCAAACCGCATAACAACATACGTTGGTCCTTTTGTCATCGGTATATTACTTGCCCGATATTCGATAGTTGGTATCTCTATACCTAGTTCAATCTCGTTACCGGCAAGTCTCTTTAATCGTTCCATAATACATCATCTTGTGACTAACTCATTAGTCATTTGCTTGCAAGGCTTATTATGATGTGCATTATCGAGAGGGCCCAGAGATACCTCTCCGACACTCGGAGTGACAAATCCTATTCTTGGTCTATGCCAACACCACGAATACTTTCGGAGACACCCGTAGATCATCTTTATGATCACCCAGTTACGTTGTGACGTTTGATAGCACACAAGGTGTTCCTACGGTATTCGGGAGTTGCATAACCTCATAGTCATAGGAACATGTATAAGTCATGAAGAAAGCAATAGCAGTAAAACTTAAACGATCAAAGTGCTAAGCTAACGGATGGGTCTAGTCCATCACATCATTCTCCTAATGATGTGATCCCGTTGATCAAATAACAACTCATGTCTATGGCTAGGAAACATAGCCATCTTTGATCAATGAGCTAGTCTAGTAGAGGTATACTAGGGACATATTATTTTGTCTATGTATTGACACATGTACTATGTTTCCGGTTAATACAATTCTAGAATGAATAAAAGACATTTATCATGATATAAGGAAATACAAATAATATCTTTATTATTTCCTCTAGGGCATATTTCCTTCATTCTCCCACTTGAACTAGAGTCAATAATCTAGATTACAAAGTAATGATCCTCACACCCATGGAGTCCTGGTGTTGATCATGTTTTGCCCACGGAAGAGGCTTAGTCAACGGGTCTGCAACATTCAGATCCGTATGTATCTTGCAAATCTCTATGTCTCCCTCCTTGACTAGATCGCGGATGGAATTGAAGCGTCTTTTGATGTGCTTTGTTCTCTTGTGAAACCTGGATTCCTTCGCCAAGGCTATTGCTCCAATGTTGTCACAAAAGATTTTCATTGCACCCGATGCACTAGGTATTACACCTAGATCGGATATGAACTCCTTCATCCAGACTCCTTCATTTGCTGCTTCCGAAGCAGCTATGTATTCCGCTTCACACGTAGATCCCGCCACGACGCTCTGCTTGGAACTGCACCAAGTGACAGCTCCACCGTTTAATAAAAATACATACCCGTTTTGTGACTTAGAGTCATCCGGATCAGTGTCAAAGCTGGAATCGACGTAACCGTTTACGACGAGCTCTTTGTCACCTCCATACACGAGAAACATATCCTTTGTCCTTTTCAGGTATTTCAGGATGTTCTTGACCGCTGTCCAGTGATCCACTCCTGGATTACTTTGGTACCTCCCTGCTAGACTTATAGCAAGGCACACATCAGGTCTAGTACACGGCATTGCATACATGATAGATCCTATGGCTGAGGCATAGGGAATGGCTTTCATTTTCTGTAATGCCCAGGATGGAACTATACCTCCTATGTGTCGAGGCACGACTTAAAGGCATAAGTCCATCCTAGAATGATCTCAAGTTTGGTAATCTTTGTACATCTCATGTAAAAGAGGGGAATTGAAAACATAAAATAGTTGGCTTACACTCGCCACGTCACACAAATACAATACATGTCTCGAACATTCATACATTAAGAATATCACAACCCTCTAAGGGCAAAATCCAAATGTCAAGATACCAAACTTAAATAAAATCCACAGGTCGGATCGAATCCTAGTAGAAGTCTCCACTACTGATCATCAGGATAACAAACATAGTATCGACTACGCTCCTCGTCGTACTCCCAGTCTAGCTCGGTGCCAACTTGTAATCCCCAGGATGGAACTATACCTCCTACGTGTCGAGGCACGACTTAAAGGCATAAGTCCATCCTAGAATGATCTCAAGTTTGGTAATCTTTGCACATCTCATGTAAAAGAGGGGAATTGAAAACATAAAATAGTTGGCTTACATTTTCTCTCTATCTTCTGCAGTGGTCGGGCATTGAGTCTTACTCAACTTCACACCTTGTAACATAGGCAAGAACCCTTTCTTCGACTGATCCATTTTGAACTTCTTCAAAACTTTATCAAGGTATGTGCTTTGTGAAAGTCCAATTAAGCATCTTGATCTATCTCTATAGATCTTGATGCCTAATATGTAAGCAGGTTCTCTGAGGTCTTGCATTGAAAAACTCTTATTCAAGTATCCTTTTATGCTATCCAGAAAATCTATATCATTTTCAATCAACAATATGTCATCCACATATAATATCAGAAATGCTACAGAGCTCCCACTCACTTTCTTGTAAATAGAGGCTTCTCCAAAAGTCTGTATAAAACCATATGCTTTGATCACCTCATCAAAGCGTATATTCCAACTCCGAGATGCTTGCACCAGTCCATAGATGGATCGCTGGAGCGTGCATACTTTGTTAGCTCCTTTTGGATCGACAAAACCTTCTGGTTGCATCATATACAACTCTTCTTTGAGATATCCATTAAGGAATGCAGTTTTGACATCCATTTGCCAGATTTCATAATCATAAAATGCGACAATTGCTAACATGATTCGGACAGACTTAAGCATCGCTATAGGTGAGAAAGTCTCATCGTAGTCAACTCCTTCAACTTGTCGAAACCCTTTCGCAACAAGTCGAGCTTTGTAAACAGTAACATTACCGTCTGCGTCGGTCTTCCTCTTGAAGATCCATTTATTTTCGATGGCTTGTCGATCATTGGGCAAGTCAACCAAAGTCCACACTTTGTTCTCATACATGGATCCCATCTCAGATTTCATGGACTCAAGCCATTTTGCGGAATCTGGGCTCATCATCGCTTCCTCATAGTTTGTAGGTTCATCATGGTCTAGTAACATGACTTCCAGAACTGGGTTGCCGTACCACTCTGGTGCGGAATGTACTTTGGTTGATCTACGACGTTCAACAGAAACTTGATCTGAAGTTTCATGATCATCATCATTAGCTTCCTCACTAATTGGTGTAGGAATCACCGGAACTAGTTTCTGTGATGTTCCACTTTCCAATTCGGGAGAAGGTACAATTACCTCATCAAGTTCTACTTTCCTCCCACTCACTTCTTTCGATAGAAACTCCTTCTCTAGAAATGATCCATTCTTAGCAACGAATATCTTGCCTTCAGATCTGTGATAGAAGGTGTACCCAACAGTCTCTTTTAGGTATCCTATGAAGACACATTTCTCTGACTTGGGTTCGAGCTTATCAGGTTGAAGCTTTTTCACATAAACGTCGCAGCCCCAAACTTTAAGGAACGACAACTTTGGTTTCTTGCCAAACCATAGTTCATCAGGTGTCGTCTGAACGGATTTAGATGGTGCCCTATTTAACGTGAATGCCGCTGTCTCTAAAGCATAACCCCAAAACAATAGTGGTAAATCGTTAAGAGACATCATAGATCGCGCCATATCCAATAAAGTACGGTTACGACGTTCGGACACACCATTACGTTCTGGTGTACCGGGTGGCGTGAGTTATGAAACTATTCCACATTATTTCAAATGAAGACCAAACTCATTACTCAAATATTCACCTCCACGATCAGATCGCAGAAACTTTATTTTCTTGTTACGATGATTCTCTACTTCACTCTAAAATTCTTTGAACTTTTCAAATGTTTCAGACTTGTGCTTCATTAAGTAGATATACCCATATCTGCTCAAATCATCAGTTAAGGTCAGAAAATAACGATACCCGCCG
>LR738716.1:130700971-130750940 GCA_902687465.1 Secale cereale
CCACCAGGGCGCCTGGAGCCCTGGTGGCCCCCCTCCGGCTGTACTTTGGCTGCTGGGAAGCTTCTGGAACGCTGATTGTTTATATATTTTTTCCGGGATTTTTCTGGCAGTTTACGTGACGGGAAAACCTGAAATACAAAAACAGGAGAAAACAGAAACTGGCACTGGGGTGCACTGAGTTAATAGGTTAGTCCAAATATGATCAAAAGTGTATGGAAGTGTATAAATATCATAGCAATATCACCCAAAAGAGGCATGGAGCAAGCAGAAATTAAAGATTTTGAACATTTAAGGATAACACATAAATTCTGTACTTTAGGAGGTGGTAGTGGAATACCACGAGTAGGAAGGTATGGTGGACTCATATGGAAGGTATTGGTTTAAGGGTATGGATGCACAAGCAGAATTCCGCTTAGTACAGAGTTAGGCTAGCAAAGGTTTTGAGAGAACAGACAATTGATGATGACTAAGATGCAAAACAATATAAAGCATAAACATTGAAATAAGCATAACACATCAAGTTGTCTTCCTTGTCAGCATAACACTTCAAGCATAATAACATAAAGGTTTTGGATATGTCGATATTTTAAGAAAATCATGCTTGTTGTTATGACCAAAGCTATGTTTGCCAAGATTAAATAAATTTTTCACAGCCATACCTGATATAAGGTCAATACTCTTCATAAGAATCATCATATAAGGTCGATTACGTGAAGAGAATACCGAGTGCAGCAAAACGAACCAATAAACTTCTTATTAATATTCCATCATAGACGACTCCACACTCACGGATACAATCTCTTCACCGAAGGAGTGATAGACCTCAATGCACACACCTATTTCATATAATAACCTCCCTAGACATGATACGACTCTACTTGACTATAAAAGACAAAAGGTAAAGATAAAGATACCGGGCACTCCCCCAAGCTTGGAACAAGCCAAGGGAATGCCGTTACCCAAGGAGATTTCACTCCTCCTTCTTGTTGGCGTTGATCACGTAGTCCTCGGCGGAACGCTTCCATGGAAGGGGTTCTCCAGTCTCATATGAGAAGTTTGTCTCCCGATTCCTGCATGCAGCACCCATACCCATGCGCATAAACCTTAGTTCATACTCACAGTTCTGGTTATGTAGATCATAAATTTGCCCTTGGAGCTCTTCAATTCTTTCTTCAGACGCGGTGATGCTTTTCCACATCTCCTTCATCTCCTTCAGAAAGTAGGTCTTCAGCTCGTTGATGATGTCAAAGTTAGCTTCAACACCACGCTCGATCATCTTCTTGTACTCGAAGACTTCTTGCTCCACTTCTTCTAGCCTGGACTGGATGCTCCCCTCCTTGATAGGTCCCTTTAGATCTTCTTGATGAAGGACACCGTCCTCCATCCGAACAACCTGAGGGTGCTTCATCACCTCAATGAGGTAAGGGTTGATGACGTTGACGACGAACTTGTCCTTGGGGGAACTTGGAGAAGCCATGGCACCTAGATTCAGCTGAAAGATTCCCTGGCAGAAACAGATCGAAAAGAAAACACACGAAATCGCAAGATACGTTGCCGGAACAATCCGGGCAAATATATACCAAAAATTTATGCACAGAAAGGAAGGTAACAGGCTAAAGCGGGGTCGGAGACGGACTCCTGGGTGTCCAGGCGCCCTGGCAGCGCGGCCAGGAGGTAGGGCGCGCCAGGGGGCGCCTGGACCCCCTGGAGCTCGTCTCCGGCTCCACATAGGCTCAGAATTTTACTAATTTTGCAAAAACTTGTAATACGGAACTTTTATGGCGGTTCGCGATGTTTCCTTACCGTACTACATACCTTTTCTTTATTCTGCTTCTGCTGGCGTCTGAAACAGGGCTGCAACATGTTCTTCGTGAGTTGTTGTGTATATTATATTCACATCAACATTGACAGGGTCTCCTGCTATGTAATGTTTAAGTCTTTGCCCATTCACAACTTGAGGTTTGGTGCCTTCAAAATTGTTAATCTTAATTGCACCAGACCGATAAACTTCTTCAATATGAAATGGCCCTTCCCACCTGGAAAGTAGTTTGCCTGGAGAAAACCTGAAACGGGATCTAAACAACAGAACTTTATCACCAACATTAAATTCACGTTTCAGAATCTTCCTATCATGCCACTTCTTTACCTTTTCATTGAACATTTTAGCGCTCTCGTAAGCTTCACTTCTCCATTCATCTAGAGAAGTCAAGTTCATGAGACGCTTCTCACCAGCTAATTTTGGGTCAGCATTAAGCTCTCTAACAGCCCAGAAAGCTTTGTGCTCTAACTCTAATGGCAAATGGCAAGCCTTGCCATACACCATCTTATAGGGGGACATGCCCATGGGGTTTTTGTAAGCAGTTCTATACGCCCACAAAGCATCTCCTAACTTGTTTGACCAGTCCTTTCTATTTCTGTTTACTGTCTTCTGCAAGATCAACTTAATCTATCTATTGGTGAGCTCAACTTGCCCACTAGTTTGAGGGTGATATGGTGAAGCAATTCTATGGTTGACATCGTATTTTGCTAAAGCTTTTCTAAAAGCTCCGTGCGTGAAGTGTGATCCTCCATCAGTCATGAGATACCTTGGTACACCAAACCTAGGAAAAATTACATCTTTAAGCATTTTCAAAGATGTCTTGTGATCAGCACTTTCAGTGGGGATTGCTTCAACCCACTTGGTCACATAATCAACAGCTACTAAAATGTGCGTGTACTTGTGCGAAGAAGGAAAAGGACCCATAAAATCAAAACCCCAACAATCAAAAGGTTCAATCACTAGTGAGTAATTCATAGGCATCTCATTCCTTCTACTAATGTTACCAACTCTCTGACATTTATCACAGGCTAAAACATAATTTCTAGCATCCTTAAAGAGAGTAGGCCAATAAAAACCTGATTGAAGAACCTTATGTGCAGTCCTCTCACCGGCATGATGTCCTCCATAGGGACTATCATGACACCATCTGAGAATGTCCTTCTGCTCATGTTCCGGTATGCATCTTCTCACGATCCCGTCGGGACCTTCTTTGAAAAGATGTGGGTCGTCCCAAAAGTAGTGCCTCAAATCATGAAAGAACTTCTTCCTTTGCTGAAATGTTAAACCTGGAGGCAAATACTTTGCAACAATAAAATTAGCATAATCTGCATACCAAGGATCGGAAAGAGATTGTACTTTTACAACGGCAAGTTGCTCGTCTGGAAAACTATCGTTGACTGGAATAGGGTCGTGCGGTATATCTTCCATCGTTGAAAGATTGTCCGCCACCGGATTGTCTTCTCCTTTCCTATCAACAATCTGCAAATCAAATTCTTGAAGGAGTACCCATCTGATAAGCCTTGGCTTGGCATCCTTCTTTGTCATAAGGTACTTAATGGCAGCATGATCAGTATGAATAATAACTTTGGAATCAACAATATACTGCCTAAACTTATCACAAGCAAATACTACAGCTAAGAATTCCTTCTCAGTAGTAGCATAATTCCTTTGAGCACTATTAAGGGTTTTGCTGGCATAATGTATAACATTCAATTTCTTATCAACTCTTTGTCCTAAAACAGCTCCAACAGCAAAATCACTTGCATCACACATAATCTCAAAAGGTAAATTCCAGTCAGGTGGTTGTACTATAGGAGCGGTTATTAAAGCTTTCTTAAGAACTTCAAAAGCTTCCTTACAATCCTCATTCTATACAAAAGGAACGTCCTTCTGGAGAAGATTAGTGAGGGGCCTCGAAGTCTTAGAAAAGTCTTTAATAAATCTTCTATAGAAACCAGCATGACCAAGAAAACTGCGAATACCTTTGATGTCCCTTGGATAGGGCATCCTCTCAATAGCTTCGATCTTGGCCTTGTCCACCTCAATTCCCCTTTCGGAAATCTTGTGACCAAGAACAATTCCTTTGTTAACCATGAAGTGGCACTTCTCCCAGTTGAGTACCAAATTTGTCTCCTCGCATCTCTGCAAAACTTTATTAAGATTGTGAAGACAATGGTCAAAGGAGGTTCCATAGACGGAGAAATCGTCCATGAAGACTTCCATAATACCCCCACAGAAACCATGAAAGATAGCAGACATACACCTTTGAAAAGTAGCAGGGGCATTACATAAACCAAAAGGCATACGCCTGTAAGCATAAGTACCAAAGGGACAAGTAAAAGTGGTCTTCTCTTGATCAGCAGTGTTAACATGAATTTGAGAGAAGCGAGAATAACCATCGAGATAACAAAAGTGGGTATTTTTGGATAACCTTTCAAGCATTTGGTCGATGAACGACAACGGGTAGTGATCCTTCCTGGTTGCCTTGTTCAGCTTCCTGTAATCAATACACATTCTGTATCCAATAATAATTCTCTGAGGTATTAGTTCATTTTTATCATTAGGAACCACAGTTGTACCTCCTTTCTTAGGAACACAATGTGCCGGGCTTACCCACTTACTATCAGCTATAGGGTAGATAATACCTGCGGCTAGAAGCTTGAGAATCTCGGTTCTTACAACATCCATCATTTTCGGGTTCAACCGTCGTTGATGATCAACAATTGGTTTAGCATCAGGCTCAAGGTTGATAGTATGTTGATAGATAGATGGACTAATCCCCTTAAGGTCATCGAGGGTATATCCAATTGCGCCTCAGTGTTTAAGAAGTACTTCCAATAGTCGCTCTTCTTCATATCCTGAAAGGTTAGAATTGATAATAACAGGATATACTTTCTTTTCATCTAAATAAGCATACTTGAGCGTATCGGGAAGAGGTTTAAGATCGAACACCGGGTCTTCTTTCGGTTTTGATAAAATTCCCAAAGGTTCAACCGGAAGGTTGTGCTTCAGGATAGCAGGTTGCCTCAAGAATATTTCATCTAGTTCATTTCTTTCCTGCATATGCAAATCATTCTCGTGGTCCTCCATATATTGCTGCAAAGGATCATTAGGGGGAATAGCAATAGAAGCAATACTTTCAATAAGTTTATCATCACTAGGTTAATCAGTACCACGAGGCTGCTTAGAGAACTTAGAAAAATTAAATTCATATGGCTCACCATCGAATTCAACAGAAACTTTACCTTTCTTGCAATCTATTATAGCTCCACAAGTTCTAAGAAAAGGTCTACCAAAAATAATTGGACAAAAATTGTCCCTCTCTGAACCAAGTACTAGAAAGTCGGTAGGGTATTTTACCTTTCCACATAGGACTTCAATGTCCCTCACAATTCCGATAGGAGAGATAGTTGTTCTGTTTGCAAGATGAATAGTAACATCAATTTCTTCAAGTTCACAAGGGGAAATCTCACCGATGATCTCTTCATAAAGTGAATAGGGGATAGCACTTGCACTCGATCCCAGATCGCATAGCCCGTAATAATTGTGATCTCCTATTTTAACAGATACCACTGGAGTACCTGAAATTGGGCCTTTATTCTTGGCTGTGACAAGGTTAGTGGAAACATCACAAAAATTTATATTGGAATCCAAAACATCATTAGTAACAAGGTCTTTAATCAATGCAACTTGAGGATCGACCCTGATCTGGTCCTCAGGCTCATCAACTCTTCTCTCACTTTTATTTATTATGCCCGTCACAAGAGAGTGCTCCCTTATCCGTGCGGGAAAAGGAGGCTGTTCATATATAACTGCAGGCAAAATAGGGTCAGCAACATGAATATCAACGGGTATCTCTTTAAAAGGTTCATGATGCTGGTCTCTCTTCTTTTTAAAAGAATCAACGTGAGAGGCAAAATTCTTACAGAAATCAATCACTAGATGGGAATCAAGATCAATCTTAGAGCAAAAAGTATTGAAGTAATCAGTTTTCACATAGCTCTCGATATAATCATGTTCATAATTTATAGCGGGTTCAATATATTTATCAATTTCCCAATCTTCGGCATTCCTCTGGATCCTTTCAATGAGATCCCACCTTTCTTCAACACTCTTCTTCTGAAATACCCCACTAGAGGAGGCATCCAGCATCTCCTTATCCTGACGAGAAAGCCTGGCATAAAAATTTGTAAGTATAATTTCCTTGGGAAGCTTATGAATAGGGCATTTGAGCATTAGGGACTTCAATCTCCCCCAAGCTTGAGCAATGCTTTCTCCGTCACGAGACCTAAAGTTATAGATATAGTTCCTGTCTCGATGAATTTCATGAAGAGGATAAAACTTAGTATAAAAGAGAGACATAAGCTCCTGCCAGTCAAGTAAGTGTGAGTTATCGAGAAGCCTATACCAATCTGAATCTTTATCTATAAGTGATACGGCAAACAATTTCCTCATGACAAATTCCCTCGATACACCTGCAAGCTTAAATAATGAACATAGTTGTGACAAATATAGCAAGTGTTCACCGGGATGTCTGTCTCCTGCATAACGATTAGCCAAAACATAATCGATAATACTAGCCGGTATTTTATAGGGCACAATTTCAGTAGGGGGAGGAGCAACCACCACAGGTGTGGGGCGTCTTCCCGCAAGCAACGATCCAATAACAGGGTTGTCCATAAGGACAAAGAGCAGCAATAGCAAAAATAAAAACAGAATTATAAAAACTTCCTTACCAGTTTCACTTTACCAATAGCGCTACGCTCCGCGGCAACGACGCCAGAAAATGGTACTTGATGACCCACAACCGTAAGGGATCTATTGCAGCGTTTTCGATAAGTAAGAGTGTCGAACCCAACGAGGAGCAGAAGGTATTGATAAGCGATTCTGAGCAAGAAATTACTGCAAGCACTGAAAGATAACTTTTTAGGGGTTTTCTTGATATAAGCGACAGGAAAGTAAAAGCAAGCAATGTAAAAGGCACTGAGAGTAACAAGTGGCCCAATCCTTTCTTAGCAAAGGAGAGGCCTAGCAACTGAACTTATAAAGGCTAAAGTGTTCCTGAGGACACACGGGAGAGGTAGTCATGTGCTTTCGCCATATTCCGTATCGATACTATGTTATGTGTTGATAAGTGTTGAGTGGGTGGATCTATGCTAGTACACTCTCTAAACTAAGATGAATGCACTCTTATGATTAAACACCTTGCAAGCGTCCGCAAATACAAGATAGTATTTAAGGCAAAAGCCTAACCATAGCAATACGATCGAGGATCCATTGTTCCCTTATGCAAAAGCGTGCGAACTGGGGTTCAGGTTTCTGTCACTCCGGCAACCCGCCGTAAGCATTCTTTGTACACAATGTATTCTCCTAGGTCCTTAATAAGGCGAAGTGTTGAGTGTTCGACTCACACAACACCACTAGTAAAATGACAACGCAACTTAAGTATCAAACAACACATATTACTTCAACAGCATATGACTACTAACAACAAGACTTTCCCCATGTCCTCAAGAACTAAGGTAACTACTCACGAGACATAAAGAGATCATGATCAGTGGAGATAAATAGATGATAAACAATCTGGACATAATGATATTTCTCCAACAAAACTCAATAGCATTCACCACAAAGTAGTAATCAACACTAATGGAGTAGAGAGGATAGGTAGTACGAGTTACAACACAAGTTAAAATTGTGAGATGAGATTTGGATAAAGATGGAGATGGCGCTGGTGTTGGGGATGATGTTGATGATGATCTCGATGATGCCCGTGACGATGGTGACGACGATGGCGACGATCTCCCCTTCCGGGAGGTGATCTCCCCGGCGGAATCTGCCCGCCGGAGATGGCTTTTTCTTCTCTGTAGGTTTCCGCCACGGAGCGGCGGCGGAACTCCGTAAAAACTCTCCTTTTTAGGGTTTTCGGATAACGGAGAGTATATAGGCAAAAGGGGGCAGCCGGAGTTGGGCCAGGGGCTCCAGGCGCCCCCCAGCGCGGCCAGGGGGGACGCGCCCCCAGGGCGCCTGGGCACCCTGTGGCCCCCCTCTGGTTGCCCTTTTGCATGTCTTCGTGATTCGTCCGGAAAATATCCTCCATCGATTTTCAGGTAATTTGGAGGTATTCTTCTTCAGCAACTCAGCGTCCACTTTTTACCGCTGAATCCTGCGTCTGCTGCTTCGGCACCGGAAAGTTGCAAACTGTGTAAAATAGGCCAAAACAACATAAGAACATCATGGTAATGTGAAATATATCAATGAATAAGGATAAATTATGAAACAAAATAGTGATGCATTTTGGACGTATCATTCACCTCTTTTATATCTTTGTTCTTGAGTAATTCTTGCATGTTCTCCGTTGTTGTTTATTGCTTTGGCCAAGTAGTAGGTAGTAACTCCAAGAGGGAGAGTTATGCTTGATTGTGGGTTCATGCCCCCTGATGACTAGCTTGAGTGATAGAAACATGAGTCTAGGGGATGTGTTGTTGCCACAAGGGAGAAAACAATGGTGCTTGTACTTGCGGGTGCAAGGATTGTTTACACTTTGGGTGGGATTCGCAACTTAATACCAGCGAGATGTTCTGGATAGATATCTCAAGGTGGATGATTAGTAGTAGATGCAGATGGATTTCGGTCTACTTGCCTTGGCGTACCGCCCATGCTTTTGAGCCTCTACCTTTCTTTGCAGCATAGTTAGCATTGGTTTGCGCACATAATCCTGTCAATTGCCCAGCTGTAATTTGTTTACCTCGCTTTGCTGTTTTATCGTCTTTTGGGAGAGAGACATCACTAGTGAACATCATGGGACCCCGGTCCATATTACCACCGCTGATCACACCTTCTATTTACTTCCTATTTTTTATTTCCTAGTTGCAGTCATAGCTATCATTATTATCTCTTGTGTTTGATCCTTTGTAAACAACAAGGCCAGAGGGATTGACAACCTCTCTGTACTCGTTGGGAGCAAAGTTATCTGTATCTGTGTGCAGGTCCCGTCAACCGCTAAGTTTCTGGCGCCGTTGACACCTACTTGTCGACCCTCGGAGTCTCACGGGATTCGATCCTTGGTATCTTTGCCAAGGGAAATTTACCGCTACGCTACATCTCAACCTTCCACTTGGGGTAACCAACGAGGGGCGAGAAGCCATCAAGCAAGTTTCTGGCGCCGTTGCCGGGGACTCCACTCTTCAAGACAGGGGAGTTGCACGCTATCTTTTATCTTTGCTTTTTAGTCTTGTTAGTTTACCTTTCAGTTTTTGCTTTAGTGTCCCTTACCAAAAATCACAAAAATAGTTATCTTGCTTGCTGCTGCTATGGGTTCCACCGAGAACACCAAGTTGTGTGACTTCACTAGTCATAACAACAATGACTTTATCTGCACGCCTATTGCTACACCTGCCACTTCAGCACCTTCTTATGAGATTAAACCTGCTTTACTGAACCTAGTTATGAAAGATCAATTCTCCGGTGCTGGAGATGATGCTGCTTTGCACTTAAATAATTTTGTTGAGCTCTGTGATATGCAAAAGTACAAAGAAGTAGATGGTGATATTGTTAAGCTTAAGCTTTTTCCTTTCTCCTTGAGAGGAGGAGCTAAAATCTGGTTTCAATCCTTGCCTAGGAATAGTATAGATTCTTGGGACAAGTGCAAGGATACCTTTATTGGGAAGTACTATCCCCCTGCTAAAATTATCCAATTAAGGAGTAACATAATGAATTTTAAACAATTGGATAATGAACACGTTGCTTAAGCTTGGGAACGCATGAAATCTCTTGTCGAGAACTGCCTTACTCATGGTTTGACTACTTGGATGGTTATCCAAACTTTTTATGCAGGCTTGAACTTTACCTCGCGGAACTTGTTAGATTCGGCCGTGGGAGGAACCTTTATGTCAACTACACTTGGTGCTGCCACGAAGCTTCTCGACGAGATGATGACCAATTATTCCCAATGGCACACCGAACACGCTCCAACAGGTAGGAAGGTAAACTCTGTCGAGGAGATTTCCTCCCTAAATGAAAAGGTTGACTTGATCATGTCTCTACTTTCCAAGCAATCTTCTATTGATCCTCATGATGTTCCTTTAAATTCTTTGATTGCTCAAGATCAAGTAGATGTGAACTTTATCTCTAGAAACAATTTCAATAACAATGCTTATAGGAGTAATTTTGGTAGCAACCCTAGACCGTTCCCCTCTAATTCCTATGGGAACAACAATACTTATCCTAGCACAGAGAACTCCACTTCTGAACTAGAGATTATGCTTAAAGACTTCATCACTACCCAAAAGGCCTTCAATAAGAATGTATAAGAAAAACTAGACAAACTAGATAATCTCTCTTCGAAGGTAGACAATTTAGCCCATGAGGTAGAGTTGCTTAAAATTAGAACTTCTCCTCTTGAGGAGAGGAAGACCACTCCTATGAATGCTATTCAAGTGCAATTTAATGAAAACATTAGGATGATGGCTAAACTTAAAGAGAGATGGGCTAGAGAAAAGGAGGAAGAAGATAGAATTAAGAGCCTTCCTACCCACCACACTGTTGCTACTATCCAAGTTGTTGAGGATATCCAAACTCTTAGCACCCAATGCACTCCTAGTCCCATTGGACCTATTAATGGTGATGCTATGACCTCAACCGTAGAAGCCTCCATACCTAGAAAGCTAGAAGATAGTTGGGATCCTATGATTAAAATTAAGTTGAATAACTTCTCTTGCTATGCTTTATGTGATGTTGGAGCTAGTACCTCCGTTATGCCCAAAAGAATGTACGATATGTTTGAATTGAAACCTTTTTATCCTTGTTCTTTTGGTGTTCGTCTTGTTGATTCTTCCGTAAAGAAACCTTTGGGGAAGATCGACGATGTTCTTATCATTGTCAATGAAAATTATGTTCCCGTTGATTTTACTATTATGGATATTGAATGTGAACCTTCATGTCCAATTATTTTGGGACGTCCTTTTCTTCGCACCGTTGGTGCTATCATTGACATGAAAGAGGGGAATATAAAATTCCAATTCCCTCTCAAGAAAGGGATGGAACACTTCCCTAGAAAGAAGATTAAGTTGCCTTTTGAGTCCGTTACACGGGCTAGCTATTCTCTTACTCTTGATAAAACTTGATCTTCTCTTTTTGCATCATGCCTAGCTTAAAGGCATAAAAGAAAGCGCTTTTGGGAGGCAGCCAACAACGAATTAGGTTTTATTTTGCTTTTGTTGTGTCTTGATGTTTGTTATTACAGTAGCATCATCATTGTATCTTTTCTTTTCAGCTTTGTGCCAAGTTTAGCCTCCGATTGCAAGAAAGTTCAAAAGTTGTGACGTGCTGTCCAGAAAAACAGATTCTGTCCTTGGACAGAAAAATTCGAATAAAATCACCAGATCATCTTTTTGATCTGAATTTTTTGACAGCGTGCTCTGTACAATTGGCTTTCGAGCGTCTGTTCTGAGTTTTTTGATTTGAGTTGCAGAAGTGCCACGAAAAAATTATTTACTACCTGCTGGTCTGTTTTTCACAGATTCTGTCCTGTTTTGCCTTTTCTTCGTTTTGCAAACCTTGAGCTTGCTTTTTCTTTGCAAAAACCTTTTGGAAATCTTGAGAAACAGTAGCTCTTCAAGATTATCTTTATTTCCAGTAGGTAAAAATTATTTTATTGTGGGTACTAACCTCGCTAATCAGATTATGATGAGTTATGTATGAAGGGAGTTTTCAAGTGTGCGAGGGAAGATGATAAAAGAAGATTCAGGAGGGTCAAACGCTCAAGCTTGGGGATGCCCCCGTGCACCCCCAAGAAATATTCAAGAAGACTCAAGCGTCTAAGCTTAGGGATGCCCCCATGCATCCCCTTCTCCATCAACAATTATCAGTTCGTCTTTCGTTCCACTATATTCTTATCACTTCATGCGTTATGTGCTATGCTTGGAGCGTCTTGCTCTTAATTTCCTTTTTTAGTTTTCTTTAGCTTTGCTTGCTTTTCATAACAAGTTAGAACCCAGCTTTCTTTGTGTGGGAGAGAAACACGCTCCACTTCAACCTAGAACACAACATAGGATTTTCATGCTTATCTTTGATGTGTGTGTTCTTTGTCTTTCCATAGTTGCTGTCATGTTTAGCTCTTAGTTTTCATGCTTTTCTTTTTAAAGAGCTTTTATTTAGTTGGTTGCTGAACTCTCTTGAGTTTTAATGTTTATCTTTTTAAGAGAGTTTTCCTGTTGCACTGAGTTGTGTGTCTTAACTTAAAGTAGGTAATTGAGGTTGCTATTTAATTTTAGTAGTAACTTGCAATAGTTTTGAGGTATTGCCATGAGTAATGTCTGAACTTTTGGTGTCAAGAGCTTTAGCCTATTAGTGATAGATGTCGTATTTTGGGCAATCCGTGTTTATTTTCGAAAACCTACAAAATAGTTGAGAACATTAGCTACTAGATGGATCACTAATCTTTGGAGGGATCGAATATTAGAGTACACTCACGTACCATGAGTCGAGGATGCGCAAGGATAACCAAACCCCCATACACTCCTCCTCGGGGTACTTGTCTCTTTGTGAACCTCCTAATTAGATTGAGAGTTACCGATAATAAGTGCATGAGTTCTTCAGACTAATGTGAGTATTCGAAAGTTGACACTTCCACCTAGCCATATTTTTCTAGCCTCTTCGGTACCGTGCATTGCCCTTTCTCACCTCGAGAGTTGGCGCATACTTCGCCGGTGCATCCAAATCCTTGGCATGATACGCTCTGTCATCATAAGCCTCATTATATCCTTCCTCAAAACAGCCACCATACCTACCTATCAAGGCATTTCCATAGCCTTTCCGAGATACATTGCCATGCAACATCCATCTTCTCATGACTTGATCTTCATGTCATACATGCTTTTTGCTTGATCGATGAGCCACATGCTAGTTGGGCCTTGCCCTAATCATTGCTACATGACGCGCTAGTATCATTGCATATCCTGCTACACTGGCAGAGGCATACATTTGCATACATCATGATAGTTTCATTTTCTTTATGTTGAGTACTTTTGTAAAGTGTGAAAGATCTTCTATACTTCTTGTAATTTATAGAGTGTTGCCCCTAAAGTGAGGAAAAGATCCCAAAGAGGACAAATCAAAAGATCCCAAAGAGGACAAATGAGAGTTAAATAGAAAGAGCCATTGAGGCCATAAAAAATAAAAAAAAGAGAAAAAAGAGAAAAAGAAATAAAAAGAGAGAAGGGGGCACACTACTATTCCTTTTGAGAGATCCACACTCGTACTCCATCTTATACCTTGTACTCCATAGAGATAATCATTCATGCATATAGCTATGTGGGGACCTTCACACTATAGAACTTGGCTTGTATATTCCAATGATGAGCCTCCTCAAAAGAGCTCTAGGTCTTCTTGAGCGAGCAAGTTGGATGCACCCCCACTAGTTCCATTGGAGAGCTTACCTTAGCTCATATGTGCATCCGTTGCATGGCAATCCCTACTCCTCACATCATATCTATCATTTGGCTTTCTCTCGCCTATGATTGTCCTCATTGATGTGAGCCTTTCACACATTTTTTGTCTTCCCCCTTCATCATTTTTCTCTCTTTGCCATCCTAAGTGTCAACTTTCTTGCTTACGCTCATCCATTGCATGAGTGCTCAAAATATCGAAAGGGAGTGGATCATTTTGACTTGTACCTGGCTAGTGGTCTGGGGATGAGTCAAGATAAGATTCCAAAGAAGACCAAGTGTGAAACTTTAGTAGATTAAGTCCTCAACAATACAAAAACTATATTTTACTCTCTCGTATATCCTTATCCCCTTTCTTGCACGCAAACACCATTTGGAGACATTCGAGTCACGGATAGCGAGAGCTCCTGCACCTTTATGTTCTTATGTTGCTTGTTACAATGCTAATATAGACTCTTGCTTGTTATGACTTGAATTGAATTACATGCCTTGATTGCTTTACTTAAAAAGTTCTTATATGGTTGGTAGCATGTCACCACAGAAATTATGCTTGTTATCATTTACTACTCGAGGACGAGCAGGAATTAAGCTTGGGGATGTTGATACGTCCAAAACGTATCTATAATTTCTGCTTGCTCCATGCTTCTTTTGTGTGATATTGCTATGATATTGATGCACTTCCAAACACTTTTGATCATATTTGGACTAACCTATTAACTCAGTGCACCACAGTGCCAGAACCTGTTTTCTGTTGTTTTTCTATTTCAGGTTTCCCCCATATTAAAAGTGCTCCAAAAATTCCAGGAAAAATATAGGAAAAATCAGCGTACAGGAAGCTTCGCGAAGAACCAAAGATGGGCCAGAGGGGAGCCAGGGGAGGCCCAGGCAGCCACCTGGCGCGGCCCCACCCCTGGCCGCGCCAGGGGGGCGCCTGGGGCCCCTGCTCCGCCTCTGGCTGCCCCCCTTCGCATATATATCCCTCTCGTCCCGAAACCCTCGAGGACAGAACCCTTTTTCGCGATCTCGCCTCTGTTCTGCCGCCACAGCGCTTCCAAGATCGGGAGCATCAGGAGAACTCTTCCCGGCACCCTGCCGGAGGGGAGAACCACCACCGGGAGCTTCTCCACCACCATGGACGCTTCCCGGATGAGTCGTGAGTAGTCCACCTTGGACCATGGGTCCATGATCAGTAGCTATGTGATGTTCTCCTCCCCTCTTTGCTCTTCATGGTTTAGACCTCGTGAGCTTTCCTACATGATCGAGGCACATATGTAATCTTTCTGCTGTTGCTTTGCTGAGTTTGCTGGGATCTGATGGATTATGAGACTATGTTCAGATTGTGTTTCAGTAATATATTTGATTCACCTCTTTTATATCTTTGTTCTTGAGTAATTCTTGCATGTTCTCCATTGCTGTTTATTGCTTTGGCCAAGTAGTAGGTAGTAACTCCAAGAGGGAGCGTTATGCTTGATTATGGGTTCATGCCCCCTGATGACTAGCTTGAGTGACAGAAACATGAGTCTAGGGGATGTGTTGTTGCCACAAGGGAGAAAACAATGGTGCTTGTACTTGCGGGTGCAAGGATTGTTTACTTTACGCAAAGTTCTTTTAATGCAGTTGTCTGTTGCTTTGAGTTTACACTTTGGGTGGGATTCACAACTTAATACCAGCGAGATGTTCTGGATAGATATCTCAAGGTGGATGATTAGTAGTAGATGCAGATGGATTTCGGTCTACTTGCCTTGGCGTACCGCCCATGCTTTTGAGCCTCTACCTTTCTTTGCAGCATAGTTAGCATTGGATTGCTCACATAATCCTGTCAATTGCCCAGCTGTAATTTGTTTACCTCGCTTTGCTGTTTTATCGTCTTTTGGGAGAGAGACATCACTAGTGAACATCATGGGACCCCGGTCCATATTACCTCCGCTGATCACACCTTCTATTTACTTCCTGTTTTTTATTTCCTAGTTGCAGTCATAGCTATCATTATTATCTCTTGTGTTTGATCCTTTGTAAACAACAAGGCCGGAGGGATTGACAACCTCTCTGTACTCGTTGGGAGCAAAGTTATCTGTATCTGTGTGCAGGTCCCGTCAACCGCTAAGTTTCTGACGCCGTTGACACCTACTTGTCGACCCTCGGAGTCTCACGGGATTCGATCCTTGGTATCTTTGCCAAGGGAAATTTGCCGCTACTCTACATCTCAACCTTCCACTTGGGGTAACCAACGAGGGGCGAGAAGCCATCAATCTTCTTATAATGCTACCGTCGTACAAGCAAAATAAGATGCATAATAAGATAAACATCACATGCAATCAAAATATGTGACATGATATGGCCGTCATCATCTTGTGCTTTTGATCTCCATCTCCAAAGCACCGTCATGATCACCTTCGTCACCGGCGCGACACCTTGATCTCCATCGTAGCATCGTTGTCGTCTCGCCCACTATTGCTTCTATGACTATCGCTACCGCTTAGTGATAAAGTAAAGCAATTACATGGCGATTGCATTTCATACAATAAAGCGACAACCATATGGCTCCTGCCAGTTGCCGATAACATTACAAAACATGATCATCTCATACAAAAGCGTATCACTCATCATGTCTTGACCATATCACATCACAACATGCCCTGCAAAAACAAGTTAGACGTCCTCTACTTTGTTGTTGCAAGTTTTACGTGGCTGCTACGGGCTTAGCAAGAACCGTTCTTACCTACGCATACAAAACCACAACGATGTTTCGTCAAGTATGTGTTGTTATAACCTTCACAAGGACCGGGTGTAGTCACACTTGATTCAGCTAAAGTGAGAGAGACAGACACCCGCCAGTCACCTTTAAGCAATGAGTGCTCATAATGGTGAAACCAGTCTCGCGTAAGCGTACGCGTAATGTCGGTCCGGGCTGCTTCATCTCACAATACCGCCGAAGCAAAGTATGACATGCTGGTAAGAAGTATGACTAGTATCGCCCACAACTCATTGTGTTCTACTCGTGCATATCATCTACGCATAGACCTGGCTCATGATGCCACTGTTGGGGAACGTAGTATTTTAAAATTTTCCTACGATCACGCAAGATCTATCTAGTAGATGCATAGCAACGAGAGGGGAGAGTGTGTCTACGTACCCTCGTAGACCGGGAGCGGAGGCGTCAAGTGACACGGTTGATGTAGTCGAACTTCTTCGCGATCCAACCGATCAAGCACCGAACGTACGACACCTTCGCGTTCAGCACACGTTCAGCTTGATGGCGTCCCACGAGCTCTTGATCCAGTAGATCTTCACGAGAGAGTTTCGTCAGCACGACGGCGTGGTGACGAATATGATGAAGTTGCCGGCGCAGGGCTTCGCCTAAGCAATGCGACAATATGACCGAGGTGTGTTTCTATGGAGGGAGGCACCGCACATGGCTAAAACAATTCAACTTGTGTGTCTTTGGGTGCCCCCTACCCCCATATATAAAGGAGCAAGGGGGAGGCCAGCCGGCCCTCTATGGCGCGCCAAGAGAGGCAATCCTACTAGGAATAGGATTGCAATCCTATTCCTAGTAGGAGTCCACCAAGAAGGAGAAAGGGGAAAGGAAGGAGAGGGAGAAGGAGAAGCAAAGCGGCGCCGACCCCCCTCCTTCCTTGTCCAATTTAGACCAAGGGGTGGGGGGTACACGGCCCAGCCCTAGCCCTCCTTCTCTCTTTCTCCTATGGCCCATTAAGGCCCATAGCTTCCCCAGGGGGTTCCGGTAACCCCCCGGTACTCCGGTTAATTCCGAAACTTTACGGAATACTTCCGGTGTCCGAACATATTCGTCCAATATATCAATCTTTACGTCTCGGACATTCCGAGACTCCTCGTCTTGTCCGTGATCTCATCCGGGACTCCGAACTACCTTCGGTACATCAAAATTCATAAACTCATAATACCGATCGTCATCAAACATTAAGCGTGCGGACCCTATGGGTTCGAGAACTATGTAGACATGACCGAGACTCATCTCCGGTCAATAACCAATAGCGGAACATGGATGCTCATATTGGTTCCAACATATTCTACGAAGATCTTTATTGGTCAAACCGCATAACAACATACATTGTTCCTTTTGTCATCGGTATGTTACTTGCCTGAGATTCGATCGTTGGTATCTCTATACCTAGTTCAATCTCGTTACCGACAAGACTCTTTACTCGTTCCGTAATACATCATCTTGTTAACTTTAAGGAGCAGGTATTAAGATGATGTATTACGGAACGAGTAAAGAGACTTGCCGGTAACGAGATTGAACTAGGTATTGAGATACCGACGATCGAATCTTGGGCAAGTAACATACCGATGACAAAGGGAACAACGTATGTTGTTATGTGGTTTGACCGATAAAGATCTTCGTAGAATATGTAGGAACCAATATGAGCATCCAGGTTCCACTATTGGTTATTGACCGGAGATGAGTCTCGGTCATGTCTACATAGTTCTCGAACCCGTAGGGTCCGCACGCTTAACGTTTGGTGACGATTGGTATTATGAGTTTATGAGTTTTGATGTACCGAAGGTAGTTCGGAGTCCCGGATGAGATCACGGACATGACGAGGAGTCTCGGAATGTCCGAGACGTAAAGATTGATATATTGGACGACTACATTCGGACACCGGAAGTGTTCCATAAAGTTTCAGAATTAACCGGTGTACCGGGGGGGTTACCGGAACCCCCTGGGGAAGATATTTGCCTTAATGGGCCATAGAAGAAAGAGAGAAGGAGGGCCATGGCTGGGCCGCGCGCCCCCACCCCTTGGTCCGAATTGGACAAGGAAGGAGGGGGAGCCGGCACCCCTCTCCTTCTCCTTCCCCCTCTCCTTCCTTCCCCCCTTCTCCTTCTTGGTGGACTCTACTAGGAATAGGATTGCAATCCTATTCCTAGTAGGATTGCCTCTCCTGGCGCGCCATAGAGGGCCAGCCGGCCTCCCTCCTTGCTCCTTTATATACAAGGTCAGGGGGCACCCTAGAACACACAAGTTGATCAGTTGATCTCTCCCAACCGTGTGCGGTGCCCCCCTCCACAGTAACACACCTCGGTCATATCGTTGCAGCGCTTAGGCGAAGCCGTGCGACGGTAACTTCATCATATCCGTCACCACGCTGTCGTGCTGACGAAACTCTCCCGTGAAGCTCAACTGGATAAAGAGCTCGCTGGACGTCATCAAGCTGAACGTGTGCTGAACGCGGAGGTGTCGTACGTTCGGTACTTGATCGGTTGGATCGTGAAGGTGTACGACTACATCAACCGCGTTGTTAAACGCTTCCGCTTTCGGTCTACGAGGGTACGTAGACACACTCTCCCCCCTCGTTGATATGCTTCTAGTAGATAGATCTTGCTTGTTCATAGGAAAATTTTGAAAATACTACGTTCCCCAACAATAATCGATGTTGTCATGGGGGATGGAAGAATAGAGGAAGAAAGACGATGGCTCCCTTTGGTGCGATCGAACGGCCAACATCCGTTTGATCGGATGGCAGGCTAGGCGGATGATTTCCAAAGAAATCATCTAACTGATTTGTAGCAGACACCTTTTTCATTCCAGGAATTCCTCCCCCGCTTAAGAAAAAGACGCTACCCCCCTAAAAAGAAAAGAAAAAATGCTCATAATCGCATGGAGTCAATGTTAGGGGAACTCCAACATGTTGACCCAAACGAACATGAATTGTGTCCATGTTTTTTCTGTTTGGGTCATCAGGAGGGCAGGCGTCCACCCCATGTCCGTCCTTTCTTGAGACGGCAAAGGTGAAGGATCCGGCAAAGGCGGTCGCCTGAAAGATCTACTCGATGACATGGCAAGCCCACCACCTCAAATAGAAGGCAAAGGAGGCGCCACTCACAATGAAGAGTGGCAGGCGTGGTGGTGGACATGGTGCGGGGCGGACGGGGCATGTGGTGCGGGGCGCTGCTGCCATCATCGGCCATCCAAACGGCGTCCTGGTCGGAACAATACATGCCTATGTACTTCCACACCACCCAGCTGCTCGGCAGGTAGTGCCCGGCATCTACCGTCGGGCAAATGCCTTATAGTGTCGACGCAAATGTGGTGTCGTTCCTTTTGTTTAATCTACATCGCCGCAACTTTTCTAATCGTGGACGCCAAACGTTTAGCAGCTTGGTGTCCGCTCTCTATTCACGGGTATGTCCCAACTGAAGGAAATATGCCCTAGAGGCAATAATAAAGATGTTATTTGTATTTCCTTATATCATGATAAAAGTCTTTTATTCATGCTAGAATTGTATTAACCGGAAACTTGATACATGTGTGAATACATAGACAAAATAGTATGTCCCTAGTATGCCTCTACTAGACTAGCTCATTGTTCAAAAGATGGCTATGTTTCCAAGCCATAGACATGAGTTGTCATTTGATCAACGGGATCACAACATTAGGAGAATGATGTGATGGACTAGACCCATCCGTTAGCATAGCACTATGATCGTTTAGTTTTACTGCTATTGCTTTCTTCATGACTTATACATGTTCCTATGACTATGAGATTATCCAACTCCCGAGTACCGTAGGATCACCTTGTGTGCTATCAAACGTCACAACGTAACTGGGTGATCATAAAGATGCTCTACAGGTGTCTCCGAAAGTATTCGTAGTGTTGGCATAGATCAAGATTAGGATTTGTCACTCCGAGTGTCGGAGAGGTATCTCTGGGCCCTCTCGGTAATGCACATCATAATAAGCCTTGCAAGCAAATGACTAATGAGTTAGTCACGAGATGATGTATTACGGAACGAGTAAAGAGACTTGCCGGTAACGAGATTGAACTAGGTATAGAGATACCGACGATCGAATCTTGGGCAAGTAACATACCGATGACAACAGGAACAACGTATGTTGTTATGCGGTTTGACCGATAAAGATCTTCATAGAATATGTAGGAGCCAATATTCCGCTATTGTTTATTGACCGGAGATGAGTCTCGGTCATGTCTACATAGTTCTCGAACCCGTAGGATCCGCACGCTTAACGTTTGATGACGATCGATATTATGAGTTTATGAGTTTTGATGTACCGAAGGTAGTTCGGAGTCCCGGATGAGATCACGGACATGACGAGGAGTCTCGGAATGTCCGAGACATAAAGATTGATATATTGGACGACTATATTCGGACACCGGAAGTGTTCTGGAAAGTTTCGGAATTTACCGGAGTGTCGGGGGGGTTACCGGAACCCCCCGGGGGAATGATGGGCCCTGGTGGGCCATAGGGGAGAGAGAGGGCAGCAGCCAGGAGGTGGTGCGCCCCCTCCCTAGGAGGAGTCCGAATAGGACTAGGGGAGGGGGGCGCGGCCCCTCTTTCCCTCTCCCTCTCCCTCTCTTTCCTTTCCCCCCTTTCCTTCATTGGTGGACTCCTACTAGGAATAGCATTGCAATCCTATTCCTAGTAGGATTGCTCCCTAGCCGCACCATAGGAGGGCCGACCGGCCTCCCCCTTGCTCCTTTATATACGGGGGCAGGGGGGCACCCAAAGACACACAAGTTGAATTGTTCTAGCCATGTGCGGTGCCCCCCTCCACAGAAACACACCTCGGTCATACCATCGCAGTGCTTAGGTGAAGCCCTGCGCCGGTAGATACATCATATCCGTCACCACGCCGTCGTGTTGACGAAACTCTCCCGTGAAGCTCAACCGGATCAAGAGCTCGTGGGACGTCATCAAGCTGAACGTGTGCTGAACACGAAGGTGTCGTACGTTCGGTGCTTGATCGGTTGGATCGTGAAGAAGTTCGACTACATCAACCGTGTCACTTGACGCTTCCGCTCCCGGTCTACGAGGGTACGTAGACACACTCTCCCCTCTCGTTGCTATGCATCTGCTAGATAGATCTTGCGTGATCGTAGGAAAATTTTAAAATGCTACATTCCCCAACAGTGGCATCATGAGCCAGGTCTATGCGTAGATGATATGCACAAGTAGAACACAATGAGTTGTGGGCGATACTAGTCATACTTCTTACCAGCATGTCATACTTTGCTTCGGCGGTATTGTGAGATGAAGCAGCCCGGACCGACATTACGCGTACGCTTACGCGAGACTGGTTTCACCATTATGAGCACTCAGTGCTTAAAGGTGACTGGCGGGTGTCTGTCTCTCTCACTTTAGATGAATCAAGTGTGACTACACCCGGTCCTTGTGAAGGTTATAACAACACATACTTGACGAAACATCGTTGTGGTTTTGTATGCGTAGGTAAGAACGGTTTTTGCTAAGCCCGTAGCAGCCACGTAAAACTTGCAACAACAAAGTAGAGGACGTCTAACTTGTTTTTGCAGGGCATGTTGTGATGTGATATGGTCAAGACATGATGAGTTATACGGTCTTGTATGAGATGATCATGTTTTGTAATGTTATCGGCAACTGGCAGGAGCCATATGGTTGTCGCTTTATTGTATGAAATGCAATCGCCATGTAATTGCTTTACTTTATCACTAAGCGGTAGCGATAGTCGTAGAAGCAATAGTTGGCGAGACGACAACGATACTACGATGGAGATCAAGGTGTCGCGCGGGTGACGAAGGTGATCATGACGATGCTTTGAAGATGGAGATCAAAAGCACAAGATGATGATGGCCATATCATGTCACATATTTTGATTGCATGTGATGTTCATCTTATTATGCTTCTTATTTTGCTTGTACGGCGGTAGCATTATAAGATGATCACTTACAAAATTTCAAGGTATAAGTGTTCTCCCTGAGTATGCACCGTTGCGAAAGTTCGTCGTGGCGAGACACCACGTGATGATCGGGTGTGATAAGCTCTACGTTCAAATAGAACGGGTGTAAGCCAGTTTTGCACATGCAGAATACTCGGGTTAAACTTGACGAGCCTAGCATATGCAGATATGGCCTCGGAACTCTGGAGACCGAAAGGTCGAGCGTGAATCATATAGTAGGATATGATCAACATAAGATGTTCACCATTGAAACTACTCCATGTCACGTGATGATCGGACATGGTTTAGTTGATTTGGATCACGTGATCATTTAGATGACCGGACGGATGTCTATCTAAGTGGGAGTTCTTTAAATAATATGATTAAATTGAACTTTAATTTATCATGAACTTAGTCCTGATAGTTTTTGCATATCTATGTTGTTGTAGATCAATGGCCCGTGCTACCGTTCCTTTGAATTTTAATGCATTCCTAGAGAAAGCTAAGTTGAAAGATGATGGTAACAATTACACGGATTGGGTCCATAACTTGAGGATTATCCTCATTGCTGCACAGAAGAATTATGTCCTTGAAGCACCGCTAGGTGACAAGCCCCCTCCCGCTAATGTAGACACTTTGAACATCTCGCAGTCGCGGTCTGATGACTACACGATAATTTAGTGTGCCATGATTTACGGCTTAGAACCGTGACTTCAACGACGTTTTGAACGTCATGGACCATATGAGATGTTCCAGGAGTTGAAGTTAATATTTCAAGCAAATGCCCGGATTGAGAAATATGAGATTTCCAATAGGTTCTACAGCTGCAAGATGGAGGAGAATAGTTCTATCAGTGAACACTTGCTCAGAATGTCTGGGTACTACAATCATATGACTCAACTTTGTTGCATAGTTGACGAGGATAGTGTTATTGATAGAGTTCTTCAATCACTGCCACCAAGCTATAAAGGCTTCGTGATGAACTATAATATGCAAGGGATGCAAAAGACAATTCCCGAGCTCTTCGCTATGCTCAAGACTGCGGAGGTAGAAATCAAAAAGGAGCATCAAGTGTTGATGGTTAACAAAACCACTAGTTTCAAGAAAAAGGGCAAGGGAAAGAAGGGGAACTTCAAGAAGAATAGCAAGACAGTTGCTACTCCCACGAAGAAACCCAAGTCTGGAGCCAAGCCTGAAACTGAGTGCTTCTACTGCAAAGGGACTGGACACTGGAAGCGGAACAGCCCCAAGTATTTGGCGGATAAGAAGGATGGCAAGGTGAACAAAGGTATATGTGATATACATGTTACTGATGTGTACCTTACTAATCCTCGTAGTAGTACCTGGGTATTTGATACCGGTTCGGTTGCTAATATTTGTAACTCGAAACAGGGACTACGGATTAAATAAAGATTGGCTAAGGACGAGGTGACGATGCGCGTGGGAAATGGTTCCAAAGTCGATGTGATCGCCGTCGGCACGCTACCTCTACATCTACCTTCAGGATTAGTTTTATACCTAAATAATTGTTATTTGGTGCCAGCGTTGAGCATGAACATTATATCTGGATCTTGTTTGTTGCGAGACGGTTATTCATTTAAATCAGAGAATAATGGTTGTTCTATTTTTATGAATAATATCTTTTATGGTCATGCACCCTTGAAGAGTGGTCTATTCTTATTGGATCTCGATTGTAGTGATACACATATTCATAATATTGAAACCAAAAGATGCAAGGTTAATAATGATAGTGCAACTTATTTGTGGCACTGCCGTTTAGGTCATATTGGTGTAAAGCGCATGAAGAAACTCCATAGTGATGGACTTTTGGAATCACTTGATTATGAATCACTTGGTGCTTGCGAACCATGCCTCATGGGCAAGATGACTAAAACTCCGTTCTCCAGAACTATGGAGCGAGCAACAGATTTGTTGGAAATCATACATACTGATGTATGTGGGCCAATGAGTGTTGAGGCTCGCGGCGGGTATCGTTATTTTCTGACCTTCACTGATGATTTAAGCAGATATGGGTATATCTACTTAATGAAGTACAAGTCTGAAACATTTGAAAAGTTCAAAGAATTTCAGAGTGAAGTAGAGAATCATCGTAACAAGAAAATAAAGTTTCTACGATCTGATCGCGGAGGAGAATATTTGAGTTACGGGTTTGGTCTTCATTTGAAATAATGTGGAATAGTTTCACAACTCATGCCACCCGGAACACCACAGCGTAATGGTGTGTCTGAACGTCGTAACCGTACTTTATTGGATATGATGCGATCTATGATGTCTCTTACCGACTTACCACTATCGTTTTGGGGTTATGCTTTAGAGACAGCTGCATTCACGTTAAATAGGGCACCATCTAAATCCGTTGATATGACACCTTATGAACTATGGTTTGGCAAGAAACCAAATTTGTCGTTTCTTAAAGTTTGGGGCTGCGATGCTTATGTGAAAAAGCTTCAACCTGATAAGCTCGAACCCAAGCCGGAGAAATGTGTCTTCATAGGATACCCAAAAGAAACTGTTGGGTACACCTTCTATCACAGATCCGAAGGCAAGATATTCGTTGCTAAGAATGGATCCTTTCTAGAGAAGGAGTTTCTCTCGAAAGAAGTGAGTGGGAGGAAAGTAGAACTTGATGAGGTAATTGTACCTTCTCCAGAATTGGAAAGTAGTACATCACAGAAAATTGTTCCAGTGATTCCTACACCAATCAGTAAGGAAGCTAATGATGATGATCATGAAACTTCGGATCAAGTTTTTGCTGAACGTCGTAGATCAACCAGAGTACGTTCCGCACCAGAGTGGTATGGCAACCCAGTTCTGGAAGTCATGTTACTAGACCATGATGAACCTACGAACTATGAGGAAGCGATGATGAGCCCAGATTCCGCAAAATAGCTTGAGGCCATGAAATCTGAGATGGGATCCATGTATGAGAACAAAGTATGGACTTTGGTTGACTTGCCCGATGATCGGCAAGCCATCAAAAATAAATGGATCTTCAAGAGGAAGACAAACGCAGACGGTAATGTTACTGTTTACAAAGCTCGACTTGTTGCGAAAGGGTTTCGACAAGTTCAAGGAGTTGACTATGATGAGACTTTCTCACCTGTAGCGATGCTTAAGTCTGTCCAAATCATGTTAGCAATTGCCGCATTTTATGATTATGAAATCTGGCAAATTGTAATGCCCAGGATGGGACTATAACTCCTACGTGTCGAGGCACGACTTAAAGGTATAAGCCCATTCTGGAATGATCTCAAGTTTGGTATCTTTGCACGACTCATGTAAAAGAGGGATTAAATTGCAAAATGAGATAGTTGGCTTACACTCGCCACTTCACACAATACATTACATAAGCAAAACATCATTCAAAACATCACAACCCGACTACGGGCGAAGATCCAAAAGAAAGATACCAAAACAGAAAGCCACAGGTCCAGATCGAATCCTAGTAGAAACCACTACTGATCGTCGAAAGCGACAAAAGCATACGGCCACGCTCTTCATCGAGCTCCCAGTGAAGTTCTGATCCAACTCCTGCTTCATTCTCAGCTGAACCTGCATCTGGTGTTGTAGTATCTGTGAGCCACGAGGACTCAGCAATCCCATAACCATGGGTATCAAGACTAGCAAAGCTTAATGGGTAGGAAGAGGTAAAGTGGTGAGGTTGCAGCAGCGGCTAAGCATAATATGGTGGCTAACTTACGAGTACAAGAGTAAGATGAGCATCTACGCAAATGGTCGCAACTAGTAGTGATCGCTAAAGATCCTGAACTACCTACGAGTCAAACATAACCCCACCGTGTTCTCTTCTCAAAGTGAAAAGAGACAGTCACGGTTACTCACACAGTTGTGTGTTTTACTTCTGATCCTTTGTCAAGTTTTCTACAACCAAACATTAACAAGTTCCAATCTGCCACATAACCACGGGCACGGCTTTCGAAAGATCATAACCCTGCAGGGGTGTCCCAACTTAGCCCATCACAAGCTCTCACGATTAGCTGAAGTGATAAATATAATATCATCACCCCTTATCTTAGGGAAATCCGATCAGGCTCGGCATACCGGTGCACAAGACATTTCGACAATGGTAAAACAAGTCCAGCAAGACCTCCCGGCGTGCCGACACCCTGATAGTAGCCGCACGTATCTCGTCTCAGGCCACAACCAGATGGGCGATCCTACAGGTAAAACCAAACCTCGAGTTTCCCCGTGGTGGCCCCGCATAACCCCCGTTTGGGACCAACACCATCAGCACTGGCCCCCCCCCCTGTTATGTAGAATTAAGAACCCGGGGACATGACCCCCTATGCAATTAATTTATTAATTAAGTTGTTATTATGAGCAAATTAAAACCAATGTTGGGCCTTACTGGAGGAGTTTTATTCAAAGACGAACTGTCAAGGGGTCCCCATCCACCCATTGTGTAAGGAACGCAAAATCAAGGAACATAATGTCGGTTTATCGGCGCCTAAGGTGGCATGAGTGGAATAAAACACCGAGCAAAAGGCCAAGCCTTCCACCCATGCCCAATATATAGGTGTGTTAATAATAATAATAGATATTGTGATATCCAACAACAAGTTCCCACCTGGAACGATCTTCATCGTCACCTGCAACTAACAATTCTATAAGAGGGGCTGAGCAAGCGGGTAACATAGCCAAACAGTGGTTTTGCTAGGAAGGTGTCAAAGGTTAGAGGTTTCATGGCAACAAGGAGAGGCTGACATAAAAGATGGGTAGCGCGACATGTAACGATAGCATCGAGACACTAAGCATGGCAATGATAGTAAAGGTATCCAAGGGTATGGTCATCTTGCCTGGGATTCCGCAAGGAAGAAGAACGGGTCCATGAAGTAGACGGAGCAACATAGTCGAGCGAATCCTCACAACTCCGGAACGAAACCGAAGCTATCAAGAGAAGCAACCGTAAAGAAATCAAACAACGCGGTAAACACACAAGCATAAACATGGCATACGATGCACATCCAAGTATGATGCATGGCTGGTTTAAATATGCATGGCATGGCAAAGTGCACAAACAAGTACTACAAGTTAAGTGGAGCTCAATATGCAACGAGTTGCATATTGACGAAACACCACATTATAATTATTTAATTGACTCTCGTTTATTTACAAGACAAGATTAAATGTTGTTAACATGGCAAGAGGTGAAGCATAATAAAACTACACTATTTAGGCATTTTAAATGAGGCCGGAAATAACAACAACAATTCCGGGAAAATCCCCATAAGCATGTTTAGTAATTTTAAGCAAACAACAATTCACACATTTTAATGTTGTTAACATGATGCGGATGACATGATCACGTTTTATGCAATTTTTAGTAAAAGTAAACATGAAGAGATATGAAGCACTTGTCACCGTGGTGGAAGGAAAAAGGGTGCCACGGCAACGATCCAAAAATGATGCAATGCAACATCTCGGTTCCGGTAACCCGTTGAGAGACCGGTGCAAAAGAAAGGTGGCGTGAGCGAGTCGAACAAGATGAAAGGTGGGGTGATCCCGTCTTCCGGGTTCCCACGGGTCGGCGACGAGGCAACCGAGGAGCATGACAAAAGGACGAAACGGGCACGGAGCACACAAGGGAAACATCTCATACAACTCAAGCATTCCACGGGTCATCGTCTCGGGGTTATACCTTCGAAACATCGTTTCGGGGTGGATCGGGGTCATCGAGGAACGTAGGGGAAGTAGTGGAAGTAGTGGTACACGGGTCATAGAGGAAGTAGTCGTTCCGTAGAGGTACTCGTTATGTAGCCGTTCTCGCGATTCGTAGTGGAAGTAGGCGTTCCGTTCGTAGAGGTACTTGACGAATCCGTCGTCTCCGGGCGACGGTAGTTGTTCACGGTTCGTAGGCGTTCGGGGATTCGTAGATGTACTTGGCGGGTCGTCGTGGTACTTGTCGTAGGGGTACTTGGCGAATCCACGTAGTTGAACTTGAAGATCCGAAGACGTTCGCGGTTGTAGTGGTACTTGGCAAAAACCTCGGCGGTCTTGCGATTCCAACAGCAACACAACACAAGGAGGCCTGAATACGTGGGGATGAACTCCTCCGCTCGACGCTGAGTCAACAGAGACCAACTCCAACAGCAGAGACCAACGAGGAAACTTGGCACGGGGGCTGCTCGAGGGCTCGGTCACCGGTGCTGTCGGGAAGAGGACGGGGGCGAGGACGGACGAAGCAGGGCGCTGGACAGGGCTGGTACGGCGCCGTCGGCTCGAGGACGGGACGCGGGCGCGCGCGCTGGAGACGGAGGCGGGAGGACGCAGAGAAGAGGCGCTCGGGCGCTACGGCCTTGGCTCGCCGGCGGCCGGCGCGAGGCGCGGAGGGGGTGATCGGAGGGAGGCCCGTGGTGGCGGACGTCGCTGGAGGACGGCGCGGCTCGCGGGAGATGTGAGGCAGAGGCCTGGGGAGGCGAGGCGCTGGCCTTGGCGACGCTGGAAGGACGGGGCGCGGCAGGGGAACGAGGCCCCGACCGCGGGCGCTGCGGGCTCGGCGCTAGCGAGGTAGCGAGCGCTGGGGCTCAGGGAGGGATGGCGTCGAGGCTGGAATGGATTGGGGTCGTGAGGAGATCGAGGGAATGGAGGCGCTGGTGGATCGGGAACTCCTCCCTGGCGGCGCGAGCAGGGAGAGAAGGATCGAGGGAAAAGGAGCGTCGGGCTTAGGGTTACGGGGGGAGCAGTCGGGCCAGCCTGGAGGCTGAGAGCAGGCCGAGGGTTAGGGAATGGATGGGCTGCCTGGTGGGCTGCGAGGAGGAGGAGAAGGCCCGCTGCGCTAGGAGGGCTGGTTGCTCTTCTTCTTCTTTTCTAAAACAGAAAAGAAAAGAAAAAGCAAAGAAGAAAAGGAGAAAAAGGAAGTGTTTGGGGTAAAATTCCCTGGACTCACAAAAATGTGAGGAATATAAATAAAATTGTTTGAATATTTTTGGAAGATGAAAATTCAAAACACGTTTGAATAAAAGCCAAACTGTTTGACTTTCGAAATCCCTTTAGATGGAATCCAAAAGGGCTCGAATTTGAGGATGGGGCTCGACAAACGGGAAAAGAATAATAGACAAGGTTTTGATGGTGAAACTTGAAGTAGAAGAGGCATGGGGAAAATTATGCACGTGTGTTATGCTTAATTCCAAAGAATGGAATATTTATAATATAGCTCCCTAAATATTGGGAGGATATGTTATAAAGAGAAGTCATCCTTCCCTCGATTTAAATGGACCGAAGGTCCACACGATTTATTTAGGTTGAGATGCAAAATAAATATGACAAGATGGCATGATGACATGATGCGATGCAAAAAATAAATAACACAGCACAAAAGAAACACATGGAAGAACTCGGAACATCTGGAATCTTCTGGAATCTTCTGGGATCTTCTGGGACGTCGGTCTTCGGGCGTCACAACTCTCCCACACTAACAGAGGATCTCGACCCGAGATCCTGGAGATGGCACCGGATAAAAAACGAAAGAGGAAGAGGTAAAACAAAGTTGCTTCTTTGACAAACGAGTGAAACCAAAGAACCTTGAGAGGTTGAACAATCTTGAAAGAAAGAATACAACGGAGATGAACGTAGATGAACACTCCGTTAGAAAAGAGGAACAAGGAGCATTATGAGAACCTTGTAGGTTGAAAGACATGAAACAAGAGCTCACGAACCAAAAGAATATGAAACTGCAACGGTATAGCCAAGGAATAAGAATGACATAATTTGGACAGCACTCCGTCTGAAAATGGAAGGAATTTAACATGAACTTGCCAAGTTGGGAAGATACTTGAAGAAATGAACAACATATTGCCTCCGAAACAATTGAAAGAATGGCAGAAGGGTAAGAAGGATTCAGATAGCACTCCGGTTGAAAAGAGAGGCAAAACTTGATAAGATGAGAGAATTAGAATGGAGGACACAACGCTCCGGTTAAATGATAAGCAAGGGAAAGAACATGATCTCGATAAAATGATATGATGGTTTGGGGAGAGCAACATCACAATGCCTCCGGAATGAAAGAATAGCATAAAAATCAATGAAAGAAATGAATGGAGAAGAAAATGACAACTTCTCCCACGAATGAATTAGGAAAACCTCATTACAAAGAAGGGTTGAATGGGGTAGATGGAAAAATCAACACGAAATGAATAAGCTTGATGTGGGCTTATGGAAAACATCTCAAAATTAAGAGGTGACAACCAGCCACTAACAGAAACGAATTGCTTGGATTGAGATCAACAAGGCGACGAAAAACATATCTCGTCGGAATGATAAATGAAGAACTTGGGTCATTATAAGCACCATAATAGCAACAATTCTCAAGGAAAGCTTTTATGTGAATTATAACCCAAGATAACTCCAACGAATAATTGAAGGGTTGAAAAGATCTCCTGAACAAGGAAAATGATGGTTTTAAATATCTCATTCTTGATAACTCGTGAATCATGAAACATGAAGGAATAGTCAAGAATGATATAACACCATCTGAAAAGATAAGGTAGAAAAGATTGCACTTGGAAAGCATGATGACGAATGCTTGAGCTCCAACAAGAATCTTGATGACGACTTCAAGGATGAATTAAATCTTGATGAGCCACCATGAAAACTCCGGTAATGAAAGCATGAGAAGTGGAAGATGAAAAGAATAAGACTCAAGGCCTGCGATGAATTAGATGGAGCTTTGAAATGATATAATTGAAATAACTTGGAGCTCCGGAAAACAAGACGGACAACTTAGAACCAAGAATATGATATGATGAACAAGCTCCGAAGGAAGGGATTGACCTCTTGGAAGAAACTAGAATAAGATTTATGTTATGCATATCCTTCATCAAATTAAATTGATGACAAGCAACGGATTTGGCCTACTACTTATTCTCGTTGCAAAGAATTAAAGCGAGATCTAGTACAACCTTGGATAAATCTTCAACGAAGCACCGGTAGGATTATGAAAGAACAAATGAATTAAAACGATAACGACGGAAGGGTAATCTTGAAAGAACCACCGTAAGAATATGGAGACAACAAAGAGGCATCAATGAAGAATAGTTGGAGGTCGAAGTTGAAAACTAAGAACGAAGAAATATTCTGAAATGATGGCCTTCAGAGGATCACAATGAAAAGAATTCATGAAATGCTTCGGACGGGTATAAAAGGATTCCTCACAATCGGAACAATAATGATGATGGCATGAAGCTAGAACCACGAATCTTCAAGAAGACGGGCCAAGGTTTAAGAGAAACACTTCTTCGGTCTCCAAATGTTGAGAATGAAGACGAAAGATGCCATAAGAATTGTTGAGCACTCCGGAATGAAGAGTTAAAAAGGTTGAACCAATGATGAAAAAGAATTTGAAAGCGATCTTGGAGAAGGTATATAACTGATGGAAATCATACTTACGTCACACTTGAAAAGAATTCTCCGGAAAATAAGAGTCAGGTAAGATCCTGGGAAAAGACCTGTGGGTTAAGGCCCACTAAAGAAATCACCGTTGAAAAAGATTGCTTAAGAGATATTGCACCGGTTGAATTAAATGGCTTGAATAAGATGACAATCTCAAAATAGCTTGAACGGATTAAGAATGGAAACACGAATCTTCAGCACTCCGGATATGAATAGCAAGAGGAGAATGATTAATTGGGGCACCGGAATAAGAAAGCATTGTGAAATGAGGAAAAGGATAAGATCAACACCAAAATCTTGAATTACATCCACCCGCAGAATTTGAGAACAAAAGAATGATGAACTTGAAGCTCTTGAGCATCTTCACGATAAATCACCGGATAAGAACATTGAACGAAAAGAATGAAGAAACATCACATGAATAAAATGGATATTTCATTTGAGAATTTCTGGCTCCATAAGAAAAGGGTGGGAGGGTGGGGAAACAAAGAAAACTTGGGATGAATGAAACAGACAAATCGTCAGATTTCTCAACGGCGTCTGTATGGAATAACTTGAAGAGAAGGCACACCGGTTGAAAAGAATTAACATGAAAATCTCGATGGTCAAGAAGAATTAGCACTCCCATAGAAATATGAGAACACCGATTAAGAAAAGGTATGGAATCAACATTTGACATCGAAGCAACTCGAATACCAGAATCAAAACAAAAACAAAGGATAGATATGTTGCAACAGAATCTTCACAATATCATTCGAACGGAGAATGAATTCCATAGCTACATCAGCTTGACGAGAAGCCACTCGGGAGAACAAAAAGGTAAATAAGAAAAACAACAAGGTGCAGATAGAACAAACACAAGATAGGAGCTTCGTTCGACATCTTTGTGCTGAAAGCTCATGGAATGTGTTACAAAAGGGTTTTGCAATCCCCGGATCAGCATAGCTAAGGACCCTTTAAGATGCAACTCCCGATCGGAACAAACGCCCATAAACCACTTCACTCAATGTAGAACCCCAAACTTCATATCATGCACTCGTTGGAAGAATGCCTAGAACTACTAGATGAACCCACCTATTAATTTCCGAAAGTTTCCAGTTATGCAATCAGGTGTTGGGGATACAGGGGAAGCACCGCGCACTCAACTCTAATCCTACATCCAGTTGTATCCATCCTTCAACACATAACCAGTTATTTTCGGAAACCGTTTACCTCGGACCTTCGAAACGCATCTACTATACAAGCTATGGCAATACTCCCGAACTACCTCCCCAGTACTGGGTGATGTCGGGGTTATCTTGCCACTAACCGCATAGGAGAGTTTTCGATGTCGGCCGTCTTAAGTATTCTAGAACTGATGCGATATATTTGTGACGACAACACCTCGGAGCTCAACTCCCCGGGACACTGCCACAACCCCTAAATGACAGGAGGCATCGAGAACAATGTTCTCGTCACAAAGACATCGGAACAATCCAAACAATACTCGCGTGATCCTAAAAAAAAATTGGTGAATTTTTGAGAGTAGAAGAGGCAAGAGTAATCATCAGGAGTCCTCACCAGAGTGAAAAGAGATGAGAAGCAAAGAAATCCTACTCTCCGATATAAATATAGGACTCAAAACATTTTCAAGTGTGTGCCTAGACTCAACCGTCAACGATTCGATCAATCAGTGGGGGCTTCTAGGTCGGAGAAGGCTTTGATACCAACTTGTAATGCCCAGGATGGGACTATACCTCCTACGTGTCGAGGCACGACTTAAAGGTATAAGCCCATTCTGGAATGATCTCAAGTTTGGTATCTTTGCACGACTCATGTAAAAGAGGGATTAAATTGCAAAATGAGATAGTTGGCTTACACTCGCCACTTCACACAATACATTACATAAGCAAAGAATCATTCAAAACATCACAACCCGACTACGGGCGAAGATCCAAAAGAAAGATTCCAAAACAGAAAGCCACAGGGTCAGATCGAATCCTAGTAGAAACCACTACTGATCGTCGAAAGCGTCAAAAGCATACGGCCACGCTCTTCATCGAGCTCCCAGTGAAGTTCTGATCCAACTCCTGCTTCATTCTCGGCTGAACCTGCATCTGGTGTTGTAGTATCTGTGAGCCACGAGGACTCAGCAATCCCATAACCATGGGTATCAAGACTAGCAAAGCTTAATGGGTAGGAAGAGGTAAAGTGGTGAGGTTGCAGCAACGGCTAAGCATAATATGGTGGCTAACTTACGAGTACAAGAGTAAGATGAGCATCTACGCAAACGGTCGCAACTAGTAGTGATCGCTAAAGATCCTGAACTACCTACGAGTCAAACATAACCCCACCGTGTTCTCTTCTCAAAGTGAAAAGAGACAGTCACGGTGAAAGGATCGATATGGTTGACTAGAGGGGGGTGAATAGGCAACTAACAATTTTTAGCTTTTCTTAACCACTTAAAATTAAGCGACAAAATAAGTTGTCTAGATATTCTACTAGGAAGACAACTAAGATAAAGAAGGACAACAACTACACATGCATGCTATAGAAGTTGAACAAGTAAAGCATGCAAAAGTAAAGGTAAGAAATAACCACAAGTGGAACCAGTGGAGACGAGGATGTGTTTCCGAAGTTCCTTCCCTTTGAGGGGAAGTACGTCTCCGTTGGAGCGGTGTGGAGGCACAATGCTCCCCAAGAAGCCACTAGGGCCACCGTATTCTCCTCACGCCCTCACACGATGCAAGGTGCCGTGATTCCACTAGTGGTGCCCTTGAAGGCGGCAACCGAACCTTTACAAACAAGGTTGGGGCTATCTCCACAACTTGGAGGCTCCCAACAAACCACGAAGCTTCACCACAATGGAATATGGCTTCGAGGTGACCTCAACCGTCTAGGGTGCTCAAACACCCAAGAGTAACAAGATCCGCAAGGGATTAGTGGGGAGAATCAAATATCTCTTGGTGGAAGTGTAGATCGATGCCTCCTCAAGCAATCCCGAGCAAATCAACAAGTTTGATTGGCTAGGGAGAGAGATCGGGCGGAAATGGAGCTTTCGGAGCAACAATGGAGTACTGGGGGAAGAGGTAAGTCTTCTTGGAGAAGAAGACCCCCTATATATAGTGGGGGACAAATCCAACCGTTATTGGAGTTTTCAGCCCGCAGAGAGCAGTAGTACCGCGCATGAGTTGCGGTACTACCGCTGGCTGAGCGGTACTACCGCTTGGGAAGCGGTACTACCGCATAGGCAAAAGATTGCGACATGATTGACAACCACAGATGAAATAAATTACATCCGTGGCTACATCCGCAGGGAAAACGGTAGTAGCAAAACGCGACACGGTACTACCGCTTAAGATAAGCGGTACTACCGCGTTGTATGCGGAAGTAAAAAATTACTTCCGCATCCACTCCTGTACTTAGACTCAGCGCCTGGGCCAGATACACAGTACTACCGCTCTGGGGACGCGGTACTACCGTGGGAGCGGTACTACCGTGTCGGCAGGCGGTACTACCGTGTAACTGCGCGGTACTACCGCTTGGTTGAGCGGTACTACCGCTTGCCATGCAGTTGATCAGTTAAGAAGCCACAGTTTTGCATAAACGAAAAATAACCGGTTGGACCTCCAGAGAAGCAAGGAAAGGTGGTGTGGGAGAAGGATGTGTACGTGTTGATTCTACCCAATCCTTTCCGACGCGGACCCCCTCTTAATAGTACGGCTTTCCTATTACTCAAAGCCACCGACAGGGAGCAAAAAGAAAACACCGTTCTTCATAGAATCCGAGGGGCAAGCAATCGTCTTGTGCCATAAGGGAGATATACCTGTATGAGCTTAGAGCACACGATCAGTCCGCAAAAGTATTGTCATCAATCACCAAAACTACTTAGGGAGAAATATGCCCTTACAATCTCCCCCTTTTTGGTGTATTGATGACAACACGAGATTTGCACAGAGAAGAAATAATAGAGTATGCAATACAAGCCCTAGAGTATAGGTGAGCTCCCCCTGGATGTGTGCCTTCACACGATTGTGCTTTGGACTGCACAACACACATACTAGGTATAGTGCTCCCCTATAATCTACACACAAGATACTCTATATAACACTAACTGCACTGGATAAACATTAAAGACATAATGATAAGTTCAACGATAACGGGGCATATGTCTTACACCATATGATAGTCTCACGCTCACGACACAAACACGCAAATAAACCAGAGTTCAACGAAAAACACACGAACAGGCACAAGACGGCAAATCACTCTCCCCCTTTGTCATCGAGACACCACAAAGGGGAAAAGAGGACACGAAGACGGGTGGCAGCCCGGGAGAAGCTCAGTCGTCATACTCATCATCAAACCCCTGCTGCTCCTCCTGATACTCATCATCAGATCCCTGCTGCTCTGGCTGATACTCCTCATCAGACTCTGGCCACTTGTACCCCTGGCGAGCCATCCAGGTAGCCTCAGGAGTGATGTTGTCCTCGGATCCATTGGAAATCTCCTCTCCATACAAAGCCAGAATCTTCTTGTCACGCTGACGTGTCTTCTTGTCAGTCACATGAGCACGGTATTTCCCCTTAGCCTGCATGCAGAAGAGGGCCTTCATCTTCTGCTGAAGCCTTTTAGCCCAAGAAGGCTTCTCCACTGCAGAGGAAGAAGAAGGGGCAAATCTGCCAGAGCGCACATCAGCAGTCTCCTCCACAGGCTCCTCCTCAGTGCCCATCTGGGCAGCAGCAGCCTGAGCACGAGTAGTGGTGTTGGCCCAACGAGTCTTGACGCGAAGCCGGATAGGGTCATGGCGGTAGCAGTCGGCCTCGAACTCCTCCTCTGGGTACAACTTCTCCCAAGTCTTGGAGATTAGCAGAAATAAGTATGGACCATAGATGGGTACCTTGCGAGAGTAGATGGAAAACCGGAGCTCATTCCACATGATGTGGGAAATGTCAAGCGGTGCAGCCTGGGCGGAGCGAGCCTCTTGACACATTAGGAGCATATCAACCAGATAGGCATGGACCTTGTCCTTATCGCCAACACGAGGGAACAGAGTGTTGCGAAAGATCCGATACATGATGTCCAAGAAGGGGTTCAACACCCAAGTCGTTTTGCCACTAGCAAGAGTCTTTTCCTCATAAAATGGAAGCAGTTTGTCTTTGTTTGCTGATTCAGGATTGGCGTGAGGCCGAAAACCAATTGGGGTATGGAGACCCTCATCAGGAAGCTTAAGAAGATCCATGAACTCCTTCCAAGTAGAGGTCATCTTGTGACCATTGGTCATCCAAGTCATGGGGCGATCCTCCTTGGCTTGGAAATTGACAGAGGCATAGAACTGCGCAATAAGCTTAGGGTCAAAGTCGTTCTGGAAGGTCATGATGTGCTCCAGACCCAACTGCTCGATCAAATCAAGGGCTTCTGCAAAGTATGCCCGGTTCTTGTCCTTCCTCATGTGCTCCACATCCACCCAGTGAGCATCCACATAAAGATTGGCCTTGGTCTTGAGCACCTCATGATAGATGTGAAACTGCTGCTTGGTCCAGAAGATATCATCTCCAGGAAAGTGCTCACGGGGTTCTCCATACGGGTTGATCTTCCTTCGAGACATGAACTCAGCAGCAGGCATCTCCTCCATAGACATTGAGGATTCCTTATGTTTGTTGGCTGAAGTCTTGTACCGGCGCTGGGGATTGGAGCCCTCTGGCACATCACTTGGGGTACGCAGGCGCTTGGAACCGGTGTCGCGGACAGGGTTGGTACGACGACCCTCAAAACCGGAGCCACCACCTAAAAACACAAACACAAGACCACAACAACACAAACACAAGAAGAATCAATACCAAAGCCTCGAAAGACACAAGAAACCAGGAGAAATAGGAAAGAGATCATGCTACGAAGAAAATATGATACAAGCGGTAGTACTGCTGACCCTTGCGGAAGTAAAAAATTAGTACCGCAGGGTAAGCGGTAGTACCGCATGTCACATGCGGTAGTACCGCATACGCTGCGGTAGTAATATTTTACTTCCGCCAGAAGAGACGGAACTAAAAAATTAGTACCGCAGGGCAAGCGGTAGTACCGCAGGTGGATGCGGTAGTACCGCGTACACTGCGGTAGTAATATTTTACTTCCGCCAGAAGAGGCGGAACTAAAAAATTAGTACCGCAACGTAAGCGGTAGTACCGCATACGGACGCGGTAGTACCGCATACGTTGCGGTAGTAATATTTTACTTCCGTCAAAGGGGCGGAACTAAAAACTTAGTGCTGCATGCGGAGCGGTAGTACCGCATTGGGTCGCGGTAGTACCGCTCGGCAAGCAGTACTAAATTTTTACTTCTGCACGAAGGGGCGGAACTAAAAACTTAGTGCTGCATGCGGAGCGGTAGTACCGCATTGGGTCGCGGTAGTACCGCTCGGCAAGCAGTACTAAATTTTTACTTCCGCCTGAGCGGTAGTACCGCTGAGGACAGTGGTAGTACCGCTCAGGTCAGATTAGATCTGGATTACATCGTGCGGTAGTACCACGGTTCTCCAGCGGTAGTACCGCACGAAACAGATCTGAGAAGAGCAGATCTAGAAACTACCAACGAGATCGACACACGGTACTACGGCTGATCATAGTAACTTCGTAGCAACAGCTCTAATCATATTTCTAGTGCACAAACACTCTCTCACATCCTAAGCATCCATGGATAAGATCACGAAGAACACAAGAACACTAAGCATCTCCCCTAACCCTAAAAACTTTAGGCAAGGCAATAAGAAGAGGGGAAAAGGGGAGAAACCTGCATCCATGGCAAGAGGACGTGGTGGGGATCGATTCCACCGGTCGGAAAGCGAGAAGAGTGGCCGAGGGAGGAGATCCGGCGAGGTCCTCCGGAGGCGTTCTTGAGAGAGAGAGAGACAGGGACGACGTGGGGGTTAGGAGTGAATGGTTATGGGGGAGATGGAACTCCCCCTGCCTGCTTATAACCCCCACACGTTCGGATATGTGCGGTAGTACCGCGGTCATCGCGGTAGTACCGCTCGCACGGTAGTACCGCTCGTCGGGCGGTAGTACCGCCCTACCAGCGGCAGTAAAAAATTACTGCCGTGCTGGAGGTGCGGTAGTACCGTATGTCCTCCGCGGTAGTACCGTAAACTATCACGGTAGTACCGCTCCCCCAGGAAAATGCACGAAAAAGGCAAGAGGCTTTAAGCACTAGAGAGAGTAAAAACACCATGTGCACAAGCAGAACAAGAAACATAAATTCCTCACAAGAGGGCGGTGGCCGAGGCCACCTATGTTTGAGTTTTATAGATATGGCACCGCGAAGAATTATCCTTGGGTCCATGATCAAAGCTCGACTTGAAGCATTTAAGCCAACTATGTATGGCAAATGAAGAAGTTTTGGTTAGTTTATGCATAATGGGGGGAGGAATAGTTCATTGAGAGAACAGTACTCCCCCTAAGTCCATGCCTACATCTAGACAAGATAGCTATATCGAGTGTGAGGAGTGTGTGCACAGATTCAAACCACATTGCTCAAATCAATGATATTTAGCTCATGCCTTAACTCGCGAAATCTTGCTTCATCCAGAGGCTTCGTGAAGATATCTGCAAGGTTATCATGAGTGTTGACGTAGTGAAGCTCGATTTCTCCTTGCCTTATGTGATCCCGGATGAAGTGATATCGAATCTCAATATGCTTCGTCTTGAAGTGTAGCACCGGTTTGAGAGAAATCTTGATGGCACTTTCATTGTCACACCAAAGAGGCACTTTGTCACAAGTGACACCGTAATCCTTTAAAGTTTGCCTCATCCATAAGAGTTGAGCACAGCAACTGCCAGCGGCCACATATTCTGCTTCGATGGACGAGAGAGATACACAACTTTGCTTTTTGGAAGACCAACTAACAAGAGAGCAACCAATAAATTGGCACCCTCCCGAGGTGGACTTCCTATCCACTTTGTCTCCCGCCCAGTCAGAATCAGAGAAACCAACAAGGTTGAAATTTGCTCCTCTTGGGTACCATAAGCCAAAGTTTGGGGTATGAGCCAAATATCGAAAGATTCGCTTGACGGCCACAAAGTGTCTTTCCTTAGGTGAGGCTTGAAACCGTGCACAAATTCCCACACTCAACATAATATCCGGTCTAGATGCACAAAGGTAAAGCAAGGATCCGATCATAGAGCGATATACCTTTTGATCCACCGCTTTACCATTGGGATCAATGTCAAGTTGGCATTTGGTTGGCATTGGAGTAGTAGCCGGCTTGACATCACTAAGGTTGAACCTCTTGAGCATGTCTTGAGTATACTTGGATTGTTTGATGAAGATGCCTTCTCTTCGTTGTTTGATCTCAAATCCAAGGAAGTACTTCAACTCTCCCATCATGGACATCTCAAAATGTGTGGTCATGAGTGCAGCGAACTCATCATTGAAAGCTTTGTTAGGAGAACCAAAGATAATATCATCAACATATAGTTGGCATACAAACAACTCCCCTTTGACCTTCTTAGTAAAAAGAGTGGGGTCGATTTTCCCTATTTCAAACCCACGATCTTGTAACAACTCGGTAAGGTGCTCATACCACGCTCGTGGGGCTTGTTTAAGGCCATAGAGTGCCTTATCAAGTTGATACACATGATTGGGGAACTTAGGATCCTCGAACCCCGGGCTTTGTTTAACATACACCAACTCATTAATGGGACCATTAAGAAATGCACTTTTCACATCCATTTGTTGCAATTTAAAGTTATGATGGGAAGCATAGGCAAGCAACAAACGAATGGATTCAAGACGAGCAACGGGGGCAAAGGTTTCACCGTAGTCGATACCCTTGACTTGGGAGTAGCCTTGAGCCACCAGACGTGCCTTGTTGCGGATGACAATTACATGGGCATCTTGCTTGTTCTTAAAGATCCATTTGGTTCCAATGACATTATGGTTCTCCTTTGGTCTTGGCACCAGGCGCCACACTTTGTTGCTGTAGGATCGAAAGTATGTCTAGAGGGGGGGGTGATTAGACTACTTGTAAATATAAAAATTCTGCCTTTTGATCAAGAACAGTTTTTGGCAGATTCACAATTATGATCAAGTTAAGCATCACCCTACACATGCAATTCTAGAGTATAGGCAGCAGAAAGTAAATTGCACATGTAGTAAAGAGAGGTGGAGAAGAGAAAACGCAATTTGGAGACGCGGTGATTTTTCCCGTGGTTCCGATAGGTGGTGCTATCGTACATCCACATTGATGGAGACTTCAACCCACGGAGGGTAACGGCTGCGCGAGTCCACGGAGGGCTCCACCCACGAAGGGTCCACGAAGAAGCAACCTTGTCTATTCCATCATGGCCTACGCCCACGGAGGCCTAGCCTTACTCGGGGTAGATCTTCACGAAGTAGGCGATCTCCTTGCCCTTACAAACTTCTTGGTTCAACTCCACATCTTGATGACGGAGGCTCCCAAGCGACACCTAACCAATCTAGGAGGCACCACCCTCCAAAAGGTAATAGATGTTGTAGATGATGATGAACTCCTTGCTCTTGTGCTTCAAATGATAATCTCCCCAACACTCAACTCTCCTCACTGATTTGGCTGTGGTGGAAGAAAGGATTGAGTGGAAAGCAACTTGGGAAGGTTAGAGATCAAGTTTCATATGGTAGGAGTGGAGTAACTTGATCTCAACACAAGGGTAGGTAGTTCTCTTCTCAGAAATGTAAGATAGGAGTGGTAGTTCTTTCTGATGGCTCTCTCCACGAATGAAGAGGGGGTGGAGGGGTATATATAGCCTCCACACAAAATCCAACCGTTACACACATATTTGAGCAATCTCGGTGGGACCGAAGTGGACAACTCGGTGAGACCGAAAGTTCAAATAATGTGAACGTTGGGGTTTTCGGTGGGACCGAAAATACCATCTCGGTTAGTCCGATTTGAGCAAAGACAGGAGCTTGCCAGTTTCGGTGGGACCGACTTCATCATCTCGGTGACACCGATTTGATGACAGAAGGTTATAGAAGCTTGGCAGCCCATGTTTCGGTGAAACCGATTTCAAACTCGGAATATCCGATTTTTCTAGGGTTTGGCTTATGGCTGAGGTGGTTCATCTCGGTGTGACTGAGTTTGGAATATCGGTGGGACCGAGATTACTTATGAGTGTATATTGTAGTGAAAGTTGCTGATAGTTAAAGGAGATATATCACTAAGCACTTGAGCAATCAGATCATCAACATAACCTCATCCCCTTTTAATAGTATTGGCTTTTCCTATGGACTCAATGTGATCTTGGATCACTAAACCAAAAATGGAGTCTTGAGCTTTTGCCAATGCTTGCCTTAGCATTTTGAGGGGTCCACTTCTTCAGTCATTGCCATACCCATATCACTGAACTTCTCTGAAATGATTCTCAAGTAACTATTAGTTCAATGATATATATGTTGTTATTAATTGCCAAAACCACCCGGGGATTAGTTGCACTTTCAATCTCCCCCTTTTTGGTAATTGATGACAACATATAGATCAAAGCTTCGACAAAGGATATAATCAATAAATAATATCGTCGCTTTGAGAAGTATGTGATAAGCAAGAGCTCCCCCTAAATTTGTGCATTATTTAAAATTTGCGTTTGAATGCAAATGCACAATCGATTAGGATCATGGGTCACTCTTCCATGTCACATACATCTTGGTGGAGCGCACAAAATGATAAGAATGAACAGCACGCACCCAATCACCAAGACATGAGTAAATAGTCATACAAGATAGGAATAGTATATGATAAGCATTAAGCACACATTAAAGCATAGTATGACCAAGCACTCATTAAGGTAGCATCAAACGTAGTATCAAGCACACTAAAAGTTTCGAAAACCAAAAGTATCTCAAGGAAACCGCAAAAGAACGAAAGAGCAAAAGCGCAAAGATAACAGCACTCTCTCGCTCGAAGCCCTATGATCTATACAATTTCTCCCCCTTTGGCAACAAGTTACCAAAAAGTTCGAAAAAGCATAGAGCTAAACGTCACTGGAGACTCTGCTGGCGGCTCCCGTCTGGGTTGATGTCGGAGTAGATATGACGGCATCGGCGAAGACTTCAGCTAATGTCTGTGCTGGAGGAGTGGATACTGGAGCTGTAGCTGGAGTAACTGCTGGAGCTGTAGGAGGTGCTGAAGTTGTAGTCCTGGTGTCAGTCACTGGAATAGCAGCTGATCGGGATCCTTTGGGAACCGGAGCAGTCTGTCGCTGAGAATCCTGGACTAAGTCATCCTGCATGAGCTCTGCCTTGTCCTGCTTTGCTTCCTCCATGTCTGCCTCAAGCTTGTTGACGGTCACCTGAATTTCAGTCAGCTTCACGTCCAGAGCGTGGATCTTCTCGTCAACAATCCTCTCTAGGCTCTCCTGAGACTGTTCAATGCTGGCCAGGCATTGTTCAATCCTTTGAGTAGCTTCAAGAATCTGCTCTCCGAAACTCTTTGGTTTAGCTGCTGCTGCTGCTGCTTCTTTGTCAGCCTTGGCTTTCTTAGCAGCTTCTATCTTGGCTTGACCTTCAACAGATGTTGGATCCTCCTCGTCCATCACAACAACATTGTCTTCATGCTCTGGCTGCAGGGGTAAGTGTTTCCTATCCAACAAGAATTTGCCCGTGCCAAACTTGGCATTGATAAGCATCTGAATCTGTGGGGCAAATCCACATGACCTTTTCTGGTCAGCTGCAGTCCTCTTAATGGTTTCTACCATTAAGTCCATCACCTTGAAAGGTGCTTTCTCATCAAGTATATGCAGCATGTTGATAGAATATCCTCTGATCATGCGATGATCTCCAGACTTGGGCATCAAGGTATGCCTCAGAATAGTATTAGTGGTAGGTAAACCTGCCTGGAGATAGTAGACTGAGCCGAGCTTCCATACTTCCAAATCTGCTGCTGGGATCTCCTTGTACATGTTCTTCATGGAATCATGATTCTTCTTTGGAATCCCATAGACATCAATATCATCTTCTCGCTGCACTGGAGCATTCAGAATTTCTGCCCATTCTTCAACAGAAGAAGAGAACCTTTGACCTTCAGTCATCCAGGTGATCTTCCCATCAGGATAGAAGTGAGCTGTGGCATAGAATTGCATAATCATCTCATCGTTCCAACTGGTCAACTTCTGACCTACAAACTCTGCAACGCCACATGCAGTGAAGCTTTCATGCACATGTGGAAAGAAGTCTCTGTGCTCTTCGCTGTCAATGTATTCCCAGTCAACATATCTGGTGTCTGCGACTATGGGCTTCTTGTCCATCAGCACAGTCTCATAGAAGTCCTGCTGCTCTTTGGTGTGAAATCTGGGGTCTACAGCAGTTCTTCTCCTCACGGCATATGGGTCAGCTTGTCTCCATAGCCTGAGACCTCTATCTTTCCTTGCCTTCATATCCTCAGCTTGAGGATGAGCATCATTGTGAAGTGGCAGTTTTGGACGGAGTTTCAGCAACACTTGTTCTTCCTCATCAGACTCAGCTGGTGGCACATCACCCTTGTTCTTCTCAGATGCTGGAATGTTTCTGGTAGTCCTCTTGGGCTTGGCAGCAGGCTTTGCTGGAGCTGCCTTAGCTTGAGCAGATTTCTTGGGCTTTGAAGTGGCTCCGGCCTTAATGGCATCACCCATGAGCTTTTGCTTCTGAGGAGCAGGCTGGGGTGCTTCTTCTTCTTCATCCTCGACTGCTGCATCTGCATGAGAATCAGTATACACTACCCTCTTTCTCTTGGAGGTTTTCTTCACTTTGCTTGCAGCTGGCTCTCCCAAATTCAGCTTCTTAGCAACAGTTGATTGCTTGACTTTGCTGGTGCCCTTCTTAGACTGCTGACCTTGTTGCTCTTTGGCAACAACCTTTCTCTTAGGCTTTGAGGTCACCTCTTCCTCAGCAACGAAATCAGAATCCTCATCATCGGAATTCTTTTCCTTTCTGGCTCTGGTGGCTGCACGAGGCAAGCCACTAGGTGTACTCCTCTCACCATCATCAAATGGGCTACTAGCCTCAGGACTAGTGTCTGCCTCAGGAATGTCTGCAATAGGTGACTCTGACCTGTTCTGACTGTCACTGGCATCTGACATGGCTGACAACCTGTGAATAGATAAGGTATAGGCAGAGAAGAAGAGTTATCACAAACTGCAGAAGTTTTTGCAAAAAAATGAGTTCAACTTTTAGTTTTAAGTTTTCACAGAAGACATTTCGGTCAAACCGAGTTTGAGTATCGGTGAATCCGAAGTGTTTAACAGAAGCTTACCACACCACTTTCGGTTAGACCGAAGTGGGTTTCGGTCCTGCCGATAACACTAGGGTTTCACTAAAACTACATTTCGGTCACACCGATTTGCACAACTCGGTTGGACCGAAGTGTGCAGTGCAATGGCCAGAGGCCAAATCGGTCACACCGAAATTCTAAAATCGGTTTTACCGAGATGTGTTCTGAGGAAACCTAACCCTAAAAATTTTACTCGAATCTAGTTCAAACGAACCAATCTGGTGTAAAGGAAGATTTCAATCGTGGCCAGATATTGGGCAAACCAAACGTGCATTGAATCGGAGATGGGAGCACGAGTGGGATCAAGACTCACCCTAACTTGGTGGAGTCTCTCTACGGCGGCAACGGCGTGGAGGAGAAGGCCGTTGACGGCGACGGAGACCTGCGGCGAGGGCGCACAGGCGACGACGGCGACGATCCGGAGATCAAGGCGACGGCAGCAGGGGATGTGGGGCGAAAACGTTTGAAGGAGTAATCAACGCGCGCTGCCCTCAGTATATATATCCCTTTGCTGTCGGTGGGACCGAGTTGAAAAACTCGGTGGCACCGAGATGGATAACTGCTAGGCAGTTACGCATTTCGGTCACGCCGAGATTTAGAACTCGGTTTAACCGAGATGAAACCTAGATCAGTCTAAATGCTTTCGGTTTGACCGAGTTTGAGAAAGTTGGTCTGACCGAAATCACTTAGAAGGTTTTGGAGGTTAGCCTTTGACGGATCGGTGGCTCCGAGTGCTCCTCACTCGGAGGGTCCGAAAATGACTTGTTCAAAGTTTGTGATTTAAGCATGAATAGAATTTGAGACAAGAAAGCATAGATAGCTAGGGGAGGTACTTAGGCATTCTTGTCCATCCATTTGGTCAGAAAAAAATCAAAACAACCAAACAACAAATGGATGTCCTCGAATGGATGAAATTATGCATCCAACATGCTCACACAATAAGATAGCAAATGAAATATGTGTCAAACATGCACAACCAAAACTCTAGCTACTAACACACAATTTGTCGATGACTAGGTCATCTTTGTATGAGTATATTGACTTAGGAGCCAAATGAGAACATTTGATCATAGGTCATACTCATCGTTTAAGCACAAGTGGGGTTACCACTTTTACATAAAGCATTGATGTGTTCACATCATTTGAAGATGCTTTAGCTCAATTTTTAGAGTAAAGCTCCCCCTAGATGTGAGAACCCCTTTTAAAGGGTCAAACTAACCTTGGGTTGTCGTAGAAGACTTCATGTAGATGTTGAAGATGTGGACGCTCAATGTTGATGGAGATCATCAAGAGTTGGGAGCTATCCTTTGGATTAGGGCACTTTCAATACCTACATGGGTTAGTCCCACAAGGAACAAACAAGGATATCCATGGACATAGATTGAAGTTCACAATAGATGATGTCCATGAAAGCAATGATTACCTTGTCCCTTGACTTACCAACAAGAGGGTTTGTGACTCCGTGAACTAGTGCATGATGTGGAAGTTGATTGCACAAGTTCTTTGCCAAAATGAATGTGAGTGAAGTATGCTGGCGGAGTCACCCTCAAGAACCTTCTAGTTCTTCTTCTTCGGGATCCACATCATCTTGATGGGAATCCTTGGGGTAGTAGTTGAGCTTGACGAAGTAGAACTTGACGTTTCCTTGGGAACCCACTTGACCATGGCTTGAGGTGCTTCAATGAATGCATCAATCTCTTCTTGAAGCTTGTCCTTGGCTTTTAGCTTGTGGTCTTGTGGTGGAAGGTCATCTTGAGCTTGTTCCACATTGGAAGAAGTAGGATCATACTTCTCCTTTTGAGAAACAAACTGTCGAGTAGGATATTGACCTTCTTCCCACTCAACACCTTCGGCGTTGAACTTTCGCTCAAAACCAATTCCTTGATTCTTCCGGTGCCTTCCTTGCTTGCGAACAATTTCCTCAAAGTTCTTGCTTCCGGCAAGACTCTTGTGGACACCTTTCTCTATGATCCCTTTCAATAAACTATTATCTTGCTCAAGTGTAACTTGGCTTGAAACATTGTTAGTGGAATCAAGAGAACTACTAGAAGCAACAATATTTGATTTAGCATGGTTATTGTTACTACTAGAGGAAGAATTTTTCTTATGCTTGTCATGCTTAGTCTTAATAGGTGGCAAGAAATTAGACAAGAGAAGTCGTTTGGCAAGATATGAAGAACTCTTCTTTCGAAGATCGTCATTGATCGCTTTTAGAAACTCATGTTCTTGCTCTAGAGTGAGCTTCTCGAAGCGTAGCTTCTCATGAGATCTTAGGAGCTCTCTATGATCTTCTTGAGTTGTTTCATGAGCTAACTTAAGAATGTTTAGTTCTTTAGTTAGACGCTCAATCTCCTTCATAGCATTGTCATTCGACTCTTCTCGACTATAAAGACTACTAGCATTTTCATCGTTACTAGGCTCACTAGATTTATCATGCAAGAGCTCATCTTCACCAAGCAAGTCATCCTCATCACTATTGAAGTCAATGAATTCAGGGTGTGATACCTTGGGGCCTTTAGCCATGAAGCATCTTCCAATTCCCTCATTTGGTGAATCAAATAAGCCGTAGGAGTTGGAGTTGGAGGATACGAGAGCAAGACCGGCAACACCTTCATCTTGACTGTAGTCGGAGTCGGAGTGATAGCTTCCATCGGATTGATTGTCGGAGTCAGAGCCGGAGACCCATTCACCTACATGAGCTTGATGTCTTCTTCTTGTGTAGCTCCTTGATGACTTGTCTTTCCTCTCCGAATCCTTGCTTCTCCGAGAGGGTCTTCGTTCATAACGATCATCTCTACTCCTTCTCTCTTTCCGAGGTGACTCATCTCTTGATCTTCTTCTTGGATATTCTTCTCTTCTCTTGTGGGGAGCCGTACACTCATTTGAGTAGTGTTCGGGTCTTCCACAATTGTAGCAGTTTCGATCACGACTAGAAGATCTCTTTTCATCATATGATCTAGACTTTGAGCTTCTCTCTTTGCCTCTATACTTGTAGAATTTGTTGAAGTTCTTAACCATTAGGCTTATCTCTTCATTGGAAACTAACTTGTCACTTGAGGTTGTGGGAGCATCACTTGTAGCTTTGTAAGCACCACTTGACTTGTTGTGAAGCTCTTCCTTATCCTTAAGTGTCATCTCATGAGCAACAATTCTTCTAATGACTTCGGTTGGCTTGAGAGTCTTGTAGTTTGGCATCATTTGGATCAAAGTGCACACGGTGTCATACTTTCCATCCAAAGCTCTTAGAATCTTCTTGATGATGAATCGGTCGGTCATTTCTTCGCTTCCTAAGCCGGCAATCTCATTTGTGATGAGAGCAAGCCTAGAGTACATTTCAGCGACTCCTTCACCATCCTTCATCTTGAACTTGTCAAGTTGACCTTGAAGAATATCTAGCTTGGATTCCTTCACAGACTCGGTACCTTCGTGCATTTCAACCAAAGTATCCCAAATCTCTTTTGCATTTTCAAGACGGCTGATTTTGTTGAACTCCTCGGGACACAAAGCATTGAAGAGAATGTCACAAGCTTGAGCATTGTTTTGCAACATCCGCAACTCTTCCGGTGTAGCTTCGCGATCCGGAACTTTTCCTTCCTCGAAGAATTCACCTTGCATACCAACACAAATAATGCCCCATGCGGCTGGGTTATGACCAAGAATATGCATTTTCATTTTATGCTTCCAACTAGCAAAATTTGTGCCATCAAAGTAAGGACCTCTACGAAAATTACCCTCACTAGACGCCATACTCTCCTAGGTTGTGAAACCAAGCTTATGGAGTCCAATGCAATGGAAACCAATACAATGGAAACCAAAGCTCTGATACCACTTATAGGATCGAAAGTATGTCTAGAGGGGGGGTGATTAGACTACTTGTAAATATAAAAATTCTGCCTTTTGATCAAGAACAGTTTTTGGCAGATTCACAATTATGATCAAGTTAAGCATCACCCTACACATGCAATTCTAGAGTATAGGCAGCGGAAAGTAAATTGCACATGTAGTAAAGAGAGGTGGAGAAGAGCAAACGCAATTTGGAGACGCGGTGATTTTTCCCGTGGTTCCGATAGGTGGTGCTATCGTACATCCACGTTGATGGAGACTTCAACCCACGGAGGGTAACGGCTGCGCGAGTCCACGGAGGGCTCCACCCACGAAGGGTCCACGAAGAAGCAACCTTGTCTATTCCATCATGGCCTACGCCCACGGAGGCCTAGCCTTACTCGGGGTAGATCTTCACGAAGTAGGCGATCTCCTTGCCCTTACAAACTTCTTGGTTCAACTCCACATCTCGATGACGGAGGCTCCCAAGCGACACCTAACCAATCTAGGAGGCACCACCCTCCAAAAGGTAATAGATGTTGTAGATGATGATGAACTCCTTGCTCTTGTGCTTCAAATGATAATCTCCCCAACACTCAACTCTCCTCACTGATTTGGCTGTGGTGGAAGAAAGGATTGAGTGGAAAGCAACTTGGGAAGGTTAGAGATCAAGTTTCATATGGTAGGAGTGGAGTAACTTGATCTCAACACAAGGGTAGGTAGTTCTCTTCTCAGAAATGTAAGATAGGAGTGGTAGTTCTTTCTGATGGCTCTCTCCACGAATGAAGAGGGGGTGGAGGGGTATATATAGCCTCCACACAAAAGCCAACTGTTACACACATATTTGAGCAATCTCGGTGGGACCGAAGTGGACAACTCGGTGAGACCGAAAGTTCAAATAATGTGAACGTTGGGGTTTTCGGTGGGACCGAAAATACCATCTCGGTTAGTCCGATTTGAGCAAAGACAGGAGCTTGCCAGTTTCGGTGGGACCGACTTCATCATCTCGGTGACACCGATTTGATGACAGAAGGTTACAGAAGCTTGGCAGCCCATGTTTCGGTGAAACCGATTTCAAACTCGGAATATCCGATTTTTCTAGGGTTTGGCTTATGGCTGAGGTGGTTCATCTCGGTGTGACTGAGTTTGGAATATCGGTGGGACCGAGATTACTTATGAGTTTATATTGTAGTGAAAGTTGCTGATAGTTAAAGGAGATATATCACTAAGCACTTGAGCAATCAGATCATCAACATAACCTCATCCCCTTTTAATAGTATTGGCTTTTCCTATGGACTCAATGTGATCTTGGATCACTAAACCAAAAATGGAGTCTTGAGCTTTTGCCAATGCTTGCCTTAGCATTTTGAGGGGTCCACTTCTTCAGTCATTGCCATACCCATATCACTGAACTTCTCTGAAATGATTCTCAAGTAACTATTAGTTCAATGATATATATGTTGTTATTAATTGCCAAAACCACCCGGGGATTAGTTGCACTTTCA
>LR738716.1:130750950-130763147 GCA_902687465.1 Secale cereale
GTTTCACCGTAGTCGATACCCTCGACTTGGGAGTAGCCTTGAGCCACCAGACGTGCCTTGTTGCGGATGACAATGCCATGGGCATCTTGCTTGTTCTTAAAGATCCATTTGGTTCCAATGACATTATGGTTCTCCTTTGGTCTTGGCACCAGGCGCCACACTTTGTTGCGCTCGAAGTTATTGAGTTCTTCATGCATGGCATTGAGCCAGTCAGGGTCTTCGAGCGCCTCATAGACCTTCTTAGGTTCAACAAAGGAGACAAAAGCTTGATGAGCACAATAGTTTGCTAATTGTCTACGAGTGCTTACCCCCCTTTTGATGCTTCCTAAAATGTTCTCGATGTGATGCTCGTTGGAAGCAAGCCTGGAGGCAACTTTTGCAGCACGACGCTCTAATTGCTCTTCAAGTGATAACTGAGGAGCATTGAGTTGATCATCTTGAGCGTCATCATGAGCAAGATCTTGATCTTGAGCTTCCTCTTGACCTTGATCTTGCTCGGGAGACTGAACTTGGCCTTGTGCATCAATTGGAGGTTCTTCACTAACTTGAGGTTGATCTTGCACTTGGCCTTGTTCATCAGGCTGAGGGCCTTCATTTTGTTCTTCGGAAGCGTGTGGGTCTTGGGTTGGTGATGGTTCCACTTGAGTGGAACATTGTCCTTCTCCTTCGGCCACAAGGGGTTCCTCAACGGGTAGGATATATCCAACACCCATTCTTCTTATGGCTTGAGGAGGAATTTCATCACCTGCATCACAAGTACCACTTTGCTCCACTTGGGAGCCATTATTTTCATCAAACTCTACGTTACTCGTCTCCTCTATGAGTCCAGTGGACTTGTTGAGGACACGATAAGCATGAGAGTTTGTAGCATAACCAACAAATATGCCCTCATGAGCTCTAGATTCAAATTTAGACAAACGAACACCTTTCTTGAGAATGAAACACTTACACCCGAACACCCGGAAGTACTTGAGATTGGGCTTGTTACCGGTAAGAATCTCATATGGAGTTTTGTTCAAGCCTTTGCGGAGATAGAGACGATTTGACGCATGGCAAGCGGTGTTGATGGCTTCGGCCCAAAAGTTGTATGGAGAGTTGAATTCAGCCATCATGGTTCTTGCAGCATCTATTAAGGTTCGGTTCTTTCTCTTCGCAACACCGTTTTGTTGAGGGGTATACGGGGCGGCATACTGATGTTTGATCCCCTCATCACCAAGAAACTCATCCAAGGTGTAGTTCTTGAACTCGGTGCCATTGTCACTTCTGATCATCAAAATCTTTGCTTCATGTTGTCGTTGAGCTTCATTTGCAAAGTTGATGACGGTTTGTTGGGTCTCACTCTTCTTCTTGAAGAAGTACACCCAGGTATATCTTGAGTAATCATCCACAATCACCAAGCAATATTTCCTACCCCCAAGACTATCAAAAGTGGGAGGCCCAAAGAGATCCATGTGGAGGAGCTCTAGAGGTCTCTTTGAATAGATGACAGTCGTGGGAGGGTGAGCCTTCTCATGTAATTTTCCTTCAATGCACGCCCTGCAAGCACGATCTTTGGCAAAGCTAACATTTGTTAGTCCTCGGACATGGTCCCCCTTGAGAAGACTTTGCAAAGATCTCATATTGACGTGGGCCAAACGGCGATGCCAAAGCCATCCCACATCAACTTTAGCCATTAGGCATGTCGCGACCTTAGTGGGTTGCTTCGAGAAGTTAACCACATAAAGACCATTCTCGACATGCCCAACATAGGCTACTTTAAGAGTCTTGCTCCACAAGAGGGCCACTGAATCAATATCAAAGAATGTAGCAAAGCCCATGAGTGCAAGTTGGCGAACAGAAAGTAGATTGTATGCAAGGGACTCAACAAGCATGACTTTCTCGATCGTGAGATCATGAGAGACAACAACCTTGCCAAGTCCCAATACCTTAGAAGATGAAGCATCACCCCATTCGACGTTGGTGGCCATAGATGAACCGAGATGCACGTCCACCACCAAGTCTTTGTTTCCGGTCATATGATTTGTGGCTCCGCTATCGAGCAACCATGATCCCCCACCGGAAGCAAACCCCTACAATAGATTAATGCTTGGATTTAGGTACCCATTTGGTAATGGGTCCTTTGAGGTTAGTGACAAGGGTCTTAGGAACCCAAATGGACCATTCAATGTACTCATAAGAAGAACCAACAAATTTAGCAAACACATGGCCATCACTAGCACGGCATAAAACATATGAAGGATTAAAATCGCCGGCCATGTTTGATGGTATGGTGGAGTTTTTCTTGACACCACCACTTTTCTTCTTGGTTGACATGCCCTCTCCTTCTTTCACAAAGGATTGTCGGAGAGGGGGTGGTTGCTTTGTCTTGTCATTCTTCTTCTTCTTGGGCTTAGGAGCAAACCCAATTCCTTCCTTTGCCACAACTTCCTTTTGATTGCTCAAAAGGGCGTTGAGGTTCTTCTCACCTTGTATGCAAGTCACAAGGCCTTTCTCAAGTCGCTTCTTTAGTTCGGCATTTTCTTCAACAAGATGCACATGCTCACAACATGGGTTAGTAGCATTTGCATTATCAATTAAAACCATGCGAGGAAAGATAGCCTTTTCCTTGGTTAGCGAAACTTGGAGTTGATCATGAGACTCCTTGAGAGTAGCATGCATTCCTTTCAAGGCCTTGTGAGCCTTGTCAAGTATGTCAAACTCCTCTTTGAGTTTAGCATGGTCAACCTCAAGTTTTTCCTTCTCAGAGTTAAGGACACGAGAGACAACTAACGCATGATCAAGATCTTTCTTTAATTTAGCATGATCATCGTTGTGTGACTCCTCAAGAGTCAAACGAAGACCACGCTCTTCCTCTAGGGCGTTAGAGAGATCCGATATCTCATCGGCATAGTCTCGACTCTGCCCTTCCATTTTAGTAATGGTTTCCTCGTGAGCCTCGATAATGTCATTGGCCTCACCGAGTTGTTCCAAGAGAGCAACAAAATGCTTCTTGGGTTTGCCCTTGAGATTCTTTATGAACAGATCAAATTCATTTTCTCCCTCCTTAATACCCTCACCCTCATCAATACAATTAGTCAATGAAGGGTTAGAAGAGATAGTAGTATTGATGTTTGGGGTTACCTTGTTGGTGGCCTTGGCCATGAGACACTTGGCGGTGATGTTCTCGTTTGGTGAGTTGAAGAGAGATGAGTGCGGAGTGGTAGCAATTGCAATTGTGGCCATAGTGGTCACCTCATCGTCTTCATCATTGTCATCATCCTCCACATATTCTTCTTGAGCCACCAACACTTTCGGAGGAGTCTTCTTGATGAAGTTGTTCTTGTTGGGATAGGACTTTGACTTGTCCTTTCGAATAAGCTTGCCTCCAAAGTCTTCTCTCTTCTCATATGGGAAATCCGCAACGAAGTGACTTACATTTCCACAGTTGAAGCATGTCCTTACTCGTTGCTTCCCTTTGTTCCCACTGGAGTTGTTCCTGTTAAAGTTGGACCTTGAGTTCTTCTTGCCCCAGAATTGCCTTGAAGCAAGAGCCATGTGCTCGTGATAGGCATATTTGGTGTCCTCGGGGCAACACTCATCATCATCTTCCACTTCCTCCTCTTCCACACAAGCCTTGGCCTTCAGAGCAAGATTAGGCTTCTTGGATCGTTGAGCTCTTAGGACCGCATTGACGGCGGTTACGTCAAGGATCCTCATGGCAACAAATTCATCCAACACTTCGTTTGAGGATAAAGTGTGGAAGTCCGGTCTCTGACGAATGACAGAGGACATGGCCTTATGATAGGGCATCATGGCCTTGAGGAACTTGCGCTTGATCCAATTGTCATCCGTATCCTTACTGCCATGATCTCGAAGAGACACTGCAAGGATAGTTAATCTTCGATAAAGTTCACGAGGATCTTCATCTTCGATCATAGCAAACTCATCAGCTTCATCTTGCACCACTTCATAGTTGGAGCGTTGAATACTTGTGCTTCCCTTGTACATTGTGCCAACATGCTCCCATGCTTCCTTGGCCACAGTGAAGGGACGAAGGTGAGCAATGTCTTCAGGAGGGATGGAATCTTGAAGAATGCAAAGTGCGGACTCGTTGAACTGATGATCGGCAGTTTCTCTTGGAGTCATGTTGTCGGGATCATACGGATAAAAACCTTGCTCAATGATTCTCCAAAGGTTAGTGGAACAATGATTAATATGACGTTTGAAACGAAACACCCAAGTAGCAAAATCAGTATTTTTAACAAACTTGGGAGGGGGCCCAACAGAATTTAAATGTGGTGTGGGAACGGGTCCTCCATAGTGAGTAGGAGGAGCAGATTGGGCAAGTTTCCCACTCCCATTCTTAGTGACCGGGGCTTGCTCACTACTAGCTTCTCCCTTGTCGGGATTAGCCTCCGACACGTTGGTAGCGGGACGACCCACTTCCAACGGTGAGGTGGATAATTTAAGCCCCTCAAGAATTTCTTTAAACATGCCTTTGACCTCGCTCGGTAGTGATTCTTTCAATGTGGTCAAGGCCACATTGAACTCCTCACGAGTGATCGAGGCTCCCCCATCTGACGTAGGCAAGGACGGATTTCCACCGGAATGGTCCTCCGTCTCGACTACGTTGTCAACCATACTCTTCGGACGGTAAAGTCCTTAAAAAGAGATGAGGCTCTGATACCAATTGAAAGGATCGATATGGTTGACTAGAGGGGGGGTGAATAGGCAACTAACAATTTTTAGCTTTTCTTAACCACTTAAAATTAAGCGACAAAATAAGTTGTCTAGATATTCTACTAGGAAGACAACTAAGATAAAGAAGGACAACAACTACACATGCATGCTATAGAAGTTGTACAAGTAAAGCATGCAAAAGTAAAGGTAAGAAATAACCACAAGTGGAACCGGTGGAGACGAGGATGTGTTTCTGAAGTTCCTTCCCTTTGAGGGGAAGTACGTCTCCGTTGGAGCGGTGTGGAGGCACAATGCTCCCCAAGAAGCCACTAGGGCCACTGTATTCTCCTCACGCCCTCACACGATGCAAGGTGTCGTGATTCCACTAGTGGTGCCCTTGAAGGCGGCAACCAAACCTTTACAAACAAGGTTGGGGCTATCTCCACAACTTGGAGGCTCCCAACAAACCACGAAGCTTCACCACAATGGAATATGGCTTCGAGGTGACCTCAACCGTCTAGGGTGCTCAAACACCCAAGAGTAACAAGATCCGCAAGGGATTAGTGGGGAGAATCAAATATCTCTTGGTGGAAGTGTAGATCGATGCCTCCTCAAGCAATCCCGAGCAAATCAACAAGTTTGATTGGCTAGGGAGAGAGATCAGGCGGAAATGGAGCTTTCGGAGCAACAATGGAGTAGTGGGGGAAGAGGTAAGTCTTCTTGGAGAAGAAGACCCCCTATATATAGTGGGGGGACAAATCCAACCGTTATTGGAGTTTACAGCCCGCAGAGAGCGGTAGTACCGCGCATGAGTTGCAGTACTACCGCTGGCTGAGCGGTACTACCGCTTGGGAAGCGGTACTACCGCATAGGCAAAAGATTGCGACATGATTGACAACCACGGATGAAATAAATTACATCCGTGGCTACATCCGCAGGGAAAACGGTAGTAGCAAAACGCGACACGGTACTACCGCTTAAGATAAGCGGTACTACCGCGTTGTATGCGGAAGTAAAAAATTACTTCCGCATCCACTCCTGTACTTAGACTCAGCGCCTGGGCCAGATACACGGTACTACCGCTCTAGGGACGCGGTACTACCGTGGGAGCGGTACTACCGTGTCGGCAGGCGGTACTACCGTGTAACTGCGCGGTACTACCGCTTGGTTGAGCGGTACTACCGCTTGCCAGGCAGTTGATCAGTTAAGAAGCCACAGTTTTGCATAAACGAAAAATAACCGGTTGGACCTCCAGAGAAGCAAGGAAAGGTGGTGTGGGAGAAGGATGTGTACGTGTTGATTCTACCCAATCCTTTCCGACGCGGACCCCCTCTTAATAGTACTGCTTTCCTATTACTCAAAGCCACCGACAGGGAGCAAAAAGAAAACACCGTCCTTCATAGAATCCGAGGGGCAAGCAATCGTCTTGTGCCATAAGGGAGATATACCTGTATGAGCTTAGAGCACACGATCAGTCCGCAAAAGTATTGTCATCAATCACCAAAACTACTTAGGGAGAAATATGCCCTTACACACGGTTACTCACACAGTTGTGCGTTTTACTTCGGATCCTCTGTCAAGTTTTCTACAATCGGACATTAACAAATTACAATCTGCCACATAACCGCGGGCACGGCTTTCGAAAGATCATAACCCTGCAGGGGTGTCCCAACTTAGCCCATCACAAGCTCTCACGATTAGCTGAAGTGATAAATATAATATCATCACCCCTTATCTTAGGGAAATCCGATCAGGCTCGGCATCCCGGTGCACAAGACATTTCGACAATGGTAAAACAAGTCCAGCAAGACCTCCCGGCGTGCCGACACCCTGATATTAGCCGCGCGTATCTCATCTCAGGCCACAACCGGATGGGCGATCTTATAGGTAAAACCAAACCTCGAGTTTCCCCGTGGTGGCCCCGCATAACCCCCGTTTGGGACCAACACCATCAGCACTGGCCCCCCTGTTATGTAGAATTAAGAACCCGGGGACATGACCCCCTATGCAATTAATTAATTAATTAATTAAGTTGTTATTATGATCAAATTAAAACCAATGTTGGGCCTTGCTGGAGGAGTTTTATTCAAAGACGAACTGTCAAGGGGTCCCCATCCACCCATCGTGTAAGGAACGCAAAATCAAGGAACATAATGCCGGTTTATCAGCGCCTAAGGTGGCATGAGTGGAACAAAACACCGAGCAAAAGGCCAAGCCTTTCACCCATGCCCAATATATAGGTGTGTTAATAATAATAATAGATATTGTGATATCCAACAACAAGTTCCCACCTGGAACGATCTTCATCTTCACCTGCAACTAACAACGCTATAAGAGGGGCTGAGCAAGCGGGTAACATAGCCAAACAGTGGTTTTGCTAGGAAGGTGTCAAAGGTTAGAAGTTTCATGGCAACAAGGAGAGGCTGACATAAAAGATGGGTAGCGCGACATGTAACGATAGCATCGAGACACTAAGCATGGCAATGATAGTAAAGGTATCCAAGGGTATGGTCATCTTGCCTGGGATTCCGCAAGGAAGAAGAACGGGTCCATGAAGTAGACGGAGCAACATAGTCGAGCGAGTCCTCACAACTCCGGAACGAAACCGAAGCTATCAAGAGAAGCAACCGGAAAGAAATCAAACAACGCGGTAAACACACAAGCATAAACATGGCATACGATGCACATCCAAGTATGATGCATGTCTGGTTTAAATATGCATGGCATGGCAAAGTGCACAAACAAGTACTACAAGTTAAGTGGAGCTCAATATGCAACGAGTTGCATATTGACGAAACACCACATTATAATTATTTAATTGACTCTCGTTTATTTACAAGACAAGATTAAATGTTGTTAACATGGCAAGAGGTGAAGCATAATAAAACTACACTATTTAGGCATTTTAAATGAGGCCGGAAATAACAACAACAATTCCGGGAAAATCCCCATAAGCATGTTTAGTAATTTTAAGTAAACAACAATTCACACATTTTAATGTTGTTAACATGATGCGGATGACATGATCAAGTTTTATGCAATTTTTAGTAAAAGTAAACATGAAGAGATATGAAGCACTTGTCACCATGGTGGAAGGAAAAAGGGTGCCACGGCAGAAAATGATGCAACGCAACATCTCGGTTCCGGTAACCCGTTGAGAGACCGGTGCAAAAGAAAGGTGGCGTGAGCGAGTCGAACAAGATGAAAGGTGGGGTGATCCCGTCTTCCGGGTTCCCACGGGTCGGCGACGAGGCAACCGAGGAGCATGACAAAAGGACGAAACGGGCACGGAGCACACAAGGGAAACATCTCATACAACTCAAGCATTCCACGGGTCATCGTCTCGGGGTTATACCTTCGAAACATCGTTTCGGGGGGGATCGAGGTCGTCGAGGAACGTAGGGGAAGTAGTGGAAGTAGTGGTACACGGGTCGTAGAGGAAGTAGTCGTTCCGTAGAGGTACTCGTTATGTAGCCGTTCTCGCGATTCGTAGTGGAAGTAGGCGTTCCGTTCGTAGAGGTACTTGACGAATCCGTCGTCTCCGGGCGACGGTAGTTGTTCACGGTTCGTAGGCGTTCGGAGATCCGTAGATGTACTTGGCGGGTCGTCGTGGTACTTGCCGTAGGGGTACTTGGCGAATCCACGTAGTTGAACTTGAAGATCCGAAGACGTTCGCGGTTGTAGTGGTACTTGGCAAAAACCTCGGCGGTCTTGCGATTCCAACAGCAACACAACACAAGGAGGCCTGAATACGTGGGGATGAACTCCTCCGCTCGACGCTGAGTCAACAGAGACCAACTCCAACAGAAGAGACCAATGAGGAAACTTGGCACGGGGGCTGCTCGAGGGCTCGGTCGCCGGTGCTGTCGGGAAGAGGACGGGGGCGAGGACGGACGAAGCAGGGCGCTGGACAGGGCTGGTACGGCACCGTCGGCTCGAGGACGGGACACGGGCGCGCGCACTGGAGACGGAGGCGGGAGGACGCAGAGAAGAGGCGCTCGGTCGCTACGGCCTTGGCTTGCCGGCGGCCGGCGCGAGGCGCGGAGGGGGTGACTGTAGGGAGGCCCGTGGTGGCGGACGTCGCTGGAGGACGGCGCGGCTCGCGGGAGATGCGAGGCGGAGGCCTGGGGAGGCGAGGCGCTGGCCTTGGCGATGCTGGAAGGACGGGGCGCAGCAGGGGAACGAGGCCCCGACCGCGGGCGCTGCGGGCTCGGCGCTAGCGAGGTAGCGAGCGCTGGGGCTCGGGGAGGGACGGCGTCGAGGCTGGAATGGATTGGGGTCGCGAGGAGATCGAGGGAATGGAGGCGCTGGTGGATCGGGAACTCCTCCTTGGCGGCGCGAGCAGGGAGAGAAGGATCGAGGGAAAAGGAGCGTCGGGCTTAGAGTTACGGGAGGAGCGGTCGGGCCAGCCTGGAGGCTGAGAGCAGGCCGAGGGTTAGGGAATGGATGGGCCGCCTGGTGGGCTGCGGGGAGGAGGAGAATGCCCGCTGCGCTAGGAGGGCTGGTTGCTCTTCTTCTTCTTTTCTAAAACAGAAAAGAAAAGAAAAAGCAAAGAAGAAAAGGAGAAAAAGGAAGTGTTTGGGGTAAAATTCCCTGGACTGACAAAAATGTGAGGAATATAAATAAAATTGTTTGAAGATTTTTGGAAGATGAAAATTCAAAACACGTTTGAATAAAAGCCAAATTGTTTGACTTTCGAAATCCCTTTAGATGGAATCCAAAAGGGCTCGAATTTGAGGATGGGGCTCGACAAACGGGAAAAGAATAATAGACAAGGTTTTGATGGTGAAACTTGAAGTAGAAGAGGCATGGGGAAAATTATGCACGTGTGTTATGCTTAATTCCAAAGAATGGAATATTTATAATATAGCTCCCTAAATATTGGGAGGATACGTTATAAAGAGAAGTCATCCTTCCCTCGATTTAAATGGACCGAAGGTCCACACGATTTATTTAGGTTGAGATGAAAAATAAATATGACAAGATGGCATGATGACATGATGCGATGCAAAAAATAAATAACACAGCACAAAAGAAACACATGGAAGAACTCGGAACATCTGGAATCTTCTGGAATCTTCTGGGATCTTCTGGGACGTCGGTCTTCGGGCGTCACACAAATGGATGTCAAAACTGCATTCCTAAATGGATATCTCAAAGAAGAGTTGTATATGATGCAACCAGAAGGTTTTGTCGATCCAAAAGGTGCTAACAAAGTGTGCAAGCTCCAGCGATCCATCTATGGACTGGTGCAAGCATCTCGGAGTTGGAATATACGCTTTGATGAGGTGATCAAAGAATATGGTTTTATACAGACTTTTGGAGAAGCCTGTATTTACAAGAAAGTGAGTGGGAGCTCTGTAGCATTTCTAATATTATATGTGGATGACATATTATTGATTGGAAATGATATAGAATTTCTGGATAGCATAAAAGGATACTTGAATAAGAATTTTTCAATGAAAGACCTCGGTGAAGCTGCTTATATATTAGGCATCAAGATCTATAGAGATAGATCAAGACGCTTAATTGGACTTTCACAAAGCACATCCCTTGATAAAGTTTTGAAGAAGTTCAAAATGGATCAGTCAAAGAAAGGGTTCTTGCCTGTGTTACAAGGTATGAAGTTGAGTAAGACTCAATGCCCGACCACTACAGAAGATAGAGAGAAAATGAAAGTCATTCCCTATGCCTCGGCCATAGGATCTATCATGTATGCAATGCTGTGTACCTGACCTGATGTGTGCCTTGCTATAAGTCTAGCAGGGAGGTACCAAAGTAATCCAGGAGTGGATCACTGGACAGCGGTCAAGAACATCCTGAAATACCTGAAAAGGACAAAGGATATGTTTCTCGTATATGGAGGTGACAAAGAGCTCGTCGTAAACGATTATGTCGATTCTAGCTTTGACACTGATCCGGATGACTCTAAGTCACAAACCGGATATGTATTTTTATTGAACGGTGGAGCTGTCAGTTGGTGCAGTTCCAAGCAGAGCGTCGTGGCGGGATCTACGTGTGAAGCGGAATACATAGCTGCTTCGGAAGCAGCAAATGAAGGAGTCTGGATGAAGGAGTTCATATCCGATCTAGGTGTAATACCTAGTGCATCGGGTCCAATGAAAATCTTTTGTGACAACACTGGAGCAATAGCCTTGGCGAAGGAATCCAGGTTTCACAAGAGAACAAAGCACATCAAAAGACGCTTCAATTCCATCCGCGATCTAGTCAAGGAGGGAGACATAGAGATTTGCAAGATACATACGGATCTGAATGTTGCAGACCCGTTGACTAAGCCTCTTCCACGGGCAAAACATGATCAGCACCAGGACTCCATGGGTGTGAGGATCATCACTTTGTAATCTAGATTATTTACTCTAGTTCAAGTGGGAGACTGAAGGAAATATGCCCTAGAGGCAATAATAAAGATGTTATTTGTATTTCCTTATATCATGATAAAAGTCTTTTATTCATGCTAGAATTGTATTAACCGGAAACTTGATACATGTGTGAATACATAGACAAAATAGTATGTCCCTAGTATGCCTCTACTAGACTAGCTCATTGATCAAAAGATGGCTATGTTTCCAAGCCATAGACATGAGTTGTCATTTGATCAACGGGATCACATCATTAGGAGAATGATGTGATGGACTAGACCCATCCGTTAGCATAGCACTATGATCGTTTAGTTTTACTGCTATTGCTTTCTTCATGACTTATACATGTTCCTATGACTATGAGATTATGCAACTCCCGAGTACCGTAGGATCACCTTGTGTGCTATCAAACGTCACAACGTAACTGGGTGATCATAAAGATTCTCTACAGGTGTCTCCGAAAGTATTCGTGGTGTTGGCATAGATCAAGATTAGGATTTGTCACTCCGAGTGTCGGAGAGGTATCTCTGGGCCCTCTCGGTAATGCACATCATAATAAGCCTTGCAAGCAAATGACTAATGAGTTAGTCACGAGATGATGTATTACGGAACGAGTAAAGAGACTTGCCGGTAACGAGATTGAACTAGGTATAGAGATACCGACGGTCGAATCTCGGGCAAGTAACATACCGATGACAAAAGGAACAACGTATGTTGTTATGTGGTTTGACCGATAAAGATCTTCGTAGAATATGTAGGAGCCAATATGAGCATCCAGGTTCCGCTATTGGTTATTGACCGGAGACGAGTCTTGGTCATGTCTACATAGTTCTCGAACCCGTAGGGTCCGCACGCTTAACGTTTGATGACGATCGATATTATGAGTTTATGAGTTTTGATGTACTGAAGGTAGTTCGGAGTCCCGGATGAGATCACGGACATGACGAGGAGTCTCAGAATGTCCGAGACATAAAGATTGATATATTGGACGACTATATTCGGACACCGGAAGTGTTCTGGAAAGTTTCGGAATTTACCGGAGTGCCGGGGGGGTTACCGGAACCCCTCGGGGGAACGATGGGCCCTGGTGGGCCATAGGGGAGAGAGAGGGCAGCAGCCAGGAGGTGGCGCGCCCCCTCCCTAGGAGGAGTCTGAATA
>LR738716.1:130781197-130792252 GCA_902687465.1 Secale cereale
CATGCTACATGTCACTACCATGGCGCCCTAGCCCGGGGCGTCATGCTCTCTAGCATGGCGCCCTAGCCCCGGGCGTCATGCAAAAGGGGCCATTTTCGTGAAATATTTTCAGAATGAGGTCATTTTGTGTTGAAGTTTTAGATAAGGGTCAATTTTGTTCATTTTCACTCCTACCTCTGTAGCAAGGAGGCCATCGGCGACGGCAATCGCCCTACCTCCGCCTCCGCCACTTCCGGCTCGCGGCCGGGCGGCCAGGGATCGAAACGACAGAGATTTCTGGGAATCAATTAACATCCTTATGTGAACTTACGATTACTACCACTTCTGCAAATAAATGATTGTGTACTACCACTTCTGCAAATACGTACATGATTGTGTATTTAGAAAACAAAAAAGGCACACAACATAAATTTGACACATACACGATGGTTCCAGATTAGAGAAGCACAGTTAATCCAAAAAGGAAAGCACTGTTAATCCAATACCAACACCAATCAATACCGATGACTTGCATCAGTCTGTAGGTCAAAATATATATACTCCCTCTCTTCTCTTTTATCAGGCAGAGCACAAAACAGTTCAATGTCAGCTGTCCAAAACGTCTTATAAAAAAGAACAGAGGGAGTAGTCTTGTCTGCTCGAGGTAGCCATGTAAGTGTGTGAGTCAACACGCACGAGCTTGAAAGCCAAACTTGGTGTCTTGGATATCATAGACGACCCTGAATGATCTTGTTGCCCTGTTCCCCAGAATAGGAACCCCTGTCAGTCCAGCAGCATCTGGCCGAAATGTGGAGCAAATTTGATCTGCTGACACTCGATAGAACACATTCTCTGACGGGAGCTTCAAGGTAGACCTTACAAATTCCATCTCCACCGTTGGCATGTCTCTCCAGTTCACCGAATCACCAGTGGACGTGAAACAGATTTTATTCTTCCCAGCTGCTTCTCGGGCATATCCCTTAGCTAGCATTGCCGCCGTGACCGCCTTGTCAAACGCACGAAACACCGGGGACAGAATGAACGTGTCGATCGTGCCAGAATCCAGTATTGTCATTCGAGTCGTGTAGATTGTCGGATCGACATCAAGCCGTATCCCGTCGACCATCATGTCCAGCTGCTGAATAGCATACACCGGGTTATCTCCATGCGAGCCGTCATATTCGATCAACGGAATGAACTGTAAGTTGTACCGATCATACGGCCCGATGGATAGAAACCCTCCGTTTCTATGATTACCAGGAAAGCAGTGAGAGAACGCGGTGTGGTTCGTATGGCGAACCACCTGACGAAAGAAGGAGTAACTCGCACCCCCAAATCCAATAATGCCTGCATCAGCTGCATTGTACCTGTCATCTCCACTGCAGCCAAACATAAAACCATCAATGCTGAAGTTGTTTCCTAGAGTGAGCTTGTCCTTGGCCAAGCTTCCGGCTGTGTACTCTTCTGATGCATATCTCAAGCTGTAAAGGCAGCTATCTTGCTCCTCGTTGCAGCCAAAGGAAATACCAAGTGTTTCATGCACATAACCACAATCTTCAGTTGAGCAGCCAACGCTTTGGTAAGTTGAGGACTGAAGGGGGTCAAATATCCGTCCGGCCTCTTCATCTTGTTTATGGCATCTTATCAGACAAGGTCGGCACTGAACCCAGGAAAGTGTCGATCCGGTGTCAATGGTGACGAGATTCATAATGGCGGGAGTGCCCAGACCGATGGCCATGAGGAACCGATCTTTATGGATTCTGTCCTCCTCAAAGGAATACCATGTTTTCTGTACATTTGCTATTTGTAGTACTGATTCTTGTATGCATGGATGCATCTCATGGAACACTGGGAATTGAAAGGCACCATCGCCGTTCTTACCAAGATCTGCTAGCAGTAGACATAACATAACCCATTTAATAATTGATTCGGAGAAGGATTAAAAACAAGTGTAGTACAGCATAGATATTTTTAAAGCTACTGAAGTGAACAAAGATGGAAAGTGGATACCATGCAGGGTGCCCTGAAATGAGAACATCCTATAGAATGTAGTAAAATATTTGAAGTATTCTTGATGTAATCAGTAAACAACTGTGCCTCTGCATGATATTAAAATAAAATTATGTTTTTTTAACGCTGGAGCGCCCAGTAGTCAGTAGTTAGGCTTAAGTTCATTTTTGGCCCCACCTTTTGTGCTTTAAATTCCCTACAGTTTCCTACATATCTCTAATGTCTTATCTTGTACCCTATATCTATTGTTTCTCTCCCATTGCTAGCCACACCATTGAACTAATACTTTGCTTTGAGGAACTGCATATCAAGTTGTCAACACAATGTTATGTTCGCACTCAAGAATTTGCACATGGATAATTTATTTGGTCAATTTTGTGGAAAATGTCTTTTGTTTTGGTTTGGTGAACAATGTTAGGTTGTTCAAGGACAGAGAAATGTGGAAAATGATATGAAATTTTGGTGATTGTATATGATTATTCACCACGCACTCCTACTTACCAACAAGCACCCCTAAACTTGAATATTTGATTACTTCTTCGAACATCATCAAATATTTCCATAATCTTGATCATAAGATGTTTTAGAATTTTATCACTTCCGGTAATACTACCCTCAGAAAGTATAAGAATGATACATTTTAGTTGGCACCTAGATATTAACTGCGAGAAGAATAGGCTGAGTTGGTTACTCAAATTGAAACATTTTCTAAAATACACATGGAAATGCACATCATTTTCATTAAGAAGAAGAAAGGCCAAAGCAACTAAGCATATCCACCTGTGGTATGCCAAACTGACGACCGTTGAGACTTCCAACACTTTGTACATACCTAAATAGCTGTCCGTCCTCACAAACCCTTCAGGACTCAATCCTAACTTTCAGTGACATTTCTATTTTCAATTTGTACATGATAATGATTTCTTCAGGCAGGATATTGCTTGGTTGTATTCTGCTACCAGGTGGCTGCCTGCTACAGTACATCCTAAACCAGAAACATAAAAGGCTGGTGCACCTTTTCCTTGTTCGTTTTCCTTCCAAAAGATTACTTAGATAAGTGGATATGGAGTTTCCTCCTAGTAGTTGTTTCATATTGTTACTGCACAGGTACTGACGAGAACTTATTTGTGTAAAGCTACTATGGGTGCAAAACTTGGATGTGTTAGTTAGATGGGTCATTATATTACTCAGCATAGGTTCATTCTATAATCACAACTAATATTTTTTCCGAACATACAAGTTCAAAATAAAATTTAACCTAGAAATGAAGCATCGAAGCCTATAGGAGTAAGATAAACATTCAGAAATCTTTGTGTACTTTCTTAGTTTAAGAAATAAACAGAGATCTCTAATTATTTGTCTTACTTTTTTTGCTGGGAAATTATTCATCTTACTGCTATAGCTTTGAATTACCGAAAAAGGGTTTCCCCCTGCTTTGTATTCCAAAGCAATCAGCCAACAAAGTACACATCTCGACGCTGGGGCGAGCAGCACAACAAGCCCAAATACAAAAAAGAAGAAGAAACATAATGCCAACAACGGCAGCTCGACAAAGCGCGGAAGGCCCGCCACCGCTGCGTCCTCCGGAAACACCCCACCACAGCCCGAGGCTCCGAGTGCCGCGTACCAAGCAGCACCTCCAAGAAGGTATGCGACGCCGACGACGCTGCTGCCCGGACAAGACCTAGGGTTTCCCCCGGTATGCGGAGGAAAGTAGGGGATGGCTACCACCGACGCCCTTCAAGAAGGAATGGTGGCACCCGCCGGTGTCACCGCATCGTCGCCGGACGAACCGGCAAGGATTTCTCCCGCACACCAAACACCACCGCCCATCCGAAGCCAACCATCCAAACCACCACCCAATGCGCCACCGCGGTTGCGCCGCCGCCCACGCCGTCTCACTACAAGCACCACCACGAGGCCGAGAAGACCCGAGAGAAGCGCCACGCGACAAGAGCAGCAGCACCAAGGCCGAGCGGAAGGGAACCACATCCACCGCCGCCGTGCGAGAAGAGCCGACCGGACACGGCAGCGGGGCATAGCAGGCCACCCCTGGCCCGGCCAGGCCCGAAACAGGCCCGCTAAGCCCCGCCGGCCGTGCTGCAGCAAGCTGGCGTCGGCGTCGGCGCCGCCAGTTCCCCGTCGCGCAACGCCGCTCCCCTGCATCCCGGGAATCACGCCGCCAACCATCCCCGCCGCCGGCCCGCCCAGGCCCAGATGGGCCCCGTAGGGCCTAGATCTGGGCCGAGCACCACCGCCAAGATGAGCCACAGCGCCACCCCGCCGCCAACGACGACGCCGCCGCCCAGCCGCCCGCCCGCTCTGCGACAAGGAACCCCGCCGCCGCCTAGGAGCACCCCCCGGTGCAACTCCGCCCCGCGCCGGAGCCACCGGGAGGGGAAGGGTAGGAGGGCCGCCGCCACCAGCGACCCCAGGGCCAGGCCGGCCGCGGGCGCCAGCGATGGCGGCAGGGAGGAAGGGGAGGGGGGGCTGGAGGCGGGAGAGGAAGGTGCGCGGCCGGCCGCCCGCGAGGGGCGACGTGGTCGCGAGAGAGGGGGGGAGGGTGATACTGGTGGATTCAGGGCGGTGTATTGTGTCATAGCTTTGAATTTAATTTACCCAACACATAAGTAACTCCACTCATCTGTTAGCCATTGTTAATGCACGCAGTACATAATATTTGGAAAAATCGTAGAACACAGACTTGAACTTCACCATAGGTAATTAGGTATAGGAGATGAGGAGCATGAGCTAGAAGATTACCGTAGGTTGAAGGGCATAAGCTAGAGCTGGTGCAATACTGAGACGTATAGCTTAGTGCAAGCATCATGAGAATCAAGTACTCCATGGCTAATATTATTCTCTGGAGAAACTTTGCTTCATAGAACTTCACCAGGCAATATGTACTGGCTTAGAGACATGCAAAACAAGCTCAGCACCTACCCAGTCATGCATGCTTACCACACTGCTAACTAGTACTCCCTCTGTAAAGAAATACAAGAGCGTTTAGATCACTAAAGTAGTGATATAAATGCTCTTATATATTTCTTTACGAAGGGAGTATAATAGATGGCATATGCTCAGTAACAATTATTAGGAAGGAAAATGTTATTGGGGCCTAAAACTATAAATTGTGCAGATCTTCTTCTGGTAACAAATACGGGCAAGGTAAGTCATATATGAGTTTTGTATCAGTGACTGAAATTCCATTGTGTGTTCTTCTTTAACTAATAAGCATAGGTAAACAAAATGGAAAACATCTGGGGAAAAGAGAAGCTATTTTGAATTTAAAAGAAGAAGTTATCACAAGTCAGCTGTTGCATTGCATCAGGTAAGGCTGTAATCCTGAGATTCCAACGTTCACATTTAACAAAATCTACAAAAAGGAAGATGATATATAAGCTACAATTTTAGTTCTAGATACATCCATTTCCGAGACAAGTAATTCCGAACGGAGGGAGTACAATTTGTCGCAGTTGAGGGCTTGAGGCTAGTGGTTTGCTCACTGCAGTCAATCAATAACGGGAGGTTCAGTTCAGTAGGTAAAACACCAGTCTGTGGAGTATCCCCACTGACGCCTATCGCCTCCCATGCATGGGTACCCATTCGCCGTAGGATGGGTTAGAAGAGCAGCTCCGAGAGTGACAGTTTGATCCGGCATCACCGACGCATTGACATCTTTCAGCTTCCTCCCATCAAAATAATCGGTGACAAGTCTCCGAATCCCGGGGATCATGGTGCTTCCACCAATTAGCACAATCTCATCAAGCAGGTCCTTGTTCTTGTCTAGCCCAGCCTGTCTCATGGCACTCTCCACCAACGCCATGGCTTTAAGGAACAAGTCATGGTTGAGCTCCTCAAACTCTGCCCGGGTCAGGGAGCCGGAGAAATCGACACCATCGACAAGCGACTTGATGCTCAATTCGGCAAGGTCTTGGCTGCTCAACGCCTTCTTGGCCTGCTCACACGCCATCCTCAACCTGCCCAACGCGCCCTTGTCGTTGCTCAGGTCCTTGCCGTGCTTCTTCCTGATCAGCTCCACGAAGTGGTCGACGATCCTCTGGTCGAAGTCCTGTCCTCCAAAGAAAGGGTCCTCGTCTGCTCCCGTGAACTCGAAGACGCCGTCCACATACGACATGACGCTCGCGTCTGACGTCCCGCCGCCGAGGTGGAGGACGAGGACGTTGCCCTCGTCGCGCAGCTTCTTGTGGAGGCCGTGGGCGACGGCGGCCGCGGTCGGCTCGTCGATCATCCTCGTGACGCGCAGCCCGGCCAGCTCCGCAGCCCTCAACATCGAATACCTTGACGGATCGTTGTACTGCTGCGGGACGGTGACGACGGCCTCCTGGATCGCGCGGCCGAGGTACGCCTCGGCCGACTCCCTGAGCTTGGCCAACACTATGGCCGTGATCTCATCGGCGCCGAGGTTCTTGACCGCGCCGTCGGCCGTCTTCTTGACCTGAATGAGGGGCCTCTCGCGGCCTACGACTTTGTACGGCACGCGGGCCATGAGTTCCCGCACGTCCTCCTCCTCGCGCTCAAAGTCGCGACTCTTCCCGAGCAGGCGTTTGAAGCCGAAGATGGGGGCGGTGTGGTTCTTGGCGTCCTCGCCGACCAAGACGGATCCGTCGCCGGGGAAGGCCACCCAGGTTGGGATGCAGAGCTGGAACATGGTCTCCACCTGGCCATGGCCATGGCCGTATCCGGCCACGCACGAGTTGGTGTTGCCCAAGTCGATGGCGATCGCCGGATGCGGGGAGTAAGGCGCCTGGCTGCCGGTGAACGCGCCCGCCTGGCCGAGCACAAGAAAACACGACGCAAGGATCGATACCAGGAGGATGGCCGCGACCCTGACGCCAACCATCGCATCGAGGCTTCTCGATCTGCCGCGTCTTGTGTTGTGTTGGGTCTATATATTTTCTGAGCAAACCGCCGGCCGTGACCCGAGTTTCGATCCATCTCTAGTTGGAAGTAGTAGTAACCGAACGCGAATCCAGCAGGAGCTGTTTTGCCCAACTCGTTCTCTCTCTTCTTTTTTTCGATTTCTGTTTCTTTTCTTTTCACAGTCAAAAGAAAAGAAAAATAAATCTTTTTTTATCTATTTCTTTTTTCTTTTTTCCCAACTTGCTCAAAAGTTTCACCATAAAAGCCTAAAATGATGCTGGTAATTCCTCCTAGGGTGAAACACCTAAAATCACCCCCCCCCCTGCCACATAACCATGCTCTAAAAGGTTCAGAAATGCTATGGTACTCTGAATCTAACAAATTCAGTCTTACTGTACAATTTCTCTAACAGATTCTATCAATTAAATTCCTGGCTGAATGAATCAAAATCCTCATCCCCCGGCTGCCCAACCCCCTAGTCCCCAACCCTACACAAAATTCACCAGCAACCAGACGGATTGTACAGTTCAATTCGCGGCGCTGAGTTGAACAAAGTGGAACTCCGCGTACAAACGAAATAAAATCGAGATAGCGTGAGGTGGACTTGGTCTTACTCGCTCGTGTGCCGCGAGGTCTGCGTCATCGGCGCAGAGGTCGGGGGCCCTGCCGATGGCGGAGGGCCCGTCGCCCGCGCGGAGCTCCTGGACGGTGCAGATGGCGGGGGGGCTTGACGGGCGCGCGAAGCTCCTGTACGCTGGGGATGAGGGGTGGCTTGTCGGGTGCGCGAAGCTCCTGTACGGTGGGGATGGCGGGTGGCTCATCGGCGGCGACATCGCAGGCCATCGTCTTCGATGTACTCACCCCCGTCTCTGCCCAGTCGTGCACCTAATGGATAGTCATATTTTTTTTTACTCCATTTTGGCTTGTCATTTCGACGAACAGCCTGTGGACGCTCCTGGCGCCAAGCTCCTCCGCTAGTCTACTGATGATGAATGTCATTGTTTACCATTTAGTCCCTCTGTTCCCAAATACTTCCTCCGTTCGGAATTACTTGTCTTGAAAATGGATGTATCTAGAACTAAAATACATCTAGATACATTCTTTTCTGCGACAAGTAATTCCGAACGGAGGGAGTATAAGTCCTTTTAGAGATTCTAACAAGTGACTATGAAAATGTTTGACTTTCATGTAGCTTCAGCTTCAGTAATGAGAAATTTGGTTGAAAGAATCTATTTGATTGGATGAGAGGGAAGAAGCGAAGGGGTATCCACTTACTGATGGCAGTGGTGGGTAATTTCCCCCCAACTCCAGCTTCTAGAATTTTTTAGAGCACCCCCTCATGAGCTTCATAAAAAACTTGGAGTTATACCCCGGATTCTAGTTTTTTTGCGGAGCGGCATATCGTGGAGTTACCCCGTTTGGCTTGTGGTTTCCGGAGCGGAGCTGGATTTTAAGGAGCAGAGCAGCCCAAACAAGCTCTATATACGAAGCAAAATGAGTGAATCTACACTCTAATATATGTCTATATACATTCATATGTTGTAGTCCATCTGAAAGTAAGACTTATATTTAGGAACGGAGGGAGTAGTAGTTTTGATGCTCATCATTGTTTAGTGTAGTCTCGGTTTTTGTAAGTTAGTACTCCCTCTGTTCCTAAATACGTATAAGTCTTTGTAGAGATTTTATTGTGGACTACATACAGAGTAAAATGAGCGAATCTACACTCTAAAATGCATCTACATACATATGTATGTGGTTCATAATGAAATCTCTACAAAGACTTATATTTAGGAACGGAGAAAGTACTACTGATGATGAATGTCATTGTTTACCATTTAGTAGTTTTGATGCTCATCATTGTTAAATAGGCCACCTAATGTTAGTACTATATTTGGGGAGAAGATTAGTTGACGTGCAGAAGCTCATAGTTTAGTGCTTTATTAGTACTGATGTTGACCGCAACAGGTTGTGTAGCCATGTGCTGATGCATTTTTCTGTGTAGTTAAGTTGGCCACTATTTTTTATTATTACATTTGGCCAGCAACTTAGTTAGCAGTGGAGATGCCCATTGTTTAATTGTAGACAAATAGCTGATTATTGACTAGATCAGAAGCTCAAAGTCAATTTGTATTTGCTATGTTGCAGGAATGTCAGAATTTCTTGGGTGGGTTGACCTAGAGTGACCTCCCACAATGCAAAATGCATTGTTGAAGCTGTAGGAAATGTTTGAAGACAACAGGAGTGGAAGAAGAAAGGATAACCTGGAGTGTTCACTTACTATTCATCACCTTAAATAAGAGAAAAGGAATTTGGATGCCAACTATGACAAACTAGTTGAAGATGTTTATCAACTTCTCAATGCCCAGGAGGACAGGGTGCTGGATTTCAGCTATGTGCAGGCTAAGAAGAAGGGTGTTGAGGATAGGAGAGCTCGGGTTACCAGTGCAGCTGTGGCTGGCTTGAGACTGAGATGGAGAAGAAAGAGGCAGAGAACTTTAAGCTGTAAGAGAAGTATGCAGTGCTTATGAACCTGGTAGAAGCTCAAGGTCGTGTCATTAGGAACCTGAAGATGAATCATTTGATAGAGAAGGAAAAGCTAAGCGAAGGCAACAACAATTTAAAGCTTCAGGTTGATGAGCTCACCAAGTCACTGAAAAAAATCACTGAAGAGAATGTGCAGCTGAACCTTCACATGCCTGATCTCAAGAAGGGACATGAGAATCTCATAAAACGCAGGGATGAGCTCAAGCTCTAGGTTGCTCATCAGTTTAAGGCACTAGAGAAGAACAAAGAGAAACTGAAGTTGATCCATGACATCTTCAAGGAATGAGGTAGATGAAGATGAACTGGGTAGATGAAGCAGAGTATGTTTTGTTAATCTTTTGTGAAGAATGGTGGTTTAATGAAATATAATGTATGGATGTAGTAGTTGTGAACTATGTTGAACTTCACTATGCTATGGTCTGTAGCTATTGTTGTGATGCAAGAACCTCTTAATTATGGTTGTAAGAATTTATGGTTATGCTCAAGTATGCTTTGTTAGTTGGCCCAAGTTTTGTCTTCATCTATGTTGCTTTGATAGAAGATTGTTAGATGTGGTTGAAGTTATATGTTGCTTTCATAGATGATGGTTGCTACTTCTCGAGCTTGCGTTGTATTCCCTCGAAGAGGAAAGAGAGATGCAGCACAATAGCGTAAGTATTTCCCTCAGTTTTTGAGAACCAAGGTATCAATCCAGTAGGAGACCACGTGCGAGTCCCTCGCACCTGCACAAACAAATAAGAACTTCGCGGCCAACGCGATAAGGGGTTGTCAATCCCTTTACGGTCACTTATGAAAGTGAGATTGATAGAGATGATAGTTTATATTTTTGGTATTTTTGTTTATAAGAACAAAAAATAAAAGCGATAAAAGTAAAGTACATGTAGATTGATATGTTGAGAATAGACCCGGGGGCCATAGTGTTCTCTAGTGGCTTCTCTCGTGATAGCGATATTCTACGGCGGGTAAACAAATTACTGTCGAGCAATTGGTAGAAAAGCGAATAATTATGAGACTATCTAGGCATGATCATTGTATATAGGCATCACGTCCGAGACAAGTAGACCGAAACGATTCTGCATCTACTACTATTACTTCACACATCGACCGCTATCCAACATGCATCTAGTGTATTGAGTTCATAAGAACAGAGTAACGCCTTAAGCAAGATGACATGATGTAGAGGGATAAACTCGAGCAATATGATATAAACCCCATATTTTTATCCTCGATGGCAACAATACAATACGTGCATTGCTGCCCCTACTGTCACTGGGAAAGGACACCGCAAGATTGAACCCCAAAGCCAAGCACTTCTCCCATTGCAAGAACTATAGATCTAGTAGGCCAAACCAAACCAATAATTCGAATAGACTTGCAAGGATATTATGAGCACACATGAAAAGTTCAGAGAAGAACCAAATATTTCTCGTAAATAATCTTGATCATAAACTCACAATTCATCGGATCTCGACAAACACACCGCAAAAAGAGATTACATCGAATAGATCTCCTCGAAGACCGAGGAGAACTTTGTATTGAGATCCAGATAGAGAGAATAAGCCATCTAGATACTAGCTATGGACCCGAAGGTCTGTGGTAAACTACTCACAACTCATGGTGAGGGCGATGATGATGATG
>LR738716.1:130792262-130818542 GCA_902687465.1 Secale cereale
GGGCTCCCCTGGCCGCGAGAGCTCCAACAAAAATCCCGCTCCCCAACCCACCGCACTGCCGTGGTTGCGCTGCCCCCGGCCAATCCACAAAGACTTACCGTCATCCAGATCCGACGGCTGCAGTACCTTCAAACCATGCAAATCTAAGATAGCCACCTAAGTGTTGCTTTCGTGGCAAACTTGCGCCCCCGCACCCTTACGATAGACACCAGCGAACCGACAGACTAGGAGCTCCGCCGCCTAGAGGGGTGCTGCTTCCCATTTGGAATCGGCTGGCTCAGAATAAAAATTCAGATGACTGACGCCTAAATAAAGTGATTTAAGATGTGTGTACGACCTATATTGCGGCCTGGTGAAGTAGGCAGCTCCAGCTGTCGAGTCGGTGAGGCTGGCGCAGTTGCGGTGGCTCTCGGCGGCAGGAAAGCATATATGCCGCGACGGTCGACGGCTATGGGGAAGCAGCGTTGGGGCCCTGGACGCATCTCAAGTAGGAGCCGCTTTGGCACCGTGCACAACGGCGCTGGTGAATCGTCTCCAGTATAGTTCACGCGGTCATCGTCGAGGCAGCTCCGGCAGCACGGAGTAAGAGGCACACAGCCCAGTGCATGACGACAAAGAAACAACGAATACGGCATTGGGGAGGACGGCGGCAGTGAATTTTGTGCAGTGGGGGCGCCATGGAGGGGCTGAGGTTTCGTGGTTGGGGAGAAGGGAGCTTCCGGGGAGAAGGTTATTTGGCGCCCACGACGTATGAATGGGGAATTGGGAGTGGGAACCATATCTTACGGACGCATTTGTTTGAAATGTGTGTGTGTGGGGGGGGGGTTACAGTTCTACCACTGCCTTTAGGCTTCTCGGCTTGGGTCTGTGTCTTGAGGGTTGGGGATAGTAGAGTAACTTTCCTTCTCCCAAATAGTGGACTGGTGCGAATTCGGGCGAGGATGGCATGTGTTTGAAATAGTGGGCACGAGCGATTTCGGCCGAGGAGATGGTGTGTTGTTGCCCATGGTTTATGAATTATTCGGCGCGTGCCATTTCGGCTGAGGAGAGGGTGTTTTGCCGCCCATGGTTTATGATTTATTCGACACCTGTCATTTCGGCCCGATGAGAAGGCACACTTGGGTGAAGTTACAAACCTACCATCGATGTGTAACGGGCCAATTGATTTCTGTCCCACATAGGCTGGTAATTTCGCGTCTCCCTTTTATTTGCTCGGGCGAATTCCACCGAGCAGAGGGTGTTTGGCGGTTTGTTCAAAATTTGGGAGAACGAGCATCCACGTCTACCTTACCAAGTCAATTCGAATCAAATTTTGAAATATTATCTTGCCACTTCTTTTTAGCTGGTGAGATGATGCTCGGGACTAATCTATTTTCACATGCTCGTTGCTAACGATTTACCATATGACATATAGTTGACCCACTCAAAAACGGGAATCAAACCCAAAATGAAATAGCTCATTCACCCGGTCAAAATAGTGAACTAAATCCAAAATTGAAAACCTCAATTGAGTAGCATATTGTATTATAGTACTCCATGAACATGTTGAAAGTCAAATTAATAAACTTGTTTGATACACATATCTCCATTCATGTGTGGATTGCAGACAACACGTCCTCCAATTCAAATATTTGAATGCAAAATTATATCTAAACATGGTTTATATTTGTCTTTGATGCATAAACGCGACATCCCCCTCTCCTGGACTCATGTTCTCTCTCTCGCTGACAATCTTCGTTTATATCACATGCATCCAAACATAAACCTTGTTGGTCCCTCTCCCCCTCTCTCTCTCTCTATCTATCTATCTATCTATCTATCTATCTATCTCTGTGTGTGTGTGTGTCGGTCTTTCTAGTTCGCATGCACACTCCATGTATAGGTCTCTCTAGAACAAAATGTATGATTCTCTAGTCCAAGCTAAATATCTAGGGTGCACTCGTTGTACGCACACAAATTCCCTAGCTCGTTGTCATAACTCTCTCACGCACCACTCTGTCGTCTTGGAGCTCTTCCCTCTCTCTCTCGAACTCTCCATCTCCTTGGGTCACACATACACATGCATATCTCACTCGCACTCGATAGACCCATCTAAAACTCTCTCTCCCTCCCTTATTCTCTCTCCATCTCACACTCACACACACACAATCTCATGCCTAGCTAAGTACACTCAAAATTCTAGGCACACGCAGTCCCCCCTATGTATATGACTATTTCCCAATCTCCATCACAAACATATGCATTGTCTCTTTCCCTCACTTGGTCTATCTCGATTTCTCTCGCGGCATATTTCTATCGCAACTACACCTCGTCCCTCGATCTCCCACCCATATAGCCCCATCACGATCTTGAAGGGGATCTCTCTATCACAGACACACCCTCTCTCCCTCTCCATGCGTCAATCTTCTCCATGCGTCCCTCTCGGCCTTTGTCCCTTATTGTCCAGACCTCTATTGGACATGTGATATAGGGGTGTCTCTCTTCGTTGCAAACAATCACGCACTAGATATCTCCGTGTATCCCCTCGCCTCGCTTTTCTATCTCAGAGATGCATGCATGATATGTTTGCATACGTAACGAACACACACACACACACACACACACACACACACACACACATACACACATTCTCTCTCTATTTTATCGTTTGTTGTCCCTTTCTCTTTCACACACACTCTGTTTTTGCACACCCACTCTTTCTCCTTCGCACACACTTGATCTCTCTCGACTTAATTAGGTACTCTCTTCGGTCCATAGCATATAGGTTTTTTGAAAATTCAAACTTCACAAAGTTTGACCTGGTACGTGGAGAAAAACATTTACATCTAGAATGGCAAACATATATCATTACATTCATCATGAGGTGTAGTTTCGCATGATGTGTCTTTGGTATTGTAGATATAAAAATATTTTCCTAAACCTGGTCAAACTTTCCAAAGTTTGACTTTGAAAAAATTTATATGCACTGTATTATCGAAGGATGGAGTATCTCTTTCCCCCTCTCAACTATCTGACGCACCACTCAGCCGTATCAGGGTTCCTCTATCTCTCTCAAACTTTATATCCCCATGGTTCACATACACATATCTCGCTCGCGATACATAGACCAATCTAACACTCTCCGCCCTTATTCTCTCTCTATGTGACACGCACCCCCTAAGTACCATAATCTCTCACTCCATCATAGGCACATGCACCCCCCTAAGTATGACTACCTCTCACTATTCATCGGGAACACACGTATTGTCTCCTTCCATCCATACATCTATCTCGATATCTATCCGGGTATCTTCTATCACACACACACATTGTCACTCGATCTCGCCCCATGTAGTCCCATCATGATCTCCAGGGGATCTCTTTGTCACAAACACACACACTCTCCTACCCATACCTACATTTTCTCTGTGTCTCTCTCGACCTCCCTCCCTTGTTTGCCAGACCTCACTTGGCCACGTGCTAGGGGTCTTTCTCTCTTGGTTGCAAACAACCACGCACTATATCCTTACCTCGCTTCCGCTGTCGAAGATGCATGTGTGATATGTTTGTATAAGACACACATGCATTTTCCCTATTTTACTGTGTGTTATCCATGTCTCTTTCACACACACACACACACACACACACACACACACTTCTCTCTCTCTATCTCTCTCGCTCTCTCTCGTTACATACTCTCTCACGTCCATAAACGTATGGATGTTTTGAAAAGTCAAACCTGAGAAAAGTTTGACCAGGTATATGTGGAGAAAAACATTTACATCTGGAATGATCATTAGATTCATCACAACATGTACTTACTTCATAATATCATTTATCTTTGGTACTATGGATATAAGTAATTTCTTTATAAACTTGGTCAAAGTTTCAAAAGTTTGACTTTAAAAAAATATAGGCACTACATTATCGAATGGATGGAGTAGCTCTTTCGGTCTCTCTACTATCTCTGACGGGCCTCCCCTCTCACTCGATCTCTCATTACCGAGGGATTATACGGTCATTGTGTCAACGTATAGCTCCGTATATTGTTTAGTTGACCGGTCAACTAGTCCACATGATACCTTATCAGCTCATGTTCTCTATCTTCGTGTGCTGGCCCACATGGCAGTAGGTGAAAATAAGTAAACTAGAGGCCCATCTGACACGCGGTGAAGTAAACAAAGTTGAAACCACTCGCGGTAGCACCCCGCACGCTAGTAAATCACCGATGCTAAACACACGACGCATCCAGGGCCGATGCATGCACGATTCAGACGTGTCAGCACCAACAACTAGCGTGCATGCAGGAGCACTGTTGGGGAAGGAGAATCATGCAGGCGTCATGCGTCGACTGTCGTGCGTGAAGAAATTTCTGTAGTAAAGTTAGGGCACACTTCTTTCGCGTGAAGGACGCACTCGCGCACACTAAACCACTACACAGCGGCATGCACATAGGGACGCACTCGCGCACACCCAGTACAAATTACACACCAGCACGCATGTACACCAACGTCGTCGCCGGCTGAGATGGACGGCGAGGCAGCTAACAAGCGGAGGTGGCAACAGCCAAAACCACATCCGGCGAGCCTGGACTTCATCAGCAGCCTCCCCGAGGACATGCTGCTCGTCGTTATCGCCCTCCTCCCCATCAAACATGTCGTGTGGACCACCCTGCTCTCCCGGTGGTGGCGCCCCATCTGGCGTTGCGTCCCCCTCAACCTCACCGTTGACAGCACACTACAAAAAAAAGACACATCCGTGACATTTTTGACCGAACGAAACTTTTTTTGTCATACTTATAACACTTATATGACAATAATTGTGACAAAACACGGTATCATAATAGATGTGGTGGGGTCCTACTTCTATGACAAAAAAATCATGACAGAAAATGGGCTTTTCGTCCTGGGCGGGCCCGAGACACAGCTGCATGACATTCTTTGGGCCGTCCATGACGGAAAAAACGTGGTAGAAGCGAGGGCGAGGAAAATATCGGGGTGTTCCCGGTTACGGTGGGTGGTCGGGGCCGAGCGATGCACGTTTCTCTCGTACACGCATGCGCGTGGGTGCGAGGCGTTGAGCTCCAACTGAACCCGAGCGAGGCGTTGGGCTCTAACTGAACCCGAGCGATTGCACTGCAGGCTACGCGTTACTGAACCCGAGCGATCGATCGATGGCTGTTAACTGAACCTGATCGAGCAATTCCTTCGCTACTGCTGCTAACTGAAGCTGATCGATGTTGCCTTTGCATGAACAGTGAGCATTGATGGGGGGTTTGGATGAACAGTTCCCGATGGGGGTGGATGAACAGGACCCCGTGGTGTTGAACAGGACCCCGATCAATCGAGCCGGTTGGGGCTGCATGAAGAAGACCCCATGGAGGGAGGGATGAATAGGACCACCCCGTGGAGGGCTGGATGAACAGTAGATGATGGAGGGCTGGATGAAATGTAGCCCGTGGAGGGGTGGTTGAATAGGAGCCCGTGGAGAGGGCTGGTTGAACAGTAGCCGGTGGAGTAGCGTGCGGTGGAGGCTGAACAGTCGTAGGTGGAGGCAGGAGGAGGTCGACGATGGATGAACAGTAGCACATGGAGGCTGGAGGGGGTCGACGGTGGAGATGAACAGTATCCCGTGGAGTCCCGTTTTGCGGTACGCCACACCCCTCTCGATGAACAGGACCCCCATTTCGACCGTAGCGCTCTAACACAAGTCTGTGTCCTCCGTTTTGCGGTACGCCACACCCCTCCCGATTTCGACCGTAGGAGGTCTGTTTCCTCCATTTTGCGGTACACCAGACCCCTCCCGATGAACAGGATCCCGTTTCGACCGTGGCCGGTCGAACACAAGGCCGTTTCCTCCGTTCTGCGATACGCCTGGCCTCGTTTCCAACGGTTGTTCCATCCAAGCCCTCCTGATGAATACGACGACGCATTCCATTCCGACCCAGCCGGTTGGCTCCCCATGAACACGACGACGACGCTGTTTCTCCGTTCTGACCCAGCCATGTACATGAGCCCTGGCCGTACGTATGCGCGAGTAGGCGTTCGAGACCCTGCCCGTATGTACGTACGTGGCTGTATTTTCTTTCTTGCACCCTGGCCGCTGTACGTACGTGTACATGCTATGTGCGCGCCTCTACTAAGACACGTGCGCGCCTCTACATCGACCATTATGTACGTACACGTTCGCGACCAGAATGACAACGCTACGTACGCTTCGACCAGATGGGTCCCGACTGTCAGGCACTTCCCTGCGTGCGAAGATGTAGCTGGTGGGTCCCAGCAGTCAGGAGGGCGAATATTTTTTTGCCCGGACGCACTTCCTTGCGTGCGAAGATGTAGCTGCTGGGTCCCAGCAGTCAGGGGGGAACTTTTTTTTCATGAAATACGGTGGCCCGTCCGGTGGGTCCCCGCTGTCAGGTGGAGGAATAATTATTTTGCGTGTAACAAGGAGGCACTTCCTTGCTGCGGCCGTGGACCCAGCTGCCAGCCTCTCCACGTACAGTCCATGTCCGTTGGAAGCCGTTCCTTGACCACGTTGACCACGCCGCGCCGAGAGCACCAGGGCGGTGGAAGACGGCGAGGCCTAGGAAGGGGACGACGCGGGGCCGGGGAAGACGCGGCAGTGGATTCCTACGCGTAGAGGAGTACGAGGGTTCACTAGTTCACTGCAGTGTGAGGCTGCCGTCGCCGCAGAATAACAGGGGGTGTGGGTGAGTAGATGGATGGCCTGGCCAGCGGTGGGAATAGTAGGGGACGGTGAGGCCTCTGCGGCAGCACAGCCGGCCACGGGAGGCAGGAGCATGCGACACGATCGGCGCTGCTTTGGGCGGCTGGAGCAACAAGACCAAAGGTTGAAGAAGCACTACAACCATTGGATGGACATCATACGGTCACTGGAGCTAGAATCGTTCATATTGACTAAGTTGACAAAGCACACTGTCCTCATCAACTTAGCAAGCCCACAAGTCAGCCTCCCACCGAGGTGGGTCCCAACCAGCAGGGGGAGTATTCATTTTTTTCGCGCGTAATAAGGAGGCACTTCCGGTGGGTCCGAGTTGACAGCCGGGGAACATTTTTTTCACGCAATACGGTGGCCTGTCCGGTGGGTCCCTGCTATCAGGTAGAGGAATCATTATTTTCCGCATAATAAGGAGGCACTTCCTTGCTCCTGTCGTGGACCCAGCTGTCAGCCTCTCCACGTACAGTCCACGTCCGATGGAAGCCATTCCTTGACCATGTTGACCATGCCGCACCGAGAGCACCAGGGCGGTGGACGACGGCGAGGCCTAGGAAGGGGACGACGCGGAGCCGGGGAAGACGCGGCAGTGGAAGCCCACGCCGAGAGGAGTACGAGGGTTCACTGGTTTGGCTGCGGTGTAAGGCTGCCATCGCTGCGGAATAATAGGGGGTGTGGATGAGTAGAGGGATGGCATGGCCAGCGGTGGGAGTAGTAGGGGGCGGTGAGGCCTGCGCGGCAGCACAGCCGGCCACGAGAGGCAGGAGGAGGCGGCACGACCAGCGCTGCTTTGGGCGGCTAGAGCAAGAAGACCAGAGGTTGAAGAAGCACGACAACCGTTGGATGGACATCGTACGGTCACTACAGCTAGAATCGCTTACATTGACTAAGGCCCACAGGTCAGCTTCCGAAACAGTGCGCCCAGATGTCAGGGGGAGGAATCATTTTTGGGCGGGTGAATCTAGAATATCTGAGATTGAAGAAGAAGCACGACATCCGTTGGATGGACATCCAACGGCCACTACTGCTAGAACCGTGTGTTGACTATAAGTTGACAAAGCCTTGCATACGCGTCAACTCTTTTTTTTGGGGACGCGTCAACTTAGTATGGCCACAAGTGTGTGGCAGAGAACTTATAGCCCATTTGAGATTTGTAAGAATGTGCAGCCAATTTTTGAATTCCAATGGAATTTACTACAACCCATTTATAGCTGGTTAAAAGTACAGCCCATTTCAACCAACCGTTCAAAACAGAATTCAATAAAATTTCCCACATTTTGATGGGATCCGAAATATTTTTATCCCGAAATTTCTAGTCAGATTAAATACAATTTCAATATAAAATTCTATTACGTAAAAATCGAACGAAACATTTCGCTCGCAACAATTAATGAAATTAAAATTTTCAATATCCAAAAATAATATTTTATAAAGTAATTATGTGTTTGGTGCATTTTTATAATTACTATCCAGTTTTTATAATTGCATCCCTTTTATTATTTCTTAAAGCCCATTTTCTTGTTAAGCCTAATGCATCCCTCCTAGGAAAGATTTGAAGCCCAGCGGGCGGAGAATAACAACTTGACCTTGCCTGGGTATTCCTTAAAAAAAGTATAGCTGGGCTAGCCATTTTCAGCTTGAAAAATAATAATATCTGGGCTGGATATCTGGACTGGGCTAGATGGGCCACAGCCCGCCCAGTTAATAGCTACAGTGATGTTTTCGTTGTTGTTCAGAGGAGAAAAATTAATATCTGGGCTAAACATCGCTCAAGAAAAACTCTGCAGTGCTCACACCTCAAAAACACAAATACTGCTCGAGCTGCTTGGTCCCAGCTGTCGGCCGCTTCTTGTGCAATTCTCTCGTTTATTGACTACATAGGTTGACAATGGTGTGGGACCGTGATGTCAGGAAACCAGGAGGAAGCAAAAAAAATATAGTTTTATATACTAATAAGGAGGCACTTGCGTACGTGCGGCTATGGCCCGTGTGGGTCCCCACTATCATCCTCTCCAAGTAAAGTTGTGTCCTCATCCCCATGTCCGTTGACCATGCTGAAAACGCGAGACGGCGACGCCACAGCGAGCGCAACAACTCGAAGGATGACGGAGAGGGCCTCGCGGGCCCTACGGATGGTCTGATACAGCGCCCGCTGCTTATTCGGGAAGCCAGGATCATAGGGCCACATGTCTGCGGCGGCATTGTCGTTCGCATGTTCACCGGTGCTCGTTGAGGAGACGGAGGTTGCAACACAGGTCCTCCTGTGCTGGTAGCTCTTCCGTCATTAGGGCGTCGAAGTGCGGCCGCACCTGCTCTATGGTGAACACGGCATGAACCGGCTTGGACAGTGGCGCCGTCTCCTCAACGGAAGCTACGTCCATCGTCTGATTATCGTCGCTCAGCTCGGCGAGGTAGCTGGCGAGCCAGCATGTCCAGCTACTGGACCGACCCGCTGCCAAGCACGAGTCTGACTGCCCTGGCCCACCCAGACCGCCTCCCTCGCCCGTGCGCGCTTTCTGCCTGAAACGGTCAGCGCCGCCCGCCCCGCTTATCGGTGCATGTGATTGCTCCGCCTTCAAACGACACAAGTGTCGTCCGTCCGTCCTTCTGCCGCCCACATTAATGATACACGGTTGCCAAGGCGGCTACTCCGGCGCCACATGTCCATCCCTCCGCCGCCCACCATTGCTATATAAACTGCTGCGCCGGCCATAGCCACGGTCATCCGCATCCGTTCCTATTCTCCTGTCCACACCACTACTGCCCACCATGGGTTCCTCGCGCTTCAGAGCTCTTCGGGACGGGCGGATGATTGACCAGAAGGAGATGGCAGCCATTGTTGCCGACTGGCTGGCCGGCAGGCAGCCGGAGGACGACGACGTCCCAATGTAGAACATGGTAGTTGACGATCCAGCGCCAACCCCCCCTCCGTGCCATCCTCGCCGGTGCATTGCACCATGACCATCGGCGAGGCTTGTGCCCAATATATGGACACGGTGAGGAAGAAGCATGAGGAGAAGTTCCGGGAGGCGCAGGCCAACGCCGCCTACAACCACCATCTCCTCCAAGAGCACCTGCAGGCGGAGGAGCAGATCGCCGTGGAGCGGGCAGAGCAGGAGGCGCTGATCTACTCGTACCGCTCCGCCCGCGAGGGTCGCCTCGAGCGTTGGCGGTACCGCATGCGGGTGGTAGAGGATGCGACCGCCTACAAAGAGGGCAATGAAGCGGGTGAGGTGTTGTTTGGCGAGACCGAGGACGAGGCAGATGACAATGCCGGCTCCGACGAGTCCCCACTCCACTGACGTCGTCGAGGCCCTGCTCCGCCGAGACCCCACGGCACCAACAACGCAGCAGAGGACACCGCCATCTCCGCCGAGGCCCCACCCTGCCGGCAACGAGGGGGAGGATTTCCCCCGCTCCGCCAAGGCGTCGCCCGCCGGCAATGAGACATAGGACATCGCCGGCTCCGCCGAGGCCCCGCCCCGCTGCCAACGAGGCCGCGCCACACAGAAAACGAGGAAGAGTAGAACACGGTAGGTCGCCGCCTCTCGGGTCCAAGTAAGGTCACCGCTGCTACCCTCCGGTTGCTGGCACTGAGCTGGACATCATGGAGCAATTCTACGATTACAGGATGATTGAAGAACAAGGTTGTGCAACACATGAACTTCAAGAAGAAGAATGACAAGAATAAAGGTGTTTGTCATGTGGGGATCCTGATCATTGGGCTCCTAGTTTCCCTAATCCCTATGAAAAGCTAGGTGGGTTGACCACTGACGGTTGGTTAGCTTCTTGGCGGCGACGTAGAGTCGGAGAGCTATGTTGGAGAAGGACGCTGCTTCTACTTAAATGCTGGTGCAGTTGGCTGACTAACACGTGGGCCCAACAGGCATCTGGGCCACATGTCAGTTACGTAACTGCACCTGCAGTTAAGTCACTGAAGCTTCTGTTCGGCTCAGCCGAACACATGTGGGTAGCTTCGGTTAATTAATTATACCTCCAGCGCACCCCTTTTTAGTTGAAGAATGTATGAAATGTAATGAAATCTGGCATGTTTATATGAAATCCGACCGTGTATGAATGAATTTATTCTGATTAGTTCGAATTCTTGTATCACTCGCATTGGATGAACAAGCAAAACAATACGTACTAGCATTATTCCCAGGGTGATCACCTCGTTTACAGCAGTTTCACATGTACTCCCTCCGGTCCTTTCTAGTCTGCATACAAGTTTTGTCTGCAGTCAAAGTATCTCTACTTTGACCAATCTTATAGAAAAAAGTATGCACTTTCACAATGTGCGAAGTAAAAAGGAACAGAAGGAGTACAAAGAGTTTGAGCAGCTTTTTAGCGTTCCTATACATTGCAATCAAACACATAGGCCTGGCAATTCATAGAGAACATTCAAAATAATCGATGATTATGCATCTCAGCGATTCACATGTCAGAGCCAATATTTACTTCACAACTAAAGAATAAAGAAAAAATGGATCGACGCTGCTGACAGCAAAGGGCGTCCCATTCGAAAATAGCAAACGCATGTCTTCTTGCTAAAATCCATGAGCAAAATTTGACAAGGTTTTCCCATTCCAAAATATCAAATGCCTACGATTGTGGAATGTGCAGGGTTTGCCATCAGTTCGGACATTGGCATGGCACCTCGTGCTAAATAAACCAATTGTTCTTTTTGTGCAGTTCCACCAAAATCAACCAAATTCGCGCGTAGCTTGTATGATTTTGCCCTTATATGTTGCAACGCCTTGAACTTATCGGCACCTCCTTTCTTGTGGTGGAAATGAATGATTCGATGTATTCATGAACATTTTGTGCAGTTCTCATTGAAATCAAGCTGAGCACCCTTGTTTGCACAAATACAAAAAAAGTGATTAGTATAAAGCAAACTGTACTATGAATTGACAGTTTAAATAGGCACCTACATGGTCCATGTAGAGCACACTTTTAGAAAAATGGAACTCACCGAAAAGAATCCTAGAACAACATTGTACTCGCGCATCACAGCAAGAAAATGGAGATTTGTCAGTCCTTCTGAGCTGGAGTTAGTTTGGTCTTGTGGGGGGTAATGTAACCATCCTTCAACTGCTCCTTCTGATGAGAAGATAGACATGGCTTCTTCATCCTGGCATAATCGGAACTAGTCACTTCACGTACTCCATATTCTTCTTCAGAGGAGGATGATCCTGTTGTGCAAAGACAAGAGGATAATTAAATGCTAGCATCCCTGTTTGCTCAAAAAAAAGAAAAGGAAATATTTAAAACAACACAGATGAAGCACTTCTCAAGGACAATACCATTTTTTGATGACAGTGTCTAAACAGTAGCACAATACCAATAGAGATGACAAAGCTCAATCATATGGATGAAATCAATGGGCGAGTACCAACCTCTGTCAGGAGGCTTATTGTGTAGAGCATACAGATGAAGTGTTGGAATTTTGCTAGTAGGCCTTTGGCCCAAAGCCCAACTAAAATACTGAAATTCTCTTGGCCCATTCATGCACACATGTGAGTGGAGTGAGTGGCACTAAAGTTTAGTCCCACCACGGAAGTTGAGAGAGAGTTGCACCTCTTTATAAGGTTAGCTCTTCTACCACTTGTATGAGCATGAGAAGATGAGACCTAGACGCGCGCTCGTCCTCCTCGCTCTCCTCGCCACGCCACGCCTCGCCTCGTCACGACACGCCGCGGGTTGCAGGAATGAGCCGAGCCGAGGACAGAGCTATGCACGCTGCCTATATTTTTGCTGCTCGGGAATAATTAATAAATCGTAATTAATGGACGTGTTAATTGCTCAGCCGTTTCCGATCCTTTTGGATCATGGGGCTGTTACTTAGACGTGGGGTTTTCTCCACGACCTATCCGGCTCGCATTATATAGCCAGGCAGACGTCTACCCTAGCCGCCGCCACAACATATGCTTTCGCACCACCGTTCTAGATCATTGCGCCGCCATGCAAGTCTTCTCCATCCCTCCTTCCGGTGTGCACCGAGAGATGGGATAGCAGGCCTTCGGAACCCCGCCTCTTGTGATCCTGTATGGGATAGGGGCGATCAGGTTTTTGGGAAGCGCGCTCGTGCGACTGCTGGCAGCGGCGACTTCGCCAACGACGACTTCTTCCATGACCTCGACAACCTCATCCTCAACGACATGGGCGACAACACCGATGCCGGCGGTGCTGCTCCCGCTGCATCGTACGTGTTTCTATCCTTCCTGTTCGAGATCATGGTAGAATTCATATTTCTAGTATGTGCCCTAGATGTGATCTATTCATCTAATATGCTAGTTCACATGATTAGTTTAATCTCTGCTATTGTTGTCATGATTTACCTTCTGTTTATTCGGGTTAAATCTTGTAGTAATTTGCTCATATTTCCAACAATCCAAAAACCTGATTATAGGCAAATTACTCCAAGTGGTTTTACTGCGTATTTGAAGCCGCCTGCCTTTAAGGGGGCGCAATATAAGAGGTGGCGCACGAGAGCAGTCTACTGGTTTCAAACCATGGGCTGCTATGACGCCACTAAGGGCAAGCCTGAGGGCGATCTTAATCCAGCACAGCTGGAAGCTTTTGAGAAGATCGACACTCTCTTTAAAGGCGCCTTTCTGAGTGTTCTTGATGATTCCATTGTGGATTCATATATGTCGTTTGACAATGACAAGGACATGTGGGCTGTGCTCGAGGCCAAGTTTGGTGCCTCGGACGCCGGTAGCGAGTTCTACGTCATGGAGCAATTCTATGACTACAAGATGACTGATGAGCGCCCTGTTGTACAGCAGGCTCATGAGATACAGTCACTCACCAAGGAACTTGAGTACTTTAAATGTGTGTTGCTGGACAAATTTGTCGCCGGGGGCATCATTGCCAAGCTTCCACCTTCGTGGAATAATTTTGCTACTTCCCTGAAACACAAGAGACAAGAGTTTTCCGTTTCGGATCTCATTGGTACTCTTGATGTTGAAGAGAAGGTGAGAGCAAAAGACACACGTGCTCGAGTTGCTGAGGGAGCTTCTGGTGCCCACATGGTACAGAAGAAGAACTTCCAGCCCAACAAGTTCAAAAATAACACGAACAAAACTCAGGGCAAAGGCAAGTTTGATGCAAAGAACAAGCCGTCACATCTTACCAACTTCAAGAAGAATTCTCATAAGAAGGGGAAGGGACTTTACCATGTCTGTGGTGATCCTAATCACTAGGCTCCGAAGTGTCCTAACGCTTTGAGGAGCGTGAACATGAGAAGAGCAGCAAGTCCGCTAATGTTGTCATCGGTGATACTGATATGAAGGAATTTGGGTACGATATTATTCCTACCATCCTTTCAGTATTTCAATCTCCTGATTGGCTAATTGACACCGGTGCCAATGAACATGTTTGTGCTAACGCCTCCATATTTTCTTTTTACCGGGTCACAATGACTTCTCCCGTGCTGATGGGGAACGGGTCACATGCCATCGTTCGAGGTGTTGGTATGGTCGATCTGAAGTTTACTTCGGTGAAGATCGTGCGTCTGAAGAACGTTCATCATGTGCCCTCCATCAATAAGAATCTCGTCAGCGGTTCCCGCTTGTGTCGAGATGGTTTTAAGTTGGTTTTTGAGTCCAATAAAGTTGTAATTTCTAAGTATGGACAATTTGTTGGAAAAGGCTATGAGTGCGGAGGCTTGTTCCGCCTGTCTTTGTCAGATATTTGCACTAAAGTTATTAATGATGTTTGCCACAATAATGAGTCTAATATTTGGCATTCACCACTTTGTCATATTAACTTTGGTTGCATGACGCGGCGAGCCAATATGAGTTTAATTCCGAAATTCACCAATGTCAAGGGCTCCAAGTGCCAAGTGTGTGTGCAAGCTAAGCAACCTCGCAAGTCCCATAAGAATGCAGATGCTAGAGACTTGGCGCCACTAGAGCTTATACATTTTGATCTATGTGAGATGAATGGAGTGTTGACAAAAGGTGGGAAGAAATACTTCATGACGTTGATTGATGACTCCACTAGATTTTGTCATGTGTATCTTCTGAAATCAAAAGATGAGGCTTTAAATTTCTTCAAAATCTATAAAGCTGAAGCAGAGAACCAACTTGATCGGAAAATTAAACGGCTTAGGTATGATTGTGGTGGAGAATACTTTTCCAATGAGTTTGATTTGTTTTGTGCGGAACATGGTATAATCCATGAGAGGACACCTACCTACTCACCTCATTCAAATGGGGTGGCTGAAAGAAAGAACCAAACTCTAACTGATTTGGTTAACGCCATGTTAGACACATCGGGTCTCTCCAAGGCATGGTGGGGGGAGGCGCTAATGACTGCATGTCATGTACTAAACCGAGTTCCCACAAAGCATAAAACCATGACTCCTTTTGAGGAATGGGAAAGGAAAATATTGAAACTCTCCTACCTACGTACTTGGGGTTGTTTGGAAAACGTCAATATACCAATTTCCAAGAAGCACGAGCTTGGACCGAAAACCATGGATTGTGTTCTTATGGGCTATGCTTTTCATAGCATTGGCTATAGATTTTTTATAATAAAATCTGAGGTATCCGCCATGCATGTTGGTACAATTATGGAGTCGAATGATGCGACTTTCTTTGAGGACATATTTCTGTTGGAAATATGCCCTAGAGGCAATAATAAATTGGTTATTATTATATTTCCTTGTTCACGATAATCGTTTATTATCCATGCTAGAATTGTATTGATAGGAAACTCAGATACATGTGTGGATACATAGACAAACACCATGTCCCTAGTAAGCCTCTAGATGACTAGCTCGTTGATCAATAGATGGTTACGGTTTCCTGACCATGGACATTGGATGTCGTTGATAACGGGATCACATCATTAGGAGAATGATGTGATGGACAAGACCCAATCCTAAGCCTAGCACAGATCGTGTAGTTCGTATGCTAAAGCTTTTCTATATGTCAAGTATCTTTTCCTTAGACCATGAGATTGTGCAACTCCCGGATACCGTAGGAATACTTTGGGTGTACCAAACGTCACAACGTAACTGGGTGGCTATAAAGGTGCACTACAGGTATCTCCGAAAGTGTCTGTTGGGTTGGCACGAATCGAGACTGGGATTTGTCACTCCGTATGACGGAGAGGTATCTCTGGGCCCACTCGGTAGGACATCATCATAATGTGCACAATATGTGATCAAGGAGTTGATCACGGGATGATGTGTTACGGAACGAGTAAAGAGACTTGCCGGTAACGAGATTGAGCAAGGTATCGGTATACCGACGATCGAATCGCGGGCAAGTGCTATACCGATAGACAAAGGGAATCGTATACGGGATTGATTGAATCCTTGACATCGTGGTTCATCCGATGAGATCATCGTGGAACATGTGGGAGCCAACATGGGTATCCAGATCCCGCTGTTGGTTATTGGCCGGAGAGTTGTCTCGGTCATGACTACATGGTTCCCGAGCCCGTAGGGTCTACACACTTAAGGTTCGATGACGCTAGGGTTATAGGGAAAGTATGTACGCGGTTACCGAATGTTGTTCGGAGTCCCGGATGAGATCCCGGACGTCACGAGGAGTTCCGGAATGGTCCGGAGGTAAAGATTCATATATGGGAAGTCCTGTTTTGGTCACCGGAAAAGTTTCGGGCGATATCGGTAATGTACCGGGACCACCGGGAGGGTCCCGGGGGTCCACCAGGTGGGGCCACCAGCCCCTGAAGGCTGCGTGGGCTAAGAGTGGGAGGGAACCAGCCCCAAGGGGGCTGGTGCGCCCCCCCCACCTAGTCCCTAGGCGCATGGAGAGGGGAGGGGGGCAAACCCTAGGTCCAGATGGGCCTTAAGGCCCACCCTAGGGCGCCCCCTCTCTCTCCCCCCCCCTTGGCCGCACCCTAGATGGGTTTTCTAGGGCTGGCCGCACCCCTAGGGGTGGGAAACCCTAAAGGGGGCGCAGCCCTCCCTTCCCCCTATATATATGTGAGGTTTTGGGGCTGCTAGACACTCGAGAACGTCTCCCTCTTGGCGCAGCCCTACCCCTCTCCCTCCTCGTCTCTTGCAGCGCTTGGCGAAGCCCTGCTGGAGTCCCGCGCTCCTCCACCACCACCACGCCGTCGTGCTGCTGTTGGATGGAGTCTTCCCCAACCTCTCCCTCTCTCCTTGCTGGATCAAGGCGTGGGAGACGTCACCGGGCTGCACGTGTGAAGAACGCGGAGGCACCGTCCGTTCGGTGCTAGGATCTTCGGCGATCTGAATCGCGGCGAGTACGACTCCATCAACCGCGTTCTTGAACGCTTCCGCTTAGCGATCTACAAGGGTATGTGGATCCAACTCTCCTCTCGTAGATGCATCTCCTAGATTGATCTTGGTGAACGTAGGAAAATTTTTGTTTCCCATGCGACGTTCCCCATCAGTGGCATCATGAGCTAGGTTCTTGCGTAGATGCTTTCACGAGTAGAACACAAAGGGGTTTGTGGGCGTTGATGTTTAGATTGCTTCCCTCCTTGGTCTTTCTTGATTCAGCGGTATTATGGGATGAAGCGGCCCGGACCAACTTTACATGTCCACGTACATGAGACCGGTTCCATCGACAGACATGCGACTTTTGTTGCATAAGATGGCTGGCGGGTGTCTGTCTCTCCTATCTTAGTTGAATCGGAATAGACAAAGGCGGTCCTTGTAGAAGGTTAAATAGCAACTTAAATATCACCGTTGTGGCTTTGCGTAGGTAAGAAGTGTTCTTGCTAGATACCCATAGCAGCCACGTAAAACATGCAACAACAAATTAGAGGACGTCTAACTTGTTTTTGCAGGGTATGTATGTGATATGATATGGCCAATGACATGATGAGATATATTCGATGTATGAGATGATCATGTTGTAATAGTTAATATCGACTTGCATGTCGATGTATACGGCAACCGGCAGGAGCCATAGGGTTGTCTTTAATTTTTGTATGACCTGCGTGTCAATCATTAAGCGCTATGTAATGCTTTACTTTATCGCTAAACGGTAGCAATAGTAGTAAGAGCATGGTGGGCGCGCGACAACCCCGATGGCGACACGATGATGGAGATCATGATGATGGGGATCATGGTGTTACGCCGGTGACGATGGAGATCATGCCGGTGCTTTGGAGATGGAGATCAAAAGCACGAGTTGATGGCCATATCATGTCACTTATGATTTGCATGTGATGTTAATCCTTTTATGCATCTTATTTTGCTTAGGACGGCGGTAGCATTATAAGATGATCCTTCACTAAAATTTCATGATGAAATTGTGTTCCCCCCGAGTGTGCGCCGTTGCGAAGGTTCATCGTTTCGAAGCACCACGTGATGATCGGGTGTGATAGATTCTAACGTTCGCATACAACGGGTGTAAGCCAGATTTACACACGCAATACACTTAGGGTTGACTTGACGAGCCTAGCATGTACAGACATGGCCTCGGAACACGGAAGACCGAAAGGTCGAACATGAGTCGTATAGAAGATACGATCAACATGAAGATGTTCACCGTTGATGACTAGTCCGTCTCACGTGATGATCGGACACGGCCTAGTCGATTCGGATCATGTATCACTTAGATGACTAGAGAGATGTCTATCTGAGTGGGAGTTCATTAGATGAACTTCATTGTCATGAACAATAGTCTAAGTTGTCTTCGCAAATTATGTTGTAGACCAATAACTGCGTTGTAGCTCCCTGTTTAATACGATCCTAGAGAAAGACTAAGTTGAAAGATATTGTAAGCAATGATGCGGACTGGGTCCGTAGTCCGAGGAGTGTCCTCACTGCTGCACAGAAAGCTTACGTCTTTGATGCACCGCTCGATGTGCAAACCCCTACAACGTTGTCTGTGGATGTTGTGAACACCTGAGAGACACGTCCTGATGACTACTTGATAGTTTAGTGCACCATACTTTACGGCTTAGAATCGGGATTCCAATGACGTTTTGAACGCCATAGAACATATGAGATGTTCTAAGAGCTGAAATTGGGATTTCAGGCTCATGCCCGTGTTGAGAGGTATGAGACCTCTAACAAGTTCTTTTGCCAAAAAGATGGAGGAGAATGGCTCAACTAGTGAGCATGTGCTCAGAATGTCTGGGTGCTAAAATCACTTGAACCAAGTGGGAGTTAATCTTCCAGGTGAGATAGTGGTTGACATAATTCTCTGGACACTATCACCAATCTACTAGAACTTCGTGATGAACTATGACATGCAAAGGATGGAGATGATCCCGGAGCTATTAGCGGTTCTTAAGACCGCGAAAGTAGAAATCAAGAAGGAGCATCAAGTGTTGATGGTTTAACAAGATCACTGGTTTCAAAAAGGGGCAAGGGCTAGAAGGGAAACTTCATGAATGGCAAACCAGTTGTCGCTCTAATGAAGGAACCCAATGGTTGAACCCAAACCTCGAGACTAAGTGCTTCTATTGTAAGGGGAACGGTCACATGGTAGCGGAACTACCCCAAATACATGGTAGATAAGAATAGCTGGAAACTTCAACAAAGTATATTTGATATACGTATTATTGATGTGTACCTCACTAGTACTCCTTGTAGCACCTGGGTATTGGATACCGGTTCAGTTGCTATTATTAGTGACTTGAAGCAAAAGCTACAGACTGAACGGAGACTAGCTAAGGGCGAGGTGACGATGTGTTGGAAGTGTTTCCAAGGATGATAAGATCACCATCGCACGCTCCCTCTATTTTCGGGATTAGTGTTGAACCTAGATAAATGTTATCAGGTGTCTACGTTGAGCATGAATATGATTAGATCATGTTCATTGCAATACGGTTATTCATTTAAGTTAGAGAATAATGGTTATTCTGTTTACATGAATAATACCTTTATGGTCATGCACCCAATGGTTTATTGAATCTCGATTATAGCAATACACATGATGATAATATTAATGCCAAAAGATGTAGAGTTAATAATGATAGTACCACTTTCTTGTGGCACTGCCGCTTAGGTCATTTTGGCATAAAATGCATGAAGAAACTCCATGCCGATGGACATTTGGAGTCACTTGATTTTGAATCGCTTGACACATGTGAGCCATGCCTCATGGGCAGGATGACTAAGACCCCGTTTTCAGGTACAATGAAATGGGCAAGTGACTTGTTGGAAATCATACATGCTGATGTGTGTGATCCAATGAGAATTAAGGCGTGTGGTGGATATCATTATTTTCTCATCTTCACTAGCGATTTGAGTAGATATGGGTATATTTACTTAATGAAGCAAAAGTCTGAAACGTTTGAAAAGTTCAAGCAATTTCAGAGTGAAGTTAAGAATCATCATAACAAGAAGATCATGTTCCTACGATCTGATCAAGGGAAGATTTTCTGAGTTGTGAGTTTGGCAATCACTTAAGACATTGTGGAATTGTTTTGCTGTTGAAGCCACCTGGAACACCACAGCGTAATGGTGTGTCTGGACGTCATAATCGAACCTTATGAGATATGGTACGATCTATGATGTCTCTTACCGATCTACCGCTATTATTTTGAGGTTATGCATTAGAGACAGCTGCATTCACTTTAGATAGGGCACCATCTAAGTCCGTTGAGATGACGTCGTATGGTTTGGCAAGAAACCGTAGTTGTCGTTTCTCAATGTTTGGGGCTGCGAGGCTTATGGCTTCAGCCGGGAAAAGCTCGAACCCAAAGCGGACAAATACATCTTCATGGGATACCCACTGGTAACGGTTGGGTATACCTTCTATCTCAGATCCAAGGACAAAAATGTTTGTCACTAAGAACGGGTCCTTTCTCGAGAAAGAGTTTCTCTCGAAAGAATTGAGTGGGAGGAAGATAGAACTTGATAAGGTTTTCGAACCCTCACTTCAACCGGAGAGTAGTGCAACACAGAAAGATGTTTCTGTGGAACCTACGACTGTTGAAGAGGAAACTAATGATAGTGATCATGAAGTTTCGGATCAAGTTGCTATCAAACCTCGTAGGTCGACAAGGATAAGTACTACTCCTGAGTGGTACGGTGATCCTGTCTTAAATGTCATGTTGTTGGACAACAATGAACCTACGAACTATGGAGAAGCGATGGTGGGTCCATATTCTGACAAATGGTTAGAAACCGATAAATCCGAGATAGGATCCATGTATCAAAACAAAGTATGGACTTTGGTGGACTTGCCCTATGATCGGCAAGCCATTGAGACAAATGGATCTTTAAGACTAAGACGGACGTGGACGGTAATGTCACCGTCTATGAAGCTCGACTTGTGGCGAAGAGTTTTCCACAAGTTCAAGGAGTTGACTACGATGAGATTTTCTCACCCGTAGCGATGCTTAAATCCGTCGGAATCATGTTAGCATTAGCTGCATTTATGAAATCTGGCAGATGGATGACAAAACAAGTTTCCTTACCAGTTTTCGTAAGGAAAGGTTGTATGTGATACAATCAGAAAGGTTTTGTCGATCCTAAGGATGCTAAAAGGATATGCTAGCTCCAGCGATCCTTCCATGGACTAGAGCAAGCATCTCGGAGTCGGAATATACACTTTGATGGAGTGATCAAAGTTTTTGGGTATACAAAGTTTGTTGGAAACTTGTATTTGCAATAAAGTGAGTGGGAGCACTACAACATTTCTGATAAGTATATGTGAATGACATATTGTTGATCCGAAATGATGTAGAATTTCTAGAAAGCATAAAGGGTTGTTTGAAGTGAGTTTTTCAAAGGAAGACCTGGATAAAGCTGCTTACATATTGGGCATCAAGATCTATACAGATAGATCAAGACGCCTGATGATACTTTCAAAAGAACACACACCTTTGACATGATTTTGAAGGAGTTCAAAATAGATCAGTCAAAGAAGGAGTTCTTACCTGAGTTGTAAGGTGTGAAGTTGAGTAAGACTCAAAACTTGACCACGGCAGAAGGAAGAGGAAGGACGAAGGTCGTCCCCTATGCTTTTGTCATAGGCTCTGTACGGTATGCCATGCTAAGTACCGCACCTGATGTGTGCCTTGCCACATGTCTGGCAAGAGGGTACAAAGGTGATCCAGGAGTGGATTACTAGATAGTGGTCAAAATTTTCCTTAGAGGAGTAAGGAAATGTTTCTCGGTTATGGAGGTGATAAAGAGTTCGACGTAAAGAGTTACGTCGATGCAAGCTTAAGACCTATCCGGATAACTCTAAGTGGAGATACCGGATACGTATAATGGAGCAACAGTTTGGAATAGCTCCAAGTGGAACGTGATAGCAGCATCTACGATATGACATAAAGTTTTTGCGAAGAACATAGGGATCTGAATGTTGCAGACCCGTTGACTACAACCTCTCTCACAAGCATAACATGATCAAACCCAGAACTCATTGAGTATTAATCACATATTGATGTGAACTAGATTACTGACTCTAGTGAACTCTTGGATGTTAGTCACATGGCGATGTGACCTGTGAGTGTTAATCACATGGCGATGTGAACTAGATTATTGACTCTAGTGCAAGTGGGAGACTGTTGGAAATATGCCCTAGAGGCAATAATAAATTGGTTATTATTATATTTCCTTGTTCACGGTAATCGTTTATTATCCATGCTAGAATTGTATTGATAGGAAACTCAGATACATGTGTGGATACATAGACAAACACCATGTCCCTAGTAAGCCTCTAGATGACTAGCTCGTTGATCAATAGATGGTTACGGTTTCCTGACCATGGACATTGGATGTCGTTGATAACGGGATCACATCATTAGGAGAATGATGTGATGGACAAGACCCAATCCTAAGCCTAGCACAGATCGTGTAGTTCGTATGCTAAAGCTTTTCTATATGTCAAGTATCTTTTCCTTAGACCATGAGATTGTGCAACTCCCGGATACCGTAGGAATACTTTGGGTGTACCAAACGTCACAACGTAACTGGGTGGCTATAAAGGTGCACTACAGGTATCTCCGAAAGTGTCTGGTGGGTTGGCACGAATCGAGACTGGGTTTTGTCACTCCGTATGACGGAGAGGTATCTCTGGGCCCACTCGGTAGGACATCATCATAATGTGCACAATATGTGATCAAGGAGTTGATCACGGGATGATGTGTTACGGAACGAGTAAAGAGACTTGCCGGTAACGAGATTGAGCAAGGTATCGGTATACCGACGATCGAATCTCGGGCAAGTGCTATACCGATAGACAAAGGGAATCGTATACGGGATTGATTGAATCCTTGACATCGTGGTTCATCCGATGAGATTATCGTGGAACATGTGGGAGCCAACATGGGTATCCAGATCCCGCTGTTGGTTATTGGCCGGAGAGTTGTCTCGGTCATGTCTACATGGTTCCCGAGCCCGTAGGGTCTACACACTTAAGGTTCGATGACGCTAGGGTTATAGGGAAAGTATGTACGCGGTTACCGAATGTTGTTCGGAGTCCCGGATGAGATCCCGGACGTCACGAGGAGTTCCGGAATGGTCCGGAGGTAAAGATTCATATATGGGAAGTCCTGTTTTGGTCACCGGAAAAGTTTCGGGCGATATCGGTAATGTACCGGGACCACCGGGAGGGTCCCGGGGGTCCACCAGGTGGGGCCACCAGCCCCAGAAGGCTGCGTGGGCTAAGTGTGGGAGGGGACCAGCCCCAAGGGGGCTGGTGCGCCCCCCCACCAAGTCCCTAGGCGCATGGAGAGTGGAGGGGGGCAAACCCTAGGTCCAGATGGGCCTTAAGGCCCATCCTAGGGCGCCCCCTCTCTCTCCCCCCCTTGGCCGCACCCTAGATGGGTTTTCTAGGGCTGGCCGCACCCCTAGGGGTGGGAAACCCTAAATGGGGCGCAGCCCTCCCTTCCCCCTATATATATGTGAGGTTTTGGGGCTGCTAGACACACGAGAACGTCTCCCTCTTGGCGCAGCCCTACCCCTCTCCCTCCTCGTCTCTTGCAGCGCTTGGCGAAGCCCTGCTGGAGTCCCGCGCTCCTCCACCACCACCACGCCGTCGTGCTGCTGTTGGATGGAGTCTTCCCCAACCTCTCCCTCTCTCCTTGCTGGATCAAGGCGTGGGAGACGTCACCGGGCTGCACGTGTGAAGAACGCGGAGGCACCGTCCGTTCGGTGCTAGGATCTTCGGCGATCTGAATCGCGGCGAGTACGACTCCATCAACCGCGTTCTTGAACGCTTCCGCTTAGCGATCTACAAGGGTATGTGGATCCAACTCTCCTCTCGTAGATGCATCTCCTAGATTGATCTTGGTGAACGTAGGAAATTTTTTGTTTCCCATGCGACGTTCCCCAACAATTTCCTATGAAGGGTATGTTGACTTCATCAAATCAGGAGATACCTGCTCCATCTAGTGAGGAATTTGCTGTAATTCCTGAATCCACCATTGTGATGGAACACGTTGAGAATCCTGTTGAGGATGACAATGAAACTCCTGTAAGGAGTAAGAGACAGAGGACTGCAAAGTCCTTTGGTGATGATTTCATTGTGTATCTCGTGGATGACACACCCAGGACTATTTCAGAAGCCTATGCATCTTCTGATGCTGACTACTGGAAGGAAGTTGTCCGCAGCGAGATGGATTCCATCTTAGCTAACGAAACCTGGGAAATCACTAATCGTCCTTATGGGTGCAAACCTATAGGATGTAAGTGGGTGTTCAAGAAAAAGCTTAGACCTGATGGTATGATTGAAAAGTACAAGGCACGGCTTGTGGCTAGGGTTATACCCAAAAAGAAGGTGAAGACTATTTTGATACTTACTCACCTGTGGCTAGACTAACCACTATTCGGGTACTACTATCACTGGCTGCCTCACATGGTCTTCTCGTTCATCAAATGGACGTTAAGACGGGTTTCCTCAATGGAGAGTTGAAGGAGGAAATTTACATGGAACAACCCGATGGTTTTGTAGTACCTGGTCAGGAAGGAAAGGTGTGCAAGTTATTAAAGTCTTTATACGGCCTTAAACAAGCTCCTAAGGAGTGGCATGAGAAGTTCGAAAGAACATTAACTGCTGCAGGCTTTGTAGTAAATGATGGTGACAAGTGTGTGTACTATCGCCATGGTGGGGGCGAAGGAGTTATTCTTTGTCTGTATGTCGATGACATACTGATCTTTGGAACCAAACTTGATTTAATCAAGGAGGTTAAGGATTTCTTATCTTGTTGTTTTGAGATGAAGGATCTAGAAGTGGCTGATGTTATCTTAAACATCAAGCTATTGAGAAATGAGAATGGTGGGATTACACTGCTTCAGTCTCACTATGTGGAAAAGGTCTTGAGTTGTTTTGGGTATAACAACTAGCAGCCTTCTCCAACTCCATATTATGCTAGTGTGTTGCTTCAAAAGAATCGGCGGATTGCTAGAGACCAACTAAGATACTCTTAGATTATTGGCTCGCTTATGTATTTGGCGAGTGCCACGAGGCCTGATATCTCATTCGTTGTGAGCAAACTGAGCTGGTTTGTGTCAAAACCGAGAGATGATCATTGGCGTGCGCTTGAGAGAGTTATGCGCTACTTGAAAGGCACTGTGAGCTATGTGATTCACTACACCGGGTATCCAAGCGTACTGGAGGGTTATAGTGACTCAAACTGGATATCTGATGCTGATGAGATTAAGGCCACAAGTGGTTATGTTTTTACACTTGGTGGTGGCGTTGTTTCCTGGAAGTCTTGCAAGCAGACCATCTTAACGAGGTCAACTATGGAAGCAGAACTCACAGTATTAGACACTGCCACTGTTGAAGCAGAGTGGCTTCGTGAACTCTTAATGGACTTACCTATGGTTGAAAAAACAATACCCCCTATCCTGATGAACTGTGATAATCAAGCTGTGATAGTTAAGATAAAGTGATAAACAGTTCTGAGGATAATATGAAGTCCTCAAGGCATGTGAAGAGGAGATTGAAATCTATCAGAAAATTGAAGAACTCCGGAGTTATTACGTTGGATTATATCGAAATGTCGAAAAACTTGGCAGATCCCTTCACAAAGGGCTTATCACATAATGTGATAGATAATGCATCCATGGAGATGGGTTTGAGACCCACCGCATGAGTTGTCCATAGTGGTAACCCACTCTATGTGATCGGAGATCCCGTGAAGTAGAAGTGGGAGACAAGATGTTGGTCAGCTGGGAGGAGAGTATCCTTGTATTAGTTATCCCACTCCGTGAAGATGCAATACTCTCCTGATATGCATGGCAGGTTGATAGTTATCTTAATGTGTTCCAAGTGGCTTATTTGGGTAAGCGGAGATGTTGCCCTGCAGAGCATCTCTTGAGGAACACACCTATATGAATTTGACTGTTAACGTCGCAGTCTGTGAGAATTGGGTGTTCTCTAATAAATTCATGAAAGGCCCTGGAGTATGACGTGTACGCTCCACGTGCGGGGAAGCCTTGCGGCAACCCAGTATCGGTCAAGAATTTGTGTGAAACTAGTCTCGCAGAAAACTTGTAGTTCAAGGCATAGTCCACTATTCAAGTTGTGATCTAGTGTAGCATAAATCTCTGAGTGGAAGTTCAACTTTACAGTCTCCACTAAGAACCGATATATAAACGATGTTGTGGAACTAAATGATGAGATGTGCCAATGAGAC
>LR738716.1:130818597-130860977 GCA_902687465.1 Secale cereale
TGCAAGTAGGCCTTTGGCCCAAAGCCCAACTAAAATTCTGAAATTCTCTTGGCCCATTCATGCACACATGTGAGTGGAGTGAGTGGCACTAAAGTTTAGTCCCACCACGGAAGTTGACAGAGAGTTGCACCTCTTTGTAAGGTTAGCTCTTCTACCACTTGTATGGGCATGAGAAGATGAGACCTACACGCGCGCTCCTCCTCCTCGCTCGCCTCGCCACGCCACGCCTCGCCTCGTCACGACGTGCTGCGGGTTGCGGGAATGAGCCGAGCCTAGGACAGAGCTATTCACGTTGTCTATATTTTTGCTGCTCGAGAATAATTAATAAATCGTAATTAACAGACGCGTTAGTTGCTCAGCCGTTTCCGATCCTTTTGGATCGTGGAGCTGTTACTTGGACGTGGGGTTTTCTCCACGGCCTACCCGGCTCGCATTATATAGTCCGGCAGACGTCTACCCTAGCCGCCGCCACAAGATATGGTTTTGCACCACCGTTCCAGATCATTGCGCCGCCACGCAAGTCTTTTCCATCCCTCCTTCCGTCGTGCACCGCGAGAAGGGACAGCAGGCCTCCGGAACACCGCCTCTTGTTATCCTATACGGGAGAGGGGCGATCAGGTTTTTGGGGAGCGCACTCGCGTGACTTCTGGCAGCGACGACTTCGAGAACGACGACTTCTTCCCTGTACCACGACAACCTCATCCTCAACGACATGCGCGACAACACCGGCGCCGGCGGTGCTGCTCCTGCTGCACCATACGTGTTTCTATCCTTCCTGTTCGAGATCGTGGTAGAATTCATGCTTCTAGTATGTGCCCTAGATGTGATATGTTCATCTAATATGCTAGTTCGCATGATTAGTTTAATCTCTGCTATTGCTGTCATGATTTACCTTCTATTTATTCGGATTAAATCTCGTAGTAATTTGCTCATATTTCCAACATGAAGCACTTCTCCGGAATAATCTGTTGCTATCCACTGTTGAAAGGATTGATATGGTTGACTAGAGGGGGGGTGAATAGGCAACTAACAATTTTTAGCTTTTCTTAACCAAATTAACCTTAGCAACAAAGTAAGTTGTCTAGATATGCAACTAGGTGGACAACCTATAGGAAGCAACAATAACAACCACACAAGCAAGCAAGTTAAGGTATACAAAGAAAGCTTGCACAAGTAAAGGTAAGAAATAACCACAAGTGGAGCCGGTGAAGACGAGGATGTGTTATCGAAGTTCCTTCCATTTGAGAGGAAGTACGTCTTCGTTGGAGCGGTGTGGAGGCACAATGCTCCCCAAGAAGCCACTAGGGCCACCGTATTCTCCTCACGCCCTCACACAATGCAAGGTGTCGTGATTCAACTAGTGGTGCCCTTGAAGGCGGCGACCGAACCTTTACAAACAAGGTTGGGGCAATATCCACAACCGAATTGGAGGCTCCCAACGACACCACGAAGCTTCACCACAATGGAATATGGTTCCGAGGTGACCTCAACCGTCTAGGGTGCTCAAACACCCAAGAGTAACAAGATTCGCAAGGGATTAGTGCGGGGAATCAAATTTCTCTTGGTGGAAGTGTAGATCGATGCCTTCCCAAGCAATGCCTAGGTAATCAACAAGTTTGATTGGCTAAGGAGAGAGATCGGGCGGAAATGGAGCTTTGAGCAACAATGGAGCTTGGGGAGGAAGAGGTGAGTCTTCTTGGGGAAGAATACTCCCTTTGTATAGTGGAAGGACAAATCCAACCGTTATCCCCCAACTCTACCCACAAAGCACGGTACTATCGCACTTAACGTGTGGTACTACTGCACGGCCTAGCGGTACTACCGCATAGGGTGCAGTACTACCGCTGGCGCGGTACGAGCCAAAACTAGCCCCTGTTGCGTTAAAACAACGGGCGGTAGTACTGCCAGAGCGGTACTACCGCTCATCCTCATGGTACTACCGCAAGGCAGGGGCAGACTGGTCGAGGAAGAGTGCGGACTAAATAAATTACGTCTGCGGCTTCTTCCGCAGAGTTACGGTCGATGCAAAAACCCGACACAGTACTACCGCTTGCACGAAGCGGTACTATCGCGTAGGACGCGGAAGTAAAAAATTACTTCTGCTCCAACTACCGTACTAGTAAAGATGTTGGGCCGGTCACACGGTACTACCATTTTCTTTGGTACGGTACTTCCGCATAGTGCGGCACTACCGTAACCCTGGAGCGGTACTACCGTGGGGCCATGCGGTATTACCGCCTTCTTTGAGCGGTACTACCGCATGCCTAGCAGTGGTAGTAGTAGAACGCCACTGTTTTTGTAACGACAAGGAAAAAACAGCCGGAGCTCCAGAGAAGCGCAAGAAAGGTGGTGAATGAATAGATGTGTACGTGTTGATTCCACCCAAACATTTCCAAAGCGGACCCCCTCTTAATAGTACGGCTTTCCTATGACTCAGTTCCACCGAAAAGAAACAAAAGGAAACACCGTCTTTAATAGGATCCGAGGGGCACTTAATCGTCTTGTGCCTAGGTGTGATATATCTGAAAAGCTCAGTGCACACGATTAGTCCGCAGAAGCATTGTCATCAATCACCAAAACTACTTAGGGAGAAACATGCCCTTACAATCTCCCCCTTTTTGGTGGATTGATGATAATACAAGATTTTCACAAAGATATATATAACAAAATAATAAGCAAACCCAGCATGATTATAAAATATAGGTAAGCTCCCCCTAGATGTGTGCATACTTATGAAGATGCTTTGGACTGCACAGCACATATACTAGGATCAATGCCCCCCCTATATTTTATAAACAACATACTCCTTGCAACTAAGAATATGACCCTACGCATGGATGCAAGCGTGGGCACATAATAACAGGGCAAGTGAAGCAACGATCACAACCTAGCACAAAGCATAGACATAATAACGAGATAAGGAGCAGAGTGCATATGTCTGATACGTCTCCAACGTATCTATAATTTTTTATTGTTTCATGCTATTATTTATGAAGTCTTGGATGTTTGATGGGCTTTATCATACACTTTTATATCATTTTTGGGACTAACATACTAACCCAAAGGCCCAGTCCAGATTGTTGTTTTTTTGCCTGTTTCAGGGTTTTGCAGAGAAAGAATATCAAACGGAGTCCAAACAGAATGAAACCTTCGTGAGAGATATTTTTGGAGAAAATCACGCACACTGAGCTTGAAACCACGTCAGGGGATCAAGAGGTGGCCCATGAGGGTGGGGGCGCGCCCCCTGCCTCGTGGCCCCTTCGAGCGTCCCCCGATGCCCTCCTTCTTCCTATATAAGTCTACGTACCCCAGAACCTCAATGAACAGAGAGAAAACCCTAATTCCACCGTCGTACCTTCTGTTCCCATGAGATCCCATCTTGGAGCCTGTTCCAGAGCTCCACCGGAGGGGGATCCATCATGGAGTCCTTCATCATCATCATCATCGCCCTCACCATGAGTTGTGAGTAGTTTACCACAGACCTTCGGGTCCATAGCTAGTATCTAGATCACTTCTTCTCTCTCTCTGGATCTCAATACAAAGTTCTCCTCGGTCTTCGAGGAGATCTATTTGATGTAATCTCTTTTTGCGGTGTGTTTGTCGAGATCCGATGAATTGTGAGTTTATGATCAAGGTTATCTATGAAAGATATTTGGTTCTTCTCTGAACTTTTTATGTGTGCTCATAATATCCTTGCACGTCTCTTCGAATTATTGGTTTGGTTTGGCCTACTAGATCTATAGTTCTTGCAATGGGAGAAGTGTTTGGCTTTGGGTTCAATCTTGCGGTGTCCTTTCCCAGTGACAGTAGGGGCAGCAAGGCACGTATTGTATTGTTCCATCGAGGATAAAAAGATGGGGTTTATATCATATTTCTTGAGTTTATCCCTCTACATCATGTCATCTTGCTTAAGGCGTTACTCTGTTCTTACGAACTCAATACACTAGATGCATGCTGGATAGCGGTCGATGTGTGGAGTAATAGTAGTAGATGCAGAATCGTTTCGGTCTACTTGTCTCGGACATGATGCCTATATACAATGATCATGCCTAGATAGTCTCATAATTATTCGCTTTTCTACCAATTGCTCGACAGTAATTTATTTACCCGCCGTAGAATATCGCTATCATGAGAGAAGCCACTAGAGAACACTATGGCCCCCGGGTCTATTCTCAACATATCAATCTACATCTACTTTAATTTTATCGCTTTTATTTGTTGTTCTTATAAACCAAAAATACCAAAAATATAAACTATCATCTCTATCAGATCTCACTTTTGTAAGTGACCGTAAAGGGATTGACAACCCCTTATCGCGTTGGCTGCGAAGTTCTTATTTGTGTGTGCATGTGCGAGGGACTCGCGCGTGGTCTCCTAGTGGATTGATACCTTGGTTCTCAAAAGCTGAGGGAAATACTTACGCTACTATGCTGCATCTCCTTTTCCTCTTCGAGGGAATACAACGCAAGCTCGAGAAGTAGCAAGAAGAATTTATAGCGCCGTTGCCGGGGAGGCTTACGCAAAAGTCATATACCAAGTACCTACCACAAATAGGGCTGGACCAAAAGCTCGAAGCTCGCGAGCTTAATGAGCGCTCGATAGTTCGGCTCGTTAAGCTCATGGCTCGCTTCTTAATGAACAGAGCCAATCATTGATTTCAGCTCGTTAAGCTTAACGAGCTTAACGAACGAGCTAATGAGTTTCACGAGTAGCTCGTTAAGCTCGTTAGTAACAACACAACACATATTTTCATCTTACCTGACAAAATTTTTGTAGCACCTCGGCCCATCCACTCAATCTAATCTACATAGGAGGCAAAAAACTTGTGCATTTGGTTTTCTAGTCACCATCTTCTTTTTAAAAAACCAAATATACACGCTTATCGTGTAAACCGTAACACATCAAAATCTGTTAACGAGCGCTCGCGAGCGCTCACGAGCTTAACGAGCTTTAAACGAACCGAGTCGAGCAGAGTTTTCTGCTCGTTAATCTTAACGAGCTTAACGAGCCGAGCCTTAACGAGCACGAGGTTAACGAGCCGAGTAGCTCGTTAATCCACCCCTAATCACAAACCCTTATCCTTCGCATTACATTTATTTGCCTCTTGTTTTCCTCTCCCCCACTTCACCCTTGCCGTTTTATTTGCCCTTCTTCTGCCATGTGTTTATCGTTCACTTGCTTCTTGTTTGCTTGTGTGTGTTGGATTGCTTGCTTGTCACTATGGCTCTAAACAATACCAAATAGGGTGACTTCTCCAATACCAACAACAATGATTTTATTAGCACTCTGATTGCTCCTATTACCGATGCTGAATCTTGTGAGATCAATGCTGCTTTGTTGAATCTTGTCATGAAAGATCAATTCTCCGGCCTTCCTAGTGAAGATGCCGCTACCCATCTAAACAACTTTATTGATTTGTGTGATATGCAAAAGAAAAGGGATACGGATAACAATATTGTTAAATTGAAGTTATTTCCGTTTTCACTTGGAGATCGTGCTAAAACTTGGTTTTCCTCTTTGCCTAGAAATAGTATTGATTCGTGGAATAAGTGCAAATATGCTTTTATCTCTAAGTATTTCCCTCCTACTAATATCATCTCTCTTAGAAACGATATTATGAATTTTAAGCAACTAGATCATGAGCATGTTGCACAAGCTTGGGAGAGAATGAAATTAATGATACGTAATTTCCCTACACATGGTTTGAATCTATGGATGATTATTCAGAACTTTTATGTTGGCTTGAATTTTGCATCTAGAATTCTTTTAGATTTGGCCGCCGGAGGCACTTTCATGGAAACTACCTTAGGAGAAGCTACCAAACTCCTAGATAATATTATGGTTAATTATTCTCAATGGCACACCGAAAGATCTACTAGTAAAAAAGTGCATGCTATCGAAGAAATTAGTGTTTTGAGTGGAAAGATGGATGAACTTATGAAATTGTTTGCTGCTAAGAGTGCTTCTTCTGATCCTAATGATATGCCTTTGTCCACTTTGATTGAGAATAACAATGAATCTTTGGATGTGAATTTTGTTGGTAGGAATAATTTTGGTAATAATGCTTATAGAGGTAATTTTAATCCTAGGCCTTTTCCTAGTAATTCCTCTAATATTTATGGTAATTCCTACAACAACTCTTATGGAAAGATGCCTTCTGAATTTGAAACTACTGTTAAGGAGTTTATGATCTTGCAAAAGAATTTCAATGCTTTGCTTGAAGAGAAATTGCTTAAGGTTGATGAATTGGCTAGAAGTGTGGATAGAATTACTCTTGATGTTGATTCTTTGAAACTTGGATCTATCCCACCTAAGCAAGATATCAATGAGTCTCTCAAAGCCATGAGAATTTCCATTGATGAATGCAAAGAAAGAACTGCTAGGATGCGTGCTAAAAGAGAGGATCCTTGTTTTCTAGTATAAATTTTGATAAAGATAGGATTGGAGATGATTCTGCTTTGAAGTGTCCCAATGATTCGGAGTTTTTAGATCTTGATGCTAAAATTGCTAAAAGTGGGAGTGAAGAGATTCAAACTTTGCATAGTGATGAACCCACTACTTTGGATTTCAAGGGATTCAATTATGATAATTGCTCTTTGACTGATTGTATTTCCTTGTTGCAATCCGTGCTAAATTCTCCTCATGCTTATAGTCAAAATAAAGCTTTCACCAAACACATAGATGATGCTTTGATGCAATCTTATGAATAAAAACTTGAGTTGGAAGTTTCTATCCAAAGAAAGCTTTATGATGAGTGGGAACCTACTATTAAAATAAAAATAAAAGATCATGAATGCTATGATTTGTGTGATTTGGGTGCAAGTGTCTCCACTATCCCAAAAACTTTGTGTGATTTGCTAGGGTTCCATGAGCTTGATGATTGTTCTTTAAATTTGCATCTTGTGGATTCCACTATTAATAAACCTGTGGGAAGAATTAATGATGTTCTTATTGTTGCCGATAGGAATTATGTGCCCGTAGATTTCATTGTTCTTGATATAGATTGCAATCCTTCATGTCCTATTATTCTTGGTAGACCTTTCCTTCGAAAGATTGGTGCAATTATAGATATGAAGGAAGGAAATATTAGATTCCAATTTCCATTAAGGAAAGGCATGGAACACTTTCCTATAAATAAAATCAAATTATCATATGAATCTATTATGAGAACCACTTATGTGTTGCCTTCCAAAGATGGCAATACCTAGATCTATCATGTATCGTGCCTAGCTAGGGGCATAAAACGATAGCGCTTGTTGGGAGGCAACCCAATTTTATATTTCTTGTTTTTGCTGCTGTTAGGGAATAAATATTGCATCTAGCTTCTGTTTAGATGTGGTTTCATGTTTTGTTTAGTGTTTGTGCCAAGTACTCCCTCCGTCCCAAATTAAGTGACGCAAAAGTGACTCAACTTTGTACTAACTTTAGTACAAAGTTGAGTCACTTTTGCGTCACTTATTTTGGGACGGAGGGAGTAGAACCTTTGGGAAGACTTGTGAGAAGTTTATGTGATCTTGCTGTGAAAAACATAATCGTTAGCGCTCTCTAGAATGGTAATCAGATTTTACTGGAGTGTGATATTTAGTTGATTCTTTTTGCAGATGATTAATAGACAAATTCCTCACGTTTACCAATTTAGTTTGAATTTTTTGGAGTAACAGAAGTATGCGAAACCTGCAGATTACTACAGACTGTTCTGTTTTTGACAGATTATGTTTTTCGTGTGTTGTTTGCTTATTTCAATGCATCTATGAGTAATATTGGAGGATATGAAGCATAGAGAAGTTGGAATACAGTAGGTTTAACACCAATATAAACAAATAATTAATTAATTGCTGCATCTTTGAGTAGTGGTTTGCTTTCTTATACTAACTGAGCTCACGATAATTTTTGTCTAAGTTTTGTGTTGTGAAGTTTTCAAGTTTTGAGTATTCCTTTAATGGATTATGGAACAAGGAGTAGCAAAGGCCTAAGCTTGGGTATGCCCATGGCACCCCACGTAAATTCAAGATAATCAAAAGCCTAAGCTTGGGGATGCCCCGGGAAGGCATCCCCTCTTTCGTCTTCATCCATCGGTAACTATACTTGGAGCTATATTTTTATTGGCAACATGATATGTGTTTTGCTTGGAGCGTCTTGTATAATTTGAGTCTTTGCTTGTTAGTTTGCCACAATTATCCTTGCTGGACACACCTATTTGAGAGAGTTAAATATGGCCTAGGAATTGTTAGAACACTCTATGTGCTTCACTTATATCTTTTGAGTTGAATAGTTTTTGCTCTAGTGCTTCACTTATATCTTTTAGAGCACGGTGGTGGTAATGTTTTGTAGAAATTGTTGAACTCTCATGCTTCACTTATATCCTTTTGAGAGTCTATTAAAACAGCTTGGTAATGTGTTTAGGCTAAAGAAACTAGTCTTCACATGATAGACATCCAATGTCAATGTAGTAAAAAAATCACTCTAAGTGCATTGAATATGATGAGATGTTGGATGCTTGATAATTGTTTTGAGATATGAGGATAGTGATATTAGAGTCATGCTAGTGTAGTTATTATGAAATTGATAAATATTTGTGTTAAGGTTAGTGATTCCCGTAGCATGCACGTATGGTGAACCGATATGTGACGAAGTTAGAGCATGAGGTATTTGTAGAGTGCCAACCTTTGTGTGGAGGTCGGGGGCGCGCGATGGTTAACTCCTACTAACCTCCCCCCTAGGAGCATGCGTTGATTGCTTTGTTTTGATGACTCGTAGATTTTTGCAATAAGTATATGAGTTCTTATGACTAATGTTGAGTCCATGGATTATACGCACTCTTACCCTTCCACCATTGCTAGCCTCTCTTGTACCACGCAACTTTCGCCGGTGCCATAAACCCACTATATATCCTTCCTCAAAACAGCCACCATACCTACCTATCATGGCATTTCCATAGCCATTCCGAGATATATTGCCATGCAACTTTCCACCGTTCCGTTTATATGACGCGCATCATATTGTCATATTGCCATGCATGATCAAGTAGTTGACATCATATTTGTGGCAAAGCCACCTTGCATAATTTTCATATATGTCACTCTTGAGTCATTGCACATCCCGGTACACCGCCGGAGGCATTCATGTAGAGTCATACTTGTTGTAGTATCGAGTTGTAATAAAAGTGTGATGATCATCATTATTAGAGCATTGTCCCATGTGAGGAAAGGCCAATAAAAAAAGGAGATGTCCCAAAAAAATATAGAGACGGGCTAATAAAAAAAAGAGAAAGCCCCTCCAAAAAAATGAGAGAAAAGAGAGAAGGGACAATTGCTACTATCTTTTTCCACACTTGAGCTTCAAAGTAGCACCTTGTTCTTCATTGTAGAGAGTCTCATGTTTAGTCACTTTCATATACTAGTGGGAATTTTCATTATAGAACTTGGCTTGTATATTCCAACGACGGGCTTCCTCAAATGCCCTAGGTCTTCATGAGCAAGCAAGTTGGATGCACATCCACTAGTTTCTTTTGTTGAGCTTTCATACATACTTAGCTCTAGTGCATCCGTGGCATGGCAATCCCTACTCACTCACATTGATATCTATTAATGGGCATCTCCATAGCCCGTTGATACGCCTAGTCGATGTGATACTATATCCCTCCTTTTTTGTCTTCTCCACAACGACCTCTATTCCACCCATAGTGTTATATCCATGGCTCACGCTCATGTATTGTGTGAAAGTTGAAAGGTTTGAAAAGATATAGTATGAAAACAAGTGCTTGGCTGAAATCGGGGTTGTGCATAATATGAATATTTTGTGTGATGAAGAGGGAGCATAGCCAGACTATATGATTTTGTAGGGATAACTTTCTTTAGCCATAGTATTTTGAGAAGACATGATTGCTTTGTTAGTATGCTTGAAGTATTGTTATTTCTTATGTCAATATAGAATTTTATCTTGAATCTTTCAGATCTGAACATTCATGCCACAATTAAGAGAATTACATTGAAAAACTATATTAGTAAGCATTCCACATAGGGCTGGACCAAAAGCTCGAAGCTCGCGAGCTTAATGAGCGCTCGATAGTTCGGCTCGTTAAGCTCATGGCTCGCTTCTTAATGAACAGAGCCAATCATTGATTTCAGCTCGTTAAGCTTAACGAGCTTAACGAACGAGCTAACGAGTTTCACTAGTAGCTCGTTAAGCTCGTTAGTAACAACACAACACATATTTTCATCTTACCTGACAAAAATTTTGTAGCACCTCGGCCCATCCACTCAATCTAATCTACATAGGAGGAAAAAAACTTGTGCATTTGGTTTTCTAGTCACCATCTTCTTTTTAAAAAACCAAATATACATGCTTATCGTGTAAACCGTAACACATCAAAATCTGTTAACGAGTGCTCGCGAGCGCTCACGAGCTTAACGAGCTTTAAACGAACCGAGCCGAGCAGAGTTTTCTGCTCGTTAATCTTAACGAGCTTAACGAGCCGAGCCTTAATGAGCACGAGCTTAACGAGTACGAGCTTAACGAGCCGAGCAGCTCGTTAATCCACCCTTCCACATCAAAAATTCTTTCTTTATCATTTACCTACTCGAGGACGAGCATGAATTAAGCTTGGGGATGCTTGATACGTCTCCAACGTATCTACAATTTTTGATTGTTCCATGCTATTATTTATGAAGTCTTGGATGTTTAATGGGCTTTATCATACACTTTTATATCATTTTTGGGACTAACCTACTAACCCAAAGGCCCAGTCTAAATTGCTGTTTTTTTCCTGTTTCAGGGTTTTGCAGAAAAAGAATATCAAACAGAGTCCAAACGGAATGAAACCTTCGCGAGAGATATTTTTGGAGAAAATCACGCACACGGAGCTTGAGAACCACGTCAGGGGATCAAGAGGTTGCGCACGAGGGTAGGGGGCGCGCCCCCCTTCCCAGGACGCGCCCCCTGCCTCGTGGCCCCCTCGAGCATCCCCCGGTGCCCTCCTTCTTCCTATATAAGTCTACGTACCCCAGAACCTCCGTGAACAGAGAGAAAACCCTAATTCCACCGCCGTACCTTCTGTTCCCGTGAGATCCCATCTTGGAGCCTGTTCCGGAGCTCCACCGGAGGGGGGTCCATCACGGAGTCCTTCATCATCATCATCATCGCCCTCACCATGAGTTGTGAGTAGTTTACCACAGACCTTCGGGTCCATAGCTAGTATCTAGATGGTTTCTTCTCTCTCTCTGGATCTCAATACAAAGTTCTCCTCGGTCTTCGAGGATATCTATTCGATATAATCTCTTTTTGCGGTGTGTTTGTCGAGATCCGATGAATTGTGAGTTTATGATCAAGGTTATCTATGAAAGATATTTGGTTCTTCTCTGAACTTTTTATGTGTGCTCATAATATCCTTGCAAGTCTCTTCGAATTATTGGTTTGGTATGGCCTACTAGATCTATAGTTCTTGCAATGGGAGAAGTGTTTGGCTTTGGGTTCAATCTTGCGGTGTCCTTTCCCAGTGACAGTAGGGGTATCAAGGCACGTATTGTATTGTTGCCATCGAGGATAAAAAGATGGGGTTTATATCATATTGCTTGAGTTTATCCCTCTACATCATGTCATCTTGCTTAAGGTGTTACTCTGTTCTTACGAACTCAATACACTAGATGCATGCTGATAGCGGTCGATGTGTGGAGTAATAGTAGTAGATGCAGAATCGGTTCGATCTACTTGTCTCGGACGTGATGCCTATATACAATGATCATGCCTAGATAGTCTCATAATTATTTGCTTTTCTATCAATTGCTCGACAGTAATTTGTTTACCCGCCGTAGAATATCGCTATCATGAGAGAAGCCACTAGAGAACACTATGGCCCCCGGGTCTATTCTCAACATATCAATCTACATCTACTTTACTTTTATCGCTTTTATTTGCTGTTCTTATAAACCAAAAATACAAAAAATATAAACTATCATCTCTATCAGATCTCACTTTCGTAAGTGATCGTAAAGGGATTGACAACCCCTTATCGCGTTGGTTGTGAAGTTCTTATTTGTTTGTGCAGGTGCGAGGGACTCGCGCGTGGTCTCCTACTGGATTGATACCTTGGTTCTTAAAAACTGAGGAAAATACTTACGCTACTGTGTTGCATCTCCCTTTCCTCTTCGAGGGAATACAACACAAGCTCGAGAAGTAGCAATGTCTCACACCATATGATAGGTCTCACACACACACGACACAAACCAACGAAAGCAAACAAGGATCGACCAACGAAAGCAAATAAACCACGGCACAAGACACACGCAAATCCTACACTCTCTCCCTTTAGCATTGAGACACCACAAAGGGGAAAGATGACACCTAAGACATAAGTGGTAGCTCAGGCGGAAGAGATCAGTCGTCACGCGCCTCGTCAGACTCATGCTGCTCCTCCTCAGAATCAGACCACTTGTAACCCTGCTTGACAATCCACTCAGCCTCTGGAGTAATGATCTCCTCTAACCCACTAGACACATTCTCACCAAAGATCCTTAAGATCTTCTTGTCGCGCTGGCGAACCTGCTTCTGAGTCACATGAGCCTTGTATTGCCCCTTGGCCTGCATACAAAACAGAGCCTTCATCTTGCTCTTCAGCTTTTTAGCCCACGAGGGCTCAGACGATGGGGGAGCATACCCTCCAGAACTGTCCTCATCAGCTGCCTCCTCCGCAACTTCCTCCCCATCCACATCCATCTTAGATGCAGCAGCCTCTGCACGGGTAGCGGTGTTAGCCCATCGACTCTTGATGCGAAGTCTGATAGGGTCATGACGAATCCAGTGAGGGGCCTCAAACTCTTCATCATGATAGAGCTTCTCCCAAGTCTTGGTGATCAGTAAAAACAGATATGGACCGTAGATAGGCACTTTGCGGGTGAATATCGCAAAGCGGAGCTCACACCACATGACATGTGAGGTATCAAGTGGTTGAGTCTGAGCACTACGAGCCTCCTCACACATAAGCATCATGTCCACGAGGTATGAATGTACCTTGTCCTTGTCCCCAATGCGAGGAAACAGTGAGTTGCGGAAGATCCTGTGCATAATATCCAGAAAAGGGTTCATCACCCAAGTCTTCTTGCCACTAGCAAGCGTCTTCTCCACATAGTAAGGCAGCAGCCGGTCCTTGTTGGCAGACTCTTCATTGGCATGAGGGCGAGCTCCGACATGAGTGTGGAGCCCCTCATCAGCAACCTGAAGCAAATCCATGAAGTCCTTACATGTAGCAGTCATCTTCTGTCCATTGGTCATCCAAGTCATGTTGCGTTCCTCCTTAGGATGGAAGTGAACCGAAGCAAAGAACCGTGCCACAATCTCTGGGTCAAAGTCCATATCAAAAGACATGATATGCTCAATGCCAAACTGCTCCACAAGATCTAGAGCCTCAGCAAAATAGGCCCGGTGCTCCTCCTTCCTCATGTGATTCATGTCAATCTAGTGTGCATCCACATACAAGTTATGTTTGCTCTTGAGAACTCCAGTGAAGATAAGGTACTGCTGCTTGGTCCAGAACAAATCATCTCCATGGAATTGAGCCTGGGGATTCACATAGGCATTGACCTTCCTCCTAGCGATGAACTCTTGCGATGGGATCTCATCCATGCCCATTGTTGGGTCTTTGTTCTTGGTGGCAGTGGAATTGGTTCTGCGTTGTGGGGCATTGGACCCCTCAGGAACATCACCTTGGGTTCGCAGACGCTTTGACCCGATGTCATAGCTGGGATTCGAGCGACGGGCGTTGGTACCGGAGCCACCACCTATGACACAAACACAAGAACACGAAAGAAAAACCAGGGAGAATCAATGCAAAAGCCACAACAAAGCACAGGAAACATGTAGAAAAGATAATATGTATGGGCTACGAAGAAGGTGTGGATCGAACGGTAGTACTGCTTGAAGATGCGGAAGTAAATTTTTAGTGCCGCCAAGGGGGCGGTAGTACCGCACCGGAGTGGTACGGTAGTACCGCAACAGGTGCGATATTAAAAATTTACTTCCGCGTCTAGTACGGTAGTACCGCGCCAGTGGAGCGGTAGTACCGTGATGCGTAGAGTAGTAGTACCGCGGGCAACCAGCGGTAGTACCGCTCGGGGTCAGATCCGAATGCAGATCTGAACAAAGAACGCGTAGGACAGTCAAACGGTACTACGGTTGATCCCAACTCCTTTGTAGCAACATACTCACTAGCATTTCTACTGCACAACAACTCTCCTACACCCTAATCTTCCATGGATAAGGTCAACAAGAACACAAGAACAACATGCATCTCCCCAAAACCTAGAAACAAGAAAAGGGCAAAAGAAGAAGGGATTTTGGGGAGAAACCTTGATCCATGGCAAGAGGTCGAGGTGGGGAACGATCGCACCGGTCGGAATGCGAGGAGAGTGGCTGGAGACGGAGATCCGGCGAGGTCCTCCGCGCCGTTCTTGAGAGAGAGAAAGAGACGACGTGGGGGAGACGAGTTGAATGGGTATGAGGGAGTTAGAACTCCCCCTGCCCGCTTATAACCCCCACTCATTCAAAACACCGCGGTAGTACCGCGAGTCATTACGGTAGTACCACCGGGGCGGAAGTACCGCTCGCAGGGCGGTAGTACCGCTCTCCAGTGCTGGTTGCGGTAGTACCGTGACTAGTCACGGTAGTACCGCTCCCCCAAGAAAGTGCAAGTTTCGACAAGGAAGGCTTAAGCAAAGCAACAACAGACAAGAGCACACAAACACGGCAACAGGAAAGAAATACAACATACCGCTAGAACACACACGAGACAACCCTCTTGAAAGAGGTTGGTGGCTGAAGCCACCTTGTTTGAGTTATTTGGTATGGCACCGCGAAGAATTATCCTTGGGCCCATGACCAACACTCGTATTGAAGCACTCGTACCATCTATCATGGTAAACAATAAATACTTGATCGATTTATGCATAATGGGGGGAGGAGGAGTTCATTGAGAGAACAATACTCCCCCTATGTCCATGCCTACACCTAGGCAAGATAAACATGTTGAGTGGGATGAGTGTGTGCAGGGTTTCAATCCACATTGCTCAAATCCATGATATTTATCTCATGCCTTAACTCGCGAAATCTTGATTCATCCAAAGGCTTCGTGAAGATGTCTGCAAGGTTATCATGAGTGTTGACATATTGAAGCTCTATTTCTCCTCGCCGAATATGATCCCGAATGAAGTGATACCGAATCTCAATATGCTTCGTCTTGAAGTGTTGCACCGGGTTGAGAGAAATCTTGATTGCACTTTCATTGTCACACCAAAGAGGCACTTTGTCACAAGTGACACCGTAATACTCTAAAGTTTGCCTCATCCATAGAAGTTGAACACAACAACTGCCAGCTGCCACATACTCTGCTTCGGTGGACGAGAGAGACACGCAACTCTGCTTCTTGGAAGACCAACTTACCAAAGAGCCACAAAGGAATTGGCACCCTCCGGAAGTGGACTTCCTATCGACTTTGTCTCCCGCCCAATCCAAGTCAGAGAAACCAACAAGGTTGAAATTTGCTCCTCTTGGGTACCATAAGCCAAAGTTTGGGGTATGAGCCAAATATGTAAAGATTCACTTGACTGCCACAAAGTGACTTTCCTTAGGTGAGGCTTGAAATCATGCATAGATACCCACACTCAACATAATATCTGGTCTAGATGCACAAAGGTAAAGCAAGGATCCAATCATAGAACGATATACCTTTTGATCCACCGCTTTACCATTGGGATCAATGTCAAGTTGGCACTTGGTAGGCATTGGAGTAGTAGCCGGCTTGACATCACTTAGATTAAACCTCTTGAGAATGTCTTGAGTGTATTTGGCTTGTTTGATGAAGATACCTTCTCTTCTTTGCTTAATCTCAAATCCAAGGAAGTACTTCAACTCTCCCATCATGGACATCTCAAAATACATGGTCATGAGTGCATCAAACTCATCATTGAAAGCTTTGTTAGGTGAACCAAAGATAATATCGTCAACATATAGTTGGCAGACAAACAACTCCCCTTTGACCTTCTTAGTAAAAAAGAGTGGGATCGATTTTCCCAATTTCAAACCCACGATCTTGCAACAACTCGGTAAGATGCTCATACCACGCACGTGGGGCTTGTTTAAGTCCATAGAGCGCCTTATCGAGTTGATACACGTGATTGTGGAACTTAGGATCCTCAAACCCTGGGGGTTGTTTGACATACACTAACTCATTAATAGGGCCATTAAGAAACACACTTTTCACATCCATTTGTTGCAATTTAAAGTTATGATGAGAAGCATAGGCAAGAAACAAACGAATAGATTCAAGGAGAGCAACGGGAGCAAAGGTTTCACCATAGTCGATACCCTCGACTTGGGAGTAGCCTTGAGCCACCAAAAGCGCCTTGTTGTGGATGACAATGCCGTGAGTATCCTGCTTGTTCTTAAAGATCCACTTGGTTCCAATGACATTATGGTTCTCCTTTGGTCTTGGCACCAGACGCCACACTTTGTTGCCTCAAAGTTATGGAGTTCTTCATGCATGGCATTGAGCCAATCGGGGTCTTCGAGCGCCTCATAGACCTTTTGAGGTTCAACACAAGAGACAAAAGCTTGATGAGCACAATAGTTTTCTAATTGTCTATGAGTGCTTACCCCCTTTGTGATGCTTCCAAGAATATTCTCCATGCGATGCTCTCTAGAAGCGAGCCTGGAAGCAACTTTAGCAGCACGACGCTCCAATTGCTCTTCAAGTGATAATTGAGGAGGACTGAGTTGATCATCTTGAGCGTCGTTAAGAGCTTGATCTTGATCTTGAGCTTCCTCTTGATCTTGATCTTGCTCAGAGGGAAGAACTTGGCCTTGTGCATCATTTGGTGGGTCACCACCATCTTGTGGTTGATCTTCCATTTGGCCTTGTTCATCCGGTTGAGGGCCTTCACTCTGTAGTTCGGAAGCGTGTGGGTCTTGGGTTGATGATGGTTCCACTTGAGTGGAACTTTGTCCATCTCCTTCGCCCACAAGGGGTTCCTCAATAGGTAGGATGTAACCCACACCCATTCTTCTTATGGCTTGAGGAGGAATCTCATCACCTACATCACAAGTACCACTTTGCTCCACTTGGGAGCCGTTATTTTCATCAAACTCCACGTTACACGTCTCCTCAGTGAGTCCATTGGACTTGTTGAGGACACGGTAAGCATGAGAGTTTGTAGCATAACCAACAAATATGCCCTCATGAGCTCTAGATTCAAATTTAGACAAACGAGCACCTTTCTTGAGGATGAAACACTTACACCTGAACACCCGGAAGTACTTGAGATTGTGCTTGTTACCGGTAAGAATCTCATATGGAGTCTTGTTCAAGCCTTTGCGGAGATAGATCCAATTGGATGCATGACAAGCGGTGTTGATGGCTTCGGCCCAAAAGTTGTATGGAGACTTTGAATTCTGCCATCATGGTCCTTGCCACGTCCATCAATGTCCGGTTTTTTCTCTCTGCTACACCATTTTGTTGAGGGGTATAAGGTGCGGCATATTGATGTTTGATCCCCTCATCACTAAGAAACTCATCCAAGGTGTAGTTCTTGAACTCGGTGCCATTGTAACTTCGGATCATCAAGATCTTTGCCTCATGTTGATGTTGAGCTTCATTTGCAAAGTTGATGACAGTTTGTTGGGTCTAACTCTTCTTCTTGAAGAAATATACCCAAGTGTATCTTGAATAATCATCTACAATCACCAAGCAATACTTTCTACCTCCAAGACTATCAAAGGATGGAGGGCCAAAGAGATCCATGTGAAGGAGCTCTAGCGGTCTCTTTGAGTAGATGATAGTCGAGGGAGGGTGAGCCTTCTCATGTAACTTTCCTTCAATACAAGCACTGCAAGCAAGATCTTTGGCAAAGCTAACATTTGTTAGTCCACGGACATGGTCCCCCTTGAGAAGACTTTGCAAAGATCTCATATTGACATGGGCGAACCGGCGATGCCAAAGCCAACACACATCAACTTTAGCCATTAGGCAGGTCGCGGTCTCAGTGGGTTGCTCCGAGAAGTTAACCACATAGAAACCGTTCTCAACATGTGCAACATAGGCTACTTTAAGAGTCTTGCTCCACAAGAGGGCCACGGTATCAATATTAAAGAAAGTGGCAAAGCCCATGAGTGCAAGTTGATGAACAAAAAGTAAGTTGTATGCAAGGGCAACAAGCATGACTTTCTCGATTGTAAGATCATGAGAAACGACAACCTTGCCAAGCCCCAATACCTTAGACGATGAAGCATCACCCCATTTGACATTGGTGGCCATAGATGAACCTTGATGCACGTCCACCACCAAGTCTTTGCTTCCGATCATATGATTTGTGGCTCCACTATCGAGCAACCATGATCCCCCACCGGAAGCAAACTCCTACAAGAGATCAATGCTTGGATTTAGGTACCCATTTGGTAATGGGTCCTTTGAGGTTAGTAACAAGGGTCTTAGGAACACAAATAGACCATTCAATGTACTCATAAGAAGAACCAACAAATTTAGCAAAAACATGTCCATCACTAGCACGGCATAAAACATATGAAGGATTGAAGTCCCCGGCTATGTTTGATGGCATGGTAGGGTTTTTCTTGACTCCAACACTCTTCATATTGTTCTTCTTCTTAGAAGCACCCTCTCCCTCTTTCACAAAGGTTTTCTTGAGAGGAGGAGGTTGCTTGGTCTTGTCGTTCTTCTTCTTCTTGGGCTTGGGATCAAACCCAATTCCTTCCTTTGCAACAGCTTCCTTTTGATTGCTCAAAAGATCGTTGAGGTTCTTCTCACCTTGTATACATGACACAAGGCCTTTCTCAAGTTGCTTTTTCAACTTCGCATTCTCTTCAACAAGATGCACATGCTCGCAACATGGGTTAGTAACATTTGCATTATCAATCAAAACCATGCGAGGAAAGATAGCTTTCTCCTTGGTTAGCGAAACTTGTAGTTGATCATGAGACTCCTTGAGGCAAGTATGTACACCTTTCAAGACCTTGTGGGCCTTGTCAAGCGTAACAAACTCCTCATTGAGTCTAGCATGGTCAACCACAAGCTTTGCCTTCTCGGAATTGAGAAAACGAGAGACAACTAAAGCATGATCAAGATCTTTCCTTAATTTAGCATGATCATCGTTGTGTGACTCCTCAAGAGCCAAACGAAGACCACACTCTTCCTCAAGAGCATTAGAGAGATCTAATATCTCATCGGCATAGTGTTGACTATGACCCTCCATTTTAGAAATGGTCTCCTCGTGAGCCTCGATCATGTCATTGGCCTCACCGAGTTGTTCCAAGAGAGCAACGAAGTGCTTCTTGGGTTTGCCCTTGAGTTTACTCATAAAAAACTCAAATTCATTTTCTTCCTCCTCTGCCCCCTCACTCTCATCAATACAATCCGTCAATGAAGGATTAGAGGTGATGGTAGTGTTGATGTTGGGAGTTACCTTGTTTGTGGCCTTAGCCATGAAGCACTTGGCGGTGATGTTCTCATTTGGTTAGTCAAAGAGAGATGAACGTGGAGTAGTTGCAATAGCAATGGTGGCCATAGTGACCATCTCATCGTCGTCGTCGTCATCATCATCATCCTCAACATATTCTTCTTGGGCCACCAACCCTTTGGGAGGGGTCTTCTTATTGAGGTTGTTCTTGTTGGAATAAGACTTGGCCTTGTCCTTTCGGATAAGCTTGCCTCCATTGTCTTCTCTTTTCTCATATGGGAAATCTACAACAAACTGGCTCACATTTCCACAGTTGTAGCACGTCCTCACTCATTGCTTGCCCTTGTTGCCACTTGAATTGTTCCTGTTGAAGTTGGGCCTTGAGTTCTTCTTGTTGCCCCAAAATTGTCGTGATGCAAGAGCCATGTTCTCATGATAGGCATATTTGGTGTCTTCGGGGCAACTATCATCTTCATCCTCTTCATCCTCTTATTCCACACAAGCCTTGGCCTTCAAGGCCAGGTTAGGCTTCTTTGATCGTTGAGCTCGTAATACCGCATTGTCGGCGGTCTTGTCCAAGATCCTCAGCGCAACGAACTCATCCAACACTTCACTTGAAGACAAAGTATGGAAGTCCGGTCTTTGGCGAATGACGGAGGACATGGCCTTGTGATAAGGCATCATGGCCTTGAGAAACTTGCGCTTCATCCAATTGTCATCCGTGTCCTTGCTCCCATGATCTCGAAGTGAAACCGCAAGAGTGGTTAATCTCCGATAGAGTTCACGGGGATCTTCATCTTCGATCATGGCAAACTCATCGGCTTCATCTTGCACAACTTCATAGTTTGAGCATTGAATGCTTGCGCTTCCCTTGTACATGGAACCAACATGCTCCCATGCTTCCTTGGCCATGGTGAAGGGTCGAAGATGTGCAATGTCTTCGGGAGGGATAGCATCTTGAAGAATGCAAAGAACGGACTCGTTTAATTGATGATCCACAGCTTCTCTTGGAGTTAAGTTGTAGGGATCATGCGGGTAGAAACCTTGCTCAATGATTCTCCAAAGATTAGTACAACAATGGATTAAATGACGTCTAAAGCGAAACATCCAAGTAGCAAAATCATAATTTTTCACAAACTTAGGAGGAGTACCAACTGAATTTAAATGTGGAGTAGGAACGGGTCCTCCATAATGGGTAGGAGGAGCGGAGTGGGCAAAAATGCCACTCCCATTCTTAGTAACCGGGACTTGCTCACTACTAGTTTCTCCCTTGTCGGGAATAGCATCCGACACGTTGGTAGTGGGACAAGCCACTTCCAACGGTGTGGTGGATAATTTGAGTCCCTCAAGTAATTCCTTAAACATGCCTTTGACCTCGGTCGCTAGTGATTCTTTCAATGTGTCCATAGCCACATTGAACTCCTCACGAGAGACCGCGGTTCCCCCATCGGACGTAATCAAGGGCGGAGTTCCACCGGAGTGTCCCTCCATCTCGACTACATTGTCACCCATACTCTTTGGACGGTAAAGTCCTTACAAAGAGACGAGGCTCTGATACCAATTGAAAGGATCGATATGGTTTACTAGAGGGGGTGAATAGGCAACTAACAATTTTTAGCTTTTCTTAACCAAATTAACCTTAGCAACAAAGTAAGTTGTCTAGATATGCAACTAGGTGGACAACCTATAGGAAGCAACAATAACAACCACATAAGCAAGCAAGTTAAGGTATACAAAGAAAGCTTGCACAAGTAAAGGTAAGAAATAACCACAAGTGAAGCCGGTGAAGACAAGGATGTGTTATCGAAGTTCCTTCCCTTTGAGAGGAAGTATGTCTCTGTTGGAGCGGTGTGGAGGCACAATGCTCCCCAAGAAGCCACTAGGGCCATCGTATTCTCATCACGCCCTCACACAGTGCAAGGTGCCGTGATTCCACTAGTGGTGCCCTTGAAGGCCGCGACCGAACCTTTACAAACAAGGTTGGGACAATCTCCACAATCGAATTAGAGGCTCCCAATGACACCACGAAGCTTCACCACAATGGAATATGGCTCCGAGGTGACCTCAACCGTCTAGGGTGCTCAAACACCCAAGAGTAACAAGATCCGCAAGGGATTAGTGGGGGGAATCAAATTTATCTTGGTGGAAGTGTAGATCAATGCCTTCCCAAGCAATCCCTAGGAAATCAACAAGATTGATTGGCTAGGGAGAGAGATCGGGCGGAAATGGAGCTTTGAGCAACAATGGAGCTTGGGGAGGAAGAGGTGAGTCTTCTTGGGGAACAAGACTCCCTTTATATAGTGGAAGGACAAATCCAACCGTTATCCCCCAACTCTGCCCGCAAAGCACGGTACTATCGCACTTAACGTGCGGTACTACTGCACGGCCCAGCAGTACTACCGCACAGGGTGCGGCCCCTGTTGCATTAGAACAACGGGCGGTAGTACTGCCGGAGCGGTACTACCGCTCGTCCTCACGGTACTACCGCAAGGCAGGGTCAGACTGGTCGAGGAAGAGTGCAGACTAAATAAATTACGTCTGCGGCTTCTTCCGCAGAGTTACGGTCGATGCAAAAACCCGACACGATACTACCGCTTGCACGAAGCGGTACTACCGCATAGGACGCGGAAGTAAAAAATTACTTCCGCTCCTACTACCGTACTAGTTACGACGCTGGGCTGATCACACGGTACTACCGAGTCCTTGGTACGGTACTTCCGCGTAGTGCGATACTACCGTAACCCTAGAGCGATACTACCGTGGGGCCGTGCGGTACTACCGCCTTATTTGAGCGGTACTACCGCATGCCTAGCAGTGGTAGTAGTAGAACGCCACTATTTTTGTAATGACAAGGAAAAAACAGTCGGAGCTCAAGAGAAGCAAAAGAAAGGTGGTGAATGAATAGATGTGTACGTCTTGATTCCACCCAAACCTTTCCGAAGCGGACCCCCTCTTAATAGTACGGCTTTCCTATGACTCAGTTCCACCGAAAAGAAACAAAAGGAAACACCGTCTTCAATAGGATCCGAGGGGCACTTAATCGGCTTGTGCCTAGGTGTGATATATCTGAAAAGCTCAGTACACACGATTAGTCCGCAGAAGCATTGTCATCAATCACCAAAACTACTTAGGGAGAAACATGCCCTTACAATTGTGGTGGCCATGCTTACTATATACTCCTCGATTAGATTAATGTTTCCAACATCTTCTTGTGCAGTTCCACTAAAATATATGGTATCTTCAAAGAAGATCCCTGTTTGCACAAGTAGAGATAATTACGTATTACATTAAGAGTGGCATCAAATCAGTGGCCAAACAATTGCTCATTCCAGCCATAGCAATAAATTAAGATGCAAAACTATATCATTACTTGTGTCATCACAGTTCTAGTGCTTCTTTACAGCACCAGGAGTTGATTTTTGTTTTTCTTCCGCTTGTTCTTCCCCTTCATCACTTGCTTCAATAATAGACAAGCTTCGCCTTCAATGTAAGATTTGGCATGTCCATTAGGTTGCACAAGTATAGCACTAAACAATGACATTAATTTTCTGATGAAAGTGGCAAAATATAGGCCAACAGTTGTGAAATATCCTTATCTTACCTCAATGGGATATTGCGGTGCACATACAGATTGGAAGTCTTGTCTCCATTTGTGCAGTTCACTAAAATCAAGAAACATTACCGTACAAGTAGCACAACATATGAAAGCACACTGCAGAATCAAGTGAAAGAAGGCTAGTACTGACCTCTCATGACGCGGAATTCAAATAACTCACAAGAAGAAGATCTGAACCAAATTTGCCAACATGGATAGGAAGTAAGGTCTCCTCTTATGCAGTTCCACTAAGATCAAGCAATCAAGCAACGTTGTCGGTGTGACATTTTGGTTGAACTGCACAAAACACTCTTAAAACAAAAGTGTTTTGTGCCGTGCAACAAAAGGTCACAATGGCAACGAGGTGAAGTAGATAACCCTGTTTACACAGAGGTGCAAAGGAAACAACTAGTGGTCAATAACGGTGGATGACACAGAAGCCAACAAAAAGAAGCATCTACCTTATCTAAATGGGAAAGAAAGCAAGACAGTAGCATTTCTCAAACGGTGGCATTGCTTAATATTAACATAGGGATTATATTAACAATAAAATTCGTTAAACATGTAATTTGCTTTTAACTATGGCATTGCATCAATTTTCCAGCGGCATTATTAGAGGGTGCTTGTTTATAGGGACATTTTGGTGGAGGGACTAACAAAACTTCGTGTCAGTCCCATCTAAACCAAACAGGAGGGGCTTTTAGGGACTAAAAGTGGGAATTTGGGACTAAAGAAAGAAGACCCCGAGGGAGAGTCTTTTTGGGACTTCTTCCAACAGTTGCCCTTGCCACGCATCATACCTTGTCTCCATTAGTTCATTACTAGGGGTAACATGGTCTTGTAGAATGTCATTTAATAACCTCTAGTCCATGTTTAGTCCTTGGAACCAAGCAAGTAGGGACTAGAGAGTTTTTAACCAAACAAGGCCTTAGATTAACAACAACTAAAGAGTTCCATGGGACAGTGGACGCACCAGCACCATGTGCATCTACCGATGTACTGGGGTGATGCACAGTCTGTTGGAACAAAGAACAAACAACCAAGGAGCATATTTGTGTTGGCCCCAGTTTTATTATATTTAGACACCTTTCCCAGTGTGAGCGCAGCAAATCTAGTCCTACTCAAACTCTACAGCCTTGGCCCCCAAAACAAAAGATCAGTTTGTTACAGATGTGTGTACTGCGTTTGTCATTGTTTTCCCTTTTCGACCAACGTAGGTGCTGGATAGCCAGTCTGTACTAGTACTTTCCCCACTTCCTTTCCTCTATGAACCACGTCCTAGATTTATGCTATACAACTTTCCCCACTACTTTCCCCCATTCATGTCCTCTTTGAACCATGTCTTAGATTCATGTGATACAACTTTGGCCACTACTTTCCCCCTTCCTTTCCTTTTTGAACCACGTCCTAGATTCATGCTATACAACTTTTCCCACTACTTTCCCCCATCCCTTTCCTCTTTGAACCACGTCCTAGATTCATGGTATACAACTTTACCCACTACTTTCCTGTTTGATCCAACACCTAGATTCGAGTGCAGAAGCGGAAAAAGCCCACATGCAGCTAGAGAATGCATGTGGAATAAGTAAATTATACCTTAAGGTTCTTGGGGTGTGGTTCGGTGGGCGACCGGAGGCCGTTCGACCCACACTATGTACGGCAGCGAAAAAGAAGGGGTTGGGTGCCCTCCCGCGCCACCGCTGGGTGAAAGTGAATAGCTGCGCCGGTAGTGGATTCCCTCCCTCGCCAACGGTGACAGCGTTAAGCCTCCTTCCCTTCCCGACGGACTGATCCTGCCGGCTCTTTCACCAGCAGTGAGGGGAGAGAGAGAGGCCAACAAAGTCTTGTTTAGATCTGGAGAGGGTGAGAGAGTGTGAAGAGAGCAACTACAAGCAGACCAGCAGTGAGGGGAGAGAGAGAGAGGCCAACGAAGTCTTGTTTAGATCTGGAGATGGTAAGAGAGAGTGAAGAGAGCAACTACAAGCGCTGAGGCTCCAGCGTGTATATATATACTGGAGAGAGTGTGAAGAGTGCAAACCCTAGAAAACAAGCGCCGAGGCTGCAGCTTATACGTGATGAGGTGATTATACGGTCACTACGAGATCGTATAGCTCCGTATCCATCCATTTTTGACCAGTGAAAGAATCCTCCTGGAACGAATTATGCTCAAGTGTATTTATCGAACCCGAGACCTCAAGTTTGATGAGCGACCAGGCTAACCAGCTACACAACCCTCCCGTTATGTTCAACGAGAGGAAAATAACCTTTTATACATTCCTGCATTCGTGTGACAAGCATGCCGTAATTTTTTTTTTGTGTGTGGGAGTCATTGGGATTTAAATCATAATCGTGTCATGTGGCTTTGGTGGTAAGACTATCCACAGTGGTGCAGAAATAATGCAGGCTTAGTCACCTTACCTCTCTCCACGTAGTACGTTGGGTCCCACCAGTCAGAGGGTGAAACAAACAAATTAATAAGAAAAATCAAAAGCGCCAGCGGTGTATCTTACCTCACACATCTCGCTACTGCTCGGGTGAATCCTTATTATAACATGCACACAAATTTGGGCACTTGTATTTGACCTAAGTCAGTGTGCCACCGTATCTCGTATGACTCCCTCCGTCTAGGTGTAATAAGTCACGTTAGAAGATGCAGCGGGACCATGGTGCAAGCAGATTGGAGGAGAAGGAGAAACTTGACCGGTCATTCCTCCAATCAAAGCCTTGATTTCTGTCTCTAAACGAAACAATTAATCCAAACAACTAAGAAATGTCGTTTTAGCTACCATGCAGGGCCACGTATTAACTCGCATGCAAGCCGACTTTGATTTCTTGACTGATCAATGCGTAGTTGCGCTCCATGCATTGGGTTTCCGGGGAAGATTGAAAGTGCAGTATATCGACTAGAGGGGGGTGAATAGGCGATTTTTGTGAAATGCTTCAAAACATGGTAGTTTCGAAGACAAATGGTAAATCCAATCATATTTGTATGCAGCGGAAAGTAGACTACACTAGACAAGCCATAGTCAGGTATTCAATAAAGTGAAATCATGAAGACTAATAGCAGCTAGGCAGTAAGGATCAAGAGGGAAGAAGGAATGAAGCCAATCAGAATAAGTAGTCACACAGTGAAGTCAATCAGATAAGGCAGGCAGGCAATGACTTCACAATGTAAGACAGTAAGTAAAGGGAAGGAAAGGATAGAACCAGTGGCTCGGGAAGACAGTGATTTGTTAGACCAATTCCAGTTGCTGTGACAACGTGCGTCTGGTTAGGGAGGCTGAGATTCAACTCAGAAGACCGCGTCTTCACCTTATTCCCCTTGAGCTAAGGACACCTAGTCCTCGCCCAATCACTCTGGTAAGTCTTCAAGGTAGACTTCCAAACCTTCACAGACTTCGTTCACCTGCGATCCACAATGACTCTTGGATGCTCAGAACACGGCGCCTAACCGGCTGGAGGAAACACAGTCCTCAAGTGTAATAAGTCTTCAGGTCACACAGACAGAAAGACTTCAGTGATGCCTAACACTCTTTGGCTCTGGGTGTTTTGGCTTTGTCCTCGCAAGGGTCTCTCTTTCAAATGCTTCAGAGGTGGGTTGCTCTCAAACAACAAAATCCGTGTAATAACTCTAAGCAGCCACCAATTTATGGTGTAGGGGGTGGGCTATTTATAGCCACGGGGCAACCCGACCTGATTTGTCCGAAGTGACCCTGGGTCACTAAGGAACTGACACGTGTTCCAACGGTCAGATTTCAAACACTCACACGGCAGCTTTACTTGGGCTACAAGTAAAGCTGACTCATCCAGCTCTGGATAAGATTTGTTCTCATTGTCTTTGCTCGAAGATATAGGATTTGGTTGAGCATCACTTCAGTCACTCTGACTTAGTTCACTTGGACCCCACTTAACAGTACGGTGGTTCCTATGACTAACAAAGAAGAAAAGGAAACAATGAAACATCTAAGTCTTCGCGCTCCATAGTCTTCACACAATGTCTTCTCTTGTCATAGTCTTCAATAAGATTATCTTCATGTACCACCACTATTGTCAATGTCTTCATACCGTTTTAGGGGTCATCTCCGGTCGGTAAACCAAATCAATGAGGGACTACTACCTGTGTTATCCTGCAATTCTCACAAACACATTAGTCCCTCAACCATGTTTGTCATCAATACTCCAAAACCAACTAGGGGTGGCACTAGATGCACTTACAATCTCCCCCTTTTTGGTGATTGATGACAAACTGGTTGAAGTTTTCAACGGGGATAAAAAGTATGTGAAATTGTAAAGGATAAAGGTATTATCTTCGTAAGTAGCAAAAGGCTCCCCCTGAAGATGTGCATATAGTTGATTTGCCTTTGAATGCAAATGCACATGGCAGGTTGTACTTGTGGAGATCCTCTTCAACTTATGAAGACAATTCATCATGCACAATTGATATGTCGACTATAATGATATGCATAATGAGAAATGGACGTCTGCAAAAGTGACTAAGTGTGGAATATAACGTAGCACATGCGGAATTTATCATCGCATTACAGAGTACCAGAAAACGCAGCAGACGACCATCAAGTTTAAGTGTTACAACTCAAAGAACCAAATGTAGCAAAATCGAGAGTTGTAAACACTAGGCAAAATATAAAGCACCCGCCCATATGGACCCGCTTGAAGACTATCAACTCATATGCTTCTCCCCCTTTTGTCAGTAAGGACCAAAAAGGTTTGAAGACATAGAGCCTCTACTCGTTCCTAGTTGGAGCAGGAGAGGATGCGGGGTCGGCGTTGGTGTTTGGCGGTGCAGAAGTAGTTGGTGCAGTGTCGACATGCGCTAAAGTAGGAGGTGGTGAGGTAGCATCATCTTGATCATCTATCACCCTGGCGTCAATTGTTGCAGGGGAGGAGGAGTAGTCAGAGTCTTCAAGAGACGGAGTTCGACGCAGAACAACATTCCTTGGAGGAGTGTGGTCAAACTTGAATCTTTCTGTGAAGCCATCGTCTTGAAGATCCGCTTCAGCACTCAACAGAGTTAAGCTCTTCCATGACCTCCGACGGGTTTCATGAGCAACAAAGGCATTCTTGGTGGCAAGATTGCGAATGCGATTGACATCCACCAAGAGGCTTTGCATCTGACGCTTCAGCCAGTAGTGATGCTTATCTAGTTTCTTATGCAGGGCAACCAGAAGCTCTCGTTTGTTGAGAACACGAGACCGCTTCTGAGGCCTTTGGGAAATGGTGCTCTTAGTGGCTTCAGTTTCAACATGTCGAGGTAGACGAGTGCGGCCAGCCAGAGGATAAATACGAGAGACTGCTGGAACTCCTTCAATTTGCTGAGTGAAGCTCTGGTGATCAGCGTTGTGAAGACTAACAGGCTCTTTCGCAGGCTCTTGGTATATAGCTTCAGCTGACATATCAACCTCTCGCAAGAATATATGATGGTTGCGAGTAGAGGGCTGATAGGTGATAGCTGAATGAAGCTTGATGAGGCGCATGATTTATGGAGCATAGAACTTGAGACCAAACAGATCAGAGCCAGACACAGCCAACTGCCGGATGAAGAAATCTTGAGCATTGAAGCTGATGCCATTGAAGATATAGAAGACCAATGTCTTCATTGTGCCTTCAAGCTTGGCTGATGAAGAATGTCCTTTGACAGGCCATAGAGTACGCCTGATGATATGATAGATGGTGCGTGGCAGATACTCTAGGTCTTCAACAAAGAATTCCTTTGGATATTCGGCATCGCTGGGCAAAGGCTTCATCATGCTCAGCATTTGGCTCATGTTGGGCTTGCGCTTCTGGAAGATACTCTCCAAAGCTTCATTGTGCAATTGACAGCCAGGTGCATACAATTCTCCTGGGGTGGGCAGGCCAGTAATCTCAATGAGGTCAAAGGCTTTGGCTTCATGATGGACATTGCCTGTCATCCACTCAAGGACCCATGTCTTCGGATCCCTGTTGTAGCCTCGAATGTGGAGGGTTGCATAGAATTGCAGGAGTAGCTCTTCATTCCAATGCTCCTTGTCAGTCACAAAGTTGAGCAAGCCAGCATCACGGAAGCAATCAAGAGCTTCCTCCAGACAGGGTAGTCCAGCAATAGCTTCAGTGTCAAGACGCATATGAGGGAAAATGCGCCCTTGATCATAGAGTACTCTTGAGTAATAGCAGCGCTGTTGATGGCTCCAGAACCTATCTGATGATATTCTTGGCTTGGAATATGGGTTCTTGGTGCTGTCAAAGAATGTGTTGTGCGCAGTGAAGCTATTGGCGTTGAATGACCCTTGAGAGGTGGCAATACCTGGAAACCTTAGCAATCTTGGCTTAGGCTTTTGAACCTGAGGCCTGTGCTCAACATGATGGTCAAACTGAGGACCAACAACATGCGGTCCAGCAGCAGGTGGTGGAGTCAGAATGGGCCATCGGACAGTGATGAGCTCATCATCTTGGTTGTAAGCTTGCTCAATTGTATGGGGCCTTGGAGGCGGAACAGGAGCAGAGGCAATGGCTTCAGGCTGCTGATTTGCTTCAGGTGCAGCACTTGCTTCAGGCGCCATCACTTCAGGCACCACGATGACTTCAGGTGCCACATTGGCTTCAGCCATGACCACGTCATTGGCTTCAGTGTTGGTGGTGGCAGCCTCTGAATTTGTAACCTCCACTTCAGGAGTTGGAAGGTCGGACACGTTCTCCTCGAGAACAGGGGGTGTGGCAGCACGTGCTTCTTCTTCTTCGGCTGATGCAGCCGGAATATCTTCAGCCGCTTTGGCTGCAGATTCTGAGAGGTTCATAGAGGGAGCAGCTTCAGGAATAGATTGTTGCTCTTCTCCTTCTGGAACACTTGGGGTGACGACTTGAGGCCTTGGTCCTTTGCGAATCCTGCGAAATGGTGGCGACGCCTGAGGGGATGGAGGTTGTTGGGCCTCAAAGTCTTCATCTTCAAGCACCGAACTGGTGACCTGAGTTGGTTGGGGAGTTGCTGGTGTATATTGTGGGTGATCAGCCCACGAGTCATCCTGTGCAATTGGCGTCAATGGACGACCAATGCTGATGTGTTCGCTGTTCGTAAGAATAGGCGAAGATTCCACGTTGTACTCAATCTGAGGAAGGACTTCATCATCTTCAACATTGTCATGAGGACCAATGTCTTCAGCTGCGGTGGGGTCAACAGCTGGAATGTCTTCAGCCTCTGTGGGAGCAGGCTCATGGACTGTCATGCGACGTTCTTGGTGTGTAGATACGGGGCGAGCAACTGATATGGGCTCGACAAAGATGGGCTCTGTGGAAGCAGCCTTGTCCTTCTTTGTCTTGCGCTTCTTGGTGGGTGGAGCTTCATCAGTAGTTTGTTTGCGCTTGCGAGCTTCAGCTTCAGCCACCTTTGTCTTCTTGAGCTCTGAAGCAGCTGGGGTGACCTTAGGCTTCGTGCCAGTCGTGCTGGCAGGGAAGACAATGCTAGGCATTTCCTGCCTGGATTCTTCAGCATCGGGCACAAGTTGCTTCTTCTTCTTCTTGGCAGCCATCCTAGGGTTAATGCCAGGACGCCCAAGAGCCTTGCGCTTTTTAGCTTCATTATATGCTTGAACGCATTTGGCAGCCAAGGCCTTGATTCGCCCACGAGAACCTTTAGCTTCATCACGCCTCTTGCGAAAGGCTTCCTTGAGCTCATGCATCATTACTTTGAAGTTCTGAATCTCTTGGACGCTGAGCTTGTCCACATGCTTCTTGAACTGAGCCTTTTCATAATCAATCTTTTGCTTCAGCTCAACGATTTTCTGAGCAAGAGCTAGCTCAGAAGCAATGGCGCCATGGAAGGAGACGCTGAGGCCAACTGGAAGCTGCAGATCGTCGAAGCTGAGGTTGGGGGTGTCAAACCATTCATCAATGAAATTGTTGAGCACTTCCACGTCGAAGAGCGGCAAATCATTGAAGGTTTCTGCGTCTTGCTTGCTCTTGATCAATTGCTCCAGAGCATCGTCACCAAGATCTTCATCGCTCGAGAGATCAAAGGCTTCATTGGCAGTCTTCAGAACAGCGTCAGGAGTGAGAGCTGGACTGGGGTTGTGCGAGGGCTTCTTCCTTAGCTGTCTGCTCTTGGAGATGCGAGAGTGCTCCTCAGACTGCACACTTGGTGCTGGTGGAGCAGTGGCCAAAGGCTTCACTCTAGAAGCAATTGGTGGAGTGGTCTTTGAAGCCTTGGATTTCTTCTTCGTCTTGGGCTTCGGGGTTGCAGGCGCTTCATCAGAATCAGCGTCATCTGCAGGTTGATCCACATCCGCCCCTTGAACCCTGATGTGACTGATGAGGCCTTCTAGGTTGTAGAAAGGCCCAACCAGGTTTGGTTCAGCTTCGCGCATGCCATCAGCACGGGGCGCAGAGGGGCCAGGATTGAAGTCCAATCCCCAGTTCTTCTTGTTCTCTTTGGCTGAGTTCTTGGCATATTGAAGATTGCGCTTGAACAAATTGTCATCACGACACCAGAGCGGAGAAGAAGGATCGGCATCAGCAGGTTGAGGCCCTCTGACCATGCAAGGGTAGAAGCCTTGATCAATGGCTTCAGCTCGAGTCTTGGGTGGAAGATTTTTGTAGGTAATATCTTCCCATGGATGCTTGATGGCGTTCTTTTCAGCATACTCTTGGGTCACGAACCTGTACTTGAACCACTGTTCAGCCCAATATCTTCGAACCCATTGGATTCGTGTCTTCCTCTGATTATAATCCTCCTCTGGATCGGTCTTGTATATCTCACTTAGATCAGGAGGCAAATCTTTAGAGGTGTTGCCACGGCGCTGTCTGCCACCCTTCCTTACTGACTTGTTAGTTGCCATTGGTTTCAATCTGAAAGGCTTCAAACCGAATGGCTTCAACACTGGCAAATGCTTTGGTCTGCTGGTCAGACAGGAACTGGCTTCAGGAGAGTGAATGTGACGCTGCAAGAATTCTGCAAATGAATGCAGACTATGAGAACCAAGGGATTCTCCCACGGACATGTACCATTTGCATCGAGACCCAGATGGTGTTTAGCTGGCATAGGCATCGAGTACCCTTTGCAGTCTTGCATTCCAAACTTCTTCATGAAGTCTTTAAGGTACTTCTCTTGAGATATGAAGATGCCATTGCTTTGCTGACGAATTTGAAGACCAAGGAAGAACTTCAGCTCACCCATCATGGACATCTGATATTGTTCTTGCATCATGTGACCAAACTCATCACTGTATCTTTTGTCAGTGCAGCCGAAGATAATGTCGTCCACATAGATTTGGCAGACAAATAGTTCATCGTCATATCTCTTCGTGAAGAGTGTGGGATCTAGGGATCCAGGTTTGAAGCCTTTGCTCTTCAGGAAGTCTTTGAGTGTGTCATACCAAGCACGAGGCGCTTGTTTGAGGCCATACAGTGCCTTGTTGAGTTTGTATACCATATCAGGATGTTTTCGATCTTCAAAGCCAGGTGGTTGTGCAACATACACCTCTTCTTCAATCCTTCCATTGAGAAAGGCACTCTTTACATCCATTTGATACAGAAGTATGTTTTGATGATTTGCATAGGCTAGCAGTATATGAATAGCTTCAAGTCTAGCCATAGGAGCAAATGTTTCATCGAAGTCAATCCCTTCAACTTGAGTGTATCCTTGAGCAACGAGACGAGCTTTGTTTCTGACAACTTGACCATGCTCATCTTGCTTGTTGCAATAAATCCATTTTGTGCCTATTATGTTGTGCTTGCGAGGGTCAGGACGCTTGACAAGTTCCCACACGTTGTTCAGCTCAAACTGTTGAAGCTCTTCTTGCATTGCTTGAATCCATTCGGGTTCCATAAAAGCTTCAGCAACTTTCTTAGGTTCAGATATTGAGACAAAAGCAAAGTGCCCATAGAAATTTGCAAGTTGTGTTGCTCTTGAACGAGTAAGTGGACCAGGTGCATTTATGTTGTCAATTATCTTCTCAATTTGTACTTCATTTGCAACACGAGGATGAGCTGGACGAAGATTTTGCTCTTGTTGTACATTGTCATCAATAGGAGGGTTGTCTTCAGGCTGAGCATTGTCGTCAGGTTGATTTGGGGCAGAAATGATGAGTTCCTCGTCAGGTTGTGCTTCAGAAGGCATGATCTCACCGGTTCCCATTAGCTTGATAGATTCATTTGATGAAGCCTCATCTAGCACATTTGGTAGGGTCTCTCTTTGTGAACCATTCGTTTCATCAAACCGCACATCCACAGTTTCAACTACTTTATAGAGAAAGATGTTGAAGACTCTGTAGGAGTGTGAGTCCTTTCCATATCCGAGCATGAAGCCTTCATGTGCTTTTGGTGCAAACTTTGACTTGTGATGTGGATCCTTGATCCAGCACCTAGCTCCAAATACTCTGAAGTAACTTACGTTAGGCTTCTTTCCAGTGAGGAGTTCATAGGACGTTTTCTTCAGAAGCTTATGAAGATAAACACGGTTGATGATATGGCATGCAGTATCAATAGCTTCGGGCCAGAACCTTCTTGGTGTCTTGTATTCATCAAGCATCGTTCGAGCCATCTCAATTAGAGTTCTGTTCTTGCGCTCAACGATGCCATTCTGCTGAGGTGTGTACGGGGCTGAGAACTCATGAGTGATCCCCATTGTATCCAGATAAAGATCAAGGCCGGTGTTCTTGAACTCAGTGCCATTGTCACTTCTTATATGCTTGATCTTGACGCCATAGTTGTTCATGGCACGATTCGCGAAGCGTCTGAAGACATCTTGCACTTCAGTCTTGTAGAGTATTATGTGCACCCATGTGTATCTTGAATAATCATCAACAATGACGAAGCCATAGAGACAAGCTGTGGTAGAGAACGTGGAGTAGTGAGTAGGGCCAAATAAGTCCATGTGAAGCAGCTCGAAGGGTTTGGATGTCGTCATGATTGTCTTCGAGGGATGCTTGGCCCTAGTCATCTTCCCAGCTTCACAGGCACCACATAGATGATCTTTCTTGAACTTGACGTCCTCGATGCCTACGACGTGCTTCTTCTTTGCGAGAGTGTGCAAGTTCCTCATGCCGGCATGTCCTAGCCTCCGATGCCAGAGTCGGCACTCTGAAGCTTTTGCTAGAAGACATACGGCCACCTGCGGTCCAGCTGAGAAAACTACCATATACATATCACCTTTTTTGTATCCTTCAAATACTAAAGACTTGTCAGATTCCATTAGTACAAGGCAACGGAATTTTCCAAATATCACAATCATGTTTAAGTCACAAAGCATTGAGACACACATTAAGTTGAAACCAAGAGATTCAACAAGCATGACTTTATCCATGTGTTGATCCCTTGAGATTGCAACTCTACCTAGACCCAATACTTTGCTTTTACCAGTATCAGCAAATGTGATGTGACTCTTGTTAGATGGACGTAAGGTTGAGTCCATGAGAAGACTTCGATCTCCAGTCATATGATTTGTGCATCCGCTGTCCATAATCCATTCCGAAGACTTTGGTGTCACTCCCTACAATGCAGTTAGGAGGATAGGCTTCACCAAAAGCCATTGTGAAGCATAAACATTTGACGTACAAGTGGATTATGAAAGCTTAGATCCAAGTTAGAACTGATAAGATGATTAGCAAGTGATTCATGAACAGAATGAGCAGTAAATCATTTGGGCACTTGATCTTGTGCCCTACAAGTGTTTTAGGTCCCCAGCAATAGCATCAGACGCCTTTGATTTTCGGCTGGAGACCTTTCCCTCTAAGAGAAAGTTAGTTCTTCTTAACCACCCACATCTTCAGGGGTGGCTTAGAAGCAATGAGTCTAAGAGAAGCATCTGAGAATTTTGGCTTTGGAGCCCTAGCAAATAATCTCGCAGGAGGAGAATAATACTCATAAGAATAAGTAGAAAAATTCTTTGTTTTATGAATATAGCGGTTTGAAGAAACACGCTCATATTCATGGATCTGAGTATGGTTTCCCTGCAAAACATTGGCGTTAGGGTGACTCAGGTGAGTCCTTTGTCTGTATGAAGCCTTAGGACCATATGAAGCCTTTGGTCTGGGGTTTGTCTTCTTCCCAAGAGGTGTCATGATAATATTTGCTGGAAGTTTCTCAAGACAACCTTTGGGTACCCAGATCTTCTTCATAAGGGGGCATGTTCCTGCAGTTAGTACCAATGTACCTGGCAAACACTTCACCATTTTGATTCTTAAACAGTTTATAGTTTGCATCAAAGGATTCATCAATGATAATAGGATTAGCACAAGTGAAGCCAGATAGGGTAGATGGATCCACTAACGGTTCCTTTGCAGCAACCCATGTGGTTTTGGGATACTGCTCAGGCTTCCAGTATGAACCATCAACATTCATTTTCCTGTCGAACCCAACACCCTCTTTTCTAGGGTTTCGGTTCAGTATCTGCTTTTTGAGGACATCACATAGAGTCTAATGCCCTTTGAGGCTTTTGTACATCCCTGTTTCAAGAAAAGTCTTCAACCTAGCATTTTCATCAGCAATAGTAGTGGTATCCTCAGCAGAGGGGTTAGTTACCACATCAGTAGTTGAAGATATTGCAACAGTGGCAGCAATAGAACATTCAGCAATAGATGTAGCGTTATCACGCTCAATGCATTTTAGACATGGTGGTTCAAACTCTTCCTGAGTGGAGCTGATCAGTTGTGCGCGGAGTGACTCATTTTCTTTTTGAAGATCTTCATGAGCCGCTTTCAATTTCTCAAGTTCTCGCTTCCTTTGAAGGTAATCGTGGGAAAGCTTTTCATGAGTTTTTGAGAGTGATTCATAAAGACCTTCAAGTTCCTCGTACTTAACATGAAGATTTTTTATGTCTTGAATTAAGGACTGAGACCGGGTCATTTCTGCGTCCAACAGGTCATCGCTTTTGTCTAACAGTTTTTGAATATGTTCCATGGCTTTCTGTTGTTCAGTGGCAATTTTAGTAAGTGTTTTGTAGCTAGGTTTTGATTCACAATCAGAGTCATCTTCACTAGATGTTTGAAAGTAAGCATCACGTGATTTTACCTTGGCACCGCGTGCCATGAAGCAGTAGGTGGGAGTAGAGTCGTTGTCCTCATCATCAATGTTGGGGACGGGGCCATTGTCTTCAGTGTTGAAGATGGACTTGGCAACGTAGGCAGTGGCTAGAGCCAGACTTGCAGCACCAGAATCAGACTCCTCCTCAGACTCCACCTCCGCTTCTTTAGAAGCAGACTCCTCCTCTGAATCCATCTCCTTGCCAACAAATGCACGAGCCTTGCCAGATGAATTCTTCTTGTGTGATGAATACTTTGATGGAGACTTGGAAGAAGACTTTGAGTATTTCTTCTTTTTCTTGTCATCATAATCATATTCCTTGCTCTTCTTCTTCTTCTCATTGTCCCACCGAGGACACTCAGAGATGTAGTGACCAGGTTTCTTGCACTTATGACATGTTCTCTTCTTGTAGTCATGGGTAGAAGCTTCATCATTTCTTGAGCTGGATCGTGAAGACTTTCTGAAGCCTTTCTTCCTAGTGAATTTCTGGAACTTCTTCACAAGCATGGCAAGCTCATTTCCAATGTCTTCAGGATCATCAGAACTGCAGTCGGATTCTTCTTCAGATGAAGAAACATCCTTTGCCTTTAAGGCGCGAGATCGGCCATAGTTGGGACCATAGATGTCACGTTTCTCAGATAGCTGGAACTCATGTGTGTTGAGCCTCTCAAGTATGTCAGACGGATCGAGAGTCTTGAAGTTAGGGCGTTCTTGAATCATCAGGGCAAGGATATCAAATGAGTTGTCGAGTGATCTCAGGAGGGTCTTGACGATTTCATGCTTGGTGACTCAGTGGCGCCAAGTGCCTGAAGCTCATTTGTGATGTCAGTGAGACGATCGAATGTGTGCTGAACATTCTCATTGTCATGTCTCTTGAAGCGATTGAAGAGATTGCGAAGGACACTGATCCTTTGATCTCTCTGGGTTGACACGCCTTCGTTGACCTTTGAGAGCCAGTCCCAGACTTCCTTTGACGTTTCCAGGGCACTTACACGACCATACTATCCTTTGGTCAAATGACCACAGATGATGTTCTTGGCCATTGAATCTAGTTGAACGTGCCTCTTGACATCAGCACGGGTGATACCTTCACCAGTCTTGGGAACGTCGTTCTTGACGACAAACCAGAGGTCCACGTCAATGGCTTCAAGGTGCATGCGCATCTTGTTCTTCCAGTAGGGATATTCGGTGCCATCGAAGACGGGGCACGTAGCGGAGACTTTGATTATCCCTGCAGTCGAGATAGCTAAAACTCCAGGTGGTTAAAATGAATCACACAGAACAAGGGAGTACCTTGCTCTCATACCAATTGAAAGTGTAGTATATCGACTAGAGGGGGGTGAATAGGCGATTTTTTTGAAATGCTTCAAAACATGGTAGTTTCGAGGACAAAGGGTAAATCCAATCCTATTTGTATGCAGCGGAAAGTAGACTACACTAGACAAGCCATAGTCACGTATTCAATAAAGTGAAAGCATGAAGACTAATAGCAGCTAGGCAGTAAGGATCAAGAGGGAAGAAGGAATGAAGCCAATCAGAACAAGTGGTCACACAGTGAAGTCAATCAAATAAGGCAGGCAGGCAATGACTTCACAACGTAAGACAGTAAGTAAAGGGGAGGAAAGGATAGAACCAGTTGCTCGGGAAGACAGTGATTTGTTAGACCAGTTCCAGTTGCTGTGACAACTATATGTCTGGTTAGGGAGGCTGAGATTCAACTCAGAAGACCACGTCTTCACCTTATTCCCCTTGAGCTAAGGACACCTAGTCCTCGCCCAATCACTCTGGTAAGTCTTCAAGGTAGACTTCCAAACCTTCACAGACTACGTTCACCGGCGATCCACAATGACTCTTGGATGCTCAGAACGCGACACCTAACCGGCTGGAGGAAACACAGTCCTCAAGTGTAATAAGTCTTCAGGTCACACAGACAGAAAGACTTCAGTGATGCCTAACACTCTTTGGCTCTGTGTGTTTTGGCTTTGTCCTCGCAAGGATCTCTCTTTCAAATGCTTTGGAGGTGGGTTGCTCTCAAACAACAAAAGCCGTGTAATAACTCTGAGCAGCCACCAATTTATGGTGCAGGGGTGGGCTATTTATAGCCACTGGGCAACCCGACCTGATTTGTCCGAAGTGACCCTGGGTCACTAAGGAACTGACACGTGTTCCAACGGTCAGATTTCAAAAAATCACAAGACAGCTTTACTTGGGCTACAAGTAAAGCTGACTCATCCAGCTCTGGATAAGATTTGTTCTCATTGTCTTCACTCGAAGATATAGGATTTGGTTGAGCATCACTTCAGTCACTCTGACTTAGTTCACTTGGACCCCACTTAACAGTACGGTGGTTCATATGACTCAACAAAGAAGAAAAGGAAACAATGAAACATCTAAGTCTTCGCGCTCCATAGTCTTCACACAATGCCTTCTCTTGTCATAGTCTTCAATAAGATTATCTTCATGTACCACCATTGTTGTCAATGTCTTCATACCTTTTTAGGGGTCATCTCCGGTTGGTAAATCGAATCAATGATGGACTACTACCTGTGTTATCCTGCAATTCTCACAAACACATTAGTCCCTCAACCAGGTTTGTCGTTAATACTCCAAAACCAACTAGGGGTGGCACTAGATGCACTTACAGAGATAACAAGGCAGAGTAAGGAGCGTTTGGTTACATTGCTTAGGTTGGTCATAGTGGTGAGTAACTTGGACTAGTACAACATGCATATGTTTCTAATCTATGTTACAACTACGCGAAGTTTGCCGTCGGAAGCGAGATGATCTAGCTCTCCTGAGCTAGCAAGGTTTTTCTAGCCCACTCAAGCTAGCTGGCCCACAAAAGCTAAAATATTTTAACAGTTCCAAACGCCTAACCTTGCCCGGCTATGCTATAAGTTGTTCTTGATAAGGATCCAAACGCTCCCTGAGTAACAACACTCGCTAGCAACGAGGCTAGGAGGGGATTGAGATGCGAAGTTAATGGACGGCCCCTAAACATTTTGGGAATATCTGATTTCCGTAGGATGACTTAACACCTAGATGGAGGGATTACTACTCCCCAGTCCAAGTTTGATGGAATATTCGTCACATCTTCTCTTCTTGTACGTACTCCATTTATATCTCACTTCCTGTGGCTTCGCACTCGCACGATTTTCCTATTCTATGAACCTATGTGTGCGTGTGCGTGTGTGTGTTTAACAACATGTGTGTGTTAGAGAGAGCGACATATCGACCTACTCCTACAGAGAGATGGTGTGTAGTGTACGATTTTAGCCGCAAGAGTCGTGCATCCTCTCATTTCCGGGCGTCCGGTAGGGACAGGCGGACAGCTGCCACGCCCGCTCCTGACCAACCTGGCCCACCCAAAACCCCTCCATCGCCCGCCTGCGCTTCCCGCCCGAAACGGTCAGCGCCGCTCCAAAGAATCGGTGCCGCATTCATGCCCGGGCAGAGCGAACGCGACCTCTCACTAGCGTCTGCGTTGAAGGGAGAAGCAGATTCAAGAGTGATGGTTGCTTCGTCCGTCCAACTTACTGCTGGGTCTATGTGATTTGACGGCTCATTGGTCATTATTACTGAGGTGGAAGGACTGCTGGATGTCCCACGCTTTTGGCGAAACAAGGTACTACTATATTACAACTTTCAACATTCTTACGGCAGAGCAGTGCAAGAGCAGTGAAAACACGCAGGCTCAGTGATTACATGGCTCACCTCACACTATCACCATATTTTCTGGATCACCTCACACTATCACCATATTTTCTGGATACCGTGCGACACCTAACTCTTTACATAGTACTCCCTTCATTCCTAAATATAAGTCTTTGTAGAGATTCCACTAGGTGGACTACATACGGAACAAAATGAATGAATCTACACTTAAAATGCATCTATATACATCTGTATGTGGTTCATGGTGAAATCTCTACAAAGACTTATATTTAGGAACGAAGGAAGTACTTGTATAGTACATACTGTAATTTATCAGCGAGATAGTACAATGCTATGAAGCTTCTAGCTTCTGTTACATGTATCTTGCGTCCAAGGTTGCCCGTTGCAACATTTCATCAAATACAAAGGAGACTAACATGCATGCTATTGCATCTCAATGATTGACACATCATAGCAAATATGTACTCCCTCCGTTCCAAAATAAGTGTCTCAACTTTATGCTACATACGGAGCAAAATGAGTGAATCTACACTCTAAAATACGTCTATATACATCAGTGTTTGGAGTATGTACTAGTAGTTCATATTGAAATCTACTAAAGAACATATATATTCCAAACAATATGATAATCTCTCTAACCAAGGTAGTAGGGACGAGGAGTAAACGGAGGGAGTAGTAAAATTTTCTCCTCATCATGCGAGCCACCGCGCGCGTGGGCGAGGGAGCGTGCGTAAGGCATAGTAAGCAAGATTCACCTCAACCTACGAGTCACCACGCCCGTAAGCGGAGGAGACGGCGTACTAAGCAAGCTTCTCCTCGTTCTGTGAGTTGACGGGACACATCAAAAGTACTCCAGTGTTGTAATGCCCAGGATGGAGTTGAAGGATCTCCTAAGGAGAAGAAATGATGGTTTTAATTAACTCATTCTTGACAACTTGTGAATCATGAAACATGAAGGGAAATTATCAAGAATGACAAAACACCATCTCAAAGATAAGGTAGAAAGGATTGCAATTGGAAGCATGATGAAGAATGCTTGAGTTCCAACAAGAATCTTGATGAAGACTTCGAGGATGAATTAAATGATGATGAACCACCCTGAGAACTCCGGTAATGAAAGCATGAGAAGTGAAAGAAGAAAAGAATATGAATCAAGGACTGCGATGAATTAGATGGAGCTTGGAATGATATAATTGAAATAACTTGTAGCTCTGGAAAACAAGATGAACAGCTTAGAACCAAGAATATGATATGATGAACAAGCTCGAGACAAAAGAATTAAATCACTTAGAAGGAATAAGAATAAGAATTATGTTATGCATCTCCTTCACCAATTTAAATTGATGACAACCAAGGATTTGGCATACTACTTATTCTCGTTGGGAAGGAATTAAAGAGAGATCTAGCACAAGCTCGGATAATATTCAACAAGGCACCGGTAGGATTATGAAAAGAACAAATGAATTAAAACAATAACAACAGAAGGGTAAACTTGAAAGAACCACCGTAAAAAATATGGACACGAACGAAGAGACATCAATGAAGAATAGTTGGAGGACGAAGTTGAAAACTGAGAACGAAGAAATATTCTGAATGATGGCCTTCGGAGGAACACAAGGAAAAGAATTCATGAAATGCTCCGGACGGGTATGAAAAGAATTCCTCACAAACGGAACAATAATGAGGATGGCATGAAGCTAGAACCACGAATCTCCAAGAGAACGGGCCAAGATTTAAGAGAAACACTTCTTCGGTCTCCAAATGCTGAGAATGAAGACGAGAAATGCCATGAAGAATTGTTGAGCACTCCGGAATGAAAAATTAAAAAGGTTGAACCAATGATGAAAAGAATTTGAAAGCGATCTTGGAGAAGGCATGTGACTGATGGAAATCATTCTTACGTCACACTTGAAAAGAATTTGAGTATGCTCCAGAAAATAGAAGAGTCAGGTAAGATCCTTGGAAAGACCTGTGGGTTAGGGCCCACTTAAGAAATCACCGTTGGAAAGATTGCTTAAGGATATTGCACCGGTTGAATTAAATGGCTTGAAAGATAGCAACCTCAAAATAGCTTGAACGGATTAAGAGTGGAAACATGAATCTTGAGCACTCCGGATATGAATAGCAAGAGGAGAATGATTAATTGGTGCACCGGAATAAGAAAGCATTGTGAAATGAGGAAAATGATAAGATCAACACCGAAATCTTGAATTACATCCACCGGCAGGATTTGAGAACAAAAGAATGATGAACTTGAAGCTTCTTGAGCATCTTCACGATAAATCACCGGATAAGAACATTGAAGGAAAAGAATGAGGAACATCACATGAATAAAATGGATATTTCATTAAGAATTTCTGGCTCAATGCAGAAAAGGGTGGGAGGGTGGGGAAACAAAGACAACTTGAGATGAACAAAAAGGACACCGGTTGAAAACAATTTAACATGAAGATCTTGATGGTCAAGAAGGACTAGCACTCCCATAGAAATATGAGAACACCGATTAAGAAAGGTATGGAATCAACATTTGACATCGAAGCAACTCGAATACCAGAATCAAAACAAAAACAAAGGATAGATATGCAACATGATCTTCACAATATCATCCGAACAGAGAATTGAACGAATGAATTCCACAGGTACATCAACTC
>LR738716.1:130869820-130881099 GCA_902687465.1 Secale cereale
GGGGGGGGCTACAGGGATGGCCGGGGCGGCGGCGGACCGGCGGTGGGGAGTGTTTTCGGGGCGGGCGGGGCAGCGCACCGCCGGCCGCGGGCGGCGGGGGGCGTCTGTTTGGCCGGTGGTGGCTGGCAACTCAGGGGGTGGAGGTTGAAGATGAACTGCAGGCCCTTGATTTCGTATCCAACGGCTGCAAAATCGACTGATCAGAGATGAAAAAGTCAGTCGACTGACTTGTAGCCTCACCTCTAGTGCGTTCAGTTTCGACAGTAAAATTTAGTTTCGACGGCAAAATTCAGTTTCGACAGTTAAGTTCAGTTTCGACAGTTAAATTTAGTTTCGATAGTTAAGTTCAGAGATGAGCGGCTGATGTATACATCTAGCACTTTGTGGTTATGTATTTTACGTCATCTATTGGAGATGCTATTAGAATTCCACTCAGGTTAATGTTGTCTCTCTTGTCCTGCTTCAGCCTTGGCGTCGTACAACTCATCGGAGCTGCTCCAATGATGAAACCCTCCATCACAGCGGAGCAGTACCTCGGGCTCCATCTCTAGACGCTTAAGATCTTCTTCCCCTCCTCCGTCAGCCAAGTCAGTTGGAGCATCCTCACCGGCCAACCCAATCACGCTGAGATCGGCATGGCTTCGCCAAAGAGGTTGTACACTTCTTATGGTTTGACTTAATATCACCATGCTTCTTTGCATCCAGTAATCTTCCAATTCTTGTGAACCAAACACCCAGATTGGCAGAAATCATGTGTTTTTAAATTCTCTGTTTTGCACGTGCATTCCTTTCCTATTCCTGTCTATTTCCTATCCTTGCATTGTTAGAATCCTCAAATTCAAACAAGCCCTTACACAATTATTTCTGTTATAGATATGTGTCAAAGAAAACCTTGTGTGGTTTGTCCTGCTCCTCCGGTGATGTGTTCCACCCCTGCTCAGCTGCTCCAACAATGGAAGGGTTCACCACAGCATGGATCCGCTCTCCAGACTATCTTTCGCCGCCTCAGATCTTCTTCCCCGCCGCCGGCAGCCACGACAACTGCATTACCATCATCAACTGAGCAAATGACCTTGATGATTACACGGGTCCGCAAGAAAGGTCGCACTCTTTCGTGTCTGCTTATGTTATGCATCACTTAATATGATGACATGCTACTTTATCGTCGTGTTCACCTATTAGACTCCGACTCAGGTCCAAACTTATGCTGAAACTTGAGTTTTTAAATGGTTGTGGGGTACATATTGGGGCAGCAATCAGTTCTATATGTCAACTATCTGGTTAATCTCGGGTGTCTACTATGAGTTTCATGTTGGGTGCAAACAAACATTAAAGGAGCCATTATCTGTATGTAACATCCCAAAATTTCAATATGGAATGTTATACATAGGTCATATTGCATATCATATTTTATTGCATTCGTGTGTTGCGATCCTCGAAATTCTAAGCAACTCAAGGACCCACGGAGAGAGTTGGGGATTTTATCGTTTTCGTATTTGAGTTCTCTCAAATACCGGTACGAGGATCACTTTAGTTTTAATTGTTTTTATCTCCGTAAATATTTCATAACAAAATATATGAGCGGAGATAATATGACTTCCCCAAAACAAAAGAAATATTGGAGGAAAATGTTAAAATCAATTTTGGTATTTTATTTGGATTTTTTGCAATTTTATTCGCATAGGAAAAATATGTGTTTTTCAAAATTGCATTTAGGTCTGGGAAAAATGTTCACTTTCTCCTAAATATTACTAGAGGACGGTGAAATTTTATTTCAGAATTTTTCGAGACCGTTTAGTTTTTTTTTCACCTGTTTTGCCGCGTCAGGACTCTTTTGTAAAAAAAAGAGGGAACCGACCTACCGGGCCGTGTCCGGCTAGGACTCCGCCCGGTCGGCCCCTTTAAAAGGCCGAGGCCCAGCCCCCCCATCGCCTCAGCTCACGCCGCCCCCTAACCCTAACCCTAGCACGCCGCTGCCGCCGCCGGACACCGGACCGCCGCCTCGCCGGAGCCCCGCCGCCGCCGCCGGTTTTCCTCGGAAAATCGATCGGTTTTTTAGAACCCTAGATCTTTTTTTCGGTTTTCTGTCGGTTTAGTTAAATAGCGGACGTTCGTTTTAACGAACGTTGTTCGTCCGTTAGTCACAAACAACGAACGTTCATTCGTTAGCCTGTTCGTCAGTTTTTCTTTTTCAGGGTTTTTCCGCGATTATTTTCGATCGTGATTTCTGCCCTGATCTTCGTTTTAGTTTATCTTTTCGCTCGTATGTCGGAATCAGGCGATTCAAGCGCCTAGATCTTTGCCTCGAAACCCTCTTTCCGTTTAACCAACTTGAACAAGGTTTTGGTACAGTAAAATTTGACTTTAGTTCAATCTAGTAAATGGACCTTGTTTCTTTCGTAGTTTGAGTTTCATTGCTCCGTTTGATTTGATTCTTTTTGCCAAGCGGAGTTCTTCAGTTGAACTTTCTAGTTAGATCTTCTTATTTGAGTTAAACCAGCATATTCATCGACAGGAGCACCAGATGTGCGCATGCATGATAGATTTGAAGAAGGCATTAACCAGGAATTCGGAGCTAGAAGAGGAACTCAAGTCTACACGTGACGGATACGAGGAGGAGATGACAATACTTGTGTAGAAGAATGATGACCTGACAAGGAAGCTAGGAGTATTCATGGGAGATCCAGCGCCAGGAGGAGGAGAAGAAGAAGAACCCCAGGAGATTCGTTCTGAGGACTACATCATCATCGACGACACCGACTCAGACCCCAATGATATGATGATGACTATGAAGATGAAGCTAGAGCAGATATCATGGAATCTTCCGCTGATCAAAATTTCTAGATGACCACCCTATGACTAGTAGTTTTCCCCCATAGAGTAGAATTTAGAGCACTTTTGTAACGTTAGTTAGACTTTTGTATGCCCTTGTTTGAAATTGATTGGAGTGATATGATTGTGTTTGTCTCATGTGCATATGGGTAGTGAATTCCTCCCCCCTAGACCTCATTTCTATTCTAATCTCTTCCCTAAACCCATCAGATGCCTCCGAGACATGAGCCCGAATTGCAGTTTCCCCCTGAGCTCACTCAGTTGATCCAGCAGCAGAACACTTTGATGCAACTTCTTGTCCAGAACAACAAGAACAATCAGAACAACAACAACAACAACAACAACAACCCTCCACCGCCACTGCCAGTTGACAACCTAACCCGTTTTCTAAGGTTAAAGCCGCCAGTGTTTTCTAGTAGCATTGAGCCAATAGTTACTGATGACTGGTACGCAAGATTGGAAGGGATTTGACCACTGCAAATTGCACGGATGGTGAGAAGGTGCGTTTTGTCGCACATCAATTGGCTGGACCAGCAGCAGCATGGTGGGAGAAGTACACTGCCACTTTTCCTATAGCCAATGTCACCTGGGATCAGTTTCAGCAAGCCTTTCGCACCGCCCATGTCTCAACTGGAGCCATGAGCATGAAGAAGCGTGAGTTTTGCAACTTGCGCCAAGGGAATCGAGCTGTGGCTCAGTACGTAGATGAGTTTAGTACTCTATCTCACTATGCCCCTGACGATGTGGCCACAAATGCCGCGAAGCAGGAGATGTTTATGGAAGGGTTGAATGATGAGATGAGCATACAGTTGATGGTGGCAACATTCAACAACTACCAGGAGTTGGTAAACAAGGCTCTTATGATTGAAGGGAAGCAGCAGTAGATTGAGAGCCGCAAGAGGAAGTATGGACAAGGAAAGAATAATTCTGGAGCCCAGCAGAAGCCCCGTTTCACCCTGAACTTGGGAGGATACACCCATAACCATGGAAGCCACACCCATACTGGAGGGAGTTCTCATAACCACAATGGCTCCAAGAATGGGAATGGGAACGGAGCAAGCAATAATCAGAACCGCTCTACCCCATCCACCCCTCCAAGAGGGATTTAGGTCACATTACATGTTTCAAGTGCGGGAAGAATGGACATTACGCCACGGAGTGCCCTGAAGTGAAGAATGGTAACGGCAATGGAAGCACTGGGAAGAAGCCCAACCCTTTCAACAAGGGACAAGTGAACCACGTGAACGTGGAGGAGGTTGAAGAGCAGCCTGATGCTGTTGTCGGTAAGTTTTTGGTTAAGTCATTTACCGCAATAGTTCTTTTCGATACTGGTGCATCGCATTCATACATTTCATGGGGATTCATGAATAGATATAAGTTGCCCACCCAAGTACTTAAGACCCCCATGTTAGTAAGTTCCCTAGGACCAGAGTATATGGCAAGTCAAGGATGTTTTCAAGTGCCATTGACCATTGGACGTCATGTTTTCCCCTCAGACTTGATAATTTTGGAGTCACAAGGATTGGATGTGATACTGATGGGCCTCTAACCCCTCGTTGGTTACCCCAAGTGGAAGGAGTGAGTTGCAGTGTTGTGGAAGTTTTTCCCTTAGCAAAGATGCCAAGGATCGAATCCCCAGAGACTCCTAGGTTCAACAAGTAGGTGTCAACTGCTAACGGCGCCAGATATTAGCAATCAACGTGGACCTGCACACAGATACAAATAACTTTGCTCCCAACGAGTACAGAGAGGTTGTCAATCCCTCCGGCCTTGTAGTTCACAAAGGATTAAACGCAAATGATAGTAGTGATAGATAATGTTTGCAATAGTAAGTAAAGGCGAAAAGTAAATAGCGGATGTGATCAATGATGGTAATATGGACCGGAGTCTCATGATGTTCACTAGTGATGTCTCTCTCCCAAAAGACGATAAAACATCTATGTGAGGTAAACGAATTATAGCTGGGCAATTGACAGGACCACGAACGCAAACCAATGCTGACTACATTGCAAGAAAGGTTGAGGTTCAAAGCATGGGCGGTACGCCAAAGTAAGTCGACCGAAATCCATCAATATCTACTACTAATCATCCACCTTGAGATATCTATCCAGAACATCTCACTGGTATTAAGTTGCGAGACCCACCCATAGTGTAAACTCAAAGCAACAGACACCTGCATTAAAAGAACTTTGCGTAATGTAAACAATCCTTGCACCCGCGGGCACAAGCACCGTTGTTTTCCCCCTTGTGGCAACAGCACATCCCCTAGACTCATGTTTCTGTCACTCAAGCTAGTCATCGAGGGGCATGAACCCACAATCAAGCATAACGTTCCCTCTTGGAGTCACTACGTATTACTTGGCCAAAGCAATAAATAACAACGGAGAACATGCAAGAATTACTTATGAACATAAATATAAAAGAGGTAGATCAAATATATTACTCAATCACAATCTGAACATAATCTCATAATCCATCGGATCCCAGCAAACTCATAATAGCAACAGCATAAGGATTACATATGTGCCTCGATCATGTAGGGCAGCTCACGAGGACTAATTAGTGAAGCACAAGAACGGGAGGAGAACATCACATAGCTACTGGTCATGGACTCATGGTCCAAAGGAGACTACTCACAACTCATCCGGGAGGCGTCCATGGTGGTGGAGAAGCTCCCGATGATGATCCTCCCCTCCGGCAAGGTGCCGGGAAGAGTTCTCCTGGTGCTCCCGATCTTGCAAGCGGCGGCGGCGGCGGAACAGAGATGAGATCGCGAAAAAGAGTTCCCGTCCCGAGGGTTTCGAAGGACGCTCTAAATATATGCCAAAGGGGGGCACCAGACGGGGCTCGGGGGGCCCAGGCCCCCCCCCCGGCGCGGCCCAGGGGGGGCGCGCCGCCAGGGCGCCTGGGGCCCTGGTGCCCCCCCCCCCGGCTGTACTTAGGGCGCAAGGTAGCTTCTGGAACGCTGATTTTTTATATAATTTTTCTGGATTTTTCCTGACAGTTCTCGTAATGTGAAAACCTGAAATACAAAAATAACCGAAAACAGAAACTGGCACTAGGGTGCACTGGATTAGTAGGTTAGTCCAAATATGATCAAAAGTGTATGGAAGTGTATAAATATCATAGCAATATCACCCAAAAGTGGCATGGAGCAAGCAGAAATTATAGATACGTTTTGGACGTATCAACATCCCCAAGCTTAATTCCTGCTCGTCCTCGAGTAGGTAAATGATAACAAGAATAATTTCTGTGGTGACATGCTATTAACCATATAGGACTTTTTATAGTCATATGACAAAAGCTTACTGAGACAATGATTCTATAGTAATTAAGTTGCCTCATGAGAAAATCACAAAGGACTGAAAGTTTTACAATATGAAACTGAAACATCAAAAAGATTTGCAATGAACATGATGTGCAAATATGATAAAGTGATATCTAGCTTGCCCCCTTTAGTGAAGCAAAACATAAATGCAGGGGCACCTTCAAGGTTTAAGTGATGACTAGATACAATGATTTCAAAATGAACGATATCACAATCATGCAAAAGACAATGCTACTTTGGAACAATGCACATTACACTTAGAATGACAATCATGCTCTCAGTAGTTGGTGCTTGAAGAAAGAAGGTGGAGACTCAAAAAGTAAAAGAATGGTTATGTGCTTGAGCTTTTTATTTTGAAAACATAGAAGCAATTTTGTCAACGGTAGTAGTACTTCATATGTGTCATGCATAAGACATCCTATAAGTTGCAAGCCTCATGCATCGAATACCAATAGTGCTCGCACCTTGTCCTAATTAGCTCGGATTTCCATGGGTTATCATTGCATTACATATGTTTCAACCAAGTGTCACAAAGGGGTACCTCTATGCCACCTGTACAAAGGTCCAAGGAGATAAATCGCATTTGATTTCTCGTTTTTGATAGATCTCAACTTGAGGACATCCATACCGGGACAACATAGAAAATAGATGATGGACTCCTCTTTAATGCTTAAGCATATTCTCATAAGAGATTGAGGATTAATGTCCAAGCTAAAACTTCCACCATGATACATGGCTTTGGTTGGCGGCCCAATGTTCTTCTCTAACAATATGCATACTCATTCAACCCATGACAAATCACCCTTACTTCAGACAAGACGAACATGCATAGCAACTCACATGATATTCAACAAAAGTGTGACAGTTGATGGCGTCCCCAGAAACATGGTTACCGCTCAGCAAGCAACTTATGAGAAATAAGATACATAAGTCACATATTCTTTACCATAATAGTTTTTAAGCTACTTTCCCATGAGCTATGTATTGCAAAGTTAGTCTGCTTAGTACAGGTGGAGGTTAGCAAAAGACTGGGAGCGACCAACTAAGAGAGCAATGACAGTCATAATCATGCAGAGCGACAAAGCAACATTGAATCAGGCATGGTAGTTATATCGCTACTCAGAAATAAAAGATCATCAAGGCTTGACAGACTTTCTTTACAGTCTTAAATATGCGTGAGCATACGCCAAGTCAATCAAAATAAATTCTCGAAGGAAGATATTACTAAACCATACCACATCATCGGCAAACAAATCAAGTTGGTATTCCAATAACACATTGGGAATCCCCCAGCTATTTGAGACTAACCACAAGAAAACATGAATTACTAAGCGCCATTATGCAAGTAGCATCTTTATCATAGACATATCAACCAATGCAATGGAAGAAAACTCTCTTAATACGACAAGCATGATAATTAAAGAGAGTTCAAGCAACCAACTAAACAAAAGCTCTTTGAAAAGATAAGCATGAATACTAAGAGCAGAGCATGATAGTAGCTATTAAAAGACGAAGAACACACACAACAAAGATAGACATGAAAATTCTATGTTATGTTCTAGGTAGAAGTGGAGCGTGTTTCTCTCCCACATAAAGAACGCTGAGTTCCGACTCGTTATGAAAAACTAAAAAGGAAACTAAAAGCAAGACGCTCCAAGCATAGCACTTAACACATGAAGTGATAAAAATATAGCGGAACGAAAGACGAACTGATAATGTTGATGGAGAAGGGGATGCACGGGGGCATCCCCAAGCTTAGACGCTTGAGTCTCCTTGAATATTTCTTGGGGGTGCACGGGGGCATCCCCAAGCTTGAGCGCTTGACACTCCTGAATCTTTTTATCATCTTCCCTCGCACACTTGAAAACTCCCTTCATACATAACTCATCATAATCTGATTAGCGAGGTTAGTACCCTTAATAAAATAATTGTTCCTTGCTGGAAATAAAGATATTCTTGAAGGTCTACTGTTTCTCAAGATTGCCAAACTGTTTTTGCAAAGAAAAAGCAAGCTCTTGGTTTGCAAAATGAAGGAAAGGCAAAACAGGACAGAATATGTGAAAAACAGAACAACAGGTAGTAATTGATTTGTTCGGGGTACTTCTGCAACTCAAATCAAAAAACTCAGAACAGACGCACGAAAGACAATTATATAGAGAACGCTGTCGAAAACATTCAGACTAAAAAGATGATCTGGTGATTTTATACGAATTTTTCTATCCAAGGACAGAATCTGTTTCCTGGACAGCACCTCACAACTTTTGAACTTTCTAGCAATCAGAGGCTATACTTGGCACAAATATGAAAAGCAAAGATACAATGATGATGCTACTGTAGTAAACAACATCAAGACACAACAAAAGCAAAATATAAAAATTTATTCATTTGGGCTGCCTCCCAAAAGCGCTTTCTTTTATGCCTTTAAGCTAGGCATAATGCATATAGATCAAGTTTTATCAAGAGTAAAAGAATAGCTAGCCCGTACAACGGACTCAAAAGGTAACTTGATCTTCTTACGAGGGAAGTGTTCCATCCCTTTCTTGAGAGGAAACTGAAATTTTATATTACCCTCTTTTATGTCAATGATAGCACCAACGGTGCACAAAAAGGGACGTCCCAAAATAATTGGACAAGAAGGATCACATTCAATATCCATAATAGTAAAATCAACGGGAACATAATTATCATTGACAACGATAAGAACATCGTCGATCCTCCCCAAAGGTTTCTTTATGGAAGAATCAACGAGACGAACACCAAAAGAACAAGAATCATAAGGTTTCAATTTAAGCATATCATATATTCTTTTGGGCATAATAGAGGTACTAGCTCCAACATCACATAATGCATAGCAAGAGAAGTCATTCAACTTAATTTTTATCATAGGATCCCAACCATCTTCTAGCTTTCTAGGTATGGAGGCTTCTACTCTAAGTTTCTCCTCCCTAGCTTTGATGAGAGCATTAGTGATATGCTCTGTGAAGGCAAGGTTAAGCGTGCTAGTGCGGGGATCTCTAGACATCTTGTGAAGGAAATCAATAACTTCGGTAAGAGTGCAATTATCAAAATCAAGGTTACGAGCATCAAGTAAAGTGGTAGTGGTGTCCTTTAGGTTCACTTGTTTGGTAGTTTCTATAGTCATAGCATCACCATTAATAGGTCCAATGGGACCAGGAGTACATTGGGTGCTAAGAGTTTGAACATCCTCAACAACTTGGATAGTAGCAACAGTGTGGTGGGTAGGAAGGCTCTTAACTCTATCTTCTTCCTCCCTTTCTCTAGCCCATCTCTCTTTAAGTTTAGCCATCATCCTAATGTTTTCATTAATTCGCACTTGAATAGCATTTATAGGAGTGACTTCCCTCTCCTCAAGAGGAGGAGTTTTAATTTTTAGCAATTTTACCTCATTGGCTAAATGGTCTACCTTAAAAAGAAAGATCATCTAGTTTGTTTAGTTTTTCTTCTACACTATTATTAAAAGCTTTTTGGGTAGTGATGAAATATTTAAGCATAATCTCTAGTTCAGTAGTGGAGTTCCTGGTGCTAGGATAAGTATTGTTGTTCCCATAAGAATTAGAGGGGAACGGTCTAGGATTGCTACCAAAGTTGCTCCTATAAGCATTGTTGTTAAAATTGTTTCTAGAGATAAAGTTCACATCTACTTGTTCTTGAGCAATCAAAGAATTTAAAGGAACATCGCGAGGATCAACAGAAGATTGCTTCGAAAGTAGAGACATGGTCAAGTCAACCTTTTCATTTAAGGAGGAAATCTCCTCGACAGAGTTTACCTTCCTACCTGTTGGAGCGCGTTCGGTGTGCCATTGGGAATAGTTGGTCATCATCTCATCGAGAAGCTTTGTGGCAGCACCAAGTGTAGTTGACATAAAAGTTCCTCCCGCGGCCGAATCTAACAAGTTCCGCGAGGTAAAGTTCAAGCCTGCATAAAAAGTTTGGATAACCATCCAAGTAGTCAAACCATGAGTAGGACAGTTCTTGATAAGAGATTTCATACGTTCCCAAGCTTGGGCAACGTGTTCATTATCCAATTGTTTAAAATTCATTATGTTACTTCTAAGTTGGATAATTTTAGCAGGTGGATAGTATTTTTGATAAAAGCATCTTTGCACTTGTCCCATGAATCTATGCTATTTCTAGGCAAAGACTGAAACCAAATTTTAGCTCCTCCTCTCAAGGAGAAAGGAAAAAGCTTAAGCTTAACAATATTACCATCTATTTCTTGGTACTTTTGCATATCACAAAGTTCAACAAAGTTGTTTAAGTGTAAAGCAGCATCATCTCCAGCACCGGGGAATTGAACTTTCATGACTAAGTTCAGTAAAGCAGGTTTAATTTCATATGAAGGTGCTGAAGTGGCAGGTGTAGTGATAGGTGTGCTGATAAAGTCATCGTTGTTGTGACTAGTGAAGTCACACAACTTGGTGTTCTCGGTGGAACCCATAGTAGCAAGCAAGCAAGATAACTATTTTTGTGATTTTCGATAAAAGGTACTAAAGCAAAAACTGAAAGGTAAACTAACAAGACTAAAAAGCAAAGGTAAAAGATAGCGTGCAACTCCCCTATCCTGAAGAGTGGAGTCCTCGGCAATGGCGCCAGAAAAACTCCTTGATGGGCCTCTAACCCCTCGTTGGTTACCCCAAGTGGAAGGTGTGAGATGCAGTGTTGTGGAAGTTTTTCCCTTCGCAAAGATGCCAAGGATCGAATCCCCAGAGACTCCTAGGTTCAACAAGTAGGTGTCAACTGCTAACGGCGCCAGATATTAGCAATCAACGTGGACCTGCACACAGATACAAATAACTTTGCTCCCAACGAGTACAGAGAGGTTGTCAATCCCTCCGGCCTTGTAGTTCACAAAGGATTAAACGCAAATGATAGTAGTGATAGATAATGTTTGCAATAGTAAGTAAAAGCGAAAAGTAAATAGTGGATGTGATCAATGATGGTAATATGGACCGGAGTCTCATGATGTTCACTAGTGATGTCTCTCTCCCAAAAGACGATAAAACAGCTATGTGAGGTAAACGAATTACAGCTGGGCAATTGACAGGACCACGAACGCAAACCAATGCTGACTACATTGCAAGAAAGGTTGAGGTTCAAA
>LR738716.1:130888420-130917773 GCA_902687465.1 Secale cereale
GGCAGGGTTATGTTGCTCATATCGTGTGTATGGTATCTTGCATTGCTATGTCATTTGCTTGGTTTAGACATGATTTGTGTGAATGCCACCTGTTTAGTGTCTAATTACCATATATGTGAATTATGCAATGCCATCTTTTTGCAAGACATTATATATGTGAATTATGCAATGCTATCTTGTTGCAAGGCATTATATATGTGAATTATGCAATGCCATGTTGTTTAGCCAAGCGTCATATATGTGAATTATATCATGCCGTCCTTTTTTTGTATTTCTCATTGCTTTTGTCAACAATGTTTGTATATTCAACTGCTCTTCCTGTGCATCATCCATTTGAATTGGTGATAGAGGAATCTGGAGTGAAAACAAGGTCTTCAGAGCAGACAATGCTACCTGGTGAAGCAGATATGTTGCTGGTTACAGATAGCTCTTTAGAGGAGGATTCAGAGGCAGATGACCAGTCCTATTATCCCCCTGAGGTGTATGCTCAAACTTGGCAGGGTTATATTACTCATATCATGCATATGTTGTATTGCAATGCTTAGTTTTTACATAATATACACGATATTGAATGTCATCTCCTTAGTTGACACATCATATATGCGATTGCCCTCTGCTCACTTCCTTAGTATATAAATCATATATTTGAATTATATCATGCCATGATGTTTACATAGACATCATGTATCTGAATTATGGCATGCCAACCCATTTTCTAAAGACATAATATAGTTATATCATCTCATCTTGTTCACACAGTCATCATATTTTGAATTATGTCATTCTATCCGTGAATTATCATGCCATCATGTTTCCATCGACGGCATGTTTGTGATTTATGGCATGCCAACCACTTTAATAGACACATCGTATAGCTATATCATGTCATCTTGTTTACATAGTCATCATATTTTGAAGTATGTCATTCTATCCTGTTTAATTAGTCATCATACATGTGAAATTGTGTCATGTTATCCTGTTTAATTAGCCATCATATATTTGAAATTATGTCCTGCTATTCTGTTTGGGTAGACAACATAAATGTGAATTATTTCATGCCCTGTTTTCTTCCCTACTATCCATTGCACCTATCTATCTTACAATGTCTGTACATTCAATTACTTTTCTTGTTTATCAGCCATTTCAATTGGAGGGGGTGAGGCAGTATCTGTGGGAGTAAAAACACGGTCTCCAGAAAAGATCGTGCTACCTGTCGATGGAGATAGAACCACGGTTGTAATTTCCCAAGAACCAGCCCCACCACACATAACCCAGACTCACGCAGATTGTACCCCTACCCAGTTGGACAGAGAACCAGCTACACCCCTTCTAACCCCAACGGCCCAACCCCAGCAGATAGTAACCCAGTTCCCGTTGACACAACACCGGCTCCACCACATAGCACCCAAAAACGAGTAGTTAGTAAGGCAACTGCAGTGCCCAAAGCACGAGGACCACCACTCCGAACCCGAAGTCAACGCTTAAAGAAGAAGAAGAATTGTTCTCAGGTCAGGTTCCATAGCTATGGTTCATACTACTTTGCTCTTGCATCACTGTTTTTACTCATACCAACTAATTTCAAATTTGAAGGATGCAATTGAAACTCCAATGGCACAACAGGTATGTTTTAAACCTGTTTCTTTAATGTTTGCTGTTGTAACTTGCTCTATGTTGATTTCAGTTTAAAATGAATAAACAGTTATGTTCTCATGCCATGCACATTACAAGTGTTGTTATTGTTGTGTAGTTTCCCACACTTATATTTTTGTCTATGCTGCTTTGTCTTAAATAGATATGATTCGAACTGTATCTATCTTGATTTGGCAACATAAACTAGAATGATATAGACCATACAGTGACCATACTACATAGATATATGTTTGTTTCATGTTGTTATCCTGTCCAGCTTACTACTGAATTGGTTTACCAAAATGAGTTTCATATACTACATTGTAAACCTGTGATGTGTTTGTTTGTTTCTCCTTTAGAACGCGGATAAAATATTGGAGAAGAGTACCCCATTATGCAATGGTAAAGGAAGTAATGCAGATCAGGTTCAAGATAGTGAGACATCCCTGTTGTTCTCCAAGGAAGCTAATAAAAACTATATTGAAGAGACTGAGACAACCCCAAAGTCCTGTCTTGATCTAGTGTTCGAGTTACTGGCTACTACTGCTGGCAGCAGCTCTTCGAACTCGCTGCCTGAATCAGTTCAGCTTCTTGAGTCTCAACTTCAAGTTGAAAGACATCAATCAGATGTTATGCGACAGGAAGCCGAAGGATTGAGGAAGTCCCTGTAGAATTCAGATGCATACTTTCTGGTGCAACATCAAGTGCTGGAGGATTTAAGCGCGAGACAAGAGAAAGTTAATAAGCTTGCTAAGCATCTTGCCAGCATTATGGGTACCCATGATATTGTTTCTTGAGCTCTTCTGAAGTGGTTTTAGTTCTGGACTTGTTTTGCTGCGGCGTTTATATGCTGCTTTGTTCCCTATATTTGCACTTGTGGCGAACTTTGATGCCGAGTGGATGTAATATGTGTAATAGCCGTGATAGTCTTGTTTATTTGTTTTCTTATAGTCAGTGCAGTTCTTTTTCCGTGGTTTGCTAGTGGCCGAAATAACCTATTTTTAAAAAAAACTAGGCCACATTAACAATGGGCTACATATTTACTGTAGTTAAAATGGGCCTCCTACGGGCCGTAGAAACAATGGGCCTTCTAAGGGACGTAGAAACAATGGGCCTTCTTTCATTCCAAAAAACAACGACCCTTATACGTGGCGTAGAAACAATGGGCCTTATACGGGCTATAGACACAATGGGCCTTCTTTCATTCAAAAAAAACAATGACCCTTCTACGTGGCGTAGAAACAATGGGCCTTATACGGGCTATAGACACAATGGGACTTCTATGGGTCGTATCATCAATGGGCCTTCTACGGGTCGTATGATTGGTTGGCCAAACATGGGCCAATAACAGACCACATTATGGCCGTAAATGGGCTAGAGTTGAAATCGTCCGTTCATGGGCCGACCATAACGGGCCATCGTTAATCGGCCGTAATTTGATGACGCTATGAAAACGGCCCAATGTACTAACGGGTAGAGAGGGCCTAATGGATATCCAGTGGGTATGGATATCCATCGGGTTTGGACATGGACACAATTTTTCACCCATGGATTTTTTTTCATGTGCGGGCAAAAACTGTCTTCATGGATATGGACATGGATTTGATATTGTTCAACCCGATCCAAACCCGACCCATTGCCATCCTTACCTATGATACGTCGACACGTGGCACGGCCCGATAGAGGCCCATTCCTGTGAAAAGGCCGGCCCGTTTGACTTGGTCAAAAGTGGCAGGCCGGCCCACGGCAAGCCTGTTAACGACATGTCCGCATGTAGCCCATTTACAGCCCGCTAACCCAGGGCCCATTTACGGCCTATCCGAATTAGGCCCAGTAGCGTCATCTGGGCCGTCCAATATAATTCCAGCCCGTTTTAACTTCCGGCCCATATATGGCCCATGACATCTTTCGGCCCATATGAGGCCCTTATTACTCTCGGCCCATTAACGACCGTGGTAAAATTGACCCATAATGAACAGTGTATCAATCTATACCCATTAACGGCCCATGGTAAAACTGGCCCATAATGAACAGTGTATCACTTTATACCCATTAACGGCCCATTATTCCGTTGGGCCGTTTCCATCCCATGTTATCTTTCGGCCTTCTCGGGGCCCATTTATTCTTGGGCTCATTTCCACATTCGTTTACTTACGGCCCGTTAATGTCATTTTCTGCTTGTGGGCCAAATTCAGCCCGTGGTTACAGTCGGCCCGTTTGTGGCCCGTTAGTAAGGATGGCAATTTTATCCATGGACATGGATATCCATGGATATCCGACCCGAATGGATAGGGTTTGGATATGCTTTTGTGTCCATGGGCAGCGCCCAAACCCGACCCGATTACTCGTGGGTAAGGAAATGGATATAATCTTGTACCCGTGGGTATATCCAAACCCGACCCGATAGTATGACTTAATGGGAAAAATCTGCTATCCCTACCCCGCAGTCACATGTCCCACTACAATTTTACACTTTGTTATCCAAAACATCCAAAAGGAATTACATAATCCCCGTCATAACTTTTATTAGTTGACATTCAATCCCCTCTGTAACATACCCAACGCCATTCCCTTATTTGTATCTCCTTGTTAAATGACTCGTCATTCTCATCTGTTAGAAAAATACTAAATGATCTTATGTTGTTAGTGGGCGTTGATTTACCATAAGTGAAGCCTAGCCTGCCACAACGTGAAGAATGGAAGAGCTTATGTTAACATTGTGTTATGTCTTATTTATATTCATAGGCGCTTTGGGTCCAATGAGTGGATGACATCTGTGCCAACGGTGAGCCAACACGTGTTTCCTCCAGCTAATGATGATTTTACACGTGGAAAATCCCCATTGGTCGGGGTTGTTAATGGGTTATCGGATCCAAAATCGGACCCGATAGCTTAACGGTGTTTCGTTACGGTGGATGCCACGTGTCGGTCAACCTTGACGAAAGCACTTCTGTGACGCGCGATTTATCGTCATGGAAGTGGACACTTCCGTGATGATAACTTTGGTAATGTCATGGAACACTTCTACGACATCATAGGTATGACTATCTTGATTCTGTCATAAATTTGTCATGGATGTACATGCATGACAGAAAACGTGACCTACTGTGACAAACACGTATCATCACGGAAGTGTATTTTTGCGTAGTATAAGGACCCATGTTCAGTTTGCTAGCTACTGCCTTTCCTTAACAAATTCTAGTGAATTGTGCTAGCTACTTTTACCATGCAATCTTCTGCTCTAGAGTATTGATACGTCCAAAACGTATCTATAATTTCTGCTTGCTCCATGCCACTTTTGGGTGATATTGCTATGATATTCATAAACTTCCATACACTTTTGATCACATTTGGACTAACTTACTAATCCAGTGCACCCCAGTGCCAGTTTCTGTTTTCGGCTGTTTTTGTATTTTAGGTTTTCACGTTTCGAGAACTGCCCAGAAAAATCCAGAAAAATTATATAAAAAATCAGCGATCCGGAAACAACACTGCGTCCGAAGGGCAGCCTGGGGGGGCCAGAGGGGCTCCAGGCTCCCTGTGGGCGCGCCCCCACTGGGCCGCGCCGGGGGGGCGCCTGGGCCCCCCAAGACTCCCCCGGTGCCCTACTTTGGCATATATTTAAAGGACCTTCCGAAACCCTCAGAACAGGAACTCTTTTCGCGATCCCATCTCTGTTCCGCCGCCGCCGCCGCTTCCAAGATCGGGAGCACCAGGAGAACTCTTCCCGGCACCCTGCCGGAGGGGAGGATCACCACCGAGAGCTTCTCCACCACCATGGACGCCTCCCGGATGACTCGTGAGTAGTCTCCCTTGGACCATGAGTCCATGACCAGTAGCTATGTGATGTTCTCCTCCCGTTCTTGTGCTTCACTAATTAGTCCTCGTGAGCTGCCCTACATGATCGAGGCACCTATGTAATCCTTATGTTGTTGCTATGTTGAGTTTGCTGGGATCCGATGGATTATGAGATTATGTTCAGATTGATCTTGAGTAATATATTTGCTTCACCTCTTTATATTTTAGTTCATAAGTAATTCTTGCATGTTCTCCGTTGTTACTTATTGCTTTGGCCGAGTAGTAGGTAGTGACTCCAAGAGGGAACGTTATGCTTGATTGTGGGTTCATGCCCCTCGATGACTAGCTTGAGTGACAGAAACATGAGTCTAGGGGATGTGCTGTTGCCACAAGGGGGAAAACAACGGTGCTTGTGCCCGCGGGTGCAAGGATTGTTTACTTTACGCAGAGTTCTTTTAGTGCAGTTGTCTGTTGCATTGAGTTTACACTATGGGTGGGACTCGCAACTTAATACCAGCGAGATGTTCTGGATAGATATCTCAAGGTGGATGATTAGTAGTAGATATTGATGGATTTCGGTCTACTTACTTTGGCGTACCGCCCATGCTTTGAACCTCAACCTTTCTTGCAATGTAGTCAGCATTGGTTTGCGTTCGTGGTCCTGTCAATTGCCCAGCTGTAATTTGTTTACCTCACATAGCTGTTTTATCGTCTTTTGGGAGAGAGACATCACTAGTGAACATCATGAGACTCCGGTCCATATTACCATCATTGATCACATCCACTATTTACTTTTCGCTATTTTACTTACTACTGCAAAAACTATCTATCACTACTATCATTGCTTTTAACCCTTTGTGAACTACAAGGCCAGAGGGATTTACAACCTCTCTGTACTCGTTGGGAGCAAAGTTATTTGTATCTGTGTGCAGGTCCACGTTGATTGCTAATTGCGCCGTTAGCAGTTGACACCTACTTGTTGAACCTAGGAGTCTCTGGGGATTCGATCCTTGGCATCTTTGCTAGGGGAAAACACTTCTACTTACTGCATCTTACACCTTCCACTTGGGGTAACCAACGAGGGGTTCGAGGCCCATCAAGGAGTATCTTCTGGCGCCGTTGCCGGGGACTCCACTCTTCAGGATAGGGGAGTTGCATGCTATCTTTTACCTTTGCTTTTTAGTCTTGTTAGTTTACCTTTCATTTTTGCTTTAGTTCCTTTTATCGAAAATCACAAAAATAGTTATCTTGCTTGCTTGCTGCTATGGGTTCTACCAAAAGCACTAAATGGGAGGAGTACACCCCTACTTCCATTGCCCCACTTATCACTGACGGGACTTACAAAAAAAAATAAACCTTGTGATTATACTAGTTTTGACGGAGAGTTATGCCCATGGCATGGTCTTCCAGGAAAAAAGTATGAGCCTCAGTTTAAAATTGCTCCTAAGCTTCCCCAAACTTGGGAAGATGTTCAAACTCTTATAATAGAGAGCGAATTAAACAAAGAGGATGACACTACAATTCTGCCCACTAATGATAAAATTGATTTTGATAATTGTAGTATTTCAGAAGTTGTCACCTTTCTACAAGGAATGGCTAAAGATCCCAACACTAGCACGCTTAATCTTGCCTTCACAGAGCATGTCACTAATGCTCTCATCAAAGCTAGGGAGGAGAAACTTAGAGTAGAAGCCTCCATACCTAGAAAGCTAGAAGATGGTTGGGATTCTATGATTAAAATTAAGATAAATAACTTCTCATGCTTTGCTTTATGTGATATTGTAGCTAGTACTTCCATTATGCCCAAAAGACTATATGATATGCTTAAATTAAAATCTTTTGATTCTTGTTCTTTTGGTAATGCTCTCGTTGATTCTTCCATAAATAAACCTTTGGGGAGGATCGACGATGTTCTTATTGTTGTCAATGATAATTATGTGCTCGTTGATTTTACTATCATGGATATTGAATGTGATCCTTCATGTCCAATTATTTTGGGACGTCCCTTTTTGCGCACCGTTGGTGATGTCATTGACATGAAAGAGGGTAATATAAAATTTCAGTTTCCTCTCAAGAAAGGGATGGAACACTTCCCTCGAAAGAAGATCAAGTTACCTTTTGAGTCCGTTGTACGGGCTAGCTATTCTTTTACTCTTGATAAAACTTGATCTATGCATTATGCCTAGCTTAAAGGCATAAAAGAAAACGCTTTTGGGAGGCAGCCCACATGAATAAATTTTTTTTTGTTGTGTCTCTATGTTGTTTACTGCTGTAGCATCATCATTGTATCTTTGCTTTTCATATTTGTGCCAAGTATAGCCTCCGATTGCTAGAAAGTTCAAAAGTTGTGAGGTGCTGTCCAGGAAACAGATTCTGTCCTTGGATAGAAAAATTCGTATAAAATCACCAGGTCATCTTTTTGGTCTGAATTTTTTCGACAGCATTCTCTATATAATTGTCTTTCGTGCGTCAGTTCTGAGTTTTATGATTTGAGTTGCAGAAGTATCCCGAACAGATCAATTACTGCCTGCTGTTCTGTTTTTCACAGATTCTGTCCTGTTTTGCCTTACCTTCACTTTGCAAATTAAGAACTTGCTTTTTCTTTGCAAAAACCTTTTGGCAATCTCGAGAAACAGTAGAACTTCAAGAATATCCTTATTTCCAGCAAGGTATAATTATTTTATTAAGGGTACTAACCTCGCTAATCAGATTATGATGAGTTGTGTATGAAGGGAGTTTTCAAGTGTGCGAGGGAAGATGATAAAAAGATTCAGGAGTGTCAAGCGCTCAAGCTTGGGGATGCCCCCGTGCACCCCCAAGAAATATTCAAGGAGACTCAAGCATCTAAGCTTGGGGATGCCCCCCGTGCATCCCCTTCTCCATCAACACTATCAGTTCGTCTTTCGTTTCGCTATATTTTTATCACTTCATGTGTTATGTGCTATGCTTGGAGCGTCTTGCTTTTAGTTTTCTTTTTAGTTTTTCATAACGAGTCGGAACCCAGCATTCCTTTATGTGGGAGAGAAACACGCTCCACCTCTACCTAGAACATTACATAGAATTTTCATGTCTATCTATGTTGTGTGTGTTCTTTGTCTTTTAATAGCTACTATCATACTCTGCTCTTAGTATTCATGCTTATCTTTTCAAGAGCTTTTATTTAGTTGGTTGCTTGAACTCTCTTTAATTACCATGCTCACCTTATTAAGAGAGTTTGCTTCCGTTGCATGGGTTAATGTGTCTATGATAAAAATGCTACTTTCATGATGGTGCTTAGTAGTTCAGGTTTTCTTTTGGTTAATCTCAAATAGCTGGGGGGTTCCCAATGTGTTATTGGAGTACCAACTTGGTTTGTTTGCCTATGATGTGGTATGGTTTAGTAATATCTTCCTTCGAGAATTTATTTTGATTGACTTGGCGTATGCTCACGCATATTCAAGACTGTGAAGAAAGTCTGTCAAGCCTTGATGATCTTTTATTCCTGAGTAGCAATATAACTACCATGCCTGATTCAATATTGCTTTGTCGCTCTGCATGATTATGACCGTCATTGCTCTCTTAGTTGGTCGCTCCCAGTCTTTTGCTAACCTCCACCTGCACTAAGCGAACTAACCATGCAATACATAGCTCATGGGAAAGTAGCCTAAAAACTATTGTGGTAAAGAATATGTTGCTTATGTATCTTATTTCTTACAAGTTGCTTGCTGAGCGGTAACCATGTTTCTGGGGACGCCATCAACTGTCACACTTTTGTTGAATATCATGTGAGTTGCTATGCATGTTCGTCTTGTCTGAAGTAAGGGTGATTTACCGTGGGTTGAATTAATATGCATATTGTTAGAGAAGAACATTGGGCCGCCAACCAAAGCCATGCATCATGGTGGAAGTTTTAGCTTGGACCTTAATCCTCAATCTCTTATGAGAATATGCTTATGCATTAAAGAGGAGTCCATCATCTATTTTCTATGTTGTCCTGGTATGGATGTCCTCAAGTTGAGATCTATCAAAAACGAGAAATCAAATGCGATTTATCTCCTTGGACCTTTGTACAGGTGGCATAGAGGTATCCCTTTGTGACGCTTGGTTAAAACATATGCAATGCAATGATAACCCATGGGGATCCGAGCTAATTAGGACAAGGAGCGAGCACTATTGGTATTCGATGCATTAGGCTTGCAACTTATAGGATGTTTTATACATGACACATGTGAAGTACTACTACCGTTGACACAATTGCTTCCATGTTTTCAAAATAAAAAGCTTTAGCACTTAACCTTTCTTTTACCTTTATGTTGAAGCACCAACTACTGAGAGCATGATTGTCATTTTGAGTATAATGTGCATTGTCCCAAAGTAGCATTGTCTTTTGCATGATTGTGATATCGTTTATTCTGAAATGATTGTATCTAGTCATCACTTAAACCTTGAAGGTGCCCTTGCATTTATGTTTTGCATCACTAAAGGGGGCAGGCTAGATATCACTTTATCATATTTGCACATCATGTTCATTGCAAATCTTTTTGATGTTTCAGTTTCATATTGTAAAACTTTCAGTCATTTGTGATTTTCTCTTGAGACAACTTAATTACTTTAGAATCATTGTCTCAGTAAGCTTTTGTCATATGACTATGAGAAAGTCCTATATGGTTAATAGCATGTCACCTCAGAAATTATTCTTGTTATCATTTACCTACTCGAGGACGAGCAGGAATTAAGCTTGGGGATGTTGATACGTCCAAAACGTATCTATAATTTTTGCTTGCTCCATGCCACTTTTGGGTGATATTGCTATGATATTCATACACTTCCATACACTTTTGATCACATTTGGACTAACTTACTAATCCAGTGCACCCCAGTGCCAGTTTCTGTTTTCGGCTGTTTTTGTATTTCAGGTTTTCACGTTTCGAGAACTGCCCAGAAAAATCCAGAAAAATTATATAAAAAATCAGCTATCCGGAAACAACACTGCGTCCGAAGGGCAGCCTGGGGGGCCACAGGGGCTCCAGGCTCCCTGTGGGCGCGCCCCCCCTGGGCCGCGCCGGGGGGGCGCCTGGGCCCCCCGAGACTCCCCCGGTGCCCTACTTTGGCATATATTTAAAGGACCCTCCGAAACCCTCAGAACAGGAACTCTTTTCGCGATCCCATCTCTGTTCCGCCGCCGCCGCCGCTTCCAAGATCGGGAGCACCAGGAGAACTCTTCCCGGCACCCTGCCGGAGGGGAGGATCACCACCGGGAGCTTCTCCACCACCATGGACGCCTCCCGGATGACTCATGAGTAGTCTCCCTTGGACCATGAGTCCATGACCAGTAGCTATGTGATGTTCTCCTCCCGTTCTTGTGCTTCACTAATTAGTCCTCGTGAGCTGCCCTACATGATCGAGGCACCTATGTAATCCTTATGTTGTTGCTATGTTGAGTTTGCTGGGATCCGATGGATTATGAGATTATGTTCAGATTGATCTTGAGTAATATATTTGATTTACCTCTTTTATATTTTTGTTCATAAGTAATTCTTGCATGTTCTCCGTTGTTATTTATTGCTTTGGCCGAGTAATAGGTAGTGACTCCAAGAGGGAACGTTATGCTCGATTGTGGGTTCATGCCCCTCGATGACTAGCTTGAGTGACAGAAACATGAGTCTAGGGGATGTGCTGTTGCCACAAGGGGGAAAACAACGGTGCTTGTGCCCGCGGGTGCAAGGATTGTTTACTTTACGCAAAGTTCTTTTAGTGCAGTTGTCTGTTGCATTGAGTTTACACTATGGGTGGGACTCGCAACTTAATACCAGCGAGATGTTCTGGATAGATATCTCAAGGTGGATGATTAGTAGTAGATATTGATGGATTTCGGTCTACTTACTTTGGCGTACCGCCCATGCTTTGAACCTCAACCTTTCTTGCAATGTAGTCAGCATTGGTTTGCGTTCGCGGTCCTGTCAATTGCCCAGCTGTAATTTGTTTACCTCACATAGCTGTTTTATCGTCTTTTGGGAGAGAGACATCACTAGTGAACATCATGAGACTCCGGTCCATATTACCATCATTGATCACATCCACTATTTACTTTTTGCTATTTTACTTACTATTGCAAAAACTATCTATCACTACTATCATTGCTTTTAACCCTTTGTGAACTACAAGGCCGGAGGGATTGACAACCTCTCTGTACTCGTTGGGAGCAAAGTTATTTGTATCTGTGTGCAGGTCCACGTTGATTGCTAATTGCGTCGTTAGCAGTTGACACCTACTTGTTGAACCTAGGAGTCTTTGGGGATTCGATCCTTGGCATCTTTGCTAGGGGAAAACACTTCTACTTACTGCATCTTACACCTTCCTCTTGGGGTAACCAACGAGGGGTTCGAGGCCCATCAAGTATATGTTCTATATGTCATACAATGTGGTGTTAAGTTAACTGTTTGGTTCAATTCTGCAAATGTGATGTTCAATTCTTCAGGGTGCAATTTTCCAAGTTGTCAAGCATGCTTGGTTTGGTTAACTGACCGATCTTCTATTAGGAATATGTTATATTGTGCAATGTGGTGCTCAGTTAACGTTTGGTTCATTTGTTGTGGTGTTTAGTTAACTGTTTGGTTCAATTGTGCAATGTGATGTTCAATTGTTGTCAGTGCATTCTGTTATTGTATACCATGTGAGAAATAAATCAAATTTGGTTGTACTAAATACATGATAAACAAATACAATTGATATATTTCCAAGTTGTTAAGCATGCTTGGTTTGGTTAACTATCTGATCTTCTATTAGGAGTATGATATATTGTGCAATGTGATGCTCACTTAATGTTTGGTTTATTTGTTGTGGTGTTTAGTTAACTGTTTGGTTCAATACTGCAATGCGATGTTCAATTGTTGTGGCTACATTCTGTTATTGTATACCATGTGAGAAATAAATCGAATTTGGCTATACTAAATACATGAGAAACAAATACAATTGCTATATTTCCAAGTTGTTAAGCATGCTTGGTTTGGTTTACTGTCTGATCTTCTATTAGCAGTATGTTATATTGTGCAATGTGGTGCTCAGTTAACATTTGGTTCATTTGTTGTGGTGTTTACTTAACTACATGGTTCGATTTTGCAATGCGATGTTCAATTGTTGTGGCTGCATTCTGTTATTGTATACCATGTGAGAAATAAATCGAATTTGGCTGTACTAAATACATGAGAAACAAATATAGTTGCTATATTTCCAAGTTGTTAAGCATGCTTGGTTTGGTTAACTGTCTGATCTTCTATTAGGAGTATGTTATATTGTGCAATGTGGTGCCCAGTTAATGTTTGGTTCATTTGTTGTGGTGTTTAGTTAACTGCGCATGCATGGCCCGTTGTTTAACAGCACATTATTGTGCAATTGCATGAACCATTCTAATATTTAGGTTTTTAACAATTTGGTCTTGCACATGTAGGTCCTTCTGTCAGAGGTTTTGACCCACTGTTCGACCCTTTTTTCATAAGGGGAAATGAGTTGTCCATGAATATCAATCAACTCAAGAAACTCAGAAAGATTGTTAGGATAAAGAAATTAGCGACAAAAAACAACAAGATCTTTGTGTGCACAATGAAGAAGACATCAATTCACTACAAGATGGTACTAACTATTATACCTCGCCTTTTTTTATTCCTTTGCCCCATTTCCAATATAGAGACTATATTTATGCACATCCTTGTTTTCAGGACTTTCCAAAGCAGTTCACTGATGATTACCTCTCAAACCACCTCCATGGTCAGGAGGCGAGGAAGGTTTTCATACAACACCCACTGTTCAATATTGAAGTGTTTTTGAAGAGGACGAAGGACGAACGGTCAATCATCCACATGCACTGGCCTAAAGTTGCAAAAACCTTCAACATAAATGAAGGATCAATATTCGCCTTCCGCTTCAACAGTTTTCCAAATGAGATGCATTTGTCTACCGTCTATGATGCCAATTTCGAAAGGTTCACCATGTTGCATGTGAAACTTGGTGCTGGTGCAGTTGTGTAATGGGGTAGCTGAGTGCTGAAGCTATATCATGTTGTACTCTGATGTATTTCATTTATGAAATCCTGTTTCCTTTATATGGAAATGAAATATATTATGTGCTTAATATGAATGTCAATTAGATTAATAAATGGATTATTAATAATAGGGCAATTAGCCTACTAATTGGGTTTTGCTATTGCAAACGGTTATTGAGAAAATACCGAGGGCGATGACCACAGGCAACGCAGAAGGTTTCTAGGAATAAACCGTGTTGGATCAATGAACAATCACACACGACCTTCTCTTGAAAACTTTTTGCGTTAGGCCACCTTGCGCAAACATTTACCACATAAAAACTGTGTGTTATGGACATCCTTTGCCACACAGTTTATTCTACGCACCGTGTGTGATGCATTCAATAACGCAAATGATAAAATTATTAATATCATGTGCAATGGCAATGCTATCACAAACGATTTAACGGGAAAAATTGTGTGTGATGTACCTGTGAACAGAAATGTTTTCCTTGCAGCGACTATGTGGGATGTACATACGAACGGAAACGTTTAGCGGGGACTGACTGTGTGGGATGTACTTGCGACCGGAAATAATTTCGCTTGTATAATTGTATTTTTTAGCTCTACTGTACGTATTTCCATATTTGAGCGCTCGCCGGTCGCACACGACCTCATTTTGCCGAGCGTGTGTGCCAGGAGGGCATATCCCCGACGGTTTCTGGGTCGTGTGGGAAGGACCCCCCTATCGCCGTCACTCACTAGGCGATGGTTCCAAATGCCGTCGCGGAAAGGGGTTAAAAACCGTTTGTATAGCACCGACGCGTACTAGTGCTTCGACCGCCTATGGTCGAAACGGGGTCCTGTTCATCGGGAGGGGTGTGATGTACCGCAAAACGGGACTCCACGGGGTACTGTTCACCCACCGTCGACTTCCTCCAGCCTCCACCTGCATTGTTCACCATCGCGTCTTCCTCCTGCCTCCACCAGCTATTGTTCATCCAGCCCTTCACCGGCTACTGTTCAACCAACCCTCCACGGGGTCCTGTTCATCCACCCCCAGCCAGCTTGGTTGTGGCGGCCTCATCTCGAGGTACTGTTCATCCAGCGGCAACCGCCTACTACCGCGGGGTCCTGTTCATCCAACCCCCACCGGGAACTGTTCATCCAACCCCAACCACGTCTCGACTCGTTCAACCAACCCTCACGTTCACTGTTCATCAAGAGGCAGCAGGCTCGATCGGCTTCAGTAAGCAGCAGCAGCGATCGATCGATCGTGGTTCAGTTAGCAGCAACAGCGAAGGAATCGCTCGGGTTCTGTTAACAGACAAGGGATCGATCGCTCGGGTTCAATAACGTAGCTAGTGCAATCGCTTGGGTTCAGTAAGCGAACGCCTTGCTCGGGTGCAATTATAGCGAACACGGCTCGCACCACGCGCGCGTACGAGAGAGAAATGCGCAAACCTCCGTGCATCGCTCTGCCCCGACCACCCATCGTAACTGGGAACACCCCGAAATTTTCCTCGCCCTCGCTTCTACCATGATTTTTTTCGTCATGGACGGCACAAAGAATGTCATGCAGGTGCGTCCCCGGCCCGCCCAGAACGAAAAACTCATTTTCTGTCATGATTTTTTGTCATAGAAGTAGGAGCCCACCACATCTATGATGATACCAGGTTTTGTCACAATTATCGTCATAGAAGTGTCATAAGCATGACATTTTTTTCGTTCGGACCAAAATGTCACGGATGTGTCTTTTTTTTTTGTAGTGAGAACATTGTATTGAAGATCAAAGAGAGATAAGAAGCCATCTAGCTACTAGATATGGACCCCTAGGTCTATGGTAAACTATTCATGCATCATCGGAAGGGCAACAAGGTTGATGTAGAAGTCCTCCGTGATCGAATCCCCCTCCGGCAGAGTACCGGAAAAGGCCTCCAAATGGGATCTCACAAGGTCAGAGACATGCGGTGACGGAAAAGTATTTTCGTGGATGCTTTTGGGGTTTCGGGAATACTTCTGAATTTATAGGACAAACAAGGGGGGGCACAAGCCCTGGGGGCGCCCCCAGGGCGCGTCCCCCCTGGCTTGTCATCTCCTCGGGGACTCTCTGCCTTGGACTCCAAGTCCTACGTGTGTCTTCTAGTCCAAGAAAAATCACCGCGAAAGTTTTATTCCGTTTGGACTCCGTTTGATATTTATTTTTTACGAAACTCAAAAATAAGGAAAAAAACATAAACTCGCACTAGGCTCTATGTTAATAAGTTTGTCCCAAAATTAATATAAAATAGCATATAAATGCATATAAAACATCCATAATTGATAATATAATAGCATGGAACAATCAAAAATTATAGAAACATTGTAGACGTATCATGCTCTCCTAGCACAGCTTCTACAAAGAAGGTTTTTGGCCCTATATGTTATGTGCATTGGGACATCAACACCATACTTCTCCGGACAGTTGTCAATCATGGTGTGTATGCTAGCGGTGGGATCATACCTGAACAATGACTCATAGGTCGTTGCAAGCCACTTTGCACTAATTCTTGATGTCTCTGTGCTGCTAGGGCAAGTGTGCTCCAGCCTCATTTTCTTAATAGCAAATGTCTTCTCCTCTTTGATAACTGCAACAACTATGCAAAACCGGCAGTGCTCTTGCCTACAACAAGCAATGATCCTTTGGTACGAGTTTTCGTGGTACCTAAAGTCTATGGCCTTTGTGATGTGCAAGCTCAACAAATCATCTCGGAATTGATGCTGAACCTTAAAGCACATATACAGACATAACTGTTGATGTGGTTGCTCAAGTTTGTCATTGTACCAGATCCTTTGTTTCCTTTTCTTGGCCCTACTATTCCTCCCTTTAGTTAGAACAAATGAGAGTGACTCATGCCCATCATCGTCATCCTCAAATAGCAACCCATCACCTTCTTTACCTGATGAAGGAATGAAATCAGGTTTCACCTCTAAAACACTTGAATGTGACCTACTAGTGGGGCCTCTCCTGACTGCCAGTTTCTTCCTCCTTTTTGCAGATTTTTCCATTGGTTGTTCCTCTCTTGCAACAACATTAACCTCCTAATCCTTATCATGCTCTTCCTCCTCCTCCATCTCAAACAAGTCCTTAACCTCACTGTCACCCTCATAATGTAGTTGTTCCTCTTCTAAAACTCCATCTAAATCTTCATTTTGATAAGCATCTTCATCTTCATCTTCTTGCTCTGCTAATATATTCCCCTCTATTATTTTTGTGTCTTCAAGAATCTTGTACTTCTCCATGCAGAAAGGATTGTTATCACTGTCATATGGAGCCTCACAGTCATCACTACTATTATGTGCCTCCTCTGACACTTCCTCTTCCTCCATTACAGCATTGAGCTTATCTTTTCTGATGTTTCTGCTTCTTATGTGCACACAACAGTAGGTTGACTAGGACTGCTGCTGGACTGACTATGAAAAACAACATCTTCTGCATCAACAACAAGAACTACAGGCTCACTGAGATCATACACAACAGCTGGTTCATACAATATTGTTGCTAATTATTCTTCTGTTTGACAGACATTACAGAAATTTGGTCTCACTAAATCTTCTTCTGTTTTACCTACAAAAGGTGTTGTTGTCCTCACTATTAAATTCAGAACTAAACTATGCTTATATTCCTTCTTTAGTTGCCGCAGTTTGATGTTTGTGTTAATCAATTCTAAGCCTTTCTCTCTCTCCTCTCCCATGCCTAAATTATTCATGTGATACAGTTCGTCAAAGAAAGAAAAACCTTGTGTTTGCATCAGTGCATATAGGTTCAAAAAATTTAAATCTGAGCTACAAATCTTCCTATCCAAATCATGTTTGTGCACCAAAGTGAATCCGAACATCCCAAACATCATCATCCAAACTACAATTGACAGCATAATTTCAAAATAGCATGAGCAATTAACCCTAGCCCCCAAGATTTGAAATAGGCAGAAAGAAGGAGAGACGAGAGGCACTTACAACTCGCCACCACAAGCTCCACTGGTCCAGTGATGGCTACTGGTAGGGTTGGCCACCCAAATCTCCGCAAGCCTCACCCTGTCCTCCATGGACAACGCCTCCTCCTCCTCAAAATCCTCATTGTCGACGCTGGAGCAGTACGAATTGGAGCCATTGTCGTCCAGACCTACATGGTCATCGCTCCCGATGTCGGGAAGATCTCCGTAGCCGCCAACAACGTCACTGCCGCCGGGAGTCACCCCCGCCATCGCCAGAAAGACGCGCACAGAGGGGAGAGGAAAGCTAGGGTTCGTCCCGGTCGGGCCAGTTCGACCTAGCCACAACGACCGAGCCGGGTGGGTCGGAGTCAGCGTCGCGGCGCGCGCGGGTACGCCACCGTGTCACCTGACATGCGGGCCCGCCCTGTCAGATACACGGTCAATACGTGCTTATACGGAAAAAATAGGCTTTGAGTTGGTACCGAATTGTAAAAATATGACTACTGGTACCAACTTGTTACAACATGCCGAAATATGGTACTGCCTTGCAATCAACTCGTTTACAGGTGACGGCTGCTTTGTTTTCGTTCCCTGCCCGCCCCAGCCCGTTTCGCCTTTCGCGCCATAGACACCGCCTCCTTCCCCGTCTCGCCGTCGCCTCGCCTTCACCCGCTCCCTCCCCGAAACCCTACCCTCAGCGGCGGCTAAGCTTCCGCTAGAACCTTCCGTCTACGCTCGCTGCCGCCGCCGCCGCTGCTGCCGCCGTCGCCGCCACCATGGCCTCCTCCCACTCCAGCATCGACGCCGCTCTCAAGAGTAAGAGCGCCCCCTCTGCCGTTGATGGAATGCTGTATGATCGATTATTCTTCCTTGTTTGGAACGCTGTTGTGGTGCTTGTGCATCGCGGACGAATTTGTGGCTGGGTGGTTTCCCTGCGAGTTTCAGATCCGTACTTTCCCCCGCGAGTTTTCCGACGAAATTTCGATTTGCTCATTTAGGCGAAACCCCCAAATGTTGTTTTCAAGGAAGAGACCCAAAATCCGAGGCTTCGTGGCCTCAATTCACGAAATCAGTGGGGCGAGTGGCCCGATTTGCTGTCTCGTCTGTGCAAGCTTCATCTTGAATCCTGCCCCTTCTGCTAGTTGAAATGATTCTGATGTCTGGCTTCAGTTTGTTCCTGCGACTTCTCCTTGCTAGAACTAGCAAAGAAGAAGGGCCTGCGGGGAGCCAAGGATGCGAGTGGGGAAACCATGCTTCATTTCGCTTCGAGCCAGGGCTGCCTGGTGAGCTTCCGGTTCCTGGTGGCGGAGGCGGGACTTAATGCCAACTCGGAGTCAAAGACAGGTGCACATTCGCATGCAGCTAGTGGAAATTTTGTGCATCCATGCAGGAAGTTCTTCTCCTTTTGTTACTACCGAGATGTTGTGTTTCCTTGCAGGCGTGACACCCATGTTCTTCGCCGCACTCCAGGGGAATGTCCAAGTTAGTGACCCTGCGATGCCCGACGAGAGGGGCTCCACGCCGCTGTACAATGCAGCAGCAGCAGGTGCGCTTTCTCATTCCTGAATTCACTCTCAGCCCCTGAATGACATTGTTCGCACAGCTTCGGCAAAAAGGGAAAAACAAACATTAGTTGCCTACAAGTACTGTCTATTTATATACAGGTTCTGATCATTTATCTATTTGGATATGTACTGCATTTTGTTGTGCCTCCAGGGCACTGTGAGGCTGTAAGGCTATTGCTGTCCAAAGGAGTTCATGTGGATCCTATCGATTACCGAGGGACACTATTACACTTGGCTGCTGTGAAGGACCATGATCAGGTTGTAATGGTTCTACTGGAGCATGGGGCTGATGTAAGTTGTTTATTTCATGGTTGCCTAACTGGACGCGTATCTGTATATATCAGAAATGCATATGCTATAAATTTCATTTGGCTTGAAGATCAAATGGTTTGTTCTTGGAGGTGCAACAGAGCACTTGATGGAATGTTAAACAATATACATTTGAGTAAATGTTCCCAAAATTGTAATTCATTTCCTTTTTCAGCCCAATAAAGCTGCCCATCACGTATTTTCACCACTCATGATGACTGTCTGTGGGAAGTCCTTGAAATGCATGAGGCTACTTATTGAGGTTCGATAACTTACTGACTTGATGCATTTTCTTATGTTCCTTTTTCTATTTGAATGTGTCCTGATTCCTTAAGCATAACTTGTTGGGTAGAAAATCCAGATTAGGGAACCAACCTTGTTTCCTGTTCAGCTTTATCATGATTACTTGCATAAATCATACCTCTAAGCTTTACCCTACTTCTGTTTATAGGCTAGTACCGATGTGAGCGCTCGTGATTACTCTGGACCAACTCCTTTAATGGAGGCTGTTGATGATGGCTTAACTGACTTTGTCAAGATCTTGCTAGATGCTGGAACTAACCCTAACATCCCTAACCAGGTAGCTGTTTTCGTCTCTCTGTTTGCTGGTAGCTATAACGCTTTGAGAGTTGTGATCTTGATCCTCTCTCCCCGCATATCCGATGCTTGGTGGAATCTAGCTAAAGCTCTGCGGAGATGAGTGCATTGTGCTGATTGTTCATGTGTCGAAAGTAAACAATTTTACAGTAGGTTTATATTCTAGTTGCATCTGGTTTGGTTTGCTTCAGAGTTTGGACTGCATCGACCTAGTCAGACATCCCAAGATTGCAGCTCCAGTGCTAAGTGGTGCAACAGGTTTTACATATCTCATCGCAGAATCAGGATACTAGTAGCTCACAAAATTTGATACAGCAGCTTTTACATCTCATCTGAGAAACATGATACTAGTAGGTCCCTAAAATTCCACTTTTGTTGTTTCTCTAAGACCATGATCATGACTTGTACTTAACCGCACTGACTAGAATTGGAGAGGGAGTACTGTGTCTAGCTTTACTTCAACTTCTGTTCTGTTCATATAATAGTATCCAGGACTCTTACTGTCTGTGGGATCAATTCAGTAAACATATCATTTTCTTATAAGTTTCTTGATGAATGAAAATATAGTGATATTAATTGCTTTGTTATTTTTGCACTGGATTGTATAGCATCTTATGGTTTGTTTCATGATAGCATGGAGCAATTCCTATCGAGCTAGCAGCAGATAGTGGTCGACACAAGCTTGTTCAAATTCTGTTACCTAGGACAAAACCATTTAAATCTCTGCCAGATTGTAGTGTTGGTGGGACAATTACAACTCTGAATTCTACAAAAATCAATGCTCCTCAGGTATGTACTCCTGAAGTTTAATGCATGATTGCTTCGTATTTTCTGTTTAGACCATAGTAATTCGTTGCCCGTCTTATAGATAGCTTATACTTCGTTCTCCTTTGACAGAGTAAAAAGTCCACCACGAAGTACACATATTCATGAACTTTGTTTACATGCATAGATAGCTTATTATACTCCATCCTCCTTCAATTCTTCGCCACTTGGACTATGTCACTGTGCTGCTAGCTTAGGCGTTCTCTGATAGGACAGTTCTGATGTTGTATGCTGTGTACTAGGTGTTAGGGGGCAGCCCTCACCCCTGGGGGCAAGATAGAAGAACTATTCTTCTATTCTTTCTTTATTCCTCACAGGGGTTCCTCTTTATATAGAGGCCTAAGTGCCTAACAATCCAACAAATCATAGATCCCATCCCTAATTGGCTCAAGGCCCAAGCTAAAAAGGTATCTTGCTAATTTAAAGGATAGATCACCTAACATGAAGATTGGGAACTGCGGTGGTGGGGCGATGTATTTCCGTACGCAATGCTGTAAATGTGTAAAGTATGTTGAGATTGACATTTTTTCGATAAAGGACATTTCATTAAATTGATTTATCAAGGTGATGTGTTGAGATTGACATGCCTTGAGCATGTAAAACTATGTATGGTATATGCTTCTAAGCTTCTTCTTTTGCGAAGTTGAGCTATTCTAGTTCTATATTCCAATGACATAACTTTAGTCATTTTATTATACTAGATCATAATTGAGTAATTGACAGCTGGCTACATATTTAGATTGGTAATGCAGGATTAGATGTTCCACAAACTGCAGGCCAAACCATGAAAGCAATTATGGAACTACTGAGAGGTACTTCCTTTTCTCTTTGTGGTATTCAAGTACTCCCTCCGTTCCAAAATTATTGTCGTGGTTTTAGTTCAAAATTTGAACTAAAACCACAACAATAATTTTGGAATGGAGGGAGTACAATATATTTAACTATAAGAGGTCTGCTGTTATATCTGGCTACCTTTTGTATGAATCCATCCTATGGTACAGGGTTGGCGTTTAGTTTCATATTTTGTAGTTAATTTTGACTGCATTTACTTAAATGTACCAGGCTGCTTCATGTTGTAATCATTGTGCCAAAATGCATGCCAGATAGCGAGTCATAGATTGCGTACCTCAGTGATGAATTGATGATGCATCTTTCTTTGTCGGCCATTATTTGTGTACTGTTTGTTACTACTATGATTACTTACTGCTTCTTTTTAGCATGATAAGTTTTTCCCTCTTATTTTGACAGTTTGTACTATGTATCCGTTGCTGGTCTTTTTGCTTGCCATCCTTCTATTATCTACTGGGGTGCATTCCATCACACATGATACAAGTTTCAGTGAGGGCACTTGTCGATATGACATGATCAGTGTTGCAGTCCTCTCATGCATGCAACCGGACAAGTCATGGAAGTCACCCTCAGTCTCATGCTGCAAAGCACTGATACATGCAATTGATGAGTTGCCGGCTAGCGGTGAGAATGGAAAGTGTTGTTTATGCCGTTTCATGAGGGCAAAGCTTCATTATCCTGAATTGGCAGCAACATACATCTCTTGCCATGGGAAGGACAGAGCTATTGTTGCAAAATGGTCGTTTCCTGTCGTAGTATGCGGTACAGGTGAGGTGTTTCTATCTTGCAATTTGCTCAAGACAAATCAGCAGAAAGATTGAATAGGAAGATCTATTATACATTTGCAAAGAATCATAACTTTTCTTTTCTTTTTTCTGTTTCCGCCCAGCTTGTTCACGAAAAGAGATCGCCCCTCCTCGCAAGGAGACCGTCATGGAGAGGCCTCCATCAAATTCACATGGCAGCAAGATCCTTTTTATCTTGTTTGCAGCTGTCTTCATCATTCTGTCGATCTTCATCTTGTACCTCTGGTGTGTCAGGCGGGCTGCCCCAGGGCGACGCGAATCTCTACCGTTAATGCCAATTCAAAAGCAGGCTAGATCATCTCCCGGGAGTGGCCGCCGACAATCCTCTGGGCGGTTGAAGGAGCGTCGGCCATCTGGATAGTGAAGCACTTATTCTTGAAAGAAGCCTTAATTGTCAACTGATTCAGACTTGATGTTGTCTTCCTGTTAGTGCAGCAGTACATAACTGTTTTCTCTCCAAGGCTTGTTTAGGGATCATACAGGTACTTGTTAACGTGCTGCAAGTGACTAGTTGCATATACAGAGCCAAAATGTTTTCTCAGTTTTTTTTCCTGCTGTTAAGTCCATTGTATTGGATTGTTGTTGGCATTAAGTTTGGTTAAAACTTCTAAGTGTCAAATGTAAAGTGTACTTTGGAAATGTCGTCGTCTCTTGCTGATTGTTTCATCCCATGTCACTGGACAGTTACAGTGTTAGTTGAAGTCGAGCTTGCAAAATGCATGTATAATTTTCTCGTTTAGAAAGCAAAAAGGCATAAGAAAGAAGTTACTCCTTCAGATACCTTTTTTGTGGAAACTTTTTTTGGGTCAAAATAATATTTGTGCATGTGCATATGTTCGCTGTTGAGTAGGAGTAGTTCATTGGTCCTTCCTCTTCCTACGTGATCTCTTTGTTTCAGTGAGTGCATCTTAATGAACGTACTCTCTCCGTTTTGAAATGTTCCAAAATGTAGTGAATATTTTTTGGGCAGTACTCTGCGCCGGCGCACCGGCGGAACGTTTCGGCCGGTCAAACCAGAGCGCTCGATCTGGACGCGCGTAACCGTCAGATCTACCCCGCATCTTCTATCGTCATCCTCCCCACGGAAAAAAAGAGGAGAAAAAAAGCAAGCGCCGCCGCCGCCCGCGGGATCCCGCACGCTGGCCCGCGCTGCTCTCGCTTGGACCACCGCTGCCCCTGCTCGTCGCCGGCGCTCGCAGCCTCATCGCCGCCGGCAAACCAAAACACCACCCGCCTTCACCGCCGACACCGAAGCGAAAAATGCCGGTTCCAGGAAAATCAAAAGACGGTTGTAGCAAATTTTTAGGATGGTTCCAGCAAAAACAAAACAAAAACAAAGGGTGATAGAAAAAACTCCTAATGCTTCCAGGAAGACTCTGGTAGTAGCAAAAACTCCGGTGGTAGCAAAATGGCATCTCCCGGTAGTAGCAAAAATCCGAGACGGTTGTAGCAAAAAAAAAAGCCATCGCCGTTGTTGAGCAACACCGCCGTGGGTGGATGTAGCAAAAAATGTCTTCGGTTCCAGCAAAATCAAAATATGGTTGTAGCAAAAAAGACAAGGAAAAACAGAAGATGGATGTAGCAAAAATCGACAAGCACCAGTAGTAACAAAAAATCGAAACGGTTGTAGTAAAATGGTTCATCGGTTGTAGCAAAAATCACCTGGTAGCAAAAAAATGGGCGGATGGGTAGTAGCAAAAACATGGGCCAGTTCCAGCAAAAACAAAATATGGTTGTAGCAAAAAAGAAATCCACCGTTGCTGTGGTTGATTTGCAGCCCGGCCATGGTGACGGGCACTGGTTGCAGCACCATCGTGCCGCTGGTAGTTGTGCGAGTCCGACGCAACATGGCCGCCGTGAGGGGCGAGACCTAGGCGAGCCAACGATGCGACGGGGGAGCAGCTACAAGCATGGGGGAGGAGACTAGCTGTAATGAAAAGAGGAGGCTCTTGCAGCGGTGTGGCTGAGAAAGAGAGAGACAAGGTGAAGGGAGCGAGGAATGAGTGGCTGAAATGTCTCGAAACGAGATAAGGATGTGAGGCACACGGTGCGCGGACAGGTCAACAGGGCGCGTGGCGCAACGCTAGCACGAATCGCTACGCGGGATCAGAAGGCACGTGTTCGACCGACGCAGTGCGTAGGCCGGCATGCGGCGCGAAACATTTTCCATATTTTTTAAGACAAACATGCCTGTTTTGATTAAGTTTGTATAAAAAATTATAAATATCCACAATATACCTAATTAATGTCATTAGATTCATCATGAAGTATGATTTTGTATTTTAATTATTTACTACGTTTTTTAGATATCGATGGTTGATTGCATAAACTTGGTCAAAACATGTTTGACTTTTGAAGTATGGAGGAAGTATGCGCTCCGTTCATAATTACTCCCTCCGTTCGAAAATACTTGTCATCGAAATGGACAAAAAGGGATGTATCTAGAACAAAAATACATCTAGATACATCCTCTTTTATTCATTTTGATGACAAGTATTTCCGGACGGAGGGAGTACAAGATGATTTAACTTTTGTCTAAATCGAATGTAAATAGACACGATTTAGTGTGTTTGTTTACTTATTTCACTCCGTATGTACTCCCTCCGTCCCAAAATTCTTGTCTTAGATTTTTCTAGATACGGATGTATCTAACACTAAAGTGTAACTAGATACATCCGTATTTGGACAAATGTAAGACAATAATTTTAGGACGGAGGGAGTAGTTTATATTAAAAACATCTTATATTTATGAAGGTATGTAGTTTATATTAAAATACCTAAAACATCTTATATTTATGAAGGGAATGTAGTAAACATGGTTTATCATAGGGCAAACATGACTTCATCCTCTTCAACTACCCACTTGCTCATCGTTAACCGTCACTCTCCAACCGCCATGAAAAATGCATTATGCCTCATCTAAAAGTCTACTAATTCCCAACCCCCTTACGCTATCTGAAAGTGGTTTCGACCATTTTAAAAGTGATACTTAGACGATGTACAGTGCCAAATTGGATGTTTAGACGGTCGGCTAGATCACAAGTTAGCAATGTAGACACATGCCCCCGCGAACCAAAACACAAATGTACACAAGCTTCATATAACAATTGCGTGAGAGTTGAATAAACAGCACGAGAGTTTAGCTACATCTCACTGACCCATTGTTACCCACAACCACAATGGCACAAACACACCATTAAAATATTGTAGCAGGCTAATGAATTCGGTGAACGGTCGATCGAGTGGTCAGGTGGTAGACATGGATGCGACCACGGCGTGCGCGACGATGGCCATGGAGCTGAACCGGTCGTTCTCCTTGGGCAACGTCGCCTCCCCGGCCATGCCCGCGCACCCGGACGCGACGTACTGCGCCGCGTCCAGCACCTCCCGCGCGCCGCTGTAGCGCCCCGCGGCGACGGACCGCGCCGCCCACCGCAGCGCCGGGACGGCGCCGGCGTAGAGCTGCAGGCACGACCGCATGCCCTTCCTGGCGTCGGCGTCCGCCGCCGAGGCCGGCGCCGGGACGCGCTCCGCGTCGAGGGCGAGCGCGGACTCGATGCTGGCCTTCGCCGCCGTGGCGTTGGCCGCGGCCAGCCTGGTCGCGAGTGCGGCGAGCTCCGGCGCGCCGCGCGCGGAGCGGCAGGAGGAGGCGTCGACGCAGAGCGCGGACGCGCAGAGCTCCGGCGTGACGTAGAAGCTGCCCAGGCTGCCGCACAGCTGGTCCAGCGGCGAAGAGGGCGCAGCACCGTGGACGCCGGCCGCCGAGAAGAGGGCGAGGAGGAGGAGAGCGCCGAGCATAGGAGAGGAGGTGGCCACGGCCATGATGCAGTCAGTGGACGTCTCTGTGTTGTCTCTCCCCTTGTTGGTCCTCTTAAATGATAACGTGAGTGGCCACGCCCGGTACGGCCTTAACAAGCGTCACGTTCTCTCTGCTCTTCGTTTCGTCCACAGATGCTGTTGCTGCCGGTTGAGTAACATGAGTTGAGACGAGATGATCTGACGCTCGTGAAGTGTGATCGAGCTCGCTCGAAATATCACACACTAATTACTGCCGGTACAGTACAGGCACTGCCGATCATCTACTCCTACTATCCATCCATCGATACGTATAATAAAGTCCCATTGAATGCCACCTACGAAGCCAAGCGCAGTAATGGAGCGCGCCAGAATAATGTGACCCATCCGTCGTCTCGTCCACGAGTTAATGGCGACACCGGAGCGCACCGTGCTCCGCCTGCCCCGCAGCCGCAACCGCAATCACTCATGGCTCGTGCCGTGCCGGCGGATCAACCACCGGAAGAGAAACGCAAATCCGATGGGACAAACACAAGCCATGCATGCATGCTTGCGTATGCTCCCATTTATCATCTCACCCACCCACAACCAGACCAGCAAACAAATACGAGCTCGCGAGCTCGATCACACTTCAGGTCACGAGCGTCAGCGTAGTCAGCGTCAGGCGAACAACCACCACCAGTAAACCATGACCTCCCGCGGCTCGTACCTCCTCCTACTCCTCCTCGTCCTTGCGCCGGCGCTGGCCGTGCAAGCCGCTCCCTCGGCCGGCGCGCCGGTCGTCGACACGGTGGCGGACTCGTGCAACGCGATCCGCGACTTCGTGGACTACGCCTTCTGCGCCGCGGCGCTGCGGTCCAGCGGGCCGGGCGCCTCCGCGGCGGACCGCCACGCGCACCTCCTCGTCGCGGCGGACCTCGCCGCGGCGCGCGGCACGGCGGCGCGGGACGCCGCCACCGCGATGGCGCGCGACGAGCGGGACCCGGGCGCGCGCGACGGGATGGAGGCTTGCGGGATCCTCTACGGGGCCACCTCCGTGCCGGCGCTGCAGTTCATGCGCGGCTACGCGGCGGTGCGGGCGTGGGACCGGGCGCGCTCGCTGCTGTCGCTCACCGGGCAGGCCGGGATCGGCTGCGAGGCGGCGCTCGCCGGCGCGCCGGCGGCCAAGGGGAGGATGGCCGCGGCGAACCGCGAGTTCGACCAGCTCACCACCATGGCCACCGCGCTGCTCAACAAGGTCGATCATCTGGGGTGACGTGGCAGCATGCCACCGCCGTCGACCGGCGCTCCGTAGTTCTTCTTGTGTTAATAACCAGAGTCCTTGTGCTGATTAGTTCCTTGATCAAACTAAATTATGAATGAATCTCAGGGCTCACAGTTCACATGAAGCTACCTTTTCTAATCCCGTGCACAGGCTTGGAGTACATCCATACGCTCGGCTGTTTTTTCTTTAAGTTTTAATAGAACTCATTAGATGAGATATAATTTGGTCTCATTCACCTTTTATAGTCATTAGATGTGATGCTATAAGAGCATCTCCAGCTGCGCCCAAAGAAGGCCCCGAGACGATTTTTCGGCCGCCAACGTAAAAAATCGGCCCAGTCACGCCCCCAAGAGCCCAGTTTTCGTCGGCTCGGGCCGAAATTGGCGCCGGCGGACCCAACCCGAACCCGGCGTGTTGGGGTCGCTCGGGGGCGCCGGGCGAATCGTTTTTGGCGCGAAGAGCCGCGGGCCCGCCGCGTCAGCGACTCGACTCTCTTCTCGCCGCTTCGTCGTTCTCATCGCCTCGTTTTCCGCGACGAATCAATGCCAAAGCTGCGCGCGCTGCCGCGCCGGTCAGCCTCCATTGATACCTCACGGGCGGCGCAGTGAAGGCTGGGCGACGCGTCCCTTGGCCGCCACGCCATCACGCCACGCGTAACGCGCCGGCCAAGCCTACCACGCGGCGCCTCCGCCTATATAAGCCGACCGCCAGCGCGCCGGAGACTCGCACAAATACTCCACCGCCGACGCGCCCATTTCTCCCCCTTTCCTCCTCTCGCCGTCTTCAGTTGAGAAGAATGGACGAGCGCTTTCCAAGCGACGGTGCGGCGGTGAATGGATTCGGGCGCTGCCATCTTCACAAGGACGAGGCTCGCCTCCTTTTCGAGGCGGAGTACCCGGTCCCGCCGGACATGCGGGTGCCCGGGACGTGGAGGATCAGCGCCGGCGGCGTGCCGGTGCCACCGCCACCCACCGGCGCGGCGCGACGTTCGGAGATCGCACGTATCCGCTCGTCCCTGCCGCGTGCGGCGAGGGAGGGGCCCCGGTACGTCCCCGACAGCCCGATCTGGGAGCCCTACTTCCGCCGCCGGCACGCCGAGCAGCTCGAGGCCACCAACGGCGTCGTGCTCTCCGGCAGATTCAACGCCGACGACCGGCGCCGGTGGTGGGGTGTGCCCGACCGCACGTTGGAGTCCGTCCTTGAGTACATCGAGGGCGGCAACACGCCGCGCCTCGAGTACCCCGCTCCCCCGTCCTTCTCACGCCACTGTGGAAGCTCCTGGACGCAGAGGCGCATGGAGCCCGGGGCGTCCTCCTCCTCGTCCGGTGGCTCTCCCTGCCTCCGCCTCCGCCCCGTCAAGCCGGAGCCCCAGGACACACCTGTTAGCGCGCGTACCCGCAGCTCCGGCGCCCTCGTCGAGCCCAAGGCGGAGCCTGGCCTCCCCGCGGAGTACGAGGAGATAGCCCGGCGCGGCTTCTCCGACGAGGACGCCATGCGGTGGTCGCGCGACGACTACCTGAGCGAGGAGATGGTTCGGCAGTGCCGGGCCCTGGAGGAGATCGCCGCCCGCAAACGTGGGCGCGAGGACGAGAACGGCGTCGTGGTCCTCGATAGCGACAACGACGACGACGCCCCCGGACCGTCCAACCCGTCGCGCCAACCGGGAAGGGATGCAGCAGGGACGGCGGAGGCGGGGGCGGGGACGACGACGGCGACTACACGCGGTTCTACAACCTCCTCGACATGTAGAACCGCGTGGGAGGACGGCGGGCGGCGAGGGAGACGGCGGGGGCAGCCCGCGCTAGTTTTTTTTTTGTAAAATATGTTTAAATTTGAACGAACTCGCCGATGTTTGCATTAAATTTGAGCCGTGTTTGTGCCGAATTTGACCTTTTCAAAAAACCCGTGGGGGCCGCGACTGGGGGGCATCACGCCTCCAGTGCGCG
>LR738716.1:130925417-130966726 GCA_902687465.1 Secale cereale
GAATAACCCACTACCCGCGCACGGATTCGAACCCGCGCTGGCTGGTTAACTGACTAAGGAGCTAGCCACTGGGCTAGACAGGTGGTTCTCGACAGAATACAGGCGCAAAGCCTGAAGACTTAACTGATGATGCAGGCGACTGAAGAAAAACAGAGGCTCGTCGGAGCTGCTCCGACGACCTAAAGGGATGGAGGCATGGTGCGGTGCGCTCCTGGGGGAGTTCCGCACCCACTCGAAGCAAACGCAACACCTAACATGCACTACAACGCCAGCGGCGAGCACTTGACAGAAGGCGGCGGCGGACAGCTACGCGATGATGCAACGGCCTAGGCGGAGCGGCGACTGCGTAGACAGCACCTACACGATACGCTGAAGCGAACGGGCAATAAAACACGGCCTACGGTGGTCGGGACACTCGCCGGCAACGAGGCCCGACGGCGACGAGCTCGGGTGCTCGAGGAACTCGGTACTAGAGGGTGCTAAGGAGGGGGAAAAGGGCACGAGGAGGTTGATACGTCCCAAACGTATCTATAATTTCTGCTTGCTCCATGCATGTTTTGGGTGATATTGCTATGCTTTTGATACACTTTCATACATTTTTGATCATATTTGGACTAACCTATTAACTCAGTGCACCCCAATGCCAGTTTCTGTTTTCTGCTGTTTTTGTATTTCAGGTTTTCCCATTACTTAAATCGCCAGAAAAATTCCGGGAAAAATATATAAAAAATCAGCGCTCCAGAAGCTTCCATGTGCCAGAAGTGGGGCCAGAGGGGCCCCAGGCGCCCTGATGGCGCGGCCCCACCCCTGGCCGCGCCGGGGGGCCGCCTGGGGGGCTCCCACCTCCTCTGGTGCCCTACTTGGCCTCCTATTTATTCTCCCGTCGCGGAAACCCTGATTCAAGAACCCTTTTCTCCAAAAGCAATTCCGATCTCCGCCGCCATCGCCACCAAGTTTCGGGGGACCACAATTCCTGTGCCGGCATCCTGCCAGGACAGGGAAGTGCCCCCAGATTCATCTCCATCGACGTTGCTTCCTCCCTCTATGATGCGGGAGTAGTTCCTCCTCGGGGCTGAGGTTTTTACCAGTAGCTATGTGGTCAATTCTCTCTCCCATGATGTGATCTTCGTTGTGATCATAGGCTATGTTAATCTAGGGTGATCCCATGATATTTCCCCTTCCTCTATGTATTGGATTGATGTACTCACTTATCTTTATCTAGTATAATCCCCGAGACCAAGGTGACAGCGGTCTATTGGACATAGATTAGAAGAATATTTTCATGAGTGATTTCCTCTTTTGTGTGTTGATTGAAGATTTAGAGTGTCTTGGTGCTTGTCTTTGACTATCCTTGAGATATGTAGTGGTGATTGTGGTACTCTCTTTGGATGGCCGCGGTGACATTGGCAAATCCATAGATTGAAAACTACGAACTTTGAGGTGTGCTTTTGTAGCCCTACATAATTCTCGTCCTCTCTTGACCACAAAGGAATGACCTCCGAGTGCGTCTCCATTGCATGTTTTATGGGAAATATCATGTGATTAGACTATGTTAATGTTGTTGGGAGTTGCCACTAGTGAAAGTATGAAGCCTAGGCCTTGTTTCCACCATTGCAATACCATTTGTGCTCACATTTACCACTTGTTTGCTTGCTGCACTTTTTATTCCAGATTTATATTACTTTGCTTTGCCACTCCTATCATCCATATTTTACCATCTCTTCGCCGAACTAGTGCACCTATACAACTCCTAGTTGTATTAGGTGTGTTGGGGACACAAGAGACTTCTTGTATCTTAGTTGCAGGGTTGCTTGAGAGAGACCATCTTCAACCTCTACTTCCCTGAGTTCGATAAACCTTAGGTCATCCACTTGAGGGAAATTGCTGCTGTCCTACAAACCTCTGCGCTTGGAGGCCCAACATAGTCTACGAGAATAGAAGCGTGTGTAGACATCAAGCTATTTCTGGCACCGTTGCCGGGGAAGGAAGTGTTTGAAGGTATATCTTTAGATCTTGCAATTAAATCTTTTCGTTTCTTGTTTTTAGTTTCACTAGTTATGTTTATGGAAAACCGCACTCTTAGTTCGCTGCTTGGGGAAGGCCGCTTTACCACACCCGTGGTAGAGAAGTCTCCTCCACCTACTGAATGTATCCCATTCCAAATACCACTTGGGATAATTGAAATAATTAGGAATGATTGTTATGATGGGACAGTCAATCCTAGTATTCATTTGTTGAAACTTACAGAACTTTGTGAGTTGTTTAAGATTTCAGGTTTGACAAGAGATGGAGTCATGAGGAAATTATTTGCCTTGTCACTGAAAGGAAAAGCATTGGAATGGTATAGGCTACTAGATGACTCTCACCTGCTGGATTGGGAAGAGATCCAGTCTCTCTTTTACTCCAAGTTTTATCCTCTTCATGAAGTCCATGAGAATAGGAATTATGTTTATAATTTCTATCCTCATGACGGAGAGAGCATAGCTCAAGCTTGGGGGAGACTAAAAACGTTAATGCTAAAATGTCCTAACCATGGGCTCCCCAAAGATATGATTGTTACTAATTTCTATGCGAGGCTCTCTCGACAGGATAAAGATTTGCTCGATGCTTCCTCTATGGGTTCTTTCACAAACGAAAAGATTGATGCTAAATGGGAACTCCTTGAAAGAATTCAACGCAACACTGAAGATTGGGAGATCGACAAAGGTAAAGAGTCAGGTATAATTTATGAGTATGATTGCATTAAGTCCTTTGTTGAAACTACAAGTTTTAATAAGTTTAGTGCTAAGTTTGGGCTTGATTCTCAACTCCTTGTTGATTTCCTCAAATCTTTTGCTTCACATCTTAATATGCCTAAGGAGGATTGGATCAAGTATCATAAACCTTTTAAAGAGACTTGCAAAGAAAATGAAATTGTTCATGATGATTGCAACATGCATGATCCAATTCCTAAAAATGAAGTTTCATATAAGCATGTTAATTTTTGTGGAGTGGATAGACCTTGTGAAAGGCCTATGATTGAAGAAGAGAAGTATTGTAAGCAACATAAGCATGAAAGAACAATCACTTGGGTGAGAGATTTAAATGAAATTGCTAGAGAATTGTGTGACCTTTATCCTTTTACTTGTGAACTTTGCCGTATAGAGGGTCACTTTAATTTTCAATGCATGAACTTTCAAAACATAACTGTTAACCGGTTGTGTGATAACATGATCACCTCTGATCTTTATGATGAGCTTATGTTATTTTTGATGTGTGAAGAGTTATCAGAAAAGACTTCATGGCTAGATGTTAATGCCATAGGAATAAAAAACACTTTGCAAAATTGCCATCTCTATTGTGTTGTTAATTGCCATGAAAATGATTACATAGGTAAGATTATAAAGGAGGGAACTTTACCAAAGTATAAAAATGTCTCTTATATTTCCGCTAATAAAAAGGAGAGTTTCTCCCAAGTTTCCCCTATTGTTTCTAATGATAAACCAGGATATGTGGAGAAGCTTCATCTCCAACCACTCCCTCCTAAGGTTAAGAAGAAGAAAAAGAAGAGGAGGAGGAAGAGGAGCAAGAAAGAAGAAGAATGGGTATCAACCTGGCCTGAGCATATTCCTCCCATCAACTTTTATCCTAACGATTGTAAGTTTAAAGAAGAAGGTGAAGTTTATTGCCTTAATTATCATCTTGATGATACGTCCGTAGGTACTATTGAAGATGATTTTGATTATGATATGCATGTTACTTATTGTGATTGGGAAAATGATGATAATGCTACTTATGATCTTGAAAATCTTTTTGGTACCAACTCTGAAAGTGATGATATGGAAAGCTCTAAGCTTGGGGATGATAGGATTGCAAATCCTTTACCCACTAGTGATGTGATAATTGATAATTCTTTTGCTAGTAAGAAAAAAGACAACATGTTTACAAATATAGTTGCTAGCAATGATAATGCTCTTCTCTACTATGATGATGTTATAACTCCAATCTATAGTGATTATAAAGGTAGCTATGACATAAGGAGAAATTATCCTTATGAAACTTGTCATAATCATGGAGGGAATTACTCCCTTGTTGAACACCATCTTCCTAATACACAATTAATCTATAGTGTTCAAGTTGTTTATGATAGTCCTACTCCCACTATTACCAATGAGAAAGATTATGCTTATGTGGAGAGTAAGAGTACCTTTTTGCATGTGGATCATGGTAACAATGCTTTATGTGATGCTTATATTGTTGAGTTTATTCGTGATCCCACTGAAAATTATTATGAGAAGGGAACATATGCTTATAGATATTTCAATAATATCAAGTTCCCTCTCTTTATGTTGAAGGTTTTGAAGCTGCACTTGTTTTGTCTTCCTATGCTTATTGCTTTGTGCTTCAATGAATTATTCTATTCCAATATTCCTATGCATAGGAAGCATGTTAGGCTTAAATGTGTTTGGTATTTGCTTCTTGATGCTCTCTTTTGTTCTTCAACTCTTATTCCTACGAGAGCATCATTAAAGTCTTAAGCCTATCTTTATGGCTATAAAGAAAGAGCTCTAGGGAGACAACCCTTGTTATCTTTGCTTTCAGTTTGTTCTTTCAGTTTTTAGTGGTCTTGATGTTTGTTACTACTGTAGCAACATCATTGTACCTTTATTTTTCAGCTTTGTGCCAATTTTAGCCTCTGATTGCAAGAAAGTTCAAAAGCTGTGACATGCTGTCCAGAAAACAGATTCTATCCTTGGAAAGAAAAATTCGAATAAAATCACCAGATCATCTTTTTGATCTGAATTTTTTTGACAACATGCTCTATGCAATTGGCTTTCGAGCGTCCGTTCTGAGTTTTTTGATTTGAGTTGCAGAAGTACCCCAAAAAAATTATTTACTACCTGCTGGTCTGTTTTTCATAGATTCTGCCCTGTTTTGCCTTTTCTTCGTTTTGCAGACCTTAAGCTTGCTTTTTCTTTGCAAAAACTTTTTGGCGATCTTGAGAAACAGTAGACCTTCAAGAATATCTTTGTTTCCAGTAGAGAAAAATTATTTTATTGTGGGTACTAACCTCTCTAATCAGATTATGATGAGTTATGTATGAAGGGAGTTTTCAAGTGTGCGAGGGAAGATGATAAAAGAAGATTCAGGAGTGTCAAACGCTCAAGCTTGGGGATGCCCCATGCACCCCCAAGAAATATCCAAGGAGACTCAAGCATCTAAGCTTGGGGATGCCCCCGTGCATCCCCTTCTCCATCAACAATTATCAGTTCGTCCTTCGTTCCACTATATTTTTATCACTTCATGCGTTATGTGCTATGCTTGGAGCGTCTTACTCTTTTCTTTTTAGTTTATTTTGTTTTACTTGCTGTTCTTAACAAGTTGGATCCTAGCCTTCATTGTTTGGGAGAGAAAAACGCTCCACTCCGCTGTAGAACACAACATAGGCTTGCATGCGTATCTTCTTGTGTGTGTTCTTTATCTTTTCATAGCTGCTGTCATGCTTAGCTCTTAGTTTTCATGCTTATCTTTTTAAGAGCTTTTGTTTAGGTCGTTGCTTCTGGAACTCTCTTGAGTTATCATGCTTATCTTGTTAAGAGAGTTGGCTTCTGTAGCACTGGTTGATATGTCTATGATAAAAATGCTATATGCATAATGGTGCTTAGTAGTTCATGTTTTCTTATGGTTAGTCTCAAATAGCTGGGGGTTCTTAATGTGTTATTGAAGTACCAGCATGATTTGTTTGCCTATGATGTGGTATGGTTTAGTGATATCTTCCTCCAAGAATTTATTTTGATTGACTTGGCATATGCTCACGCATATTTAAGACTGTAAAGAAAGTTTATCAAGCCTTGATGATCTTTAATTTCTGAGTAGTGATATAACTTCCATGCCCGATTCAATGTTGCTTTGTCGCTCTGCATGATTATGGCCATCATTGCTCTCTTAGTTGGTCGCTCCCAGTCTTTTGCTAGCCTTCACCTGTACTAAGCGGACTGACTGCTTGTGCATCCAAAATCCTTGAAACCAGTTATGCCATATGAGTCCACCATACCTTCCTATATATGGTATTTACTTGCCATTCGTAACGTAGACTTTCTTGTACCATCTCAAAATTATTCAAAAGCATTTCTCTTTTGTGCCTCTGTTTTAGCTCATGAGGAAGTAGTAGGTAATTCATGATCTTCTTATGTTGGACAAATTTTACCCCGGGATTGCATGTCTAATCTGCAAACCCCTAATACAAGGAGGGACTGGCATGAGTACGCCCATCTCACAAAAGATAATAGCAACAAACAAACCCTCCTTCAAGCTTTGTTCATGAGAAATCAGAAAACTCTGGCAGTGATAAACAAAGGAGATTAAGGGGATGTGATCGTCCCCGCGTGGGAGCCGTTCCTCGAAACTTGTCCAGCATAAGAAGTAATTGGGTTATCTACTAGCATTCGTTGACGAATTATGCACCTCCCAAAAGCTTTTTATCTTTGTTTTTGAAACCACGAGCTCTGGTACTTGTTTAGTCTTTGCTTCCAGCCACGGGTTTTTCAACCTTGCCATCAAAATCCACGGTTCGAAAGTCTCTGTCAGGGATATTACTAGCAGGTATGAACCGGCTAGTGTAAACCGGATTGTGGTAATATCGTTGTACCATTGTAATATTTAGTAGAGTCTACGGCCCATGAGATCTTAGGGCCCATGTATAAAGTTACGATTTGTAAACCGCCTGATCATGTAACTTGAGAGATAAGGAAGAAAGAGCAGAGACCGAGGCGGACACAAGTATGAGCCGGCCTCGGGACTCTGTAAACCGGACCGGGTGTCGCTTTTATATAAAGGGACGACCCGGCGACGGTTCAGGGACAAGCAAGAAACAACCCGTCGAGGCACAGGCAAGCGATCCACTCCCTGTTCGTCGATGCCCAAGCAATACCAAACCAAACTAGACGTAGGCTTTTACCTTCATCGAAGGGGCCGAACTAGTATAAACCCTCTGTGTCCTTTGTGTGCTTTTAACCCCTTCAAGCTAACCTGTGCGATGGTTCCATTATCAAGTCCGTTAAACCGGATATCTGCCGTGTTAATTCCACGACAGTTGGCGCCCACCGTGGGGCCTCCACACGATGGTTTCGAGTTCTTGAAGGGCAGCTTTGAAGGGCTCAAAGGCTACGCGGTTGGCCGAATGACGAAGAGTCGCCGCGGCCGGATCTACATCGACGACGCAGGTTGGGGACTGGAGGCCGATTCAATCGAATACGGGTACCGGGTTCCCTTCGGCGGCATCCACGTCTTCATCGGCAAGATCGGCGAACCGGTACCTGAGCCGGACGTCTTCCCCAACATCGTCGAGCCGGCTCAGCGTGCGAGATCGGCCCGGATTCAGCCCGCCATGAAGCACATTTTCGTTGGAGCAGTTCACGGGGTTCAAGCCGAGGACGGATCGGAGTCCGGTGGCGAGACAATTGTCTACTCCGACGACGAATCTTCATCCGGAGAGACTAAATCTTTGTATCAGTTGCGGGACGGCCGGTCTGAGGGTGAGTCCGACAGAGACAGTATTCCGGGCCCCTTGGTCCCGCCAAACCGGGTGGCTGTCTTTATGGCCGGTTCACAATCCACGTCGCAGTCAACGGTGATCGGGGCGACAGCAGAAGCTGGTACAGGGGGGAGCGGCCAGGCCCTCTCACCCGCTGACGTTCTATCCACCTTGGTTGAGGAGTTTACAGCCCGGGCCATGGCCGAGGTAGCTCCAGCAGACAAGGCGCAACATGATGCAGAGCTCCTTCAGCTAAAGGGCCGGATTGATCAAGCAAGGGAAAGTCTGAAAACAGAGAAGGCTATGATAGAGATGAGGCAGGCAGAGCTGAATGATCAGGCTTTTCATCTAAGGATGGAGCAGGCCTCTGCGCAGGGAGTACGGAGTCGGAAGTACCAGTCTCGTCTACCGCCGGTTTACGAGGCGACGGATCTTTTCAGGACACCAGGAGCGGGGACCAGCAATGATCCGGCTTTAAACCGGAGGGCACCCCCAGCGAGGGACGAGCCGGTTCAGCAGCCTACTGCGGAACAAGATCGGCGGATCACGTCTGCACCTCACATTCCTACCCCTCCGGGTCATTATTCAAATCCTTTGGACAACATCGTTGCTGCTACTTCACGCTTGGCCGCTTTACCTATTGAAGGGACGTCCCCTGTGGCGTTGGAGGCATGCAGGGTCAAGGATCTACTTAATACGGTGTTAGTACAACAACAAGCGTATTCTCATAGCAGGGAGAGGCTCCATTCAACACCACACCCCAGCCGAAGTTACACGAGGCATTGGGAGGAACCAGAAGTATCTAGCAGTGAACGCAGGCGACACCATCACAGACAAAATAATCCGGCAGGCGCGGATGCACAAGCTCAGGATGCAAATCGGGTTAGATCGGTGGCCCGGGAGGAAGTCCGTCAAACGACGCCGGTTCACACAGCCACAGCAGAGACATGAGTCACAACGAGTTCCTTTGGGGTGCAGTGTCTTATCCCCGCTTTACGGAGCATGAAGCTGCCCAAGGACTTTAAAGGTCCATGAAAAGTGCCTAATTACACGGCAGATTTGGCTCCGGAAGCTTGGGTTGAGAGTTATGAGATGGCCATGGAGATGCTGGACGTAGATGAAGCAGCTTGTGCGAAATACTTCACCATGATGCTCGAGGGAACAGCCCGAACCTGGCTAAAGGGTTTACCCCATAATTCTATCGGATCATGGGGGGAATTACATCGCCAGTTTATCAAAAACTTCAAGGATACGTGCAAGCAGCCGATGTCAGTGGTAGATCTAGCAGCCTGTATACAAGGAGAACAGGAGTCTACAAGTGCATGGGTACGGCGAGTGTCGGAGATCTTGCACTCTTCGAACGGTATCAATCCCAGTACGGCAATAGTGACACTGGAAAATAATTGCCGGTTTGAGTCTCTCAAGTTAAAACTGGGACGGCTCAAATGGGATTGTAATGACATGGGAACTCTCATGAGCGCTCTGGTGAAGTACGGGGACTCTGACAACACTAAGTATCCAGAAGCGGAGGGAGACAAAGCAGGAAAAGTCAACAAGCCTGGTAAACCGGCGTCGGTTAATCCGGCTGCTACAAGCTTCCTGGGCAAGCGAAAAGCGGAGGGTGGCTCTGATTTCGTGGCCAATACCCAAGTTCAAGGAGGTTTCCAGCGCAATAGGGGTAAACCGCCTCCACAAACCGGTGTAGGGAATGTTAGCTGGGACCAGGAGTTAAATCAGCCTTGTCCGAAGCATAGCACAAGGGAACGACCAGCAAAACACACTATAGGAGAATGCAAGCCCTTGATGGAAGCCGTAATGAGCCGCTTCAACTCTAACAACGGGCCTCCAAACGGCGGTTCAGGCCCGGGGTTCTACGGTCCGGGTCACCAGGGGAACGGCTCCGGATCAGGATATCGTGGCAACAACAGTGGTTATAATAGCCGAGGCAATAATCAGTATGGCCAGGGCGGTTATAATAACCAAGGAAATCAGCAGCGTGGTCAAGGTGGTTACAATAACCAAAACAACCAACAGCAGGGCCAGGGTAATCACAGTAACCAGGGCAGTCAACAACATCAGCAGCAGCATCAGCAGCAATTCGGATAACAGAGTAATCCGAAGGAGCTGAGTAGTGGGCAGTATCATGTGTTTACTACAAGTTTGTGTAAACGGGATCAAAAAGTTTTGAAGCGGGCGGTCCACGCGATTGAACCGGCAACGCCACAATTCTTACGCTGGTCAGAGCAGCCCATTGTGTGGAGCAGGGAGGATCACCCGATGCGAGTTGATAATCCGGGCCACTTAGCCTTGGTGGTAGCACCACAGGTGGGTGGCTACAAATTCACTAAAGTTCTTATGGATGGCGGCAGCAGCATCAATATCTTGTACTATGAGACTTTCCGTCGTATGGGCTTGACGGATAAAAAGCTAAGGCAATCAAACACGGTATTTCATGGAGTAGTGCCAGGTAAGTCAGCCTACCCAGTTGGAAAAATTGACTTAGAAGTTACCTTTGGAGATGAGCAGGATTCCAGGTCAGAGATGATAACCTTTGAAGTGGTCAAGATCCGAAGCCCTTATCATGCTCTGTTCGGGAGGACGGTTTATGCCAAGTTTATGGCCAGGCCGTGTTATGTTTATCTACAGCTCAAGATGCCGGGTCACAAAGGAACAATCACGGTTCATGGAAGTCGCAAGATTGCATTGGAGTGTGAAGAGGGAGACGCTGCCTACGCGGAGGCAGTATGTGCTACAGAGGAGTTGAAGTTTTACAAGGATAATGTTGATCCGGCAGATATGACCCCGTTGAAAAAACCAACTACGGAGCATGACCCGGCGTTGAAGTTTAAATCGGCGGAGGAGACCAAGCAAGTTGATTTTGTGCCAGGCGATTCATCCAAGCAGTTCACTATCAGCGCTAACCTTGATCCCAAATAGGAAAGCGCACTCATCGAGTTCATCCGTGATTGGTTAAGTTTCATAAAGGCCCTCTGGATGGTACCCGCATCCAGTGATTGGCTAAGTTTCATAAAGACCCTCTGGATGGTACCCGCATCCAGTGATTGGTTAAGTTTCATAAAGGCCCTCTGGATGGTACCCGCATCCAGTGATTGGCAAAGTTCTTCCTATGGTTGTACCCGAACCATAAAGGCCCTCTGGATGGTACCCGCATCCAGTGATTGGCAAAGTTTTATATGGCCAGCAGGGGGCAGGATTGTACCCGAATTCTAGCTTAACCCCTGTCGGTCATATCCGGTTCCTATGGATGGTACCCGCATCCATCGACCGGCCCTCTGGATGGTACCCGCATCCATTGATTGGCTGAACCTTGCTTTGAGCCTGGCAGCTCGTAAAAAGCCTCGACTACATGGTTTTATTTGCAAACTTGCTTTTCTGGTGTTTATGTTTTATGGTTCTTTAATCCGGAGTGGGACAATTCCATAAGTTGACCACATATCTACAAAATTAAAAGTCTGGGTCATGAACACCAGCATGAGTTAAAAGTCTGGATCATAAACACCAGCATGAGTTCAAAAGTCTGGGTTATGAACACCAGCATGAGTTAAAAGTCTGGGTCATGGACACCAGCATGAGTTAAACCGGCGTTCATTATAACCCGGATCAGCCATCAGGCCAAAACCAAGTATATCTCCAAAAGTCTGGACAGAGTTCTAAGCATGGTCTAAACCGGTAACCTTGATGAAACCCGGGATTATTATTGGATCTATTAAAGGCTCTCTCAGAAAATTCCAAATTTTGCCGGATTAAGAATATCAAGCATACTTGATGAAAGGTATGAAGTTATTTCTGATACAAACAAAACACTTGTTTGATATATTGTGAGAACAATTTAATTTGTCTAGCGGTAAACCGCTAGGATCTATTTTCAGTGTTATATATGCAGGAACAGATAATATGCAGAATAAACCATATCAGATCAGATTTAACTTGGCAACGCCAGAAACAAGAAGTTGGAATATCCGGATCAAGACGAATAATGTTTTAAGCTATCCTATTACAAGGCATAACAAGCCCGAACGGATTAAAGATTGTCGGCAAAATGAGATTGCAACTACAAAGATATACTATGACCTACGCCTCCTCCTGCCGCGACGTCTGGGGATCAACTTGTTCCGGAGTCTCTTCTTCTTCTTGAAGCGGCTGGAAGTCGGGGACGCACCAGTCGATTTTCGTTAAGGCACGAAAGTACATATCTTCATTGATAAGTTCAGACGGATCAATATCTGGGGCGAAAGTATGAGGGCACACTGGTGGGATTAGATTGACGGTGTCATAAACCGGCCGATCCACCCGCTCGTTCTGTAAATCATACCCCGGATGATACCTGGACAAGTCTGATTCGGCCGCCAGCTTGCTAGCGAGAGGACGCATCTCCTTCGTCAAGGCATGGAGATCCTTTGCAGTAAAAGTTGATCCGTCTTCTTTAGTATTGGGATACCCATTCAAAGCTTCTTCCGGATCAAAGTTCGGAACCCACGCTTTTGCTCTGGTAAGTGCCATAAGGGAACCGGCTCGAGCAGCAGACTTCTTAACTTCTTCCAATCGCACTGGCAAGACAGACAGTTTCTCTAATGTACCTTGGATGGTCGTAGGGGCCGGTTTATTGAAAGATGTTGCACTTATGATCCTTTGAGCGCCGGAATACAGCTGCTCGACCAAAGTATAACACGCCTTGAGTTTTTTCCACAAATCATCCCCAAGATGGGTGACACGGCGCCCTGTATATGATTATCACAGTTAAACCGGAACGGATTAAAATTGCAAGGATGAAAGCAGGGATACAGATAAGTACTTACCGAAGACATCATAAGTCATCAATTCTATTTGCCGCTTTAAACCGGTTAACTCTTCAGTCACCGGATTAAGGGCTTCCTCAGCATCCTTCGCCCTTTTCTCCGGATCCTTTTTCTGAACCTCAAAGGCGGTCCGCTCCTCTTCAAAGAATTTCTTCAGTTGTTCAGCAGTCTTTAAGCTCAGTGTCAAGTCTTTCTTGGCCTTAGAAGCAGCAGACTCCATTTCAGCAAGCCTGTTCCGGAGTTCAGTGATCTCTTCAGCTCTCCGGTTCAAATCAGCCTGCAATGAAAATCAAGTGGAATAAAAGCAAATGTCAAGCAAGTCTCAAGCACATAACCAAGTTATCACCTTGACACTTGGGGGCTAATGGGCATTTGAAGCGTCAAATAATAGCAATTCAAAGACAAGTCTCAAGCACACAAACAAGTTGTCTACTTGACACTTGGGGGCTAATGGATAGTTGAAGTATCAAAGGAAAAAGTCAGACAAGTCCCAGGCACATAAACCGAGTTATGCCCCTGGCACTTGGGGGCTAATGTAAGATCATTTGTTTACTCAGGAAGTACCGGTTCACCTTCTGGACATAGCTAAACCGGAACTTGGGGGCTACTATGATATAGACAGAAGCACATCAAAAGCAAAAATCAAAAGCAAAGGATTACCTCATACTTGTCCTTCATAATGTTAACTAAGCCTGCTTCATAATCTCGACTGCTATGAATCCGGTTCAAGTACCCGGAATAGAGCTCCTGGGCACTCATGTCGGCAAGGCTAGATAGCTCTGTACTCCATTTACCCCTCTCTTGATGCAACTTCTCCGCTTTAGCCGTATGTTTGGCTAGGACAATGGGCTCGGCAGGAGCAGTGTAAGCTGTGCCGGTTACTTGAACTTCCGGAGAAGCAGTCGTTGGTGGTGGGGTCGCAGTGTGAACCGGACTAGCAGGAGCCGGGTTAGGCCAAGGAGAATTGGCCCGGGCAGGACTTGCCGGTTCATGAACGTTCTCAGTATAGGGATTCTCAGGTGCAGTGGTATGATCCATAGGAGCGGGATCTTCAAGCGGCATTGTAGGCTCGCCTTCTGGAGGGACGATGGTATCCGGATCAACCGCCGGATCATCAGTAGCAGCCTCAGCAGTTGGTTTGTTGGCCTTTGCCCTTTTGCTGGGTTTAGGCTTGCTGAAAGAAATTGGAAAAAGAAGTCAGAATTGTAAAGCAAAGTGCAATCATAAACCGGATAAATTAAAAGACTTACCCTGGGACAGTTTTCAGGGGTGGGAGTTGTGTGGCAGTTGATTCGCCGGAAGAAGATAAGGGAGTATCCTGATAATTGGGGTCAGACGGTTTAAGCGGTTTGCGTATAAGCCCGGCCTTGGGATGAAGAAGAGTTGGAGAGAGTATAACCTCAGAGCGGTGCCTCCGAGCCGGAGTAAGAGAGATTCCAAACGATTCAACTTCAAGGCCACTATGGCGGGTAGTCCGGCGAAGGGCTTCATGTTGCTGTTTCTTCAAAAGAAAATTGGGGTCCAGTTGAGCATAAGGGTGAGAAAACTGATATTTCCGGACTGTCCGACGAATTTTTGGTGGAGGTGGTTCTGAATCTGAAGAAAGAATAGTTACCTCAATTTCTGCCGGTTTGTCCCCTTCAGCCAACTCCTGCGAAAAGCTACCGTTGAACACAAATATGGATAAAAAGTAAATAAGTCATAGCCGGGTTAATTCATACCTCAGAGTCCGGATCATCATCTTCAGCATGTGAACCGGAACCAGCTGCCGCCTTTCTCTTCTTGATAGCGAAAGCTTTCCGGCGTGGCTGTTTTCCGGCCTTCTCCCGAGGTTTCCTCTTCCAAAAAGGATCATCAGCCTGTTCAAAAGGTGAAAGTAATTGAAAGAACGGTTTAAAAGAACGGATTACAAACATACGAAGGAAAGCAAGACTTACTGCAGGCAGCTTGTTTTTATTGTAATACGGAGCCAATCCGGTTTGGCTACATTCTTCTAAGGAGACATTAAGCATCTTCTTAGCAGACTCAGTAACTTCTGATTCAGAAAGCTTGTCCTTAGAAAAACGTTGAGGATCATCCGGTTTACCAGAATATTTATACATCAAATTTGGGCGCGGGCTCAGAGGAAGAATACTCCAAGAGAGCCAGCAGCGCATAAAATCCACTCCGGTTAAGCCATTGGCCATAAAGGCCTTTAGCCTGGCAAGTTGAGAAGCAAACCGGGGCCGCTCTGCGGAGCTGAGGCGCTGCGGCAGGGGGTGATCCCCCGGAAGACGGTGCTCGCGATAACCCGGCAATGGGTTTTCCCCTTGAGGTGAAGTGTCAATACAATAAAACCAAGACTTATTCCAATCCTTGGGGTGTGTGTGGAGAGCGGCATGAGGAAAGACTGCATCTTTTCTTTTCTGAATACTGACTCCGCCCAGTTCTTGATGGGGTCCACTAGTAAACTCAGTTCGCCGGTTCAGGTGGAAGAAGTCCCGGAATAGGTCGACAGACGGCTCTTCTTGCAAATACACCTCTGAGAAAACTTGAAAATCACATATGTTGGAAACAGAATTGGGTCCTATGTCCTGAGGGTGAAGCTGGAAAGCGGCAAGTACATCCCGGAAGAACTTTGAACCGGGAGGAGTGAAACCTCGAGCAATGTGGTCGAAGAAGACAATAACTTCCCCCTCTTTGGGAGTAGGAGGGCATTCATCTCCTGGAGCCCGCCATTTTAAAACGGACTGAGGGCCCAGAGTACCAACTGCAGCCGCATTAGCTAAATCTTCTTCCGTAACAACGGAAGGAACCCAGTTACAAGAGACAAACTGTTTGGCCATAGTAACAGAAGAACAAGTGCTGAAAGGGTATAGTGTAAATCCGGATTATTCGAGTACAGTGGCGTAAACCGGAAGATATATGCAAAGATCACGCAACGATTTAGACAAGGGACTAATGATATGGCTAACCCGGCAATAAACAGGAAACTGTATTACTACCGGTTCATGACAACAAAGGGAAAAGAGCTAAACCGTCGCGTTCGTCATTGAATTTTTACAGAAGCAGTATATGACTGTTTAAACCGGAGAATACTTTACAGGTTTACAAAGGTGAAGAAACAAGTTTTCGCAGACAGCTAAAGTAAAACAGATCTGAGCACCCAGGAAAAGGAAAAGTAAATACAAGGCTATTACAGGAAGAACTGTAGGAATCTTATACAAAGCAGATGAATCTAAAGGACGAGATCTAAAGCATACAACAGCGGAACAGAAGCAAGTTTTAAGGGCAAGATTTAAAGGCTGAAATTACTGCGAACTTGGCGCCTACGATGAACAGACGAAGCTATCACTAAGGTTTAATGGCGGAGATGTGAGGAAGAACCCTAGAGCTATAGATCTACAATGAGGAAGATGAAATACCTGGAACAGCAAGAAGCGGCGGCGGAGTTTCTCTGGTCGCACTCAGGTTGATGCAGCGGCCGACGAAGACTTGAGCTCGACGGACGACGGCGAAGACTTGAGCTCGACGGGCGACGACGGAGTCTTGAGCTCGGGCGATGGAGGAAGAAGAACGGACGGAAGGAGATAAAGAACAGAGGCAGCAGTATTTATAGAAGGGCAGAGTTGAAACGACAGGCGCGAGATTTAAGGAGGCAGAAGATTGGATAAAGATTCTCTGTCGCCTCGATTCTCGGGATGGCCTTTAAACAAAGCCGATAGACAGCTGGGTGTGTTAAATGCGGAAGTGATGTCATGGTTAAATTAAGTGACTTTCAAGGATGACGTCATGGCCGGTTTACAAAAATGAGAAGACACAAGAAGGAAGATTATGCAAGACTGGGAAGATTGATGTGAACAAGTTCAAATCATTCTGGGGCCTAATGTCAGGGATATTACTAGCAGGTATGAACCGGCTAGTGTAAACCGGATTGTGGTAATATCGTTGTACCATTGTAATATTTAGTAGAGTCTACGACCCATGAGATCTTAGGGCCCATGTATAGAGTTACGATTTGTAAACCGCCTGATCATGTAACTTGAGAGATAAGGAAGAAAGAGCAGAGACCGAGGCGGACACAAGTATGAGCCGGCCTCGAGACTCTGTAAACCGGACCGAGCGTCGCTTTTATATAAAGGGACGACCCGGCGACGGTTCAGGGACAAGCAAGAAACAACCCGTCGAGGCACAGGCAAGCGATCCGCTCCCTGTTCATTGACGCCCAAGCAATACCAAACCAAACTAGACATAGGCTTTTACCTTCATCGAAGGGGCCGAACTAGTATAAACCCTCTATGTCCTTTGTGTGCTTTTAACCCCTTCAAGCTAACCCGTGCGATGGTTCCATTATCAAGTCCGTTAAACCGGACATCTGCCGTGTTAATTCCACGATAGTCTCCACCTTCTTTCTTCAAAGCACCAACTATTGAGAGCATGATTGTCATTCTGAGTGTAATGTGAATTGTCCCAAAGTACCATTGTCTTCTGCATGATTGTGATATCGCTTATTCTAAAATCATTATATCTAGTCATCACTTAAACTTCGGAGGTGCTCCTGCATTTATGTTTTGCTTCACTAAAGGGGGCAAGCGAGGTATCACTTTGTCATGTTTGCACACCATGCTCACTACAAATCTATTGGGTGTTTCAGTATCATATTGTAAACTTTCAGTTCTTTGTGATATTCTCATGAGGTAACTTAATTACTAAAGATTCATTATCTCAATAAGCATTTGTCATGTGATTGTGAAAGACTCTTTGGTAGCATGTCACCACAGAAATTGTGCTTGTTATCATTTACCTACTCGAGGACGAGCAGGAATTAAGCTTGGGGATGTTGATATGTCCCAAACGTATCTATAATTTCTGCTTGTTCCATGCATGTTTTGGGTGATATTGCTATGCTTTTGATACACTTTCATACACTTTTGATCATATATGGACTAACCTATTAACTCAGTGCACCCCAGTGCCAGTTTCTGTTTTCTGCTGTTTTTGTATTTCAGGTTTTCCCATTACTTAAATTGCCAGAAAAATTTCGGGAAAATATATAAAAAATCAGCGCTCCAGAAGATTCCATGTGCCAGAAGTGGGGCCAGAGGGGGGCCAGAGGGGCCCCAGGCGCCCTGATGGCGTGGCCCCACCCCTGGCCGCGCCGAGGGGCCGCCTGGGGGGCTCCCACCTCCTCTGGTGCCCTACTTGGCCTCCTATTTATTCTCCCGTCGCGGAAACTCTGATTCAAGAACCCTTTTCTCCAGAAGCAATTCCGATCTCCGCCGCCATCGCCACCAAGTTTCGGGGGACCAGAATTCCTGTGCCAGCATCCTGCTGGGACGGGAAAGTGCCCCCGGATTCATCTCCATCGACGTTGCTTCCTCCCTCTATGATGCGGGAGTAGTTCCTCCTCGGGGCTGAGGTTTATACCAGTAGCTATGTGGTCAATTCTCTCTCCCATGATGTGATCTTCGTTGTGATCATAGGCTATGTTAATCTAGGGTGATCCCATGATATTTCCCCTTCCTCTATGTATTGGATTGATGTACTCACTTATCTTTATCTAGTATAATCCCCGAGACCAAGGTGATAGCGGTCTATTGGACATAGATTAGAAGAATATTTTCATGAGTGATTTCCTCTTTTGTGTGTTGATTGAAGATTTAGAGTGTCTTGGTGCTTGTCTTTGACTATCCTTGAGATATGTTGTGGTGATTGTGGTACTCTCTTTGGATGGCCGCGGTGACATTGGGAAATCCATAGATTGAGAACTACGAACTTTGAGGTGTGCTTTTGTAGCCCTACATAATTCTCGTCCTCTCTTGACCACAAAGGAATGACCTCCGAGTGCGTCTCCATTGCATGTTTTATGGGAAATATCATGTGATTAGACTATGTTAATGTTGTTGGGAGTTGCGACTAGTGAAAGTATGAAGCCTAGGCCTTGTTTCCACCATTGCAATACCATTTGTGCTCACGTTTACCACTTGTTTGCTTGCTGCACTTTTTATTCCAGATTTATATTACTTTGCTTTGCCACTCCTATCATCCATATTTTACCATCTCTTCGCCGAACTAGTGCACCTATACAACTCCTAGTTGTATTAGGTGTGTTGGGGACACAAGAGACTTCTTGTATCTTAGTTGCAGGGTTGCTTGAGAGAGACCATCTTCAACCTCTACTTCCCTGAGTTCGATAAACCTTAGGTCATCCACTTGAGGGAAATTGCTGTTGTCCTACAAACCTCTGCGCTTGGAGGCCCAACATAGTCTACGAGAATAGAAGCGTGTGTAGACATCAGAGGTGGAGGCGCTCACCACGAACACGGAGGTGTGTTCGGCTGGCCCGGAGGTGGTCGAAGTCGAAGGCGGCGAGGCTTGAACAGTTGCGGGCGCCGGAGTGGAAGAATACGTCGGCGGCGAGGCGATCGGCTCCGCGTAGAGGACATAGTCGACGTAGTCGACGACGAGGAAGCAGCTGGACACACTTGGCGAGGCTGAGTTCGACGGGAGGCATGCCGGCGACGAGCTGGCGCTCCCAGATGCGTGCGGGACTTCACTGGAGCGGCGGATCTGGTGGAGCTTGGCTCTCCAGGCGGCGGGAGGAGGAAGAGGAACCCTAGGGAAAGGGGTTGGACACGCTGCGGGTTTAAAAGGAGGGCTCAGATCATGAGACCTCGACGTCCGTGATCACGGCGCGACGGCGAGCGCGCGCTCTGGCTTAGCAAACGCGTGACGGAGGTAGAAGGTGACGCGGGGCTGTGAGGCTAACATGTGGGGCCAGGGAAAAAAACGAACGGCGCGACCGCGCGCTGGCTGGGCCGCTGCGGGAGAGAGGAGGTGGGCCGCGGGGCTGCTGCGGGAGAGAATGGGTTTGGGGGAGGAGGAGGAGGAGGCCCAGGCCACTGCTGTAGCTGCTGCCTTCTTTTCTTTTTCATTTATCTTTAGCCAGAAAAGAAAAAGAAAAGCACATGCTTAAAAGAAAAGAGTTAGGAGAAAAAGAAAATATCCCCATGCTCCTTGATTTATGCCCTATTAAATAAAATTGGTTTGGACATTTTTAGAGGCAGAAAAATAAAAGGAGTTTGAATATGCTTCAAGCTCTTGTCATTTTTAAACCCAACCAAATCTATTCCAACAAGGCTGGATTTTGGCAGAGAGGGTGTAGACATGGTGCAATGTTTTTACGAAAAGAAAGAACATTAATGAACTTGGCTAGGTGCCTTGCAAAATAGAGTAAAGAAAGGAAAGAAAAGAAAAAGGAAGAAGAAGAAGAAGAGGGAAACAAAGGAGGGGGTCTAGGGTTTAACAAGTCATGGCTAGGCACCACACTCACACATCACAAGGTGCCTCACATACACACATCAACAAGACGTAAACTAAGATGCCATGATGATGAAAGCAATGCATGTATGCAAAATAAAATAAATGACATGGCAATGCAAAAATAAAATGAGCTCAAATGACAAGAACCCCAAGGATAAGGACAAGGATCAAAATGAGAATGCTTTATTGCCATTATAGGAAAGTATCACATATGGGGTGTTACAAACTCTCCTACACTACAAAAAGATCTCGTCCCGAGATCTAGGACTGGAAGAAGGAAGGGTACTCGGAACGAAGGTGATCTTCTTGTTCCCACGTAGCCTCTAGGTCGGTATGGTGTGACCACTTCACTTTCAAGAACTTGATGGACTTGTTGTGGGTTTTGCGCTCAGTTTCTTCAAGAATAGCAACAGGGTGCTCACGATAAGACAAGTCTTGGTGAAGATAAATCTCCTCGAACGGAATGGTGCGTTCAGGTGTCTTGAAGCACTTGCGGAGTTGAGACACGTGAAACACATCATGAACATTTGCAAAGTTGGAGGGAAGCTCGAGTTGGTAGGCTAGATCGCCTCTTTTGCCAAGAATCTTGAAAGGGCCCACATATCTCGGAGCAAGTTTGCCTTTGATACTGAATCTCTGGGTTCCTTTCATAGGAGAAACACGGAGATAGACATGATCTCCAATGTCGAAAGCCAAATCACGATGCTTGCCGTCATAGTAGCTCTTTTGACGCGATTGCGCGGTTTGAGATTCTCAAGTATGACTTTGCACATTTCTTCGGCTTCTGAGATCAAATCATTACCAAGAAGTTGACGTTCACCAGTCTCGGTCCAGTTGAGCGGGGTACGACACTTTCTGCCATAGAGGATTTCAAAAGGAGCTTTGCCGGCACTTGCTTGGAAGCTGTTGTTGTATGAGAATTCGGCAAACGGGAGACAATCTTTCCACTTCATACCGAAAGAGATGACACAAGCTCTCAACATGTCTTCGAGGATCTGATTCACTCTTTCGACTTGACCACTAGTCTGAGGGTGAAACGCAGTGCTGAAGCGAAATTTTGTGCCCATGGCTGACTGAAAGGAGTCCCAGAACTTGGATGTGAACAAACTTCCACGGTCTGAGGAGATGACTTGAGGAATGCCATGCAAAGAAACAATTCTGGAGGTGTACAGCTCTGCCAGCTGAGCTGCGTTGATGGATTCTTTGACGGGAAGGAAATGTGCTACTTTAGTTAGCTTGTCAATCACTACGAAGATAGCATCATTTCCCTTCTTGGACTTAGGAAACCCAGTGACGAAATCCATTTCAATGTGATCGAATTTTCACTCGGGAATAGGTAGGGGTTGAAGGAGACCGACTGGACGTTGATGCTCTGCCTTCACTCTTCTGCAGACATCACATTCATTCACGAATTGGGCAATCTCCCTTTTCATGCGAGTCCACCAGTAAGATTGCTTGAGGTCTTGGTACATCTTAGAACTTCCGGGATGAATCGAGAGGAGGGAGTCATGTGCTTCATTCATTATGAGCTTCCTGAGATCACCCTTGGGAACCACAATTCTGTCCTCAAAGAACAAGGTGTCTTTCTCATCAACGCGATAGCACTTGTATTTGGGAGTACCCTTAGCAATACCATGTTTCACTTTCTGCACCATAGCAACACTGAGCTGGGCCTCACGGATATGATCTTCCAAGGTAGGAGCAACTTGAAGGTTTGCAAGAAAGCCTTGCGGAACAACTTGGAGGTTGAGCTTCCTGAATGATTCACAAAGTTCAGGCTGGAAAGGTTTGAGAAGGAGACTGTTTCAATATGCCTTTCTGCTCAAGGCATCTGCAATGACATTGGCCTTGCCAGGTGTGTACTCAATGCTTGGATCATACTCTTGGATCATCTCAACCCAACGAGTCTGGCGAAGGTTAAGGTTTGGCTGTGTGAAGATGTACTTCAAGCTCTTGTGATCGGTGAAGATGTCCACTTTTCTGCCCAATAGAAGGTGTCTCCACGTGATCAAGGCATGTACAACTGCTGCTAGCTCGAGATCATGTGTGGGGTAATTCTTCTTATTTGGTTTCAACTGACGAGAAGTGTATGCCACAATCTTCTTGTCTTGCATGAGAACACCACCAAGACCTTGCAAAGAAGCATCACAAAAAACTTCATAGGGCTTGGACTCATCCAGAGGAGTAAGAACCGGAGCAGAAATGAGCTTCTCTTTGAGTGTTTTGAATGCCACATCACAATCAGGAGTCCAGGAGTACTTGAAATTCTTCTGCAACAGATTGGAAAGAGGCTTGGCAATCTTGGAGAAGTTCTCAACGAACCTTCTGCAATAGCTAGCGAGACCAAGGAAGCTTCGGAGTTGCTTGGCATTCTGCGGGGGTTCCCAGTTGACAATAGCTTCAACTTTCTTGGGGTTCACAGAAATGCCCTCGATAGAAATAAAATGGCCAAGATAAAGGACTTTATCCAGCCAGAATTCACAGTTGGAGAACTTCGCATAGAACTTGTGTTCATGAAGCCTGTCCAAGACCAAACGGAGGTGCTTGGCATGGTCTTCTTCATTCTTGGAGAATACCAAGATGTCATCCAGATAGACGAGAACAAATTCATTGGTGTAGGGGTTGAATATGAAGTGCATCATCCTTGGTAAGGTGGGTGGAGCATTTGCAAGGCCAAAATACATGACCGTGTATTCATAAGAGCCAAAACTCGTTCTGAATGCGGTCTTAGGAATATCCTCTTGACGGATACGGATCTGGTGATAACCCATCTGGAGATCGAGCTTTGAGAACACCTTTGCTCCTTTGAGCTGCTCAGACAATTCACTGATATTGGGGAGCGGATACTTGTTCTTTATTGTCTTCTTGTTCAATGGCCGGTAATCAACGCAAATGTGTTCCGTGCCATCCTTCTTCTTGAAAAATAGAACACCACAGCCCCAAGGAGAAGTACCAGGCCTGATTAGACCCATACGTTCTTGCTCATCGAGTTGTTTCTTCAGCTCCTTCAACTCATCAGGGGAAAGCTTGTACGGACGCCCACATGATGGCTCGGTACCGGGCTCGAGTTCAATGACGAATTCAACTTGACAATGGGGAGGCATGCCTGGAAGCTCTTCAGGGAAAACATCTTCAAATTCATCGACCACCGGAATCTGAGAAATGGCATTAATCTCGCCCTTGTCACTGAGAGAGAATAGCCTGATTGTTTTATCTCGAGAGGCGAAGATAATCACGTCTTCGTCAGGATGAGTAAGCTTGACTTCCTTATTTGCACAATCAATGTTTGCATCATGCTTGGAGAGCCAATCCATCCCAAGAATAAGATCAATGTCGGAGTTACCAAGAATAACCGGAGAAACCAGAAAACTATAATCACCCATGTGAATAGATATATTCGGAGCATACAAGCTAGAAGTCATGTGTTTGCCCGGAGAAATAATTTGTAACTCCCTTGGCAAAGTCGCTGTGCCCACATTGTGCTTGGATGCAAATGGAAATGACATGAAGGAATGTGATGCACCAGAATCAAACAAGACTTTAGCAGGTATAGAGTTAACTGGAAGATTACCAAGTATCACATCTGAAGAATTCTCTGCTTGAGCTGCATTCATCAGATTCACTTTTGCTGCCTTGGGATTATGCTTGACAATAGCAGTGCTGAGAGGTGGAGGAGGCGGAAGGCGCCTTGGGTTGGGACACTTGTTGGCATAGTGACCCTTCTGAGTACACTTGTTGCAAATTACTTCTGAGAGAGGCCGGTGATAAGGACCACCTGATCTTGAAGCTTGAAACTAAGGCTTGGACTGATTTCTTGGGTTGGGTGGGTGGGAGAAACCACGGCCACCTGAGTGCTTGTTGTTGTTTGGAGGACGGAGCGCTGGAGGAGGCGGTAGCCAGAACTTCTGCTGCTTGGCAACCACTTGTGAAGAAGAGGAGGAGTGAACAACATCTCTGATCCTCTTTTTGGAAGCTTCAATCTTGAGCTGAGCTGCCTCTTGCTTAAGAGCCATATTGTAGAATTGGTCAAATTCATCCGGCTCGAATAAGGTGAGAGCTAGTTGGAGTTCATCCTTCAGACCACCACGGAACTGATAAATCTTGCTCTTGGCATCTGGGATGTCTTGCTTGGCATAGCGAGCAAGATTCTGGAACTTGACATTGTATTGATAGACGGACATGGTGCCTTGCTTCAGGTTGCGGAATTTCTCACGCATGCCTTCAATGACACTGGTTGGAATGTGGTGAGAGCGGGAATCCTTGCAGAAGTCAGTCCACGAGATCTCACGTCCACCTCTGGAATCTTTGTACTGTTTCCACCAATCATCAGCTTGATCTTTGAGTTGGAAAGTGGCAGACTTGACATAATCCTCAGGTCTCATGTTACTGCATTCAAAGTGCTTTTTGATGTCTGTGATCCGGTCCTCAGCATCTAGCGGATCCACACAGTAACTGAACAACTTCGGTTGGTTTGCCAGGAATTGGTTGAGGGTTGCAAAGTGAGGTTCATTGAACAGATTGCCTTGGCCTTGGTTCCCACGACCACCTTGATTTGCTTGGTTGGCTTGAAAGTTCTGCATCATTTGCATAAGCATCTGGGTGTTCTGGTTGGTCACTTGCATAATTTCTCTCCATTCCTCAGACGGAGGAGGAGGGGAAGGAGGACGTTCAGGAACACGCTCTTCTTCACCCTCTGGGTTAGAGTTGGGAACCTTCATAGGAGCCATCCTGAATTTGATGACAACTGTTAGCCATTGATGGAAAATATATAAGCTGAATCAACGACTAGAATTGCAACATAAGTCTTGACAAGAACATTCGAACAAAATGAACGAATGTATTCCACAGTTTAATGGTACAACAATCTTCTCGAGAAGCCACTTGGGAGAACAAAAGGTAAATAAAAACAACAAGGAGCAGATAGAACAAATACATGATAGAAGCTTCGTCCCACATGTTCGTGCTGAAAGCTCATGGAACGTGTTACAAAAGGGTGTTGCAATCCCTGGATCAGCATAGCCAAGGACCCTTTAAGATGCAACTCCCAATTGGAACAACGCCCATAAAACCTATTCACTCGATGTTGAACCCCAAACTCATACCATGCACTCGTTGGAAGAATGCCTACGAGCTACTAGAAGAACCCGCCTATTAATTTCTGAAGGTTTCTGGTTATGCAATCGGGTGTTGGGGATACAGGGGAAGCACCACGCACTCAACTCTAATCCTACATCCAGCTGTATCCATCCTTCAACACATAACCAGTCATCCTCTGAAACTGTTTACCTCGGACCTTCGAAACGCATATGCTATACAAGCTGTGGCAATACTCCCGAACTATCCCACCAGTACTGGGTGACGTCGGGGTTATCTCACCACTAACCGCATAGAAGAGTTTTTGATGTCGGCCGTCTTAAGTATTCTAGAACCACTGCGATACATTTGTGACGACAACACCTCGGAGCTCAACTCCCCGGGACACTGCCACAACCCCTAAATGATAGGAGGCATCGAGAACAATGTTCTCGTCACAAAGATATCCGAACAATCCAAACAATACTCGCGTGATCCTATTTTTTTGTGTATTTTTGAGAGTAGAAGAGATAGAACATCGTCAGGAGTCCTCACCAGAGCGATGAAGGGACAAGGAGTAAAAGAAATCCTACTCTCCGATATATACATAGGACTCAAAACATTTTTATGTGTGTGCCTAGACTCAACCGTCAACGATTCGATCAATCAGGGGGCTCCTAGGTCGAAGAAGGCTTTGAATACCAACTTGTAATGCCCAGTATGTGACTATGTCTCCCACGTGCCGAGGCACGACTTAAAGACATAATCACATACTAGAATGATCTCAAGTATGGTATCTTTGCACAACTCAGGTAAAAGAGGGGATGAAAGTGTGAAATAGTAGTTGGCTTACACTCGCCACGTCACACAATGTAATACATTAACTGTTGGGGAACGTTGCATGGAAAAAAAAAATTTTTCTCTACGTTCACCAAGATCAATCTAGTAGATGCAACTACGAGGGGAGAGTAGGATCCACATACCCTTGTAGATCGCTAAGCGGAAGCGTTAAGAACGCGGTTGATGGAGTCGTACTCGCCGCGATTCAGATCGCTGAAGATCCAAGCACCGAAGCAACGGTGCCTCCGCGTTCTTCACACGTACGGCTCGGGGACGTCTCCTCCTTCTTGATCCAGCAAGGGGTGGAGGAGAGGTTGATGGAGAACCGGCAGCACGACGGCGTGGTGGTGATGGTGGAGAAGAACTCCAGCAGGGCTTCGCCTAAGCACCGCGGGAGAAGAAGATGTTATGGGAGAGGGAGGGCAGCACCGAGGCACGAACTTGTGTTGGCTGCCCTCCCTCTACCTCTCTATATATAGGGGGAAGGAGGAGAGGGGGGGCGCCCTAGGGTTTCCCCTAGGGGGCCGGCGGCCAGGGCATGGGGGGGCGGCGGCCAAGGCAGGCCCTAGGGTTTCCCCCCCTAGGTGCCTTGCCCCCCAAGGCTAAGGGGGTGCGGCCACCCTAGAGGGGTCCACCTCCCTTGGCGCACAAGGAGAGGGCCCAGGGGGGGCGCACAGCCCCCTGAGGGCTGTGGTGTCCCCCCTTGTGGCCCATTAGGCCCAGAACTACTTCCGGAACCCCCGAAACCCCTTTCGGTCGTCCGCCGATTTCCCGATGCTCCCCGGAACACTTCCGGACTCCGAAACCTTTCATCCTATATATCAATCTTCGTCCCCGGACCATTCCGGAGACCCTCGTCATGTCCGGGATCTCATCCGGGACTCCGAACAACCTTCGGTAACCATACACTTTTCTCACTAACAACCCTAGCGTCACCGAACGTTAAGTGTGTAGACCCTGCGGGTTCGGAAACCATGTAGACATGACCGAGACACTCCCAGGTCAATAACCAATAGCGGGATCTGGATACCCATATTGGTTCCCACATGTTTCTCGATGATCTCATCGGATGAACCACGATGTCAAGGATTCAGGCAATCCCGTATACAGTTCCCTTTGTCTCGTCGGTATGTTACTTGCCCGAGATTCGATCGTCGGTATCTCTATACCTAGTTCAATCTCGTTACCGGAAAGTCTCTTTACTCGTTACCGTAATACATAATCCCGTGACCAACTACTTAGTCACTTTGAGCTCATTGAGATGACGTATTACCGAGTGGGCCCGGAGATACCTCTCCGTCACACGGAGTGACAAATCCCAGTCTCGATCCATGTCAACTCAATAGACACCCTCGGAGATACCTGTAGAGTACCTTTATAGTCACCCAGTTACGTTGTGACGTTTGGCACACACAAAGCACTCCTACGGTGTCAGTGAGTTACATGATCTCATGGTCATAGGAACTTATACTTGACATGCAGAAAACTATAGCGATAACTGACACGATCAAAAGCTATGTTTAACGTTTGGGTCTCGTCCATCACATCATTCTCCTAATGATGTGATCCCGTTATCAAATGACAACTCATGTCTATGACCTGGAAACCGCGGTCATCTTTGATCAACGAGCTAGTCCTGTAGAGGCTCACTAGGGACACAAAGTCTGTCTATTCATCCACACGTGTATTTGAGTTTCCAGTCAATACAGTTATAGCATGGATAATAAACGATTATCATGAACAAGGAAATATAATAATAACTCTTTTATTATTGCCTCTAGGGCATATTTCCAACAGTCTCCCACTTGCACTAGAGTCAATAATCTAGCATTACAAGGTAATGAATCTAACACCCATAGAGTCTTGGTGTTGATCATGCTTAGCCCGTGGAAGAGGCTTAGTCAACGGATCTGCAACATTCAAATCCGTGTGTACTTTGCAAATATTTATGTCCTCCTCCTTGACCGAATCGCGGATGGAATTGAAGCGTCGCTTTATGTGTCTGGTCCTCTTGTGAAACCTTGGTTCCTTGGCTAGAGCAATGGCACCAGTGTTGTCACAGAACAGAGTCATTGGGTTCAGTGCACTAGGCACAACTCCAAGATCTGTCATGAACTCCTTCATCCAGACACCTTCCTTTGCCGCCTCCGAGGCAGCTATATACTCCGCTTCACATGTAGAATCAGCTACCAAGCTCTGCTTGGAACTGCACCAGCTTACCGCTCCCCCGTTGAGAATATATACGTATCCGGTTTGAGACTTAGAGTCATCCGGATCAGTGTCAAAGCTTGCATCGACGTAACCCTTTACGACGAGCTCTTGATCACCTCCATAAACGAGAAACATCTCCTTAGTCCTTTTCAGGTACTTTAGGATATTCTTGACCGCTGTCCAGTGATCCATACCAGGATTACTTTGAAACCTCCCGGCCATACTTATGGCAAGGCTGACATCTGGTCTTGTGCACAGCATTGCATACATGATAGAGCCTATGGCTGAAGCATAGGGGACGACACTCATCTTTTCTCTATCTTCCGCAGTCACTGGGCATTGAGTCTTACTCAACTTTGTACCTTGCAATACCGGCAAGAACCCCTTCTTGGATTGATCCATTTTGAACTTCTTCAAAACTTTGTCAAGGTATGTACTTTGTGAAAGTCCTATCAAGCGTCTTGATCTATCTCTATAGATCTTGATGCCCAATATGAAAGCAGCTTCACCGAGATCCTTCATCGAAAAACTCTTGTTCAAATACCCCTTCACGCTATCCAAAAATTCTATATTGTTTCCAATCAGCAATATGTCATCCACATATAATATTAGAAACGCTATAGAGCTCCCACTCACTTTCTTGTAAATACAAGCTTCATTGTAAACTTGTATAAACCCAAACGCTTTGATCACCTCATCAAAGCGAAGATTCCAACTCCGAGATGCTTGCACCAGCCCATAAATGGAACGCTGAAGCCTGCAAACTTTGTCAGCATTCTCTGGATCGACAAAACCTTCTGGTTGCATCATATACAACTCTTCCTTAAGAAAACCGTTAAGGAATGCTGTTTTGACATCCATCTGCCAAATTTCATAATCGAAATATGCAGCTATTGCTAACATGATTCGGACGGATTTAAGCATCGCTACGGGTGAGAAAGTCTCATCGTAGTCAATCCCTTGAACTTGTGAAAAACCCTTTGCCACAAGTCGAGCTTTATACACGGTGACATTACCGTCAGCGTCCGTCTTCCTCTTAAAAATCCATTTATTCTGAATGGCCTTCCGCCCTTCAGGTAATACTTCCAAAGTCCATAATTTGTTTTCATACATGGATCCCATCTCGGATTTCATGGCCTCTAACCATTTGTCGGAATCCGGGCCCACCATCGCTTCTCCATAGCTCGTAGGTTCACCGTTGTCTAACAACATGACCTCTAAGACAGGGTTACCATACCACTCAGGTGCAGTGCGTACCCTTGTCGACCTACGAGGTTTGGTAGTAACTTGATCAGAAGCTTCTTGATCATCATCATTGGCTTTCTCTTCAACCTCTGCAGGCTCCACAAAAACATCTTTCTGTGCTGCGCTACTTTCTGGTTGAAGCAGAGGTTCAATAACCTCATCAAGTTCTACCTTCCTCCCACTCAATTCTTTCGAGAGAAACTCTTTCTCGAGAAAGGACCCGTTCTTAGCGACAAACACTTTGCTCTCGGATCTGAGATAGAAGGTGTACCCAACTGTTTCTTTTGGGTATCCTATGAAGACACATTTGTCCGCTTTGGGTTCGAGCTTTTCTGGCTGAAGCCTTTTGACATAAGCATCGCAACCCCAAACCTTGAGAAAAGACAACTTCGGTTTCTTACCAAACCATAGTTCATACGGTGTTGTCTCAACGGACTTAGATGGAGCCCTATTTAAAGTGAATGCAGCTGTCTCTAACGCATACCCCCAAAACGATAGTGGCAAATCGGCAAGAGACATCATAGAACGTACCATATCTAATAGGGTTCGATTACGATGTTCGGACACACCATTACGCTGTGGTGTTCCAGGCGGCGTCAACTGTGAAACAATTCCACATTTTCTTAAGTGATCACCAAACTCATAACTCAGATATTCTCCCCCTCGATCAGATCGTAGGAACTTGATCTTCTTGTTACGATGATTTTCAACTTCACTCTGAAATTGCTTGAACTTTTCAAAAGTTTCAGACTTATGCTTCATCAAGTAAATATACCCATATCTACTTAAGTCGTCAGTGAAGGTGAGAAAATAACGATATCCACCGCGCGCCGTTACACTCATCGGACCGCACACATCAGTATGTATGATTTCCAATAAGTCACTTGCCCGTTCCATTGTCCCTGAAAACGGGGTCCTTGTCATCTTGCCCATGAGGCACGGCTCGCACGTGTCAAGTGATTCAAAATCAAGAGACTCCAAAAGTCCATCAGCATGGATCTTCCTCATGCGTTTCACGCCGATATGACCCAGACGGCAGTGCCACAAGAAAGTGGTATTATCATTATCAACTCTACATCTTTTGGCATCAATGTTATGAACATGTGTATCATCACTATCGAGATTCAATAAGAATAAACCCCTAACTTCGGGTGCATGACCATAAAAGATATTACTCATATAAATAGAACAACCATTATTCTCCGACTTAAATGAGTAACCGTCTCGCAATAAACAAGATCCAGATATAATGTTCATGCTTAACGCAGGCACTAAATAACAATTATTCAGGTTCAAAACTAATCCCGATGGTAATCGAAGAGCGAGCGTGCCGACGGCGATCACATCAACCTTGGAACCATTTCCCACGCGCATCGTCACTTCGTCCTTCGCCAGCCTCCGTTTATTCCGCAGTTCCTGTTTAGAGTTGCAAATGTGAGCAACCGAACCGGTATCAAATACCCAGGCACTACAACGAGAGTTGGTAAGGTACACATCAATAACATGTATATCACATATACCTTTGTTGTTGTTGGCCCCCTTCTTGTCCGCCAGATACTTGGGGCAGTTCCGCTTCCAATGGCTGTTCCCCTTGCAATAGAAACACTCAGTCTCTGGCTTGGGCCCAGCCTTGGGTTTCTTCACTGGATTAGCAACTGCTTTGCCACCCTTCTTAGAGTTACCCTTCTTGCCCTTGCCGTTCTTCTTGAAACTGGTGGTTTTATTGACCATCAACACTTGATACTCCTTCTGGATGTCTGCCTCAGCGACTTTCAGCATCGAAAACAGCTCGGCGATGGTCTTGTTCATCCCTTGCATGTTATACTGCTGCACGAAGCTCTTGTAGCTTGGAGGGAGTGACTGGAGAATTCTGTCAATGATAGCCTCATCCGGGAACACAAGTCCCAGATCAGCTATGCGGGTATAGTACCCAGACATCTTCAGTAAGTGCTCACTGACAGACGAATTCTCCTCCATCTTGCAAGCAAAGAATTTATCGGTGGTCTCATACCTCTCGATCTTAGCATTCTTTTCAAAGATGAACTTCAACTCCTGGAACATCTCATATGCTCCATGACGTTCAAAACGCCTTTGAAGTCCTCCTTCCAAGCTATACAATATGGCACACTGCACTACTGAGTAGTCATCCGAACGCGACTGCCAGGCGTTCATAACGTCCGCAGAGGCCTGAGGAGCGGGGGGTTCACCTAGCGGTGCATTTAGGACATAAACCTTTTGGGCAGCTGTGAGGATGATCCTCAGATTGCGGAGCCAGTCCGCAAAGTTGCTCCCATCATCTTTCAGTTTAGCTTTCTCTAGGAACGCATTAAAATTCAGGGGAGCTACTGCGCGAGCCATCTACAACAAAAAGATTTGCAAAGACATTTTAGACTATTGTTCATGATAAGTGAGTTATTACCTAATCAAATTATTTATAACTCCCACTCAAATTGACATCCCTCTGGTCATTCGAGCGTGACATGATCCAGATCCACCAACCCAAGTCCGATCATCACGTGAGATGAGGTGGTGTCAATGGTGAACATCTACATGTTGATCATATCTACTATATGACTCATGCTCGACCTTTCGGTCTTCCGTGTTCCGAGGCCATGTCTGTACATGCCAGGCTCGTCAAGTCTAACCCGAGTGTTCTGCATGTGCAAAACTGGCTTGCACCCGTTGTATTCGAACGTAGAGTCTATCACACCCGATCATCACGTGGTGCTTCGAAACGACGAACCTTCGCAACGGCGCACACTCGGGGGGAACACAATTTTATCTTGAAATTTTAGTGAAGGATCATCTTATAATGCTACCGTCGTCCTAAGCAAAATAAGATGCATAAAAGGATTAACATCACATGCAAATCATAAGTGACATGATATGGCCATCAACTCGTGCTTTTGATCTCCATCTCCAAAGCACCGGCATGATCTCCATCGTCACCGGCGCCACACCATGATCCCCATCATCATGATCTACATCATCGTGTCGCCATCGGGGTTGTCGGCGCCCACCATGCTCTTACTACTATTGCTACCGTTTAGCGATAAAGTAAAGCATTACAAAGCGCTTAATGATTGACACACAGGTCATACAAAAATTAAAGACAACCCTATGGCTCCTGCCGGTTGCCGTATGCATCGACATGCAAGTCGATATTAACTATTACAACATGATCGTCTCATACATCAAATATATCTCATCATGTCATTGGCCATATCATATCACATACATACCCTGCAAAAACAAGTTAGACGTCCTCTAATTTGTTGTTGCATGTTTTACGTGGCTGCTATGGGTATCTAGCAAGAACGCTTCTTACCTACGCAAAGCCACAACGGTGATATTTAAGTTGCTATTTAACCTTCTACAAGGACCGCCTTGTTCTGTTCCGATTCAACTAAGATAGGAGAGACAGACACCCGCCAGCCATCTTATGCAACAAAAGTCACATGTCTGTCGATGGAACCGGTCTCATGTACGTGGACATGTAAAGTTGGTCCGGGCCGCTTCATCCCATAATACCGCTGAATCAAGAAAGACTAAGGAGGGAAGCAATCTAAACATCAACGCCCACAAACCCTTTTGTGTTCTACTCGTGAAAGCATCTACGCAAGATCCTAGCTCATGATGCCACTGTTGGGGAACGTTGCATGGGAAACAAAATTTTTTCCTACGTTCACCAAGATCAATCTAGGAGATGCATCTACGAGGGGAGAGTTGAATCCACATACCCTTGTAGATCGCTAAGCGGAAGCGTTCAAGAACGCGGTTGATGGAGTCGTACTCGCCGCGATTCAGATCGCCGAAGATCCTAGCACCGAAGCAACGGTGCCTCCGCGTTCTTCACACGTACGGCTCGGGGACGTCTCCTTCTTCTTGATCCAGCAAGGGGGAAGGAGAGGTTGATGGAGACACCGGCAGCACGACGGCGTGGTGGAGATGGTGGTGGAGGATTCCAGCAGGGCTTCGCCAAGCACCGCGGGAAAACGAAGATTGTTGTGGGAGAGGGAGGGCAGCGCCGAGGCACGAACGTGTGTGGCTGCCCTCCCTCTGCCTCTCTTTATATAGGGGGAGTAGAGGGGAGGGGGCGCCCTAGGGTTTCCCCTAGGGGCCGGCGGCCAGGGCAGATGGGGAGGGGCGGCGCCCCCTGGGGCTAGGGTTTCCCCCCCAGGTGCCTTGCCCCCCAAGCCTAAGGGGGTGCGGCAGCCCTAGGGGGGTCCAGCCCCCTTGGCGCACAAGGAGAGGGCCCTAGGGGGGGCGCACAGCCCTATGAGGGCTGTTGCGTCTCCCCTTTGTGGCCCATTAGGCCCGAAACCCTTTCCGGGACCCCGAAACCCCTTTCGGTCATCCGCCAACTTCCCGGTGCTCCCCGGAACACTTCCGGACTCCGAAACCTTTCATCCTATATATCAATCTTCGTCCCCGGACCATTCCGGAGACCCTCGTCACATCCGGGATCTCATCCGGGACTCCGAACAACCTTCGGTAACCATGCACTGTTCTCACTAACAACCCTAGCGTCACCAAACCTTAAGTGTGTAGACCCTGCGGGTTCGGAAACTATGCAGACATGACCGAGACACTCCCAGGTCAATAACCAATAGCGGGATCTGGATACCCATATTGGTTCCCACATGTTCCTCGATGATCTCATCGGATGAACCACGATGTCAAGGATTCAGGCAATCCCGTATACAGTTCCCTTTGTCTCGTCGGTATGTTACTTGCCCGAGATTCGATCGTCGGTATCTCTATACCTAGTTCAATCTCGTTACCGGCAAGTCTCTTTACTCGTTACCGTAATACATAATCCCGTGACCAACTACTTAGTCACTTTGAGCTCATTGAGATGACGTATTACCGAGTGGGCCCGGAGATACCTCTCCGTCACACGGAGTGACAAATCCCAGTCTCGATCCATGTCAACTCAACGGAAACCCTCGGAGATACCTGTAGAGTACCTTTATAGTCACCCAGTTACGTTGCGACGTTTGGCACACACAAAGCACTCCTACGGTGTCAGTGAGTTACATGATCTCATGGTCATAGGAACTTATACTTGACATGCAGAAAACTATAGCGATAACTGACACGATCAAAAGCTATGTTTAACGTTTGGGTCTCGTCCATCACATCATTCTCCTAATGATGTGATCCCGTTATCAAATGACAACTCATGTCTATGACCTGGAAACCGCGGTCATCTTTGATCAACGAGCTAGTCCTGTAGAGGCTCACTAGGGACACAAAGTCTGTCTATTCATCCACACATGTATTTGAGTTTCCAATCAATACAATTATAGCATGGATAATAAACGATTATCATGAACAAGGAAATATAATAATAACTCTTTTATTATTGCCTCTAGGGCATATTTCCAACATTAACATACATCATCCAAATAATATCAGAGTCCGACTACGAACGAAATCCAAATGAAAGATACCATAAATAAAGCAACACAAGGTCCCGATCATCCTAGTAAGAGCCCTACTGATCCTCGGGATAAGACACGTACTAACGTCCACGCTCTTCATTGAACTCCCAATACAGCTCTGAACCACCACCTGTGTAGTACTCTACGGTACCTGCATCTGGTGTTGTGTAGAATCTGTGAGCCACAGAGGACTCAGGAATCCTGTTCCCGGGTAGCAATACTATCAAACCCTTAGGTGCAGTAAAGGCTTAAAATAAGGTTGCAGCAGCACTAGCACTAACTTACGGGTTTAGAGTGAGGAGAGAACAAGTGCCAACGATCGTCAAAGTGATCACGAAGTGATCCTAACTACTCACGATCAAACAAAACCCCATCGTGTTCACACCTTGAACCCCTTCGGAAAGAGACCATCACGGTTACTCACGCAGGGGTGTCAAGTTATCTACAACTGGATATTAATAAATTCCCATCTGCCACATAACCGCGGGCACGGCTTTCGAAAGATCAAACCCTGCAGGGGTGTCCCAACTTAGCCCATCACAAGCTCATGATCTGTGGAGTCACAACTCCAAGGTGGGAAGACCCGAGTATTCTCGGAATCCCATGCTCAAGATATTCCGACATAGGTAAAACTAATCTAGCAAGACCTCCCGGCGTGCCGACACCCTGATAGTAGCCGCACGTATCTCGTCTCAGGCCACGACCGGATGGGACATCCTACAGGTGTATACCAGCCCTTGAGTTTCCTCGAGGTGGCCCTGCAGTCCGCCCAGTTCGGACCAACACTCATGAGGAGCATTGGCCCGGGATTGTTAATTAAGAACTCGGGTTTGCAATGCCCTATGCAAGTTTTAGTTATTAGGAAAATGTAAAACCAATGTTGGGCCTTGCTGGAAAAGCTTTAGCACCAAGCGAGTTATCGAGGGGGGCCCATAAACCCCAACCGTGTTAGGAACGCAAAATCAAGGAACATAACACCGGTTTAATGGTTCCTAGGGTGGCATGAGTGGAACAAAACACCAAGCAAGAGGCTTAGCCTTCCACCCATTACCAATATATAGATGATTTAGTTTAACAATTTATATATTGTGATATCCCAACAATAACTTCATCACGAAGCAAGAATCTTCAAATCTTCACCTGCAACTAACAACGCTATAAGAGGGGCTGAGCGATGCTTACGTAGCCAAACAACGGTTTGCTAGGTGGGTGGTTAGAGAGTTTCATGGCAACAATAGGAAGGCTGACAAACAGACATAGGCATCGAGGCAGTATCTAAAGAGCGAGACAGCTAGCATAGGCAAAGATAGTAGTCATATCTGGGTAAGGTCATCTTGCCTGTTGATTCCACGGAGGGATCGTAACCTTGCTCCTCAAACTCAACCTCGGTAGGAACCTCGTACTCCGAATCGTCACCGGGCTCTAACCAACACAACAAGCAACACCGGAACAACAATCAATCAACATGCAATGCTCAACCACATGATGCATGAACATGATGAACAGGGGCAAGAGTAGATATGATGGATGGCCTAGGGTCACAAAAGTGCAATAACATCATAGCCAAACAAGATCACTCACATGAAAGAAAACAAGCAAAAGAACAACTAACAAGTTTATGTAGGTTATTTAAACAAGCACCCAACAAGTTTAAAGGGGTTGGTTAACATGGCAAGGGTGCAACTAATATTACAGCAAAATGCTAGCACATTTAAGTGGGCTGGAAATACCAAACAACAATTTCCGGAAACTCCCAATATTAATTAATTGCATTTGGGACAGATCTGAAAAACTTTTGTTATAAAGTTTTCAAACATGCTAAACAACAGCACCAAAATATTCTACACATTTTTCCACCCCAAATGCATATAAAGTTTGTTAAATTTGGAGTTGTAGATATTTAGTTACGATTTTTCCAAGTTTAAGCATATTTAAAACAAGAATAAATTCAAACAACATTTTAAATGTTTTTAAACATGTCAACAAACAGCATATTCATAATCTACATGAAATTCTAAGCACTTTTCATATACAACTTATTTGCATCAGATGAATATATCAACAGATATTAAATAAACAAGAAAAAGGCAGAAAAAGAAAAAGGGAAAAACAAAACAGAAAAGAAAACAGGCGCGGGGTCAAAGTTGACCCATGCCTACGCTAGCCCATGCCACTGACGAGTGGGCCTCACTGGGCTGAGGTGGCACCAGCGGGTGCGCGAGGGGGCTGGAGGCGGCTGAGTGGCTGGCAGGTGGGGCTTGCCTGTCAGCCTCTCAGGAAAAACAAAAGGGGGGCGAATAACCCACTGCCCGCGCACGGATTCGAACCCGCGCTGGCTGGTTAACTGACGAAGGAGCTAGCCACTGGGCTAGACAGGTGGTTCTCGACAGAATACAGGCGCAAAGCCTGAAGACTTAACTGATGATGCAGGCGACTGAAGAAAAACAGAGGCTCGTCGGAGCTGCTCCGGCGACCTAAAGGGACGGCGGCGTGGTGCGGTACGCTCCTGGGGGAGTTCCGCACCCACTCGAAGCAAACGCAGCACCTAACATGCACTACAACGCCAGCGGCGAGCACTTGACAGAACGACGGCGGCAGACAGCTACGCGACGATGCAACGGCCTAGGCGGAGCGGCGACTGCGTAGGCAACACCTACACGATACGCTGAAGTGAACGAGCAATAAAACACGGCCTACGGAGGTTGGGACACTCGCCGGCAACGAGGCCCGACGATGATGAGCTCGCGTGCTCGAGGAACTCGGTGCTAGAGGGTGCTAAGGAGGGGGAAAAGGGCACGAGGAGGTGGAGGCGCTCACCACGGACACGGAGGTGTGTTCGGCTGGCCCGGAGGTGGTCGGAGTCGAAGGCGGCGAGGCTCGAATAGTTGCGGGCGCCGGAGTGGAGGAAGAGGAAGAAGACGTCGGCGGCGAGGCGATCGACTCCGCGTAGATGACGTAGTCGACGACGAGGAAGCGGCTGGACACGCTTGGCGAGGCTGAGGTCGACGGGTGGCACGTCGGCGACGAGCTGGCGCTCCCAGATGCGTGTGGGACTTCACTGGAGCGGCGGATCTGGTGGAGCTTGGCTCTCCAGGCGGCGGGAGGAGGAAGAGGAACCCTAGGGAAAGGGGTTGAACACGCTGTGGGTTTAAAAGGAGGGCTCAGATCACGAGACCTCGACGTCCGTGATCACGGCGTGACGGCGAGCGCGCGCTCTGGCTTAGCAAACGCGTGACGGAGGTAGACGGCGACGCAGGGCTGTGAGGCTGACATGTGGGGCCAGAGGAAAAAACAAACAGCGCGACTGCGCGCTGGCTGGGCCGCTGCGGGAGAGAGGAGGTGGGCCGTGGGGCTGCTGCGGGAGAGAATGGGCCTGGGGGAGGAGGAGGAGGAGGCCCAGGCCACTGCTGTAGCTACTGCCTTCTTTTCTTTTTCATTTATCTTCAGCCAGAAAAGAAAAAGAAAAGCACATGCTTAAAGGAAAAGAGTTAGGAGAAAAAGAAAATATCCTCATGCTCCTTGATTTATGCCCTATTAAATAAAATTGGTTTGGACATTTTTAGAGGCAGAAACATAAAAGGAGTTTGAATATGCTTCAAACTCTTGTCATTTTTAAACCCAACCAAATCAATTCCAACAAGGCTGGATTTTGTCAGAGAGGGTGTAGACATGGTGCAATGTTTTTATGAAAAGAAAGAACATTAATGAACTTGGCTAGGTGCCTTGCAAAATAGAGTAAAGAAACAAAAGAAAAGAAAAAGAAAGAAGAAGAAGAGGGAAACAAAGGAGGGGGTCTAGGGTTTAACAAGTCATGGCTAGGCAGCACACTCACACATCACAAGGTGCCTCACATACACACATCAACAAGAAGTAAACTAAGATGCCATGATGATGAAAGCAATGCATGTATGCAAAATAAAATAAATGACATGGCAATGCAAAAATAAAATGAGCTCAAATGACAAGAACCCCCAAGGATAAGGACAAGGATCAAAATGAGAATGCTTTATTGCCATTATAGGAAAGTATCACATATGGGGTGTTACAGCGGCATCCTCGGCGGCATTAGTGGTTTCATCATCAGTGGTGGCATCCTCGGCGGTGGCATCAGTGGTGTCATCCCCGACGCCACTAGGGGTTGTGTAGTCAGGATCGGTGTCTTCCGCGACGTCCTCATAGCGGTGAGGTTCTTCCTCCATCTCCTGGGACAGCTGCCAGAATGCCTTGCCTGAACCGCCGGTATCATTGTTGTGGGCCATGTTCGCTCTAAATAGGAAAAAAGTTTGGTCAAAAAGTTGGTTATTGTCAAGGAACAAGATTTCTAAGTTGACCAAATAACTAGTGTGTGCCACAGCAGAGCACAAATCTCCATCTAGCTAGTAGGAGTAGCTTTCCAAGCCCTCTTTCCAAAGCCACAACTCCTCTAAGTTCTCAAGATAAACTAGTTGTCGAGGGATGTGTCCAGAAAGTTGGTTGATGTCAAGATACATGCTGCTTAATTTTTGTTTCGGTTGAGAATCGGGCACCTTCTAGGTCAAGAAAATTGGGCATGACTTTTGCTAATTTTCTTGACCTAGGAGTGCCCCAATGTCAACCGAAACGGAAATTAATCAACATTTCAGGAGAAAGGGGTAACGAAGTGATGTGATTTCAGAACTGCAAATCTGTTTTGCATTCTGATGGCATTTGGTTTCCTAACAAAATGGGTACTATATATGTTTCAACAGTGCTCATGCTACACCAGATAGAGATGTAGCAGCAGCAAATGCAGAGATGCATATTTTTATTTGGACGACGGAACCTTGCAATTCCAAGTAATTAGCAGAAAATCCTAATGGCGAGTACATAGTAAGTAGCATCATCTTCCTTAGAGTATATACTAAGTAGCATCATCTTCCTTAGAGTATGCATTAAAAGATCATGTTACTTGACTGTTGTAAGCAGTAAACACTAAACATCACTCGCTCGGAACAGGGGACATGCAGAGTAATAAAAAACAGAGTTATCCATAAGCAGAAATGAAAAGCTATGTATGTCTTCCTTTCTACTATGCAGTTAGTATGTATGAGAACGATAAGCTGCAAGCAACTGTGGTAAGTTCACCAGCTTTATAAGCTATGGTAGTTCAGTAGGTAAAGTTTGATTATACATAATTAAATCATAATTCTCTACACAGTGCTCAGGCTTCATGGTGTGGTTAACAGTTTCATGGAAAAGGATAGTAGAGAGGTGGGTATGATACCAAATGTGACCAAATAAGAAGTTCACATAGGAAACTTGCTTTCCGAAAGAAACTACATAATGCACTAATTAATAATCATGCTAGTTTTGATATTCCTAATGATTTGAAGACACTTTTCTTGTTAAACAAAGGTTTTGAAGGCTTTGGCCAAAGGACATGACAGGAATAAGCATAGTCAGCCCTAATTATTGGACTAATAAAATTTGAACCCTGCATCTTTTCCAAAAGGACACCTACATGACTTTGATCTAAAATACCATAGCAGGCATTAGGCATGGCATTGCCTTTGCAGTGCCCACATGTCCTTGTTTTTATGAAGAATTATTATGGCAGCAAGGGCTATCTTGTTATGTGCTCATTCAGTGTTGTCATAGCCTAGCAATATTCTGTGACCCTCTTGTCCATCAACATATACGACATTGATAAAATGCGAGTGAAAAAAAGAATCAGTCTTCGGCGCCAGCAACACTCTGAGACATGCTGTAGTACTTTACTGCATTTTTCAGTTGCCTGAATTTGTCTAAGTGTTGACATTTAAATTAATCTTTTCAACTAACTGAATCTCTGAATTTCAGTCAAATGTTAACTGAATATTCTATTTATCTCAAGTTGTCCTGGGAGTTCAAAGTTAACCCGGTTTTTGGGGTTAATTGTGAATTTAACTCAATATGCGTTGCTGTTCATATTTAAGTCAGTTTGTCTGGGTTTAAAAAGTTTGTATCAGAGTTCAAATGTAACTGAATAGCAAAGCAACAAAAGCAACACTGATAACTTGTTAACTGCATACCAAAGGCACGAACCCAAGTTCATAGCATACATAAGCAACAAAAGCAACATTGACAAATTGCTAACTTCTCTGAACAGTGAGTTATCGTCTCTGGTCATATTTCAGCATTGGTTACTACTCATGTAGAAGGTGTGCATATCGTTCATCTTCAGTACATATTAATCATATAAAGTACACGGTAGCTTCGCTTTACTCCCATAAATGCATTTACTTAGCTGAGTCTAATGATTAAACTGGGACCATCAGTTTCCGTTGGAAAACTGATTCATCACTTGAGGCTTTGGAGTTGAGGCAGGGACACGCAACATATGTGGCACCTAGGGGCGCTGTTGCTCCTCCCCACAGCCTTGGGATGCCTCTCAGGTAGCGGCACCACTCACTGAGTAACCGAGCACGGCTTCGACTGGCATCCAACACCGCAGTAACCCAGCTGGCTACAGCACATGTCCTCGGGGTAGTTTGACTCTCCAAGTTCAAGCTCCTGACCAAATTAATCTAATAAAGTACTGTAATATTGTATGGGTTATGTTACAAAATATTGATTGGATTCGTAATCAAGAGCACTTTCTTATGATTCTGATTTTGTAGCTGCTTACAAAATTGAGTAAAAGAAACACGGGCAAAGTTCAATCTTGGATAGTCATATTACTCCTTTCATTTCCAAACAGAGGGAGTATTCTATTTCGCAAAAAAACAGAGGGAGCAGCTTGCAGACCTCAACTTGCAGAGGAGCACCTTGCCGCCGGAGCAAGCACCTTGCAGAGGAGCACCTTGCAGAGGAGGAGGAGGTTGTTGCAGACCTTGCCGCCGGAGCAAGCACCTTGCCGAAGAT
>LR738716.1:130966888-131022720 GCA_902687465.1 Secale cereale
GGCGGCGAATGGAGGGAGAGGGGAATGGGGGGAGGGCCAGAGGGAGGGGGAGACTTAGCAATGGCGCACCTACTCCTGGTGCGCCATAAGTACACTGATAGCAATGGCACACCTCGCAGCGGTGCGCCATTACTAGTGTGAGCCCTCAGGTTATCTTCTGTCGAGCCCTTTGTGCATCAGAAGCACTTAATTAGCCCGACTGGTCAGCACGCAGCACACACACCAGGAGGTCCTGGGTTCGATTCCCGGGTGCCCCAATTTTTGTTTTTATGCCACCATTTTTTTCTTTGCTCTTATCTTTTTATCCATGCATCCAAATATAACATGTCACATATGCTATATGCTCAAAATTTCATGTAGAATAATAATATGCAGTTTGTTGCCATGTTAACAACATTTAAAATGCTGTTTGATATTTATTTGTGTTTAAATATGTTCAAACTTGTTTAAATCATAACTAAATATCCATAGCTCCAAATTTGACAAACTTTATATGCTTTTGGGAGTAACATCTAACCAAGCACAACTAGTCTTTTTTTGGATTTTTAGTTGCATTCATTTGTGAATTGCTAAAACATTTATGAATATGAAAAAATATCATCAAATTTGATCTTTCATATTTTAAATGTTATAAAATATCATCAAACATTTATGAATAAATATCATCAAACATTTATGAATATGAAAAAAATATCCATAGCTCCAAATTGGTAAAACATTTATGAATATGAAAAAAATATCATCAAACATTTATGAATAAATATTCATGAGTTCAAATAAACATAAATAAATATTCATGAGGACTAGAACAAAAGAAATGTCATTTCCATATGTCGAAATACAATCGAGAAATCAAGGCTACAATTTAAATATAATCGATCTTAGCTAGCTATCTTTTCACAATCTTCTTTCCCTTCTTTTTCGCAGATGGAGTTCTTCTCTTGAATGGACTTCCTTTAGGTAGGGTGGTCCTACTTCTTGTGGTGTATGGCACTTCATCGTCGTCGTCATGTTCCATCTTCGGGTCGCCGTACTTGTCGAATTCTTGCTCATTGGCGACTCCATCCATTCCGATGATCTTCCTTTTGCCTCTCCTCATGACAACACGACTGGGCTTTGACGGGTCGGTAATGAAGAAGCATTGGTCCACTTGGGAAGCCAGTACCCATGGCTCATTTTTCGCGGTGACGTTTGCGCCCGCGGTCTTGGATTTGGCTTCGGGTATAACCATGGTGGTGAAATACCGGTCTTCTTTTAGGACGGTCTTGGCCCATCTGACACGGAACATCGGGACCTTCTCTCCAGCGTAGCTCAGCTCCCAGATCTCTTCGATCCTTCCATAGTATCTGTACTTGTCATTACCATTGTAGGATTCCATCATTACCCCGGAGTTCTGATAACCATCGCTCTTCATGTCCTTGTGCTCGTTGTAGAACATGTAGCCGTTGATATCGTACGCCTCATACGTCATCAGGTTGTGCTCGGCGCCGTGTGCCAAGGCGAATATGAGATTTTCTTCCTCGGAAGAATCCACATGTAAAGGGTACGACAGAAGCTTCTCCTTGAACCAACACGTGAAACATGACTTGTGCTCTTTGATTATATCTTCGTCCGTCCTCTGTTGGCCTCGGTCATTGTACATCTTCTCAATAAAGGTTTTGTGCTCTACCACCCAAGGATCGACCACGTCTATGTGAAGGAAATATGCCCTAGAGGCAATAATAAAGTTGTTATTTATATTTCCTTATATCATGATAAATGTTTATTATTCATGCTAGAATTGTATTAACCGGAAACTTAGTACATGTGCGAATACATAGACAAAACAGAGTGTCCCTAGTATGCCTCTACTAGACTAGCTCATTGATAAAAGATGGTTATGTTTCCTAACCATAGACATGAATTGTCATTTGATCAACGGGATCACATCATTAGGAGAATGATGTGATGGACAAGACCCATCCGTTAGCTTAGCACTATGATCGTTTAGTTTTACTGCTATTGCTTTCTTCATGACTTATACATGTTCCTATGACTATGCGCTTATGCAACTCCCGAATACCGTAGGAACACCTTGTGTGCTATCAAACATCACAACGTAACTGGGTGATCATAAAGATGCTCTACAGGTGTCTCCGAAAGTGTTCATGGTGTTGGCATAGATCAAGACTAGGAGTTGTCACTCCGAGTGTCGGAGAGGTATCTCTAGGCCCTCTCGGTAATGCACATCATAATAAGCCTTGCAAGCAAAAGACTAATGAGTTACTCATGAGATGATGTATTGCGGAACGAGTAAAGAGACTTGCCGGTAACGAGATTGAACTAGGTATAGAGATACCGACGATCGAATCTCGGGCAAGTAACATACCAATGACAAAAGGAACAACGTATGTTGTTATGCGGTTTGACCGATAAAGATCTTCGTACAATATGTAGGAGCCAATATGAGCATCCAGGTTCCGCTATTGGTTATTGACCGGAGATGAGTCTCGGTCATGTCTACATAGTTCTCGAACCCGTAGGTCCGCACGCTTAACGTTTGATGACGATCGGTATGAGTTTATGAGTTTTGATGTACCGAAGGAGTTCGGAGTCCCGGATGAGACCGGGGACATGACGAGGAGTCTCGAAATGGTCGAGAAGTAAAGATCGATATATTGGACGACTATATTCGGACATCGGAAAGGTTCCGAGTGATTCGGGTATTTTTTGGAGTATATGGGCCTTATTGGGCCATACTGGAATAGAGGAGAAAGGCCAAAAGGAAGGAGGCGCGCGCCCCCCCTCTGGTCCGAATTGGACAATGGATGCATCCCCTTTTTCCTTCTCCCTCTCCACCTCTTTCCTTCTCTCCTACTCCGGAAAGGAAAGGGGAATCCTACTAGGACTTGGGAGTCCTAGTAGGACTCCCCACACTTGGCGCGCCCCTTCTAGGGCCGGCCTCTCCCTTGCTCCTTTATATACGGGGGCAGGGGGGCACCCTAGGACACACAAGTTGAATTGTTTTAGCCATGTGCGGTGCCCCTCTCCACAGAAACACACCCCGGTCATACCGTTGCAGTGCTTAGGCGAAGCCCTGCGCCGGTGATGACCCACAACCATAAGGGATCTATTGTAGCGTTTTCGATAAGTAAGAGTGTCGAACCCAACGAGGAGCAGAAGGTATTGATAAACGATTCTGAGCAAGGAATTACTACAAGCACTGAAAGATAACTTTTTAGGGGTTTTCTTGATATAAGCAACAGGAAAGTAAAAGCAAGCAAAGTAAAAGGCACTGAAGAGTAACAAGTGGCCCAATCCTTTCCGAGCAAAGGAGAGGCCTAGCAACTGAACTTATAAATGCTAAAGTGTTCTTGAGGACACACGGGAGAGGTAGTCATGTGCTTTCATCATATTCCGTATCGGTACTATGTGATGTGTTGATAAGTGTTGAGTGGGTGGATCTATGCTAGTACACTCTCTAGACTAAGATGAGTGCACTCTTATGATTAAACACCTTGCAAGCATCCGCAAATACAAGATAGTATTTAAGGCAAAAGCCTAACCATAGCAATACGATCGATGATCCATTGTTCCCTTGTGCAAAAGCGTGCGAACTGGGGTTCAGGTTTCTATCACTCCGGCAACCCACCGTAAGCATTCTTTCTACACAATGTATTCCCCTAGGTCCTTAATAAGGCGAAGTGTTGAGTGTTCGACTCACACAACACCACTAGTAGAATAACAACACAACTTAAGTATCAAACAACACATATTACTTCAACATCATATGACTACTAACAACAAGACTTTTCCCATGCCCTCAAGAACTACAGTAACTACTCACACGACATAAAAGAGATCATGATCAGTGGAGATAAATGGATGATAAACAATCTGGACATAATGATATTTCTCCAACAAAACTCAGTAGCATTCACCACAAAGTAGTAATCAACACCGATGGAGTAGAGAGGATATATAGTACGGGTTACAACACAAGTTGCAATGGTGAGATGAGATTTGGATGAAGATGGAGATGGTGCTGATGTTGGGGATGATGTTGATGATGATCTCGATGATGCCCGTGACGATGGTGATGACGATGGCGATGATCTCCCATTCCGGGAGGAGATCTCCCCGGCGGAATCTGCCCGCCGGAGATGGCTTTTTCTTCTCTGTAGGTTTCCGCCATGGAGCGGCGGCGGAACTCTGTCAAAACTCTTCTTTTTAGGGTTTTCGGATGACGAGGAGTATATAGGCAAAAGGGGGCAGCCGGAAGTGGGCCAGGGGCTCCAGGCGCCCCCCCGGCGCGGCCAGGGAGGGGCCCGCGCCAGGTGGCCTCCTGGGCACCCTGTGGCCCCCCTCTGGTTGCCCTTTTGCGTGCCTTCGTGATCCGTCTGGAAAATACCCTCCGTCGAATTTCAGGTAATTTGGAGGTATTCTTCTTCAGCAACTCAGCGTCCACTTTTTACCGCTGAATCCTGCGTCTGCTGCTTCGGCACCGGAAAGTTGCAAACTGTGTAAAATAGGCCAAAACAACATAAGAACATCATCGTAATGTGAAATATATCAATGAATAAGGATGAATTACGATATAAAATAGTGATGCATTTTGGACGTATCAACACCCCCAAGCTTAGACCTCGCTTGTCCCCAAGCGAATACTGAGCTCGGTAAACCTGTCCACATGTTTAGAGAGTGAAGTGTCGATAAATAGAATACGGACAAGAAGCATCATAGTCTCTTCACCAACTCAAATATCCTCAACAGCAATCTTCAACTCATAAGGCCCTTATAAAAGAGTGGTAACACTTATATTCGAAAGTAGGGCTAAGGAAACTCATCAAATCATGGCAAACATGTCCTTTGGTCAAAGAACAACTAATAGCTTTTACTTTTGCTCTTTCTCTTTATGTTTTGATGAGATTAATTGAAGCTTTTGAAAGAACATGTTATTAGGCAAGAAGTGAAAGTGTTAACACAAAGGAAGATGTTTGCTTTAGCTGGGCTTGACAAACAACTTACTTATCAAATGATAATGTCAACAAGGATATGATATGACAAATCTTAATGCAACTTTATATGAATGAATCCTCGTCAACATCAAATGTCTGCTCTCTTTAAGAATAGAAGGAAGTAGGAATAACTGACTCAACCTAAAACTAAGAGATAGGCCCCGCTCTAGGGAAGTAGGGAAAACTCATGTGCTATCCTTAAATCAAACAGAATGAAAACAAGTTTTGAGAGGTGCATGATTTGTCAAAGAATGCTAATAGATAACTCAATTACTTCTCAAGCTGGACAAGTTTCGAGGAACGGCTCCCGTACGGGGACGATCACATCCCCTTAATCTCCTTTGTTTATCACTGCCAAAAGTTTTCTGATTTCTCATGAACAAAGCGTGAAGGAGGGTTTGTTTGTTGTATTATCTTTTATGAGCCGGGCGCACTCATGCCAGTTCCTTCTCGTATTAGGGGTTTGCAGATTAGACATGCAATCCCGGGGTAAAACTTGTCCAACTTAAAAAGATCATGAATTAACTATTACTTCCTCATGAGCTAAAACAGGGGCACAAAATAGAAGATTTTGAACATTTAAGGATAACACATAAATTCTATACTTTAGGAGGTGGTAGTGGAATACCACGAATAGGAAGGTATGGTGGACTCATATGGAAGATATTGGTTTTAGGGGTATGGATGGACAAGCAGAATTCCGCTTAGTACAGAGTTTAGGCTAGCAAAGGCTTTGAGAGAACAGACAATTGATGATGACTAAGATGCAAAGAAATATAAAGCATAAACATTAAAATAAGCATAACACATCAAGTTGTCTTCCTTGTCAGCATAACACTTCAAGCATAATAACATAAAGGTTTTGGCTATGTCGATACTTTAAGAAAATCATGCTTGTTGTTATGACCAAAGCTATGTTTGCCAAGATTAAATAAAGTTTTCACAGCCATACTTGATATAAGGTCAATACTCCCCATAAGAATCATCATATAAGGTCGATTGCGTGAAGAGAATACCGAGTGCAGCAAAGGAACCAATAGACTTCTCATTAATATTCCATCATAGATGACTCCACACTCACGGACACAATCTCTCCACCAAAGGAGTGATAGACCTCAATGCACACACCTATTTCATATAATAACCTCCCTAGACATGATACGACTCTACTTGACTCTAAAAGACAAAAGATAAAGATAAAGATACCTGGCACTCCCCCAAGCTTGGAACAAGCCAAGGGAATGCCATTACCCAAGGAGATTTCACTCCTCATTCTTGTTGACGTTGATCACGTAGTCCTCAACGAAGCGCTTCCATGGAAGGGGTTCTCCAGTTTCATATGAGAAGTTTGTCTCCTGAATCCTGCATGCAACACCCATACCCATGCGCATAAACCTTAGTTCATACTCACAGTTCTGGTGATGTAGATCATAAATTTTCCCTTGGAGTTCTTCAATTCTTTCTTCAGATGCGGTGATGCTTTTCCACATCTCCTTCATCTCCTTCAGGAAGTAGGTCTTCAGCTCGTTGATGATGTCAAAGTTAGCTTCAACACCATGCTCGATCATCTTCTTGTACTTGAAGACTTCTTGCTCCACTTCTTCTAGCCTGACCTGGATGCTCCCCTCCTTGATAGGTTCCTTCAGATCTTCTTGATGGAGGACACCGTCCTCCATCCGAACAACCCGAGGGTGCTTCTTCACCTCAGCGAGGTAAGGGTTGATGACGTAGACGACGAACTTGTCCTTGGGGGAACTTGGAGAAGCCATGGCACCTAGGTCCAGCTGAAAGATTCCCTGGCAGAAACAGATCGAAAAGAAAACACACAAAATCGCGAGATACGTTGCCGGAACAATCCGGGCAAATATATAGCAAAAATTTATGCACAGAAAGGAAGGTAATAGGCTAAAGCGGGGTCGGAGACGGACTCCCGGGTGCCCAGGCGACCTCCCGGCGCGGCCAGGAGGTAGGGCGTGCCAGGGTGGCGCCTGGGCCCCCTGGAGCTTGTCTCCGGCTCCACTTAGGCTTAGAATTTTACTAATTTTGCAAAAACTCATAATATGGAACTTTTATGGCGGTTCGCGATGTTTCCTTACCGTAATACATACCTTTTCTTTATTCTGCTTCTGCTGGTGTCTGAAACAGGGCTGCAACATGTTCTTCGTGAGTTGTTGTGTATATCATATTCACATCAACATTGACAGGGTCTCCTGCTATGTAATGCTTAAGTCTTTGCCCATTCACAACTTGAGGTTTGGTGCCTTCAAAATTGTTAATCTTAATTGCACTAGACCGATAGACTTCTTCAATATGAAATGGCCCTTCCCACCTGGAAAGTAGTTTGCTTGGAGAAAACCTGAAACGGGATCTAAACAACAAAACTTTATCACCAACATTAAATTCACGTTTCAGAATCCTCCTATCATGCCACTTCTTTACCTTTTGCTTGAACATTTTAGCGCTCTCGTAAGCTTCACTTCTCCACTCGTCTAGAGAAGTCAAGTTCATGAGACGCTTCTCACCAGCTAACTTTGGGTCAGCATTAAGCTCTCTAACAGCCCAGAAAGCTTTGTGCTCTAATTCTAATGGCAAATGGCAAGCCTTGCCATACACCATCTTATAGGGGGACATGCCCATGGGGTTTTTGTAAGCAGTTCTATACGCCCACAAAGCACCTCCTAACTTATTTGACCAGTCCTTTCTATTTCTGTTTACTGTCTTCTGCAAGATCAACTTAATCTCTCTATTGGTGAGCTCAACTTGCCCACTAGTTTGAGGATGGTACGGTGAAGCAATTCTATGATTGACATCGTACTTGGCTAAAGCTTTTCTAAAAGCTCCATGCGTGAAGTGTGATCCTCCATCAGTCATGAGATACCTAGGTACACCAAACCTAGGAAAAATCACATATTTGAGCATTTTCAAAGATGTCTTGTGATCAGCACTTTCAGTGGGGATTGCTTCAACCCACTTGGTCACATAATCAACAGCTACTAAAATGTGAGTGTACTTGTGCGAAGAAGGGAAAGGACCCATAAAATCAAAACCCCAGCAATCAAAAGGTTCAATCACTAGTGAGTAATTCATAGGCATCTCATTCCTTCTACTAATGTTACCAACTCTCTGACATTTATCACAGGCCAAAACATAATTTCTAGCATCCTTAAAGAGAGTAGGCCAATAAAAACCTGATTGAAGAACCTTATGTGCGGTCCTCTCACCGGCATGATGTCCTCCATAGGGACTATCATGGCACTGTCTGAGAATGTCCTTCTGCTCATGTTCCGGTATGCATCTTCTCACGATCCCATCGGGACCTTCTTTGAAAAGATGTGGGTCATCCCAAAAGTAGTGCCTCAAATCATGAAAGAACTTCTTCCTTTGCTGAAATGTTAAACCTGGAGGCAAATACTTTGCAACGATAAAATTAGCATAATCTGCAAACCAAGGATCGGAAAGAGATTGTACTTTTACAACGGCAAGTTGCTCGTCTGGAAAACTGTCGTTGACTGGGATGGGATCATGCGGTATATCTTCCATCCTTGAAAGATTGTCCGCCACCGGATTGTCTTCTCCTTTCCTATCAACAATCTGCAAATCAAATTCTTGAAGAAGGAGTACCCATCTGATAAGCCTTGGTTTGGCATCCTTCTTTGTCATAAGGTACTTAATGGCAGCATGGTCAGTATGAATAATAACTTTGGAATCAACAATATACTGCCTAAACTTATCACAAGCAAACACTACAGCTAAGGATTCTTTCTTAGTAGTAGCATAATTCTTTTGAGCACTATCAAGGGTTTTACTAGCATAATGTATAACATTCAATTTCTTATCAATTCTTTGTCCTAAAACAGATCCAACAGCAAAATCACTAGCATCACACATAATCTCAAAAGGTAAATTCCAGTCAAGTGGTTGTACTATAGGAGCGGTTATTAAGGCTTTCTTAAGAACTTCAAAAGCTTCCTTACAATCTTCATCAAATACAAAAGGAACGTCCTTCTGGAGGAGATTAGTGAGGGGCCTCGAAGTCTTAGAAAAGTTCTTAATAAATCTTCTATAGAAACCAGCATGACCAAGAAAACAGCGAATACCTTTGATGTCCCTTGGATAGGGCATCCTCTCAATTGCTTCGATCTTGGCCTTGTCCACCTCAATTCCCCTTTCGGAAATCTTGTGACCAAGAACAATTCCTTCGTTAACCATGAAGTGGCACTTCTCCCAATTGAGTACCAAATTTGTCTCCTCACATCTCTGCAAAACTTTATTAAGGTTGTGGAGACAATGGTCAAAGGAAGTTCCATAGACGGAGAAATCGTCCATGAAGACTTCCACAATCTCCTCACAGAAACCATGAAAGATAGCAGACATACACCTTTGAAAAGTAGCAGGGTCATTACATAAACCAAAAGGCATACGCCTGTAAGCATAAGTACCAAAGGGACAAGTAAAAGTGGTCTTCTGTTGATCAACAATGTTAACATGAATTTGAGAGAAACCAGAATAACCATCGAGGTAACAAAAGTGGGTATTTTTGGATAACCTTTCAAGCATTTGGTCGATGAACGGCAACGGGTAGTGATCCTTCCTGGTTGCCTTGTTCAGCTTCCTGTAATCAATACACATTCTATATCCAATAATAATTCTCTGAGGTATTAGTTCATTCTTATCATTAGGAACCACAGTTGTACCTCCTTTCTTAGGAACACAATGTACCGGGCTTACCCACTTACTATCAGCTATAGGGTAGATAATACCTGCGGCTAGAAGCTTGAGAATCTCAGTTCTTACAACATCCATCATCTTCGGGTTCAACCGTCGTTGATGATCAACAACTGGTTTAGCATCAGGCTCAAGGTTGATAGTATGTTGACAGATAGATGGACTAATCCCCTTAAGGTCATCAAGGGTATAGCCAATTGCACCTCGGTGTTTACGAAGTATTTCCAATAGTCGCTCTTCTTCATATCTTGAAAGGTTAGAGTTGATAATAACATGATTTACTTTCTTTTCATCTAAATAAGCATACTTGAGCGTATCGGGAAGAGGTTTAAGATCGAACACCAGGTCTTCTTTTGGTTTTGATAAAATTCCCAAAGGTTCAACCGGAAGGTTGTGCTTCAGGATAGCAGGTTGTCTCAATAATATTTCATCTAGTTCATTTCTTTCCTGCATATGCAAATCATTCTCGTGGTCCTCCATATATTGTTGCAAAGGATCATTAGGGGGAATAGCAATAGAAGCAATACTCTCAATAATCTTATCATCACTAGGTAAATCGGTACCACGAGGCTGCTTAGAGAACTTAGAAAAATTAAATTCATATGGCCCACCATCGAATTCAACAGAAACTTTGCCTTTCTTGCAATCTATTATAGCTCCACAAGTTCTAAGAAAAGGTCTACCAAAAATAATAGGACAAAAATTATCCCTCTCTGAACCAAGTACTAGAAAGTCGGTAGGGTATTTTACCTTTCCACATAGGACTTCAACGTCCCTCACAATTCCGATAGGAGAGATAGTTGTTCTGTTTGCAAGATGAATGGTAACATCAACTCCTTCAAGTTCACAAGGGGAAATCTCACCGATGATCTCTTCATAAAGTGAATAGGGGATAGCACTAGCACTCGATCCCAAATCGCATAGCCCATAATAATTGTGATCTCCTATTTTAATAGATACTACTGGAGTACCTGAAATTGGGCCTTTATTCTTGGCTGTGACAAGGTTAGTGGAAACAGCACAAAAATTTACATTGGAATCCAAAACATCATTAGTAACAAGGTCTTTAACCAATGCAACTTGAGGATCGACCTTGATCTGGTCCTCAGGCTCATCAATTCTTCTCTCACTTTTATTTATTACGCCTGTCACAAGAGAGTGCTCCCTTATCCTTGCGGGAAAAGGAGGCTTTTCATATATAACTGCAGGCAAAATAGGGTCAGCAACATGAATATCAATAGGTAGCTCTTTGAAAGGTTCATGATGCTGGTCTCTCTTCTTTTTAAAACAATCAACATGAGAGGCAAAATCCTTACAGAAATCAATCATTAGATGGGAATCAAGACCAATCTTAGAGCAAAAAGTATTGAAGTAATCAGTTTTCACATAGCTCTCAATATAATCATGCTCACAATTTTTAGCGGGTTCAATACCTTTATCGATTTCCCAATCTTCGGTATTCCTCTGGATCCTCTCAATGAGATCCCACCTTTCTTCAACACTCTTCGTCTGAAATACCCCACTAGAGGAGGCATCCAGCATCTCCTTATCCTGACGAGAAAGCCTGGCATAAAAATTTGTAAGTATAATTTCCTTGGGGAGCTCATGAATAGGACATTTGAGCATTAGGGACTTCAATCTCCCCCAAGCTTGAGCAATGCTTTCTCTGTCACGAGACCTAAAGTTATAGATATAGTTCCTGTCTCGATGAATTTCATGAAGAGGATAAAACTTGGTATAAAAGAGAGACGTAAGCTCTTGCCAATCAAGCAAGTGTGAGTTATCGAGAAGCTTATACCAATCTGAAGCTTTATCTATAAGCGATACGGAGAACAATTTCCTCATGACAAACTCCATTGATGCACCTGCAAGCTTAAATAATGAACATAGTTGTGACAGATATAGCAAGTGTTCACCGGGATGTCTGTCTCCTGCATAACGATTAGCCAAAACATAATCGATAATACCAGCTGGTATTTTATAGGGCACAATTTCAGTAGGGGGAGGAGCAACCACCACAGGTGTGGGGCGTCTTCCCACAAGCAACGATCCAATAGCAAGGTTGTCCATAAGGACAAAGAGCAGCAACAGCAAAATAAAAACAGAAATATAAAAACTTCCTTACCAGTTTCACTTTACCAATAGCACCACACTCCTCGGCAACGGTGCCAGAAAACGGTACTTGATGACCCACAACCGTAAGGGATCTATTGCAGCATTTTCGATAAGTAAGAGTGTCGAACCCAACGAGGAGCAGAAGGTATTGATAAACGATTCTGAGCAAGGAATTACTGCAAGCACTGAAAGATAACTTTTTAGGGGTTTTCTTGATATAAGCAACAGGAAAGTAAAAGCAAGCAAAGTAAAAGGCACTGAAGAGTAACAAGTGGCCCAATCCTTTCTGAGCAAAGGAGAGGCCTAGCAACTGAACTTATAAATGCTAAAGTGTTCTTGAGGACACACGGGAGAGGTAGTCATGTGCTTTCATCATATTCCGTATCGGTACTATGTGATGTGTTGATAAGTGTTGAGTGGGTGGATCTATGCTAGTACACTCTCTAGACTAAGATGAGTGCACTCTTATGATTAAAAACCTTGCAAGCATCCGCAAATACAAGATAGTATTTAAGGCAAAAGCCTAACCATAGCAATACGATCGATGATCCATTGTTCCCTTGTGCAAAAGCGTGCGAACTGGGGTTCAGGTTTCTGTCACTCCGGCAACCCACCGTAAGCATTCTTTGTACACAATGTATTCCCCTAGGTCCTTAATAAGGCGAAGTGTTGAGTGTTCGACTCACACAACACCACTAGTAGAATAACAACACAACTTAAGTATCAAACAACACATATTACTTCAACATCATATGACTACTAACAACAAGACTTTTCCCATGCCCTCAAGAACTAAGGTAACTACTCACAAGACATAAAAGAGATCATGATCAGTGGAGATAAATGGATGATAAACAATCTGGACATAATGATATTTCTCCAACAAAACTCAGTAGCATTCACCACAAAGTAGTAATCAACACCGATGGAGTAGAGAGGATAGATAGTACGGGTTACAACACAAGTTGCAATGGTGAGATGAGATTTGGATGAAGATGGAGATGGTGCTGATGTTGGGGATGATGTTGATGATGATCTCGATGATGCCCGTGACGATGGTGATGACGATGGCGATGATCTCCCCTTCCGGGAGGTGATCTCCCCGGCGGAATCTGCCCGCCGGAGATGGCTTTTTCTTCTCTGTAGGTTTCCGCCACGGAGCGGCGGCGGAACTCCGTCAAAACTCTTCTTTTTAGGGTTTTCGGATGACGAGGAGTATATAGGCAAAAGGGGGCAGCCGGAAGTGGGCCAGGGGCTCCAGGTGCCCCCCCGGCGCGGCCAGGGAGGGGCCCGCGCCAGGTGGCCGCCTGGGCACCCTGTGGCCCCCCTCTGGTTGCCCTTTTGCGTGCCTTCGTGATCCGTCTGGAAAATACCCTCCGTCGAATTTCAGGTAATTTGGAGGTATTCTTCTTCAGCAACTCAGCGTCCACTTTTTACCGCTGAATCCTGTGTGTGCTGCTTCGGCACCGGAAAGTTGCAAACTGTGTAAAATAGGCCAAAACAACATAAGAACATCATCGTAATGTGAAATATATCAATGAATAAGGATGAATTACGATATAAAATAGTGATACATTTTGGACGTATCAGCCGGTAGATACATCATATCTATCACCACGCCGTCGTGCTGGCGAAACTCTCCCGTGAAGCTCAACTGGATCAAGAGCTCGTGGGACGTCATCAAGCTGAACGTGTGCTGAACGCGGAAGTGCCGTACGTTCGGTGCTTGATCGGTTGGATTGCGAAGAAGTTCGACTACATCAACCGCGTCACTTGACGCTTCCGCTCCCGGTCTACGAGGGTACGTAGACACACTCTCCCCCTCGTTGCTATGCATCTAGTAGATAGATCTTGCGTGATCGTAGGAAAATTTTGAAAATACTATGTTTCCCAACAGTGGCATCATGAGCCAGGTCTATGCGTAGATGATATGCATGAGTAGAACACAATGAGTTGTGGGCGATACTAGTCATACTGCTTACCAGCATGTCATACTTTGCTTCGGCGGTATTGTGAGATGAAGCGGCCCGGACCGACATTACGCGTACGCTCACGCGAGACTGGTTTCACCGTTATGAGCACTCATTTCTTAAAGGTGACTGGCGGGTGTCTGTCTCTCTCACTTTAGCTGAATCAAGTGTGGCTACGCCCGATCCTTGTGAAGGTTAAAACATCACATACTTGACGAAACATCGTTGTGGTTTTGTATGCGTAGGTAAGAACGGTTCTTACTAAGCCCATAGCAGCCACGTAAAACTTGCAACAACAAAGTAGAGGACATCTAACTTGTTTTTGCAGGGCATGTTGTGATATGATATGGTCAAGACATGATGAGATATACGGTTTTGTATGAGATGATCATGTTTTGTAAAGTTATCGGCAACTGGCAGGAGCCATATGGTTGCCGCTTTATTGTATGAAATGCAATCGCCATGTAATTACTTTACTTTATCACTAAGCGGTAGCGATAGTTGTAGAAGCAATAGTTGGCGAGACGACAACGATGCTACGATGGAGATCAAGGTGTCGCGCCGGTGACAAAGGTGATCATGACGGTGCTTTGGAGATGGAGATCAAAAGCACAAGATGATGATGGCCATATCATGTCACATATTTTGATTGCATGTGATGTTTATCTTATTATGCTTCTTATTTTGCTTAGTTCGACGGTAGCATTATCAGATGATCCCTTACTAAATTTCAAGGTATAAGTGTTCTCCCTGAGTATGCACCATTGCGAAAGTTCGTCGTGCCGAGACACCACGTGATGATTGGGTGTGATAAGCTCTACGTTCAAATACAACGGGTGTAAGCCAGTTTTGCACACGCATAATACTCGGGTTAAACTTGACGAGCTTAGCATATGCAGATATGGCCTCGGAACACTGGAGACCGAAAGGTCGAGCGTGAATCATATAGTAGATATGATCAACATAAGATGTTCACCATTGAAACTACTCCCTCTCACGTGATGATCAGACATGGTTTAGTTGATTTGGATCACGTGATCATTTAGATGACTAGAGGGATGTCTATCTAAGTGGGAGTTCTTAAGTAATATGATTAAATTGAACTTTAATTTATCATGAACTTAGTCCTCGTAGTATTAGCATATCTATGTTGTAGATCAATAGCTCACGATGTTGCTCCCCTTTTATTTTTTATATGTTCCTTGAGAAAACTAAGTTGAAAGATGTTAGTAGCAATGATGCGGAATTGTTCCGTGATCTGAGGATTATCCTCATTGCTGCACAGAGAATTATGTCCTTGATGCACCGCTAGGTGATAGACCTATTGCAGGCAGATGTAGACGTTATGAACGTTTTGACAAAAGATCGGTATGATGACTACTTGATAGTTTAAGTGCACCAGGCTTTACGGCTTAGAACCGGGACTTCAAAAACGTTTTGAACGCCACAGAGCATATAAGATGTTCCAAGAGTTGAAATTAGTATTTCATACTCATGCCCGTGTCGAGAGGTATAAGACTTCTGACAGTACTTTGCCTACAAGATGGAGGAGAATAGCTCAACCAGTGAGCATGTGCTCAGATTGTCTGGGTACTACAATTACTTGAATCAAGTAGGAGTTAATCTTCCAGATAAGATAATAATTGACAAAGTTCTCTAGTCACTATCACCAAGTTAGTAGAACTTCGTGATGAACTATAATATGCAAGGGATGACGAAAGGAATTTCCGAGCTCTTCGCGATGCTGAAGTCGGCGAAGGTAGAAATCATGAAAAAGCATCAAGTGTTGATGGTTAACAAGAACACTTGTTTCAAGTAAAGGGCAAAGGGATAGAAGGGGAGCTTCAAGAAGAATGACAAGCAAGTTGTCACTCCCGTGAAGAAACCCAAAGCTAAAACTCAAGCCTGAAACTAAGTGCTTCTACTACAAAGGAAATGGTCACTGGAAGTGGAACTACCCTAGATACTTGGCGGATAAGAAGGATGGCAAAGTGAACAAAGGTATATTTTGATATACAGATTATTGATGTGTACTTTACTAGTTTTCATAGCAACCCCTGGGTATTTGATACCGGTTTAGTTGCTAAAATTAGTAACTCGAAACGAGAACTGCAGAATGAACAGAGACTAGTTAAAGATGAAGTGACGATGTGTGTTGGAAGTGGTTCCAAGATTGATATGATCATCATTGCACACTCCCTATACTTTCGGGATTAGTGTAAAACCTAAATAAATGTTATTTGGCATTTGCGTTGAGCATGAATATGATTTGATCATATTTGTTGCAATACGGTTATTCATTTAAAGTCATAGAATAATTGTTATTCTGTTTACATGAATAAAACCTTCGATGGTCATACACCCAATGAAAATAGTTTGTTGGATCTCGATCGTGGTGATACACATATTCATAATATTGAAGCCAAAAGATGCAAGGTTAATAATGATAGTGCAACTTATTTGTGGCACTGCCGTTTAGGTCATAATGGTGTAAAGCGCATGAAGAAACTCCATAGTGATGGACTTTTGGAATCACTTGATTATGAATCACTTGGTGCTTGCGAACCATGCCTCATGGGCAAGATGACTAAAACTCCGTCCTCCGGAACAATGGAGCGAGCAACAGATTTGTTGGAGATCATACATACGGATGTATGTGGACCAATGAGTGTTGAAGCTCACGGCGGGTATCGTTATTTTCTGACCTTCACTGATGATTTGAGCAGATATGGGTATATCTACTTAATGAAGCACAAGTCTGAAACATTTGAAAAGTTCAAAGAATTTTAGAGTGAAGTGGAGAATCATTGTAACAAGAAAATAAGAGTTTCTACGATATGATCGTAGAGGTAAAATATTTGAGTTAGCGAGTTTGGCCTTCAGTAAAAACAATGTGAAATAGTTTCACTACTCACGCCACCTGGAACACCACAGTGTAATGGTGTGTCCGAACGTCATAACCATACTTTATTAGATATGGTGCGATCGATGATGTATCTTACCGATCTACCACTATCGCTTTTGGGGTTATGCATTAGAGACAACTACATTCACGTTAAATAGGGCACCATCTAAATCCATGGAGATGACACCGTATGAACTGTGGTTTGATGAGAAACCTAAGCTGTCATTTCTTTAAGTTTGGGACTGCGATGCTTATGTGAAAAAGTTTCAACATGATAAGCTCGAACCCAAATCGGAGAAGTAAATCTTCATAGGATACCCAAAAGAAACTATTGGGTACACCTTCTATCACAGATCCGAAGGCAAGGTCTTTTGTTGCTAAGAGTGGATCCTTTCTAGAGAAGGAGTTTCTCTCGAAAGAAGTGAGTGGGAGGAAAGTAGAACTTGATGAGGTAATTGTACCTTCTCCCGAATTGGAAAGTGGAACATCACAGAAACTAGTTCCAGTGATTCCTACACCAATTAGTGAGGAAGCTAATGATGATGATCATGAAACTTCAGATCAAGTTTCTGCTGAACTTCGTAGATCAACCAGAGTTCGTTCCGCATCAGAGTGGTACGGCAACCCGGTTCTGGAAGTCATGTTACTGGACCATGATGAACCTACGAACTATGAGGAAGCGATGATGAGCCCAGATTCCGGAAAATGGCTTGAGGCCATGAAATGTGAGATGGGATCCATGTATGAGAACAAAGTGTGGACTTTGGTTGACTTGCCCGATGATCGGCAAGCCATCGAAAATAAATGGATCTTCAAGAGGAAGACTGACGCTGACGGTAATGTTACTGTTTACAAAGCTCGACTTGTTGCGAAAGTTTTTCAGCAAGTTCAAGGAGTTGACTATGATGAGACTTTCTCACCCGTAGCGATGCTTAAGTCTGTCCGAATCATGTTAGCAATTGCCGCATTTTATGAAATCTAGCAAATGGATAACAAAACTGCATTCTTTAATGGATTTATTAAAGAAGACTTGTATATGATGCAACCAGAAGGTTTTGTCAATCCTATAGGTGCTAACAAAATGTGCAAGCTCCAGCGATCCATCAATGGACTGGTCCAAGCATCTCGGAGTTGGAATATACGCTTTGATAAGTTGATCAAAGCATATAGATTTATATAGACTTACGGTGAAGCCTGTATTTACAAGAAGTGAGTGGGAGCACTACAACCTTTCTGATAAGTATATGTGAATGACATATTGTCGATCGGAAATGATGTAGAATTTTTTGGAAAGCATAAAGGAGTGTTTGAAAGGAGTTTTTCAAAGAAAGACCTTGGTGAAGCTGCTTACATATTGGGCATCAAGATCTATAGAGATAGATCAAGACGCTTGATAAGACTTTCGATGAGTACATACCTTGATAAGATTTTGAAGTAGTTCAAAATGGACCAGTCAAAGAAGGAGTTCTTGCCTGACTTGTAAGGTGTGAAGTTGAGTAAGACTCAAAGCCAGACCACGGCAGAAAAATATAGAGAGAATGAAAGTCATTCCCTATGCCTCAGCCATAGGTTCTATAAAGTATGCCATGCTGTGTACCAAACATGTTGTGTACCTTGCCATGAGTTTGTCAAGGGGGTACAATAGTGATCCAGGAGTAGATCACTGTACAACGGTCAAAATTATCCTTAGTAACTAGATGACTAAGGAAATGTTTCTCGATTATGGAGGTGATAAAGAGTTCGTCGTAAATGGTTACACCGATGCGAGCTTTGACACTAAATCCAGATGACTCTAAGTATCAATCTGGATGCGTATTGAAAGTGGGAGCAATTAGCTAGAGTAGCTCTATGCAGAGCATTGTAGACATAGAAATTTGCGAAATACATACAGATCTGAATGTGACAGACCCGTTGACTAAACTTCTCTCACAAGCAAAACATGATCACAACTTATTACTCTTGGGTATTAATCACATAGCGATGTGAACTAGATTATTGACTCTAGTAAACTCTTTGGGTGTAGGTCACATGGCGATGTGAACTATGGGTGTTATTCATATAACGATGTGAACTATCGGTATTAAATCACATGGCGATGTGAGCTAGATTATTGACTCTAGTGCAAGTGGGAGACTGAAGGAAATATGCCCTAGAGGCAATAATAAAGTTGTTATTTATATTTCCTTATATCATGATAAATGTTTATTATTCATGCTAGAATTGTATTAACCGGAAACTTAGTACATGTGCGAATACATAGACAAAACAGAGTGTCCCTAGTATGCCTCTACTAGACTAGCTCATTGATCAAAGATGGTTATGTTTCCTAACAATAGACATGAGTTGTCATTTGATCAATGGGATCACATCATTAGGAGAATGATGTGATGGACAAGACCCATCCGTTAGCTTAGCACTATGATCGTTTAGTTTTACTGCTATTGCTTTCTTCATGACTTATACATGTTCCTATGACTATGAGATTATGCAACTCCCGAATACCGTAGGAACACCTTGTGTGCTATCAAATGTCACAACGTAACTGGGTGATCATAAAGATGCTCTACAGGTGTCTCCGAAAGTGTTCGTGGTGTTGGCTTAGATCAAGACTAGGATTTGTCACTCCGAGTGTCGGAGAGGTATCTCCGGGCCCTCTCGGTAATGCACATCATAATAAGCCTTGCAAGCAAAAGACTAATGATTTAGTCACGAGATGATGTATTACGGAACGAGTAAAGAGACTTGTCGGTAACAAGATTGAACTTGGTATAGAGATACCGACGATCAAATCTCGGGCAAGTAACATACCAATAACAAAAGGAACAACGTATGTTGTTATGCGGTTTGACCGATAAAGATCTTAGTAGAATATGTAGGAGCCAATATGAGCATCCAGGTTCCGCTATTGGTTATTGATCGGAGATGAGTCTCGGTTATGTCTACATAGTTCTCGAACCCGTAGGGTCCGCACGCTTAACGTTTGATGACGATCGGTATTATGAGTTTATGAGTTTTGATGTACCGAAGGAGTTCGGAGTCCCGGATGAGACCGGGGACATGACGAGGAGTCTCGAAATGGTCAAGACGTAAAGATTGATATATTGGATGTAATGCCCCGGATGTAATACTTTCCCTTTTGGGTCTATAATATATCTCCGGCTTCATCTATTTCCATTCCGGGTTCCTTGTCTTTCGGGCTTTCGTCGTTTTGTTGTGTGAGTGTGTGGCATTCATTCATATCATGTAGACATGTGCATCGCATTGCATTTGTGTTGTCGGTTGCATCCGGTTCCACGCGTTCCTTCCCGTTGTCCGTTTCGCGTTCCGGAGCTCCCTCACGTGTCCGTGACGTCCCGTAGGCCTACTTTGTTGTTCGGGCGTGTAACGTTACCGGTGTGCCGCGGGGTTGTTGTCTGTGTTGTTGTTTTGTTGTGTGCAACCCGCCTCTCAAATCTCGTCTCGTTTGGACTCCGTTGGCTATTCCATCCTTTGTTCATGTGGGTCCAAAGTGCCTTCACTTCGTGTCCCAGAAACACCCCTGCGGCAGTCTTTTATCTCCTCCTAGGCCTTTTAATCTATCCCCGCGATCGGATCCGTTGGATCGCGATCGAAGGGCTCCTAGCGCCCCTAAATTCCTCCCTAACCCTAAAAACTGCTATATATAGACCCTAGTCTATTTTGGCATCTCTAGTTTCCTTCCCCATCTCCACCTCTATTTTTTTCCCTTTTTCCTTCTCAGGTCCAATCCCCAAAAATTCCTCCTGGAGCTCTGGCCGCCGCCGATCTGTCGATCGAATCGAAGGCAGCCGCTTCCGTCGAGGTCAACGCAAGCGCCGACCGAGCCCCTTCGGTCGACCGGCCAGGCCAGGGCGACGCCGAGCTCCCATCGGCCCGGTCTTTCCCTCGCCGCGCCAGGCCGCCGCGGGCAGCCAGCTCGGGGACCACTTCCCCGCGCGGCCCGCCTCCCGCAGGCCCATACACCGCCCCCCCTCCGCAGCCCAGGCGCCCGCTCGTCCGCCTCCCAGCCGCATCGCCACCGACGCGCTCGGGCCGCGCCTCCGGTGGGCCACCGCCTCCCCACCGGCCCAGGCGCGCCGCACCGCTCCTTCCCCGCGCTAGGCACTGGGCCGCTCGCCAGGCCGCGGGCTCCCTCAGTTCGCCAGCAGCCGGGCCGCCCCGCGCCACCGGGCCTCGCCAGCTCAGCGCCGCCGGCCCGTCTCTTCAGCCTGGGCCCGAGCCCACTCCGCAGATCTGAGGTTGACTTTGCTAAAAAAAACCCTAGATCTAGTCCAGTTTTTACCTCTCTGATGCAATGTTTGACCATGCATAACTTTTACTGTGTTGCTCCGTTTTGCGCGTGTAATATGTCCAGACGTTCCTGGAGATGTGCTTTACGTTTCCTCTGTTGTTGTCATGCATGTTAGAGATCATCTAGGTGCTTGTTTTGCTGTTGCAAGAGTGCATCATGATATAAACTGCTGCTATGTGTTATTTTTATGCCACCTTTGCCATGTGATATCTTTTAGCTCGTTGGTCCGAATGATGCAAATGACATGTCCACGTGTTCGTCTTGCCACGAACTACGTGTTGCTTGTGATAGGTTGCATGGTAGATTTATTATTGCCTTGTTATCATCGTTGCAAAGTGCCATGTTCATATGATGTGTTTTCACTTGTTATGAAATGCCATCTTGTTGAGCTCGTTGCAAACGTTGTGTTCACCTCTATGATGCATGCTTGTGTGTTTCGGGATCACCTTCATGTGTTTTTCACTAAGTCTGAAATCTGTAACGTTCCGATGCCATGTTCGTGTGATGTTCTAGGACAAAGCATGATAGTTTTGGAGTGGATTTTGATTGTTCCTTGTAGTATATATTGTTGTATTTCCATTCATGTCCTCACATGTCCATTTGAGTGGCTGTAGCATGTTTATCTTTTGCTCTAAAGTTTCAATAAAATTCTGCTGCCAGAATTTTATTGTCAAGTTCAATATGTCCAAGATCATTGCTGTTGATCCGTGGCTCCGTTGGGGGTGCACCTTGGACTTAGTTGCTGTACTATATGTCTAGTTTGTGTTCATGTCCTTTGCCATTCTTTTTGGGTGCTGTAGCTTAATTATTTTGAGCTCCGAAGGTGCTATGTTGCTGTAATTTTCAGCTTTCGCTCAAATCTTGTTTCGGGCATAACTTTTAGCCCGTAACTCCGATTTCAGCGAATCTTATATCAAACTTGATTGTTTTTCTGTGTAGATTAATAATATTAGATTGTTATCTTGTTTTGAGGTGTTTTGCTTGAGTGATATTTTTCCGTGCTCCATGTGCATCCTCAGTGCATCCATCATGCATTCATCTTTCGAGTGCGCATTGCATCTTGTTGATTGGTGCTTGGTGTGATTGTTTTGTTTAGAGCCGGGAGCTGAGACCGAGTACGAGGTTGAGCACGAGGTTTCCAACGAGGTTGAGCACGAGGACCCTTCTTACGATCCGAACGACTTCTCTTCAGGCAAGATGACCGAACCCCGATAACATTACTATCTTTGCCTATTGCTAGTAGTCTCGATCTATAGTTTTGCCTCGATGCCCATGTTCTTCTTGTCAGCCTCCTACTTGTAACCAATTGCCATGTTTAACCAACCTACCTATGCAAACCGTTGCTTGGCTAAGTACGCTTCGCTCAGCCCTTCTTATAGCATTGCTAGTTGCAGGTGAAGATCGAAGATGCTTGCTTCATGTTGAAGTTTGATTGGGTTATATCACACTATATAACTGCTTTAAAATGAAATCATCTATATATTGGCAAGGGTGGAAGGCTAAGCCTTTTGCTTGGTGATTTGTTCCACTCATGCCGTTAGGATCCGTATAAGCCGGTATTATGTTCCTTGATTATGCGTTCCTAACACGGTTGGGGTGTATGGGACCCCCTCGATAAACCGCTAAGTGCTAAGTCTTTTCCAGCAAGTCCCAACCTTGGTACTATTTGCCTAAACAACTAAAACTTTCCGAGGGAGTAATTAACCCGAGGCTTAATTAATTCAACCCCCTGGGCCAGTGCTCGACTTGAGTGTTGGTCCAACTAGAGCCACTTGCGGATACCACCCGGTTCGCTGGGATCTTCGGTATCTGTACGTACTGCTCATCCGGACATGTCCTGAGACCTAGATACGCGCGGCTACTATCAGGGTGTCGACACGCCGGGAGGATTTGCTGGATTAGCCTTACCTTAGCTCGGTATATCTTGAGCACGGGATTCCGAGGATACTCGGGTCTTCCCACTTTGGAGTTGCGACTCCGCGGATCGTGGGCTTGTAATGGGTCAAGTTGGAACACCCCTGCAGGGTTTGAACTTTCGAAAGCCGTGCCCGCGGTTATGTGGCAGATGGGAGCTTGTTAATTCCGGTTGTAGATAACTTGACACAATGTTTCTAATACACTACCAGCGTGTGTTCCGTGACTGTCAATTTCCGAATAGGGATTCGGGAGTTGAACACGGAGGGGTTATGTTTGTTGAGCTTGTAGCTAGGATCACTTCGTGATCACTTCTCGCCGAGGCCTTCTCTTCTCGCTCTCACTTACGTAAGCTAGATGCTAGTTGCTGCTGCAGACTTATTCTTTTCTTCAGCCTTTTCCTCACCCAAAGGCTTTGATAGTCTTGTTACCCGGAGACGGGATTGCTGAGTCCTCTGTGGCTCACAGTTACTTCACACCAGATGCAGGTCCAGCTGTGAGCTATCCAGGTGATGGCACCGAGCTGGATTGGGAGTACGACGAGGAGCGTAGTCGGTACTACGTGCGCTACCCGGACGATCAGTAGTGGAGTCTCTTACTAGGATTCGATCCGCCTGTGGTTTATTTATCTGAGTTTGGTACTTTGACTTTTGGCTTTTGCCCTTAGAGGGTTGTGATGTTCTTAATGTATGATGTTTGAGACTTGTACTGTAATTCTGTGACGTGGCGAGTGTAAGCCAACTATTTTCAGTTTACTATCCCCTCTTTTACATGAGTTGTGCAAAGATTACCAAACTTGAGATCATTCTAGGATGGAATTATGCCTTTAAGTCGTGCCTCGACACGTAGGAGGTATAACTCCATCCTGGGCATTACAAGTTGGTATTCAGAGCCTTCTCCGACCTAGGAGCCCCCACTGTTTGATCGAATCGTTGACGGTCGAGTCTAGGCACACACTGAAAACTTTTTGAGTCCTATATTATATCGGAGAGTAGGATTTCTTTGCTTCTCATCCCCTTTCTCTCTGGTGAGGACTCCTGACGTCTACTCTTGTCTCTCCTATCTTCAAAATTTGCACAATTTTTTTTTAGGAATCCCGCGAGTATTCTGGGATTGTTTCGATGTTCTTGTGACAAGGATATTGTTCTCGATGCCTCCTGTTACCGAGGAGTTGAGCTTCGGGGTATCATTGTAACAAGCATATCGCGGTAGTACTAAATACTTAAGACGGCCGACATCGAAAATCTCCCCTATACGGCCAGTGGCAAGATAACCCCGACATCACGCAGTACTGGGGAGGTAGTTCGGGAGTATTGCCATAGCTTGGTATAGTGGATGCTTTTCGAAGGTCCGAGGTACACAGTTTCCGAGAAAGACTGGTTATGTGTTGAAGTATGGATACACCTGGATGTAGGTTTAGAGTTGATTGCGCGGTGCTTCCCGTGTATCCCCAACACCTGATTGCATAACTGGAATCTTTCGGAAAGCTATAGGTGGGTTTTATCCAGTAGATCGTAGGCATTCTTCCAACGAATGCAGGTTAGTGAGTTCGGGGTTCGACATTGAGTGAAGTGGTTATATGACCGATGTTACTATCAGGAGTTGCATCTTAAAGGGTCCTTGGCTATGCTGATCCGGGGATTGCAAAACCTTTTCGTAACGCGTTCATATGCTTTCAGCACAAAGATGTTAGAACGAAACTCCTCTCTTGTGTTTGTTCCCGTCTGTACCTTGTTGTTTTTTCTTATTTTATCCTTTTGATCCCTATGTGGCTTCTCGTGAAGATTGATGTTATCATTTAACTAAGAATATCATTCGTTCCTCTTGTTCGGATGAATTCATTCGTTCTTACTGTTCGAATGATTATTGTGAAGACTTGTTGCAATTCATTCCATTGATTCAGCTTATTCCTTTTGTCAATCAATTGCTGATTCGTGGTCATCTCTTACAGGATGGCTCCGAAAAAGGTTCCCAACGCTAACCCAGAGGTGGAAGAGGTCCCAGAACATCCTCCTTCACCTCCTCCTCCGCCTGAGGCTTGGAGAGCAATTATGCAGACTACTGCTCAGAACACTCAGCTGATGATGCAGATGATGCAGATGATGCAAGCTAATCAAGCTAATCAGGGTGTTCCAGGGAATCAAGGCAACTTCTTCCAGCAGCACCATGCTACTCTCAACCAGTTCCTGGCTAACAATCCTAAAGCTTTCAGTTACTGTGTCGACCCTCTTGATGCTGAGGATTGGTTGACCGACATAAAGAAGCATTTTGAGTGCAGTAACGTGAAAGAAGATGACTATGTGAAGTTTGCAGCCTTCCAACTGAAAGATCAAGCAGCTGACTGGTGGCAGCAGTACAAAGACTCCAGGCCGGGTCAAGTGATCTCTTGGGAGAATTTCTGTAAGGATTTCCGCTCGCACCACATTCCAACAAGTGTCATCGAGGGTATGCGTGAGCAATTCCGCAACCTCAAGCAGGGCTCCATGACAGTCTATCAGTATAATGTCAAGTTCCAAAACCTCGCTCGCTATGCTAAGCAAGACATTCCTGATGCCAAGAGTAAAATCTATCAGTTCCGTGGAGGTCTCAAAGATGAACTTCAGCTTGCTCTCACTTTGTTCGAGCCCGATGAATTCGACAAGTTCTATAACATGGCTTTGAAACAAGAAGCAGCTCAGCTTAAGATGGAGGCTTCTAAGAAGAGAATTCGAGATGCCGTTCACTCTTCCTCATCGTCTCAGTTGGTCTCGAAGCATCAGAAATTCTGGCTTCCTCCTCCTCCAGTGATTCGAGCTCCATACAACAACTCCAACAACTTCAACAACTCAAACAACAAGAATTCTAGTGGTCGTGGTTTCTCCCACCCACCCAACCCGAGCAACCAGGCGAAGAAGTAGTTTCAGTCTCAAGGCTCCAAGTCAAGTGGCTCTCATTTCCGTCCTCTCTCTGAAGTGGTGTGCAACAAGTGTGGCCAGAAGGGTCATTATGCCAACAGATGTCCGAATCCGAAGCGTCTTCCTCCTCCTCCACCTGTGAGTTCAGCTATTGTCAGGCATGATCCAAAGGCAGCAAGGGTCAATCTGATGAGTGCAGCCGAAGCGGAGAACTCTTCTGATGTCATTTTGGGTAACCTTCCAGTGAACTCTTTTCCAGCTAAAGTATTGTTTGATTCGGGTGCATCTTTGTCCTTCATTTCAAGACCTTTTGTTGCTAAGCATGAATTTGTCACTCAAGTGATGCCGAAGCCGTTGAGCATTATTTCTCCTGGTTTGCAAATGACCTCTCGGGTGCATGTTCCGGATATTTCTATTCGCATGGGTGACTATCGATTTTTGGCTTCTCCGGTGGTTCTTGGTAATTCTGATATTGACCTCATTCTCGGAATGGATTGGCTTTCTCAGCATGATGCTCGCATTGATTGTGCTCAAAAGGAAGTCAAGTTGACTCATTCTGATGAAGATGTGATTATCTTCGCCTCCAGGGATAATACTATTCGGCTTTTCTCTCTTAATGATAAGGGCGAAATTAATGCCATAAATCAAATTCCGGTGGTGAACGAATATCAAGACGTCTTTCCTGAAGAACTTCCAGGCATGCCTCCACACCGTCAGGTGGAGTTTGTCATTGAACTCGAGCCGGGCACTGAACCTGCTTGCCGGCGTCCATACAAGCTCTCTCCGGATGAATTGAAGGAATTGAAGAAGCAGCTTGATAAGCAGGAGAGTATGGGTCTCATCAGACCGAGTACATCTCCGTGGGGCTGTGGTGTCTTGTTTGTCAAGAAGAAAGATGGCACGGAGCGTCTCTGTGTTGACTACCGGCCATTGAACAAGAAGACGATTAAGAACAAGTATCCGCTCCCCAACATCAACGAACTCTTTGAGCAGCTCAAAGGAGCTAAAGTGTTCTCTAAGCTTGACCTCCGAATGGGCTATCATCAAATTCGCATTCGCGAGGAAGACATTCCCAAGACGGCCTTCAGAACGAGCTACGGTTCATACGAGTATACCGTCATGTCCTTAGGTCTCGCCAATGCTCCTCCTACCTTTTCAAGGATGATGCATTACATCTTCAACCCCTATACTGGCGAGTTCGTGCTTGTGTATCTGCATGATATTCTGGTGTTTTCCAAGAATGAAGAAGATCACGAAAAGCACTTGCGTCTGGTTCTTGATCGACTCCGAGAGCATAAATTCTATGCCAAGTTCTCAAAGTGCGAGTTTTGGCTCGATAAGGTTTTATACCTGGGCCACATCATCTCAGCTGACGGTATTGCGGTTAATCCCGAGAAAGTTGAAGCAATTGTCAACTGGGAAGCTCCACAGAACGTCAAGCAGCTCCGCAGTTTTCTGGGTCTTGCCAGCTATTGCAGAAGATTTGTTGAAAACTTCTCCAAGATTGCCAAGCCTCTTTCCAACCTGCTTCAGAAGAATGTCAAATACTTTTGGTCTCCCGAATGTGAAGTGTCATTCAAAACTCTCAAAGAGAAGCTTGTTTCTGCTCCAGTTCTGACTCCTCCGGATGAAACTAAGCCCTATGAAGTATTCTGTGATGCTTCTCTACAAGGTCTTGGTGGTGTGCTTATGCAAGATAAGAGAATTGTGGCATACACTTCTCGTCAGCTCAAGCCAAGTGAGAAGAACTATCCCACACATGATCTCGAGCTAGCAGCTGTGGTACATGCTCTGATTACGTGGACACATCTGTTGTTGGGCAGAAAAGTCGACATCTTCACTGATCACAAGAGCTTGAAGTACATCTTCACACAGCCGCATCTGAACCTCCGCCAGACTCGTTGGGTCGAGATGATCCAAGAGTACAACCCCAGCATTGAATACACTCCAGGCAAGGCGAATGTGATTGCAGATGCTTTGAGCAGAAAGGCATATTGCAACAGCCTTCTTATCAAGCCGTACCAGCCTGAGCTTTGTGAAGCATTCAGGAAACTCAACCTCCAAGTTGTTCCGCAGGGTTTTCTTGCAAATCTCCAAATTGCTCCTACCTTGGAAGATCAAGTCCGTGAGGCCCAGCTCAGTGATACCATGGTGAAGAAAGTGAAACATGGGATTGCAAAGGGCACTCCAAAATACAAGTGCTTCCATGTTGATGAGAGAGATACCTTGTTCTTCGAGGACAGACTCGTTGTTCCCAAAGGTGATCTCAGGAAGCTCATAATGGAAGAATCTCATGATTCTCTCCTTTCCATTCATCCTGGCAGTTCAAAGATGTATCAAGATCTCAAGCAGTTTTACTGGGGGACACGCATGAAAAGGGAGATTGCCCAATTCGTGAACGAATGTGATGTATGCAGAAGAGTGAAAGCAGAACATCAACGTCCAGCCGGTCTTCTCCAACCTCTTCCTATTCCCGAGTGGAAGTTCGACCACATTGAAATGGACTTCGTCACTGGTTTTCCTAAATCCAAGCGAGGAAATGATGCTATCTTTGTGGTGATTGACAAGCTTACCAAAGTCGCTCACTTTCTTCCAGTCAAAGAATCAATCAATGCAGCTCAACTTGCAGAGCTGTACACTTCCAGAATTGTGTCCCTACATGGCATTCCTCAAGTGATATCCTCAAACCGTGGAAGCTTGTTCACATCAAGGTTCTGGGACTCCTTTCAGTCCGCCATGGGCACTAAGATCAGGTTCAGCACTGCCTTTCACCCTCAGACTAGTGGTCAAGTCGAGCGTGTGAATCAGATTCTAGAAGACATGCTCAGAGCCTGTGTCATCTCCTTCGGCATGAAATGGGAAGACTGCCTTCCATTTGCCGAGTTCTCTTACAACAACAGCTTTCAAGCAAGTGCAGGCAAAGCACCGTTTGAAATTCTCTATGGCAGAAAGTGCCGTACCCCTCTCAACTGGTCTGAAACAGGCGAACGCCAACTTCTTGGCAATGACTTGATCTCAGAAGCCGAAGAAATGTGCAAAGTCATACGTGAGAATCTCAAGGCCGCTCAGTCGCGTCAGAAGAGCTACTATGACGGAAAGCATCATAATTTGGCTTTCGACATCGGTGATCATGTCTATCTCCGAGTTTCTCCGATGAAAGGAACCCAAAGATTCGGTATCAAAGGAAAACTTGCTCCTAGATACGTCGGGCCTTTCAAGATTCTTGGCAAAAGAGGCGATCTAGCCTATCAGCTTGAGCTCCCTCCCAACTTTGCAAATGTTCATGATGTCTTCCATGTGTCTCAACTTCGCAAATGCTTCAAGGCACCTGAGCGCATGATTCCGTTTGAGGAGATTGATCTTCAACAAGACCTGTCCTACCGAGAGCATCCAGTTACAATTCTTGAAGAAACCGAACGCAAGACCCGCAACAAGTCCATCAAATTTCTGAAAGTCAAGTGGTCACATCACACCGACCGAGAAGCTACCTGGGAACGAGAAGATCATCTTCGTTCCGAGTACCCTTCCTTTTTCCAGTCCTAGATCTCGGGACGAGATCTTTTGGTAGTAGAGGAGAGTTTGTAATGCCCCGGATGTAATACTTTCCCTTTTGGGTATATAATATATCTCCAGCTTCATCTATTTCCATTCCGGGTTCCTTGTCTTTCGGGCTTTCGTCGTTTTGTTGTGTGAGTGTGTGGCATTCATTCATATCATGTAGACATGTGCATCGCATTGCATTTGTGTTGTCGGTTGCATCCGGTTCCACGCGTTCCTTCCCGTTGTCCGTTTCGCGTTCCGGAGCTCCCTCACGTGTCCGTGACGTCCCGTAGGCCTACTTTGTTGTTCGGGCGTGTAACGTTACCGGTGTGCCGCGAGGTTGTTGTCTGTGTTGTTGTTTTGTTGTGTGCAACCCGCCTCTCAAATCTCGTCTCGTTTGGACTCCGTTGGCTATTCCATCCTTTGTTCATGTGGGTCCAAAGTGCCTTCACTTCGTGTCCCAGAAACACCCCTGCGGCAGTCTTTTATCTCCTCCTAGGCCTTTTAATCTATCCCCGCGATCGGATCCGTTGGATTGCGATCGAAGGGCTCCTAGCGCCCCTAAATTCCTCCCTAACCCTAAAAACTGCTATATATAGACCCTAGTCTATTTTGGCATCTCTAGTTTCCTTCCCCATCTCCACCTCTATTTTTTTCCCTTTTTCCTTCTCAGATCCAATCCCCAAAAATTCCTCCTGGAGCTCTGGCCGCCGCCGATCTGTCGATCGAATCGAAAGCAGCCGCTTCCGCCGAGGTCAACGCAAGCGCCGGCCGAGCCCCTTCGGTCGACCGGCCAGGCCAGGGCGACGCCGAGCTCCCATCGGCCCGGTCCTTCCCTCGCCGCGCCAGGCCGCCGCGGGCAGCCAGCCCGGGGACCACTTCCCCGCGCAGCCCGCCTCCCGCAGGCCCAGTCACCGCCTCCCCTCCGCAGCCCAGGCGCCCGCTCGTCCGCCTCCCAGCCGCATCGCCACCGACGCGCTCGGGCCACGCCGGCCCGTACCCCGCCGCGCCTCCGGTGGGCCACCGCCTCCCCACCGGCCCAGGCGCGCCGCACCGCTCCTTCCCCGCGCCAGGCACTGGGCCGCTCGCCAGGCCGCGGGCTCCCTCAGTTCGCCAGCAGCCGGGCCGCCCCGCGCCACCGGGCCTCGCCAGCTCAGCGCCGCCGGCCCGTCTCTTCAGCCTGGGCCCGAGCCCACTCCGCAGATCTGAGGTTGACTTTGCTAAAAAAAAACCTAGATCTAGTCCAGTTTTTACCTCTCTGATGCAATGTTTGACCATGCATAACTTTTACTGTGTTGCTCCGTTTTGCGCGTGTAATATGTCCAGACGTTCCTGGAGATGTGCTCTACGTTTCCTCTGTTGTTGTCATGCATGTTAGAGATCATCTAGGTGCTTGTTTTGCTGTTGCAAGAGTGCATCATGATATAAACTGCTGCTATGTGTTATTTTTATGCCACCTTTGCCATGTGATATCTTTTAGCTCGTTGGTCCGAATGATGCAAATGACATGTCCACGTGTTCGTCTTGCCACGAACTACGTGTTGCTTGTGATAGGTTGCATGGTAGATTTATTATTGCCTTGTTATCATCGTTGCAAAGTGCCATGTTCATATGATGTGTCTTCACTTGTTATGAAATGCCATCTTGTTGAGCTCGTTGCAAACGTTGTGTTCACCTCTATGATGCATGCTTGTGTGTTTCGGGATCACCTTCATGTGTACTTTGATGAGGTGCTTACCCTTTGCCATGTTTAGTTTCGAGGTGACTTAAACATGCTCCTTTTGATGCCATGATGATATTGCTGTTTTAGGACTTAGTGGTTTTTCACTAAGTCTGAAATCTGTAACGTTCCGATGCCATGTTCGTGTGATGTTCTAGGACAAAGCATGATAGTTTTGGAGTGGATTTTGATTGTTCCTTGTAGTATATATTGTTTTCTTTACATTCATGTCCTCACATGTCCATTTGAGTGGCTGTAGCATGTTTATCTTTTGCTCTAAAGTTTCAATAAAATTCTGCTGCCAGAATTTTATTGTCAAGTTCAATATGTCCAAGATCATTGCTGTTGATCCGTGGCTCCGTTGGGGGTGCACCTTGGACTTAGTTGCTGTACTATATGTCTAGTTTGTGTTCATGTCCTTTGCCATGCTTTTTGGGTGTTGTAGCTTAATTATTTTGAGCTCCGAAGGTGCTATGTTGCTGTAATTTTCAGCTTTCGCTCAAATCTTGTTTCGGGCATAACTTTTAGCCCGTAACTCCGATTTCAGCGAATCTTATATCAAACTTGATTGTTTTTCTGTGTAGATTAATAATATCGTATTTTTATCTTGTTTTGAGGTGTTTTGCTTGAGTGATATTTTTCCGTGCTCCATGTGCATCCTCAGTGCATCCATCATGCATTCATCTTTCGAGTGCGCATTGCATCTTGTTGATTGGTGCTTGGTGTGATTGTTTTGTTTAGAGCCGGGAGCTGAGACCGAGTACGAGGTTGAGCACGAGGTTTCCAACGAGGTTGAGCACGAGGACCCTTCTTACGATCCGAACGACTTCTCTTCAGGCAAGATGACCGAACCCCGATAACATTACTATCTTTGCCTATTGCTAGTAGTCTCGATCTATAGTTTTGCCTCGATGCCCATGTTCTTCTTGTCAGCCTTCTACTTGTAACCAATTGCCATGTTTAACCAACCTACCTATGCAAACCGTTGCTTGGCTAAGTACGCTTCGCTCAGCCCTTCTTATAGCATTGCTAGTTGCAGGTGAAGATCGAAAATGCTTGCTTCATGTTGAAGTTTGGTTGGGTTATACACACTATATAACTGCTTTAAAATGAAATCATCTATATATTGGCAAGGGTGGAAGGCTAAGCCTTTTGCTTGGTGATTTGTTCCACTCATGCCGTTAGGATCCGTATAAGCCGGTATTATGTTCCTTGATTATGCGTTCCTAACACGGTTGGGGTGTATGGGACCCCCTCGATAAACCGCTAAGTGCTAAGTCTTTTCCAGCAAGTCCCAACCTTGGTACTATCTGCCTAAACAACTAAAACTTTCCGAGGGAGTAATTAACCCGAGGCTTAATTAATTCAACCCCCGGGGCCAGTGCTCGACTTGAGTGTTGGTCCAAACTAGAGCCACTTGCGGATACCACCCGGTTCGCTGGGATCTTCGGTATCTGTACGTACTGCTCATCCGGACGTGTCCTGAGACCTAGATACGCGCGGCTACTATCAGGGTGTCGACACGCCGGGAGGATTTGCTGGATTAGCCTTACCTTAGCTCGGTATATCTTGAGCACGGGATTCCGAGGATACTCGGGTCTTCCCACTTTGGAGTTGCGACTCCGCGGATCGTGGGCTTGTAATGGGTCAAGTTGGAACACCCCTGCAGGGTTTGAACTTTCGAAAGCCGTGCCCGCGGTTATGTGGCAGATGGGAGCTTGTTAATTCCGGTTGTAGATAACTTGACACAATGTTTCTAATACACTACCAGCGTGTGTTCCGTGACTGTCAATTTCCGAATAGGGATTCGGGAGTTGAACAGGGAGGGGTTATGATTGTGGAGCTTGTAGCTAGGATCACTTCGTGATCACTTCTCGCCGAGGCCTTCTCTTCACGCTCTCACTTACGTAAGCTAGATGCTAGTTGCTGCTGCAGACTTATTCTTTTCTTCAGCCTTATCCTCACCCAAAGGCTTTGATAGTCTTGTTACCCGGAGACGGGATTGCTGAGTCCTCTGTGGCTCACAGTTACTTCACACACTAGATGCAGGTCCAACTGTGAGCTATCCAGGTGATGGCACCGAGCTGGATTGGGAGTACGACGAGGAGCGTAGTCGGTACTACGTGCGCTACCCGGACGATCAGTAGTGGAGTCTCTTACTAGGATTCGATCCGCCTATGGTTTATTTATCTGAGTTCGGTACTTTGACATTTGGCTTTTGCCCTTAGAGGGTTGTGATGTTATTAATGTATGATGTTTGAGACTTGTACTGTAATTCTGTGACGTGGCGAGTGTAAGCCAACTATTTTCAGTTTACTATCCCCTCTTTTACATGAGTTGTGCAAAGATTACCGAACTTGAGATCATTCTAGGATGGATTTATGCCTTTAAGTCGTGCCTCGACACGTAGGAGGTATAACTCCATCCTGGGCATTACATTGGATGACTATATTCGGACATCGGAAAGGTTCCGAGTGATTCGGGTATTTTTCGGAGTATATGGGCCTTATTGGGCCATACGGGAATAGATGAGAAACGCCAAAAGGAAGGAGGCGCGCGCCCCCCCTCTGGTCCGAATTGGACAAGGGGTGCAGCCCCTTTTTCCTTCTCCCTCTCCACCTCTTTCCTTCTCTCCTACTCCGGAAAGGAAAGGGGAATCCTACTAGGACTTGGGAGTCCTAGTAGGACTCCCCACACTTGGCGCGCCCCCTCTAGGGCCGGCCTCTCCCTTGCTCCTTTATATACGGGGGCAGGGGGGCACCCTAGGACACACAAGTTGAATTGTTTTAGCCGTGTGCGGTGCCCCTCTCCACAGAAACACACCTCAGTCATACCGTTGCAGTGCTTAGGCGAAGCCCTGCGCTGGTAGATACATCATATCTATCACCACGCCGTCGTGCTGGCGAAACTCTCCCGTGAAGCTCAACTGGATTAAGAGCTCGTGGGACGTCATCAAGCTGAACGTGTGCTGAACGCGGAGGTGCCGTACGTTCGGTGCTTGATAGGTTGGATCGCGAAGAAGTTCGACTACATCAACCGCGTCACTTGACGCTTCCGCTCCCGGTCTATGAGGGTACGTAGACACACTATCCCCCTCGTTGCTATGCATCTAGTAGATAGATCTTGCGTGATCGTAGGAAAATTTTGAAAATACTACGTTTCCCAACACTATGTGTTGTAGCGCGACTAGGTTTGCTCTTTCAAAGTCGGCAAGTCGACCCTCGAAGTCGACATGCATTTCGCGGCGACCATCGCGGTGACCCCATCCAGCGAGCCTGCCGAGGTGCCTGTTGACGGGCAGACCAACGGGGTTCTCGATGCCTAGATAATTCATGCAGTAGGAGATGCACTCTTTGGTCAGAAAGCATCTGGCTATGCTTCCCTATGGACGTGACATGTTGCGAACGTATCCTTTGATGACACCATTCATCCTTTCGAATGGCATCATGTTGTGCAGGAACGTCGGCCCGAGTTGGATGATATCCTCCACGATATGGACCAGAAGATGCACCATAACATCGAAGAATGCGGGCGGGAAGTACATCTCAAGCTCACATAGTATCACCATGATCTCTTCCTGTAGCCTTCTGAGTTACCTCACGCCAACTGACTTCCGAGAGATGACACCGAAAAAGTTGCATAGGCCAAATAGCATTTCACGGACGTGCGCGTCCATGATCCCACGGATTGCAACTGGAAGTATCTACGTCATCAGCACGTGATAGTCGTGAGACTTCATCCCGCTGAACTTCTGCTCGCTGAGTCTAGGTATCTGCTTATCTTCCCTGCGTAACCGTAAGGAAGTTTTACTCCTACGAGACAGGTGAAAAACTGCTCGATCTCCTCCCGACTTAGAGTGAAGCACGCGGGAGGGTAGTCATTTCCGATCTTCTTGGCCTTTTTGCCTTTGCGACGACTTTCCGTGTCCTGCTTCGCCTCATCATCATCATCATCATCATCATCATCATCATCATCATCATCATCATCATCATCATTAGCGTGAAGCTCCTCCCTGATGCCCATTGATTTCAAGTCTGCCCTTGCTTTCGGCCCATCTTTGGTCCTCTATGGCATGTTGAGCAGGGAACCAAGCAGACTCTCGCACACGTTCTACGTGATATGCATGACATCAAGGCAGTGAGGCACACAGAGGATCTACCAGTACGGCAAGTCCCAGAAAACAGACCTCATTTTCCATACCTTCAGCAGCGGCTCTGGCGCCTTTCGCTTCTTTCCCGGCGGTGGGCACTCTTTCCCATTTTTCAATAGCTCGTCTATTTCCTTGCTGCTCCTCGTACGTGGGCGTCTTCGTGGTTCGGTTTCACCATCGAACAGATCCTTGCAATTTCTCCATGAGTCATCGTCACGAAGCCACCTTCGATGTCCCATGAACATGGTTTTCAAAGACCCGGGATCTCTATCTAGTTGGCGATACGTTGTGTCGTCCATGCACCTGACGCATCTAGAAAATCTGTGGACCACCCGCCCCGTGACATATCCGTAACCGAGATAGTTGTGCACCGTCTTGAGCAGTGCGACTCTCATAGGGAAATATTCTTTCTCTGCGGTGTCCCGCGTATTGGCTGGCATTTTCCACAGCATGTCTAGCTCCTCTTTCAGCAGCCCTAGATACAGATTGATGTCATTCCCTGGTTGTTTCGGCCCTTCAATTAGCATACTCATGTGAATGTACTTCCTCTTCATGCACAACCAGGGGGAAGGTTGTACATCCACACAAACACAGGCCAGGTGCTATGTGTGCTTCTCTGGCTGCCAAATGGATTGACTCCATCGGTGCTCGCGCATAGCACGATGTTCCTTGGATCGTCCCCAAATTCCGCGTCTTCGAAGTTCAACCCTTGCCACTGGCTCGCATCCTTAAGGTGACTCAGCATCTTGTCTTTTTTATTTATATCCGGATCATTTCCGTCATCTTCTCGCTTGTTCTCCTCCCTATCCTCGTGCCAACGCAGGAGCTTTGCTAGCTTAGGGTCCGCGAAATAACGCTGCAGACGAGGAGTGATCGGAAAGTACCACACCACTTTTCAAGGAGCTTTCTTCCTCTTCTTGAATCGAGTGACGCTGCACACCGGACATATGGTAGACTCCGCATGCTCGTCTCGATAAATGATGCAATTGTTAATGCACACATGGTATTTCACGTGCGGTAAATCCAGAGGACACACGATTTTCTTCGCCTCCTCGAAACTGGTCAGGCACTTGTTCCCCTTGGGAAGACGTTCGTGCCATAATGACATGTTCTCGTCGAAGCAGGCGTCGGTCATTTTGTGTTTTACCTTCATCTCCAGAGCCATGAGCGTTACTTTCAGGCGGGTATCCTCGGGCCTGCATCCTTCATACAATGGAGTAACCGTGTCTATCTCCAGTTGATCTAGCCTGGCTTTCTCTCGGGCGGCAGCTCTTGCATTATCCGTCTGCTTGAGAAGCAGCTCTTGAATCTAAGGGTCCTGCACACAGCCCATCGATGGTCCATCGTCGTCTACTCCGGCATCTTCATCTTCATAATCATGCCTTTCATCTTGATCTTCATCATCATCATGCCCGACATCTTCTACATGATGATTGTGTCCTGGAGATTCTTCGTCTTCTCGCCCGCCCTCACCGCGGTTGTCTTGCTGCCCTTCCTCATTTCTTACCCACCGGCCCCCATGGATGACTTCATAGTCATCTTCATCACCTTGCCGCCGATAGCCATCCATGAAACCACGCAAGAGCAGGTGGTCCCGCACCTTGCTACTTCTCGAGCTTGCGTTGTATTTCCTCGAAGAGGAAAGGGAGATGCATCACAGTAGCGTAAGTATTTCCCTCAATTTTTTAGAACCAAGGTATCAATCCAGTAGGAGACCACGCGCGAGTCCCTCGCACCTGCACAAAAAAAAGAACTTCCCAGCCAACACGATAAGGGGTTGTCATTCCCTTTACGGTTACTTACGAGAGTGAGATCTGATAGAGATGATAGTTTATATTTTTGGTATTTTTGTTTATAAGAATAGAAAATAAAAGCGGTAAAAGTAAAGTAGATGTAGATTGATATCTTGAGAATAGACTCGGGGGGCCATAGTGTTCTCTAGTGGCTTCTCTCATGATAGCGATATTCTACGGCGGGTAAACAAATTACTGTCGAGCAATTGATAGAAAAGAGAATAATTATGAGACTATGTAGGCATGATCATTGTATATAGGCATCATGTCCGAGACAAGTAGACCGAAACGATTCTGCATCTACTACTATTACTCCACACATCGACCGCTATCCAGCATGCATCTAGTGTATTGAGTTCATAAGAACAGAGTAACGCCTTAAGCAAGATGACATGATGTAGAGGGATAACCTCAAGCAATATGATATAAACCCCATCTTTTTATCCTCGATGGCAACAATACAATACGTGCCTTGCTGCCCCTACTGTCACTCGGAAAGGACACCGCAAGATTGAACCCAAAGCCAAGCACTTCTCCCATTGCAAGAACTATAGATCTAGTAGGCCAAACCAAACCAATAATTCGAAGAGACTTGCAAGGATATTATGAGCACACATAAAAAGTTTAGAGAAGAACCAAATATTTCTCATAGATAATCTTGATCATAAACTCACAATTCATTAGATCTCGACAAACACACCACAAAAAGAGATTACATCGAATAGATCTCCTCGAAGACCGAGGAGAACTTTGTATTGAGATCCAGAGAGAGAGAACAAGCCATCTATATACTAGCTATGGACCCGAAGGTCTGTGGTAAACTACTCACAACTCATGGTGAGGGCAATGATGATGATGATGAAGAACTCCGTGATGGATCCCCCTCCGGTGGAGCTCCCGAACAGGCTCCAAGATGCGATCTCATGGGAACAGAAGGTTACAGCGGTGGAATTAGGGTTTTCTCTCTGTTGTCGATGGTTTCGGGGTACATAGACTTATATAGGAGGAAGAAGGACACCGGGGGGTGCTCGAGGGGCCCACGAGGCAGGGGGCGCGCCCCCACCCTCGTGGACACCCCGAGGCTCCCCTAACGTGGTTCTCAAGTCCCCTGTGCGTGATTTTCTCCAAAAATATCTCTCGCGAAGGTTTCATTCCGTTTGGACTCCGTTTGATATTCCTTTTCTGCAAAACCGTGAAACAGGCAAAAAACAGCAATCTGGACTGGGCCTTTGGGTTAGTAGGATAGTCCCAAAAATGATATAAAAGTGTATGATAAAGCCCATTAAACATCCAAGACTTCATAAATAATAGCATGGAACAATAAAAAATTATAGATACGTTGGAGACGTATCAAACATCCCCAAGCTTAATTCCTGCTCGTCCTCGAGTAGGTAAATGATAAAGAAAGAATTTTTGATGTGGAATGCTAACCAACATAGTTTCTTAATGTAATTCTCTTGATTGTGGCATGAATGTTCAGATCTGAAAGATTCAAGATAAAAGTCTATATTGACATAAGAAATAATAATACTTCAAGCATACTAACAAAGCAATCATGTCTTCTCAAAATACTATGGCTAAAGAAAGTTATCCCTACAAAATCATATAGTCTGGCTATGCTCCCTCTCGATCACACGAAATATTCATATCATGCACAACCCTGATTTCAGCCAAGCACTTGTTTTCATGCTCTATCTTTTCAAACCTTTCAACTTTCACGCAATACATGAGCGTGAGCCATGGACATAGCACTATGGGTGGAATAGAGGTGGTTGTGGAGAAGACAAAATTGAGGAAGATAGTCTCACCTCGACTAGGCATATCAACGGGCTATGGAGATGCCCATCAATAGATATCAATGTGAGTGAGTAGGGATTGCCTTGCAACGGATGCACTAGAGCTAAAATTGTATGAAATCTCAACAAAAGAAACTAGTGGGTGTGCGTCCAACTTGCTTGCTCACGAAGACCTAGGGCATTTGAGGAAGCCCATCGTTGGAATATACAAGCCAAGTTCTATAATGAAAATTCCCACTAGTATATAAGGTGACTAAGTATGAGACTCTCTACAATGAAGAACATAGTGCTACTTTGAAGCACACGTGTGGAAAAAGATAGTAGCAATTGCCCCTTCTCTCTTTTCTCTCATTTTTTTGGAGGGGCTTTCTCTTTTTTTTAATTAGCGCCTCTCTATTTTTTTTGGGCCATCCTTTTTTTTATTGGCCTTTCCTCACATGGGACAATGCTCTAATAATGATGATCATCACACTTTTATTACAATTCGATACTACAACAAGTATGACTCTACATGAATGCCTCCGACGGTGTACTGGGATGTGCAATGAATCAAGAGTTACATATATGAAAATTATGCATGGTGGCTTTGCCACAACTACGATGTCAACTACATGATCATGCATGGCAATATGACAATATGATGCGTGTCATATGAACGGAACAGTGGAAAGTTGCATGACAATATATCTCGGAATGGCTATGGAAATGCCATGATAGGTAGGTATGGTGGCTGTTTTGAGGAATAATATGGTGGCTGTTTTGAGGAATAATATGGTGGCTGTTTTGAGGAAGGATATATGGTGGGTTTATGGCACCGGCGAAAGTTGTGCGGTACAAGAGAGGCTAGCAATGGTGGAAGGCTGAGAGTGCGTATAATCCATGGACTCAACATTAGTCATAAGAACTCATATACTTATTGAAAAAATCTACGAGTCATAAAAACAAAGCAATCAACGCATGCTCCTAGGGGGGAGGTTGGTAGGAGTTAACCATCGCGCGCCCCCGACCTCCACACAAAGGTTGGCACTCTACAAATACCTCATGCTCTAACTTCGTCACATATCGGTTCACCATATGTGCATGATACGGGAATCACTAACCTTGACACAAGTATTTCTCAATTTCATAATAACTCCACTAGCATGACTCTAATATCACTATCCTCATATCTCAAAACAATTATCATGCATCCAACATCTCATCTTATTCAATGCACTTAGTGTGATTTTTTTTTACTACATTGACATTGGATGTCTATCATGTGAAGACTAGTTTCTTTAGCATAAACACATTACCATGATGTTTTAATGGACTCTCAAATAGATATAAGTGAAGCATGAAAGTTCAACAATTTCTACAAAATATAACCACCATCGTGCTCTAAAAGATATAAGTGAAGCACTAGAGCAAAAACTATTCAACTCAAAAGATATAAGTGAAGCACATAGAGTTTTCTAACAATTCCTAGGCCATATTTAACTCTCTAAAATAGGTGTGTCCAGCAAGTATGATTGTGACAAACTAACAAGCAAAGAGTCAAATTATACAAGACGCTCCAAGCAAAACACATATCATGTGGTGAATAAAAATATAGCTCCAAGTATAGTTACCGATGGATGAAGACGAAAGAGGGGATGCCTTCCCGGGGCATCTCCAAGCTTAGGCTTTTGATTATCCTTGAATTTTACTTGGGGTGCCATGGGAATCCGCAAGCTTAGGCCTTTGCTACTCTTTGTTCCATAGTCCATCAAAGCAATAGTCAAAACTTGAAAACTTCACAACACAAAACTTAGACAAAAATTCCCATGAGCTTCGTTAGTATAAGAAAGCAAACCACTACTCAAAGGTACTGCAATGAATTCATTATTTGTTTATATTAGTGTTAAACCTACTGTATTCCAACTTATCTATGGTTCATACCACCAAATATTACTCATACATGCATTGAAATAAGCAAACAACACACAAAAAACAGAACCTGTCAAAAACATAACAGTCTGTAGAAATCTGCAGGTTTCGCATACTTCTGTAACTACAAAAAATTCAAACTAAATTGGTAAATGTGAGGAACTTGTCTATTAATCATCTGCAAAAAGAATCAACTAAATAGCACGCTCCAGTAAAATCTGATGACCATTCTAGCGAGCTCTAATGATTTTGTTTTTCACAGCAAGATCACATAAACTTCACACAAGTCTTCCCAAAGGTTCTACTTGGCACAAACACTAAACAAAACATAAAAACACATCTAAACAGAATCTAGATGCAATATTTATTCCCTAACAGCAACAAAAACAAAAAAATATAAAATTGGGTTGCCTCCCAACAAGCTCTTTCTTTATAGCCATTAAGATAGGCTTGAGAAATCAATGATGCTCACATGAATGATAAGAATTGAAGCACAAATAGAGCATCTTATAGCATGTGAAAAACACATCTAAGTCTAACATACTTCCTATGCATAGGCATCTTATAGGAAAACAAATTACCAAGACAAGCAAGATCTAGCATACGCAAGGAAGGAGAAAGAAACAATAGCAATCTCAACATGAAGAGAGGTAATTTAGTAACATGAAGATTTCTATGACCATATTTTCCTCTCTCATAATAATTGCATGTAGGATCATAAGAAAATTCAACAATATAGCTATCACATAACATATTCTCAACACGATCCACATGCATGCAAAGTTGACACTCTTCCAAAATAGTGGGATCAACATTAACTAAAGTCATGACCTTTCCAACCCCACTTTTATCAAAAATTTCATAAGATTGATCAATATCTAAAGTAGTGGGATCAAAAGTTGACACTCTTTCAAATCCACTTTCAATATCATGGCAAACATTATTATCAATCTCATAACCATGATGGGGTTTAAATAAATTTTCAAGATTGTAAGAATCATCACCCCAATCATGATCATTGCAACAAGTATTGGGTATAGAAAAATAAGCATCCCCAAGCTTAGGGTTTTGCATATCATTAGCACAATTGACATCAATAGAATTTATAATAACATCATTGCAATCATGCTTTTTATTTAACAAGCTAATATGAATCACTTTTTCTTTTAGCAATTCCTCACAATTTCCTAATTCATAAATTTCAAGCAAAACCCCATAAAGATAATCTAGTGCACACAGCTCGCTAGCAATAGGTTCAACATAATTGGATATCTTAAAGAGATTAGCAAGTGGATGAGGATCCATACTTTAGCAAGTGAAGATGCAAGCTAATTGAGGGCACATAGCAACACAAGCAAACAAGAGGCAAGCGAACGATAAACACACGGCAGAACAAGGGCAAATAAAACGTCAAGGGTGATGTGGGGGAGAGGAAAATGAGAGGCAAAAATGTAATGTGAAGGATAAGGGATTGCGACAGGTACTTGGTATATGACTTTTGCGTAAGCCTCCCCGACAACGGTGCCAGAAATTCTTCTTGCTACTTCTCGAGCTTGCGTTGTATTCCCTCGAAGAGGAAAGGGAGATGCAGCATAGTAGCGTAAGTATTTCCCTTAGTTTTTGAGAACCAAGGTATCAATCCAGTAGGAGACCACGCGCGAGTCCCTCACACCTGCACAAACAAATAAGATCTTCGCAGCCAACGCGATGAGGGGTTGTCAATCCCATTACGGTTACTTACGAGAGTGAGATCTGATAGAGATGATAGTTTATATTTTTAGTATTTTTGTTTATAAGAACAGAAAATAAAAGCGGTAAAAGTAAAGTAGATGTAGATTGATATGTTGAGAATAGACCCGGGGGCCATAGTGTTCTCTAGTGGCTTATCTCATGATAGCGATATTCTACGGTGGGTAAACAAATTACCGTCGAGCAATTGAAAGAAAAGCGAATAATTATGAGACTATCTAGGCATGATCATTGTATATAGGCATCACGTCCGAGACAAGTAGACAGAAACGATTCTGCATCTACTACTATTACTCCACACATCGACCGCTATCCAGCATGCATCTAGTGTATTGAGTTCATAAGAACAGAGTAACGCCTTAAGCAAGATGACATGATGTAGAGGGATAAACTCAAGCAATATGATATAAACCCCATCTTTTTATCCTCGATGGCAACAATACAATACGTGCCTTGCTGCCCCTACTGTCACTGGGAAAGGACACCGCAAGATTGAACCCAAAGCCAAGCACTTCTCCCATTGCAAGAACTATAGATCTAGTAGGCCAAACCAAACCAATAATTCGAAGAGACTTGCAAGGATATTATGAGCACACATAATAAGTTCAGAGAAGAACCAAATATTTCTCATAGATAATCTTGATCATAAACTCACAATTCATCAGATCTCGACAAACACACCGCAAAAAGAGATTACATCGAATAGATCTCCTCGAAGACCGAGGAGAACTTTGTATTGAGATCCAGAGAGAGAAGAAGCCATCTAGATACAAGCTATGGACCCGAAGGTCTGTGGTAAACTACTCACAACTCATGGTGAGGGTGATGATGATGATGATGAACTCCGTGATGGATCCCCCTCCGGTGGAGCTCCGGAATAGGCTCCAAGATGGGATCTCACGGGAGTAGTAGGTTACAGCGGTGGAATTAGGGTTTTCTCTCTGTTGTCGATGGTTTCGGGTTACGTAGACTTATATAGGAGGAAGGAGGACACAGGGGGATGCTCGAGGGGCCCATGAGGCAGGGGGCGCCCCCACCCTCGTGGACACCTCGAGGCTCCCCTAACGTGGTTCTCAAGTCCCCTGTGCGTGATTTTCTCCAAAAATATCTCTCGCGAAGGTTTCATTCCGTTTGGACTCCGTTTGATATTCCTTTTCTGCAAAACCCTAAAACAGGCAAAAAAACAACAATCTGGACTAGGCCTTTGGGTTAGTAGGTTAGTCCCAAAAATGATATAAAAGTGTATGATAAAGCCCATTAAACATCCATGACTTCATAAATAATAGCATGGAACAATAAAAAATTATAGATACGTTCGAGACGTATCACACCTGTCCGGAATCCGGGTCCGTAATAAGGCTCTTCAGCTTGCATCTTCGACACGGACATCTTATCTCCGTCTCGTTCTTTTGAAGCATCTCGGCTTTCGCGGAGCTCAAAAACCTATTCACGATGCCTTCGGTCATCGAGCGGACCATGGTCGCCTGCGGGGTAGACAAAACAATATTTTAGAACCCAACAAAATTTTTGGCATGACTTTGCCTAAAAATAGGACCAAAAAGAATGCATAGTGCCAAATTCTCGCCGAAACGGAAATGAATCAACATTCCGGCAAAATATTGGCAACTATCGCATTTCAAATACCAGTACATGCAAACACAAATATATGCAACACCACAAACATATGCAACATCACAAACATACATAGATCTAGGCCATAAAAAGTGCATGTGCACGTTGTTGGAGGGAGAAAAAAGTAGATCTACAACATAAAGAAAGCTTTCCCCTTACTTGCCTATATAAAAAAAAGGTAATTTAACCACTTAATTTGAGTGAATCTATGATGCAAATGAGGTGAGGAGGAGGAGGCAGCCGAGACAAGCTTAGACGAGGAGGTGGAGAGAATGAAGTGGGGAAAGTGAGTGTGGTAGGTGGATGTCAAAAAGATCTAGCTGCTCGCCGGTTACCAATGGCGCACTACCTTATAATGCGCCATTAGTAACCCTGGTTACTAATGGCGCACATGTTAGGTGGTGCGCCATTACTAGTTTTGAAAAAAAAGTAAAAAAAAAATTGTTAGTAGTGGCGCACAGAGTGTGTGGTGCGCCATTACTAGTTAAAACTAGTAATGGCACAGTGTGCCCTAGTGCGCCATTAGTAGTTTATGAAAAATAAAAAATAATAAAGTATGTTAGTAATGGCGCACCGTGTGCCTGGTGCGCCATTAGTAATGAGGACACTAATGTCGCACCTGTATTTGGCGCGCCACTGCTATATAGCAGTGGCGCACCACATACATGATGCATCACATACGTGGTGCGCCATTAATGTCCATATTAGCTATAGCCCTTTTCCTAGTAGTGCCCATTTCAGGAGCCTCACAAGAGTCATTTTTGTGTTTTGAGTGTGTGCCAAATGGTGCATCCTGTCGTCGCCACGTGCCATGTGCTAGTCACTCCTTCTGTTTTTTTCTCCAAGCATTTTCAGGTTTTATATGTTTTTATCTTCTGTTTTTTGGACTTATTGTTTTTTTGTCTAGCTTTGTTTGGTGAAGCACATCTGTGCTTCTCCAAAATAAATTTATGCTTCCATGCTTCCATGATTTTGTTTCTTCTTTCTTGTGGAAGCACATACTCCCTCCGTTACAAAATAAATGTCTCAAGCTTATAAAATTTTATACTAGAGTTAGTACAAAGTTGAGACACTTATTCTGGGACGGAGGGAGTATTTGCTTATGCGAAAAGCACAACGTGTGCTTCCTTCAGAACTCAGAAGCACAACTATGCTTCTACTCGAAAAAGAAAAAAAATAGAGTTGTGCTTTTACGAGAAGCACAACCTTGCTTTTGCGAAAACACATCCTATGCTTTTCAAAAAAAAAAGACATTTTGTGCTTCCAAAAATAATTAAAAAAACGCAACCGAGCTTTTGGGCTTAGTTTTCTCTTCTTCACTTTAAGTTTTTTTATCCTATTTTTTGTTTGTTTACATTTGTTTTGGTAAATGTTTGGGCTCTTGTCTATTTTATAGTTTCCTTTTTTTTAATTTCCTTCCACTAGTAGAAAAAGGGCCATTTATCCCGGTTCGTAAGGGCCATTGGTCCCGGTTGGGGAACAGGGACTAAATAGTCGATACAAATGCCCTAGACCATTAGTCCCGGTTCTTATACCAACCGGGACAGATGGTGTTCCACGTGGCCACTGCGGCTTGCCCAGGCAGGGGGGCCTTTTGTCTCGGTTGGTAGCACAAACCAGGACAATTAAGCTTCCACCCGTCAACAGTTCAGTGGCTCGGGTTTTTGTTTTTTTTAAAGGGGGAGGGGGTTTGGGGGGTTTTGTAGGGTTAATTTAGGGATTTCATATATTGTGTTAGCCCACTAATAGAGAGAAGTCCTCTCTTATCTCCGTGCTTGGTCGACGCTACGTTCTATATATATACGTATAGATCGGAGGACTCGACACGCTAGCTAGCTAGTAAGCAAATGAAGGAAACCATTAAGTACAGAAGATCGACCTCTCTCCTTCTTCGAGAGAGATAGGTCAAACAACAAGATTTCATATATCTATCCGACGCTACTGGCTGCATACATACAATATCAGATCTCTTACTATAATTCCCTAACATTTTAAATCATATTCCAGATGGAATTCTCCGGCTTTATTGATGACGTGATCAAGAAAGAATCCCGCCATTTCCTCTTGAATTGCCCGTATGCGATCTTGTGGTAGGAGTTCATCCCGCATCTGCCACATCTAATTTGAAGAAGGGGGTCAATATATATATATATATATATATATATATATATATATATATATATGAATTAAACTCAACAGAAATGATGGTAATAAAATAAAATTGTGAATATTATTGCTTACACACCTCAAATTGTCTTTTAGAGTAGCCCCGCCTATTCTTGGCTGTTGCGTTGTAGATGAACTCGTAGACGTAGTATCCACAGTAATTATTCCCGGCTTCCTGCCACAAGCACTTTACAAGAAATAGAGTTCAATCAAACTGATAATGAAGCATTATAAAGGCATTGATGAAAGTATAGCTAGAGTCAACGGGAGATGCGCGGAACTAGCTAGCTAGGAGTACTTACTTTTGGGTAAATCCATCGCAGTTGCCGCGGCATTGCCGGAACTTTTTTGGCGAATTCTTTCCAAACCCTGCGAGACAAAGAAAACAATTACTTTATATCAGGAAAATGAAAAAGTTGCCGGTATGGTGCGGTAATGATCGATTGAACTTACTTGTCGAGCATTTTAGACATGTCCGCATACTCCTTGGGATCTTTTCGTCTCGAGTCTAAGACGGTTACTAGTCCCTCCTCAAGCTTAATCTCTAGGAGAATATAGTGGAAACTACGCACGCATGCATACAACTCATCAATTATATTAATTACTGTAACCTCGAGTAAATATAATTAAGGGAAACCGAATATGCACAAGACAGTAACACTCACTTGAAGTTGTAAGGAAAGAGTATTTTATCTTTGTTTTAATTTACTATCAAAGATTGTAGCAAGTTGGCCTCGGCTTCTTTGGCATGATCTTTTACCTGATATTCATCTATGAGATTTGTGTTAATGAAGCCAATATCATAGATATCAGCTTTTCTACATTCGACGATCTTCAAGTCGCATAATATAGTGAGGATAATTATATATACTTGCAATGAAGTATACTTGCAATATGAAGAGCTGAGCTATATATAGAGACTAAATTGATGACAAAACTAGTACTTACATACAGTAGCAAGTGATCGATGGTTTATCGAGGGCCTTCTGATTGAAAAACTGGAAGAACTCCTCAAATGTAATAGACAACATATCAATTCCAACAAGGTCGTGCTCCTCTATAACTTTCAGCATCAGAGTATCCTGGCCACCAGAGTCTCTGCAGGTTTCCATGTACCAGTCATGCAATCTTCGCATCATCGTGGTTAGAGTTCTGGGATCTTTGGCGAGAGGCTTCCTGTACTGGTATTTGTGATCATCCACCTCTAACACATCAGGAAGTAAATCATCGGGAACGTAATCTGCAAGATTGGTACCGGGTGCCATTCCCGGATGATGAGGGACGATGTTGCTAGGCACCTTGAGCAGGGGGCACGATTGGTTCTCCTGTTCACCGAGCTGGGGAATTTGTTTCCCACTTTTTTTCTGTGCTAACCTTTGATCACTGCAAGTACTTCCCGACCGTGATGCTTCGACATATGACTTTTGAATAATGCGCTCATAGTTTCTTTTCAGCGGAGACGGTGGTGGTTTCTTCAGGGCATCAATAGTGCGCTTTGCTCTCGCCGGATCTATCTTCTGCTTTGGAGGTACAGGTTTCTTTGCAAAAAAGTCCTTCACTTTGGCTTTACAGATCTCCGCGTTCTCCTCGTCGGTCCTTTCAGATGGTAACTTCTCTAAGGGCCTGAGAGATGGACTGTATCTGTATTGCCTCCTGCCTCTGGTTGTACTCCTAGACGCCTGAGCAGTCTCAGCGGATGCCTTCTTTTGTTGCTTGCGAGGCGGAGGAGGAGGCGGGGTGCTACCACGCGTCGGAGCAGCCGGAGCGTCGGCGGCTCTCTTCACGCCTTGCTGACAAGGCGGAGGAGGAGGCGGGCTGCTCGGACGCGCCGGCGCAAGCGGAGGAGGAGGTGGGCTGCTCGGACGCGCCGGCGCAGGCGGAGGAGGAGGCGGGCTGCTCGGACGCGCCGGCGCAAGCGGAGAAGGAGGCGGAGTGCCGCCACGCACCAGATCACCCGGAGAAGGAGATGGAGTGCGCTGATCCCTTGCCGGTGGAGGAGGTGGAGTGCGCTGACTCGCCGGAGGCGTCTTGTTCACAAGGTTGATGAGGTCCTTCCGCCATAGGCATGGAGTCTTCAGAGAAGAACCTAGCCGAGTCTCCCCTTCACCGGTAGGGTGGTCAAGCTCGAGATCCTCAAACCCCTCCGTTATTTGATCCACCATCACCCTAGCATATCCTTCTGGAATCGGAAGGTAGTGAAAAGTTGCGCTGGGTTCCGTTGGATAAACAGAGCCTACAGCCGCCTTGACTTTGAATTGCATCCATTGCGTCATAAGGTGGCAATGTTGAGACTTCATGATAGCATCCACGTGGTAGCTAGCAGCTGGAGCATCCAAGACAGGCTCCTCAGGCAGCTCGGTGTGAGCCACGCTGCTTTTCCGCTGAGATGGCGGGGTAGCTTCGAGGGTAGCTTCGACAAGTTGCTTGCTGCGAGATTCTTCTCGTTCGTCCTCTAGCGCTTTTACTCTTGCGTGCAGAGCCTGCAAAGTGGTCTCATCCACTTTCCTCTTCCTCTCCCGGCATTTGTAACCGCGTGCGTCGGGAAACCCGGCCTTCCACGAAAGGGAGCCTGGCGTGCCTCGTGTCCGTCCAGGGTGCTCAGGATTCCCGAGGGCCATTGTGAGCTCGTCGTTCTCTCTGTCGGGAACGAGCGTCCCTTGCTACGCTGCTTCGATATAGATATTAAGCTGGCTGATGGGTATTGCAAGTTGCTCCTCCATCCAAACGCACTTCCCTGTTACAGGGTCCAAGGTTCCCCCAACTCCAAAGAACCAAGTCCTTGAACGGTCTGGCCAGTGTAATGTCTGTGGTTCGATCCCTGTAGCAATCAGGTCATTCTCGGCGTTGTCCCACAATGGCCAGGCTTTGAGGTAGCCACCTGACCCCGTGCGATGGTGATACAACTTCTTCGCATCATTTTTCTTGTTTCTCTCTATCATCTGCTTACTCTTTTCTGATTTCTTGTGGGCCACAAATGCGTCCCAGTGATCTCTGATCTTCTCAAACCGGCCGGTGAATTCTGGAGTCTTCTTTTTTACGACAAACTTTGCATTCAGCTCATTTTTCCACCTCCCGAATAGCTCCCCCATCTTCTTAAGAGCGGCTGCCTTGACCAATTCCTCTATAACTGGCTTCTCCGGATCCTCCTCTGGCGGTAGGGTGAAATTGGACTTCAGCGCGGTCCAAAGATCATTTTTCTGCATATCGTTGACATAAGACACCTGAGGGTCTTCGTTCTTAGGCTTGTACCATAGGTGGATGCTGATCGAGATCATGTCCCTAACAACAACCCCGCACTGAGCAATAAATGCATCCTTGGCCTTGCTCGGTTTACTCGGTAGGTCATCGCGCCCGATTTCTTAGACGATGAACTTTTCATCCTGGTGCAACCTTTTCTTCGGGCCTCGTGTCTTTACCGAACTTTGGCTCGATCAGGAGGGCTAGAAAAGAAGAAATAAGAGAGTTAATACATATATACCAAAACAATCAATGCATCAATTAGCTATAGTGTTAGCACATGCTTACTGAATACATATATACCTGGCCGGACTCCGTTAGGTCACCGGAGCCGTCATCACCGTGTCCTTCTTCCATCGGTAATCGATCACCAGAGCCGTCATCACCGTGTCCTTCTTCCACCGGTATTCGGTCACCGGAGCCGTCATCACCGTGTCCTTCTTCCACCGATAATCGGTCACCGGAGCCATCATCATGTGTTTCTTCCTCCTCCATTGGACCATCATAATCATGTGTTATCTCCTCCATTGGATCACCGTAGCCTACTTCTTCATCACCATGTCCTTACAAATGACCATCATTGTCGGTGTATTGGATCAACACCTATGGGATCACAAGAATCCCTACTATGGTTGCAGGGCGCGGGGTTGAGAGAAGAGCGGATCAGACATATAGCACACGGTTCGTTTATCCAGGTTTGGGCCGCGAGGATGCGTAAAACCCTACTCCTGCTTTGATGGATTATATATCTGTGTTCTTCAGCTAGCTGTGGGGCGTGAGGAGCTCCAAAAAGCCGAATCCTCCTCCTGGTCGCCTCGGGCCTCCTTTTATAGGGAAAAGGGGTCGCCACAGTGGCACACGGGAGGTGGAAAGGGTACAGTGATACGAGGATATCCCTCGTATTACATGACAAGGCGCATTTAATGCGTCTTGCTTAGGTGTCCTTGCTTTATCGGGGACGGGGGAGAGACCTGTCTCGTCCATCGCCGCTCCTTCTTGTGTCGACATGCGCCCTGGCCAGCGATGCCTGAGATGCCATGTAGGTAGGCAGGCAGCTGAGGTGGCACAATGGTGGGTCTTCACGAAGATTTGCATGTCGCCACGCAAGTGCCTGCCCAGCTGGTTGGGTCGGCAGCTGCATATGGCGGTGGAGGTTTATTCGGCGTGGGCCTGATGGTGGCCCTGCGGGTGTCCTCGTTAAGGGCCTTGCCGGGGCCCCGGCAAGGGTCTTGCCGCAGCGCCTGCTGCCATCCCTGACAAGGTGCTTGTCGGAGGTCTTGTGGTCTTCCTTGGCTAGGATCTCGCCAAGGGTCGCCGTCTTCTTCGTGTGTATGTGATCTTGAATGTCTTCACAAAGATCTGCATGCCACTACGGGGATGTCTCCCGAATCCTTGCCCCATGGGGGCAGTGGACTCAAGGGGGATTTGCTCCGTAGGCGTGGGGCGAATTGCCGCAACAAGGTTCTTGCCGGGGCTGCTAAAGCCGGTCCCGGCAAGCATCTTGCCAGGGCTGCTAAAACTGGCTCCCGGCAAGGATCTTGCCGGGGGAAGCCGCTTCGTCCCTTTGCTCTTTGTGGTCTTGTCCTTGGTGTCGCTCCAGTTCCATCGAGCTGCGGTCTTACCCTGGCTCACCTCCCTTGCCTTGCTTGGTGTGGCGGCGCCCGTGGCTCAGACTGTCCGTGCACAGTCATAGGGGTACAAAAAGTGTACCCCTCTTTTTGTACACCGACAGGAGCCCCCGGGCTTGGGCCACACATACGCGCGACGCGTTGTTGGGCTAGGCCCAGAATGGTGCGCGGGCAGGCGGACGGTTTTTACCGTGGTAAGATTTTCCGCGCGCTTCGCCTCCCACGATCCGCGCGTCCGGCGCGGCGTGGAGGGGCGTGCGTGAGATGGGCGGCATGCACGGGGCGGTTTCCGTAGGCATGCGTCACGTCGCAGTTAATGTGAAAGGAGGCGACCCGCGTTTCCCCCATAAGAAGGAATAACCGCGGGCGCGCTGCTCACTTTCTCCCCTTTCCTCGCGCCTCTTCCAATCTCAGAGCCACCATTTCCTCTCTTCCTTCCTTCCCAAGCTTCTGTCGTTGCCTGCCGCCGTTGCTTCGCCATCCCCCTCCCTCAGACCTCCAACTTTCTCAGCCGCCATGGCGTCCAACTCCGTCATGGGCAAGGGGGTGGACAAGGGCGCCGGGACCGTGGAGCCGCCGGAGAACACGCTATTGGGGGACCGGACGAAGTCCGCCTTCTTCTTCCCCTCGACGGTTGACGTCCACGAGCTCCGGGCCGCCTTCAAGCCCCTATGGGGGGTGAAGACGTGGGGGAGAGAATTTGGGACATCCGGTGACGCGCGTCATTCCTGCTGCTTGCGCCAAACCTGGCCCAAATCGGTATCCCTTCTTCGTCGACTACTTTTCTTGCGGGTTATGTCCCCCTTTCTCCGATTTCTTCTGCGATATCATGCACACCTTTGGCTTCCGCCTCTTGTATTTTACTCCGAATGCGGTGGCGTGCATGGCTTTCTTTGCGCACCTTTGCGAAGGCTTCGTCAGGGTGCAGCCCAACACGGCACTCTTCCGCCACTATTTCTCCCCTCGGATCCAGCCGGGAGGTGCCGTCTCTGGATGCATCACCTGGATCCCAAGATCCAAGGGGGCGTACCCGGACGGTGCCGTGAAGGAGAGGTGGGATGAATGGCGTGGCCGGTGGTGCTGGATTGAAGACGAAGACCCGCCAAGATTCTGCAAGGTCCGCCGAGTGCCGCCGGTCCATGGCAGTGATTGGAGCGATGTCGACGTCGCCGACGGGAGGCTTACTGTCGCCACCACCAGGATTCTCCGGCTCACCCAGGCCGGACTCACCCTTGAGATGATCGGGGCGGACTTCATTCACTGTAGGATCACCCCGTTGCACAACAAGGGGAACCCAGCCTGGCTCTTTAAGAATCCGGCTGACGTTATGCGACTCCGCCCTGGCCTCGACCACAACTTCATGGTGATGGCACATGACCATTTCTGCCAGCGGCTTTTCCAGCTTGATGTGGGTCGCGATGGCGAGGTCGAACGGACCGGCAAGGCCGCGAGGGCTGCCGTGAAGGCCGGCAAGGCCATCAAGGGGCCGTTTTTCAAGCTGCCAGCGGGGGTGGTCCCGCTATGCAATAATTCACGCCGGTCCGAGATCATCGCCATGATGCCGGACTGCAACGCGCACGGCCCTGTCCCGAGCTAGAAGGAGCCGGCGGACGTGGATGTACAGCGATTCTTTGACTCCCTGGTTGAGGTGTATGTCAATGCTGATGCCGAGCGGTGGCTTGTCATGGACACCACCCAGGCAGAAGTGGACTACATCGCCACTAGGGCGAGGGAGGCGCAGCTCGCCATGGAGGCCGACAGTGCCGGGGGGTTGGAGGACAAGGCCGCAATGGCTGCGGAGGAGGAGGAGCTCGCCCAGTGGTCGCCGGCCGCCGGGGAGGCTAGCAGCGCGGGCACCGGAGCTCCGCTGGTCAAAGACGCGGCCGACGAGTTGTCCTCGTCGGAGGACGTGGCGGCGGGTTCGACGCCTGCCAGGGGAAGAGGGCGAGTCCTGCGGCGGGCTAGTTCAGGCGAGCCGGTCCGGCCCGGCAAGGCTACGCGGCCTCAATTGACCCTGGAGGGGTCCGGGCGCCACACGAGTGCCACGACAGCGAGGAGGCTGACGAAGGCCGCTGAGGAGAAGAAGGCAACAACCCCTTCTCCATCTGGGCGTGCACAAACTCCGCCTTCTTCGCCTCCCCCGGCAGACATCGACTCGGATGTCGACGCGGAGTTCCCTTTTGATCTTGGGCCTCTCAGCCCGAAGAGGAAAAGGAAGGCGGTGGAGGATGAGGAGATGGACGACGAGTAAGTACTCCGTTCCTCACTGCCATTTCCATTCTCCTGAACCAAGTCACTCATCTTGATCCCTTTTCGCTTTTGTAGGGATGCAGAGGCGTTGGCCCAGAGGGTGAAGAGGGCGAAGGCCACGGCGAGCAGTCAGCCCTCGGCCGGGGCTTCAGAGACACCACTGGTGGTGTTGAGCAGCCCGGACAGCAGCCCCCGGCACAGCCCCCAGCGTAAGTTTGTTACCCTCCTCTTGCTCGACATGTGGTAGGTGTTCGATGCTATGGTGCTGACCTTGTCGGTTTTGTAGGACGGGAGCGGCAGCAGGAGGAGCCGCATGGGGCTACCCCCAACACACCACCCCCATCGACTACGCCGCCGCGAGGGGCGTCCCCGGCAAGGGCACCAAGCATGGAGCCCACACCCATGGAGAAAGTGGGGAACTTGGGCGCTGGTGGCTCTACCACGGCGCCAAATGCTGGCGGGGAGGGGGCTTCTGCTTCACGGCCTGGCACCGGTGAGTCGCCTGCCCTCCATCTCTGTTTTTCCCTTATTCTTTTTCTTGGCTTCATTGCTCCCATTATTGCCCAGGCCCTCCTTCAGATATGGAGGACGTGGACGCTGTTGTCGGGAACATTGCTGAGGAGGCCGCGGCGGAGGCCGACAGGATCGCCGCCGAGGAAGCCGCTAAGGATGCTGACAAAGACACCGCTGCGGGGGCCGCCAAGGCGACCGGCGAGGCTTCTGCCGAGTGTGCCAGCGGTGGGCCTGCCGGGGAGGCCGGCAAGGCCATAGCCGAGGAAGAGGTGGTTGATGATCAGCCTTCTTCCTCCACAACCTCGGGCCCCGGCAGATATCTGAAGCTGGGCGACGATCTCTTCGTCCATCTTGCACGGGCGTCAAGTTCCCGAGCGCCCGCCGGAGGGGAAGTCTTCGACGGCGAGGTGCTCGCCGCCACCAGGCTCGAGGGGGTCGATGAACCGGGCGTCGGCAGCGATGGTTCCCTAGAAGAGCAGCTCTTCCGTGCTATGGGGGCCAATTTCCGAAAGCTCCAAGCGCTCTACCGTGCCCGTCTGGACAAGGTTAAATCCAGGATGGCAACGGTGGACGAGGCGGAGGTGGACTTCAAGGAGCGCGTTGCTGAGGCGCGGACCTGGTTTCACCAGACCCGCGAGGAGCAGAGGGCCTTCCAGGAGGAATTGGCCAAGCGCGATGCAGAGCTCACCATGAAGATAGCTGACATCGACAAGGCCCAGGAAGAGGCATCGAACTTGGCTGCCGCGGCTGAGGCCGCCCGGAACCAGCATCAAGCCGCCTTGGATTCCCAGGAAGAAGACCTCTCCGCGCGTGAGGCGAAGCTTGCCGCAACGCTCTGCAGCAAGGATGAGGAGCTCGAGGTCCTTGTCGAGCGGCGGACTCGCGAGCTGGAGCAGAGGCACAAAGAGGCACTCGATGCCCAGGCTCTGGTCCATGCCGGCAAGGTGAAGGAGCTGGAGGTAGAGCGGGACGAGCTAAAGGAATAGGCCCTCAAGCTGTCCGATGAGAAGAACACGCTCAATTGCGCCTTGGCAGAGGCGCAAGGAGCGGCTATCAGCAGAGCTGGGGAGCTCTCCGAAGCGCAAAACGCCATCAGAGATCTGAAGCTGAAGCTGGAGAATTTCGAGAAGATGTTGTCGGAGAGCTCGGCTCGGGAGGAGACCTTGACCAGGAGCCTGGAGGAGGAGAAGCAGCTGCGGGCGGACGAGGCCGCCTCCCACCAGGAATATGTGGCGGGCGAGAACAGATGGATCAGCCTGCTGGAGGACGTCGCCGGCAGGGTCACCTCGCAGTTGGCCCTCATGGGGATGCCAAACGCGAGGTATGCCCCTGAGTGGAGCGGGACCGTCAATGCCAAGCTGACCCTGTTCTTCGTGGGCGTCCTTGGCGTCTTGGCTGATCTTCACTCCAACAGAACGGCCACGCTGGCCGGGGAGGCCCGGCGACTTTGCCGGGGGGTCATGACCAAGGTCCTCACCAAGATGGCGTACTGGAATCCCGCCCTTGATTTCGAAGCCGCGATGGATAGCTTGCCGGAGGGTACTGACCTCACGGTGCTCAAGGAGCGCATCAAGCCCGTCATCAGCAGCATCGACGAAATCAAGAGGGTGGAAGGCCAGCGCCGGGATTAGGCATCTGGTACGTACAAAACGTATCTATAATTTCTGCTTGCTCCATGCCTCTTTTGGGTGATATTGCTATGATATTTATACACTTCCATACACTTTTGATCATATTTGGACTAACCTATTAACTCAGTGCACCCCAGTGCCAGTTTCTGTTTTCGGTTGTTTTTGTATTTCGGGTTTTCACATTACGAGAACTGCCAGGAAAAATCCAGAAAAAATATATAAAAAATTAGCGTTCCAGAAACTACCGTGCGCCCGAAGGACAGCCGGGGGGGGGGAGGGGGCACCAGGGC
>LR738716.1:131032610-131087723 GCA_902687465.1 Secale cereale
TTTTTTTTCTTTATTGCTTTATTTTTTAGTTTTGTTTCTACTTTCAACAAAATACTTACTGTTGCTATTTTTATTTATTTTAAATACTTACTGTTGCTATTTTTATTTATTTTAAATACTTATTGTTGCTATTTTTATTTATTTTATTAAAGTTTATTTATTTTACTTTATTACAGTTTATTTTGTTTGTACTTATTTATTTTATTTTTATTGTACTTATTTATTTTATTTTATTTTTTGCTTTTTTATTTATTTTATGAAAATTCTTTTTGCTTTTAGAACAGAAAATACTTTGATAATTTTAGTTGCATAAATTTTATATAATTCTAGTTTCACTAATACAAAACGTACTATTTGTTCCGAGGTATCAGGGTTTCAAACGAAAACTCATTTGTTACAAAGGGATTTCAAATGTGTAACTTATTTGAACTACATACTACTTCTATGTTCAAAATGCACAATTACAAAGTGATATTCTCGATTAAAGGCATCATCACAATAGTTGTGGAGAAAAAGTCTTCACTTTTTCTTCGCTTGTGTCCTTTGCTTATTGCGCCGTAACCATAGATAATCTTCATCGTTTATCAGGGTGCTTGGGTCAGCCTTGACTTTGAAGGGGGGAATTTCATGAAACTTTTCATAATCTTCGGAAATGTCTGTCTTGTCCTCCACTCCCACGATGTCTCTTTTTCTTGAAAGAACTATGTGGCGCTTTGGTTCATCGTTTGATGTGTTCGCTTCCATATCTTTTCTTTTTCTGGTTCTTGTAGACATGTCCTTCACATAGAAAACCTGCGCCACATCATTGGCTAGGACGAACGATTCGTCTGTGTACCCAAGATTGTTCAGATCCACTGTTGTCATTCCGTAATCTGGGTCTACCTGTACCCCGCCTTCTGACAGATTGACCCATTTGCACTTACACAAAGGGATCTTAAAATCATGTCCGTAGTCAAGTTCCCATATGTCCACTATGTAACCATAATATGTGTCCTTTCCCTTATTAGTTGCTGCATCAAAGCGGACACCGCTGTTTTGGTTGGTGCTCTTTTTATCTTGGGCGATCGTGTAAAATGTATTCCCATTTATCTCGTATCCTTTGTAAGTCAATACAGTCGAAGATGGTCCCCTGGACAACGAGTACAGCTCATCACAAACAGTGTTGTCACCTCTAAGACGTGTTTCCAACCAACTGCCGAAAGTCTTGATGTGTTCACATGTAATCCAGTCGTCACACCGCTCCGGGTGTTTGGAGCACATAATGTTCTTGTGTTCATCGACATACGGGGTCACCAGGGTAGAGTTCTATAGAACTGTGTAGTGTGCTTCAGACCAAGAATGCCCGCCCCTGCATATTATTGACTCCCCTCCAAGTGTGCCTTTCCCAGTTAGTCTTCCCTCATACCGCGATTTAGGGAGACCAATCTTCTTAAGGCCAGGAATGAAGTCAACACAAAACCCAATGACATCCTCTGTTTGATGGCCCATGGAGATGCTTCCTTCTGGCCTAGCGCGGTTACAGACATATTTCTTTAGGACTCCCATGAACCTCTCAAAGGGGAACATATTGTGTAGAAATACGGGGCCTAGAATGACAATCTCGTCGACTAGATGAACTAGGACGTGCGTCATGATATTGAAGAAGGATGGTGGGAACACCAGCTCGAAACTAACAAGACATTGCGCCACATCACTCCTTAGCCTTGGTATGATTTCTGGATCGATCACCTTCTGAGAGATTGCATTCAGGAATGCACATAGCTTCACAATGGCTAATCAGATGTTTTCCGGTAGAAGCCCCCTCAGTGCAACCGGAAGCAGTTGCGTCATAATCACGTGGCAGTCATGAGACTTTAGGTTCTGGAACTTTTTCTCTGCCATATTTATTATCCCTTTTATATTCGACGAGAAGCCAGACGGGACCTTCATACTAAGCAGGCATGCAAAGAAGATTTCCTTCTCTTCTTTGGTAAGAGCGTAGCTGGCAGGACCTTCATACTGCTTTGGAGGCAGGCCGTCTTTTTCGTGCAAACGTTGCAGGTCCTCCCGTGCCTCCGGTGTATCTTTTGTCTTCCCATACACTCCCAAGAAGCCTAGCAGGTTCACGCAAAGGTTCTTCGTCATGTGCATCACATCGATTGAAGAGCGGACCTCTAGGTCTTTCCAGTAGGGTAGGTCCCAAAATATAGATTTCTTCTTCCACATGGGTGCGCGTCCCTCATCGTCATTCGGAATAGATAGTCCGCCGGGACCCTTTCCAAAGATTACCTGTAAATCATTGACCATAGCAAGTACGTGATCACCGGTACGCATGGCGGGCTTCTTCCGGTGATCTGCCTCGCCTTTGAAATGCTTGCCTTTTCTTTCGACATTGATGATTGGTCGGAAGAAATCGACGATGCCCCAGGTACACATTCTTCCTGCATCTGTCCAGGTATATACTTTGGGTGTCATCTAAACAGTGCGTGCATGCGTGGTATCCCTTGTTTGTTTGTCTTGAACGGTTACTGAGAACAGGCCAATCATTGATGGTTATAAACAGCAACGCATGTCGGTCAAATTCCTCCTGGTTGGCCTCATCCCACGCACGTACACCTTGTCCATTCCACAGCTGTAAAAGTTCTTCAACTAATGGCCTTAGGTACACATCAATGTCGTTGCCGGGTTGGTTAGGGCCATGGATGAATATTGGCATCATAATGAACTTCCGCTTCATGCACAGCCAAGGAGGAAGGTTATAGATACATAGAGTCACGGGCCAGGTGATGTGATTCCTGCTCTGCTCCCCAAAAGGATTAATGCCATCCGCGCTTAAACCAAACCATACGTTCCTTGCGTCACCTGTAAACTCCTCCCAGTACGTTCTCTCGATTTTTCTCCACTGCGACCCGTCAGCGGGTGCTCTCAACTTCCCGTCTTTCTTACGGTCCTCTGCGTGCCATCGCATCAACTTGGCATGCTCTTTGTTTCTGAACAGACGTTTCAACCGTGGTATTATAGGAGCATACCACATCACCTTGGCAGGAACCCTCTTCATAGGGCGCTCGCCATCAACATCACCAGGGTCATCTCGTCTGATCTTATACCGCAAGGCACCGCATACCGGGCATGCGTTCAAATGCTCGTACGCACCGCGGTACAGGATGTAGACATTAGGGCATGCATGTATTTTATGCACCTCCAATCCTAGAGGGCATACGACCTTCTTTGATGCGTACGTACTGTCGGGCAATTCGGTATCCTTTGGAAGCTTCTTCTTCAATATTTTGAGTAGTTTCTCAAATCCTTTGTCAGGGACACCATTCTCTGCCTTCCACTACAGCAATTCCAGTACGATACCGAGCTTCGTGTTGCCATCTTCACAATTGGGGTACAACCCTTTTTTGTAATCCTCCAACATGCGATCGAACTTCAACTTCTCCTTTTCACTTTCGCACTGTCTCCTTGCATCAACAATGACCCGGCGGAGATCATCGTCGCGCACAACATCGTCTGGTTCCTCTTGACCTTCAACAGCTTCCCCCGTTGCAGCATCACCGTATTCCGGGGGCACATGGTTGTCATCGTTCTCTTCTTCTTTGTTGTCTTCCATCATAACCCCTATTTCTTCGTGCTTGGTCCAAACATTATAGTGTGGCATGAAACCCTTATAAAGCAGGTGGGTGTGAAGGGTGCTCGAGTCGGAGTAAGACCTCGTATTCCCACAGATAGTGCATGGACAGCACATAAAACCATTCTTCTGGTTTGCCTTAGCCACTTCGAGAAAATTATGCACGCCATTAATGTACTCTGAGGTGCGTCTGTCACCGTACATCCATTGCCGGTTCATCTGCTTGCATTTATATATAATTAAGTGTGTCAAAAACCATTACAGAACATCATGGATACATAAGTGATCAAATTAATATAAGTTCATCATCACATTAATTATATTCAAAGTACATGCATATATAGCTCACCACGGTGGTGCCGGCGACGAGATCGGCGCGGGCGATCGACGGCGGTGAAGACGGGAACGGGACGTACGACGGACCGCTCAACCTAGCCAAATCTCGAAGAAAATGGAGCTTCGAGAGGAGAAAACTAAACTAGTGTGGCTCGGGCATTTCATCGAGCACCTCATGTGCATATCTGGGAGGTGAGCTAGCTAGAGCACCACACAACTCCCCTCGCCGGCCAGAAAAAACAGAGCAGTGTGGGCTCGCCGGCGGTGGGGTATATATAAGCAAACAATTCGTCCCGGTTCGTTAAAGGAACCGGGTCTAAAGGCCAACCATTTGTCCCGGTTCTAGTGACGAACCAGGACCAATGTGTGTGGGCCAGGAGCGAGGCCCATTGGTCTCGGTTCGTGCCTGGAACCGGGACAAATGGCCTAGACCAACCGGGACAGATGCCCAACGAGGCCCGGCCGCCCCCTCGCCGCACGAACCGGGACGTATGCACCCATGGGTCCCGGTTCGTGGCTGAACCGGGACTAATGGGCTCGCAAGGCCCGAACCAAAGCCCTGTTTTCTACTAGTGTTCTATTTCGGGTTTTTTTTTCCTGTAAGAAAAGTTCGTGGAAACCTATTAACATGTGATCCAGTTTCGAAGATCTTGACGTGAACAATTCAATGTTAAAATGGTTTGTTATTTGGACACACGATTTAAAAGATAAAATATTTTAAATAAATGAATCTATGAAATAAAATATGAAAACTCCCGGATTACGCCAAGTTACGCATATGCAATATGATATTTTTCAGCACCTGGAAAAATGGGAATGACCTTTATACAAAGGATAACCGTTAACTAGTGATTTGGAAGAAGGCATGTATGATGTTCTTGGGTTTGAATGGGCACATGGTCAAAAAAAATTGGGAAGATAGTTGGATCCCACAATCTCCAACAAGGAAAGTAATCTCTGCTAGAGGGAATCACCTCCTCTCTCGAGTGTCAGAGCTTATAGATCCAGTGTCAGGTGACTGGGATTCGGGGCTGATAAACCAAACTTTTTGCAGTGTAGATGCTCAGAGAATTCTTGCAATTCCACTACCAATATATGAAATGACAGACTTTTTAGCTTGGAGTTTCTGTTTTACAGGTGGGTTCACCGTAAGATCAGCATATCACGCCATATGGGAGTCAAAGTTTGGGCACAATCTACAAAGTGTAGCGAGTTCTTCCTCGCCAACACCTACATGGGATTCGGTGTGGAGCTTGAGCTGCCCAGCAAAGGTAAATTTTTTTGTTTGGAGAGCACTTCTTAGTGCTGTTCCATGCCGTGCAATATTGGCTGATAGACATATCAAGATCAAACCAAATTTTCCCGTATGTAACAAAGGTCCGAAGAGTATCCGTCACCTGCTTTTTGAATGTGCAGTTGCAATTCAGGTTTGGAAACTGCTTGGAGTGTGGGATGTAATACAGAGGGGATTGGCGATGAATACATGCGGGGAGGTTCTGTTGGATTATCTTCTCAGTCTACCGGACGATCATATCCATGTGCTAGGATTGCCAAAATTGCGAGAAACGGTGGCTACATGCTGTTGGTACTTGTGGTGGGAAAGGAGGAAAATTACACATGGAGGTGATCCACAAACGGCACCACAGATCAACCTTGATGTACGTTCCTTGGCAGAGAACTTTATAGCAGCAAATTCACCACGGCCAAGAATTCATTTGGGGGGTTGGATGAGACCAAGGACCGGGTATGCCAAGCTAAATGTGGATGCGAGTTTTGATCAGGACTTGCTTGAAGGTTCAGTAGGTGCTGTCATTAGAGACCACAAGGGCAAGTTTATAGCTGCAGCAAATGGAAAACTTGGACTTTGTTATGATGCTTTTACTGCTGAGGCAAGTGCAATCAGATTCGGTCTAAATCTTGCTCGCACAACTGGATGTAGCAAAGTTGAGGTGAATTCAGATAATGTGGACGTGGTTGAAGCGCTCAAAGAAGGCTACTCAGCTTCGGTAGCCAGTGCGATTTTTGATGATTGTTACTTCATGTCTTTAGACTTCAGTCATATTGTTTATGAGCATTGTTTTAGAGAGAATAACAAGGTAGCACACGAACTAGCTAGTCTAGGTAGATTCAATACACCTGATGTATGGATGGATGATCCCCGTCGGCAATCATCCCCTTAATTGTATCAGATGCTACTATTGTAGTCAATTAATAAAGAAGGTGTTTATAAAAAAAAATAGTGCCGTACGCCGTGGTCTCCACACTTGGGCCTTTTCTATACCGCCATTTTGTCTGTCGCCCGTGGGTCGGGCTGATACCGACCGACCCATGCACGGCTTTGCTTCGGTCCTAAGTCACGAACGTATTTCGCTAAAAAAAAAGTCACGAACGTATCGCGCATCCGTTCGTCCACGTCGGCACAGCCATGCATGCATGATCCCCTCCTAGCCAAGAAGTCTAGGTCTATGCTATAGCGTATCTCGTCAGATCCGAAGAACCCCGCACGCGTGTCCGTCTTCCCCGCCACACATGCCCTCGCGAGTCGACAAAAACCAAAATGTAGCGAATGAGACCACCGATTCGGATGCTCCCGCCGGCCGACGCCCACCACACCATGCCTGCATGCCGCCGCGCGCGGTGGTGAAATACCGCTGCCGCCGTCGAGCAGCAAACCGCCTTCCCCTGCCCGTTTTACGCGGACAGGCATGCCAGCGTGTAGCCGGCCATCGCCGCACGCCGCCAAGAGCTCAAGATTGTGCTGCTTCCGCTCCACAGTTCCGCCACGTGTACGTACGTGCGTGCATGTGTGCCCTAGCTAGCTGCTGCAGCTTCATGGCTAGGAACCTAGGACGTCAAGCTATATATATACGCCCTTCGGCCCGGCGTCCCCAGTCGCTGGCTCATCGATCTCCAAGTCAACCTCTAGCTAATAATTAAGCTTTTGCCACCGGATCGGGAGGAGCTGATGGACGGCGAGGTGCCGGGGTACCAGGGTGTCCCTGGAGTCGGCCGCGACCACGACAACCTGCGCGCGCTCGACGACTACTACTTCACGTGAGTGCCGTCCGGTTTTGTTCATTGTTCAGGGGCGCCCGGAGTGTGCATGTTTTCATGGCGGAACTTTGCAGCCACGAGCTGCTCGAGCTGCTGCTGCGCCGGGACGGCGGCGGCGGCGGCGCAGGTAGCTCAGTCGACGTCGTCCACGAAAAGCCTCCGATGGTCGATCATCTTCCTCTGCCGCTGCCACCGTCGTCTCCTCCGCCCACGTACTTTGCCGCCGGTAACTCTTCTGGAAAATCGATGGCAAGCGACGCCGAGATGGCGTCGTGGCTCTGCCAGGTTTTCGAGCAGGAGCCTCGGGGCGCTGCGACCGGCACGATGACGTCCAAGTCTGAGGGAGGTATGAGCAAGCCCAGCAGCAGCTGTGCCACCGGTGGGCACCGCAGTATCGCCTCCGCCGACGCGCCGACCACCAGCCTTGCGGCGGATGGTGCAGCCGAGTGCCGACGTGGGCGGTCGAAGAGCGGCCGAAGAAGGTCTTGTTCCGGAAAAGCAGCCGAGCAGGTATGGAGCTATCGGATACACATGCATGCGTACGTACATTGCTGATGTATACATATGATGGGCTTAATTTACAAGCATGCACGCACGCAGAGGCGGCGAGACAAGATCAACGACAAGCTGAGGACTTTGCAGCAACTGACGCCCAGGTGCAGCAAGGTATACTATGCTACTTCTGCACACTAATTTGGCAAATCATATCACCATTTGTATTTCTATATATTTCTACTAGAGAGTGCCATGGTTGCAACTTTTAACATTATGTTTGACCTAAATCAAAACTAAGATGGAGCGCAGGTGCATGCATGGAGTATATGACATTTTTTTTCTTCATCAGACTGACAAGGCTTCGACGCTGGAGGAGGTCATCAAGTACGTGAAATCACTCCAGCATCAAATACAGGTATGTGCCTCTTCGCCTTATTCTTTATTAGTTGTTGATTGCTTGAGAGTTTCGAAATCCCTATTTATAATATATCTACGTGAAGTAATCAGCCTGACACGCATGCATGCAGGTGATGTCGGTCGCCGGATACGCCATACCGACGCCATTCATGCCGCTCGGGGTGATGCCGCCGTCCTGCATGCAGCTGCCTGCTGTAGGCGGGCAACCGCCGGTGATGCTCCCTCAGTACCCGGTTTTCCCGGCGGCGTACTCTTGTCCACACCACGGCACGCCGTTGGCGCCGTGTGCTCGTCATTCAGGTGCCGGCGAGCCGCGGGCGCTTGCTCCTCGCCGTCGCCATCTCGTCCCAAACGGTTCCACCGTGCCGAGCCACATGTGATTAAGCAGATGAAGATGAACGTACGTACGCGGGATCATATCTATGTTTCAAGTTGCCGAGCATGCAGAGAGAGCGTCGGCGCGGCCGCATGTACAACTTGTTGGGTTTAACTGACCACCACCTTTGTATTTTTTTGATGTTACAGCGGGAGAAACCAGAGATAATCTACGTGCATGCACCATCAATGGAATCGAACCGATGGATCTTATCTTATAGTCTGAACTAGATGCATGCCCAGCTAGCAGCAGCGCGCGTGAGGTCGTGTGGTAGTACTTATGTGTTTATGTGTTTAATTACAGTAGTGCGGCTTGTTTTAACTGTAATTACTGAGTAGTAGTGGTGGTGGCAGTAGTAGTACGTAGGCTGTAAGCTCATGTATCCTATAGTACTCCCTCCGATCCATTTTAGTTCGCATATAAGATTTGTCTAAAATCAAACCTTGTAAAGTTCAACCAACTTCATAGAAAAAATATGAACATTCATAATATGAAATCATTATCATTAAATGCGCCATGACTTAAATTTTTATATTGTACTTTAGCATCGTAGATGTTGATATTTTTCATATAAAATGTGGTCAAACTTTATGAAGTTTGACCTTAGACAATTCTTATATGCAGATTAAAAAAGACTGAAGGAAGTAGTACTAAGTTAAAATTGTACACACACATAGTATAATACATGGCATATGTGGTCAGCTCTTCTAAAATAAAATTTTGTATCGTGATAAGATATATGGTCCGAGTGTGCAAAAATACACATGGATATATGTCTATAGAACGTATGTATGTGTCCGACTATATAATATCGCATCTGTTTCAAAATATAACATGTTGGTATGGAGGGAGGATTGACCTGAGGAAATGAAAGATTGATGGTATCTACTCTCTTGTACAATCGGCACGTAGCATGTCGGAAGCTACTCCGCCCCTTCGTTAGTTTAGGGAGCGTATGGTCCCGCTCTTGGGAGCGCGCGCTTCTGTCACCGGGAAAAATGTTTCAAAGTGTGAAAAAATTCTATACAGAAATTCAGAGCATACATCTCGACATTATACGTGTGCACATCAAGTTTCGGAGAAAGTCGACATTTTTTATGGCTTTTGTCAAAAAGACAAAAAAATATCTTGTGAAAAGCATTTTTTAACACCAGATTTTGTCTTTTCTACACACGACACATAACTTGTCGATTTTTCACGAAACGACTTTGTAAGCATGTACAATATCAAAATGTACACGCTAATTTTTTGTTTAGATTTTTTTTGACACGCTAATTTTTTGTTTAGATTTTTTTTGACATTTTAAAATATATTTAAAACATATTTTAAAAACCAGGAACGCACGGTCCCATACGCCAAAACGCCTCTCTCGCGTAGGGTCGTCTCTACCTGGTCCCATCCACCTCTGACTTTTCTTACGCTCCCTTCTTCATCTCCTTTGCTGCTGCTGCTGCTCTCTCTACGCCGTTTGTCTTTTGTTCGGCCTACCAGCATTCGCTAGACTAATACAAAGAAGACTGAATGTAGGAAGGTGTATTTTTGGTTGTGTGTATGAGGACCTCGTCATGTCGGACATAGAGTTTCGGCTCCCGGTGCACATGCACCAGGTTGAACAGTCAACTAATTTTTTTTTTGTAAAAAACATTTGAAAATTCTGAACTTTTTGTATAAACATTGATGAGCGTTTCACATGCATGCAAAGTTTTGTGATTAAATGACGCTCACGGATATCTTAGCAAAAAAAGAAGAAGGGAAATCGATGCCCAAAAATACAATTTTTGAAACCATTTTGGGGCACTGTTTTTCTAGCCCACATACCCACAAGGCCACAAATGCCACTTTGTCACAAAAAATTAAACACAGTTAGAAAACAAAGCAATGCTTGTTGCGAAATAAATTCAGAATCATTTGAAATTTTCCTATTTTTTGAGAGTTTACTATTCATAGCAGGTGCATATGAGCTCAGGACTACAATGACACTCGGTGAGGTCATTGTGGAAAGAGATGTAAAGGTCGTGAAAATTAGACGTGATGCAAATGGTGTGTCTTACGACGTATCTAACTTAAGAAAGATAGCTAGTGTGGCACCAAACGGTCAGCTTGGTAAGCTATAAAAAAAGGAAAAAAAATAATAGCAAGTCTGGCTATGGAATGTCCCCTGGAAATTTCTGATGCGATGAACACCAATGACCTCCATCTCCTAATTAGTTTAATCTCCCTACCGGCAAAATATATATTAGATTTTTTTATTATGTGCAGGTTGTTCTCACCCACGGATGATTGCGGGCCAGGTCGTCGGCTCACGGCAGTGACCCTAGCCCGACCAATGTCATAGATTGGGGCACGACCCCCACCAATTTGTCTTCTTCCCAAGAGCATGTCGTATGCGGCATGTGATCAATGCGATGACATGAATTAGGAGTCACCCTCTATAAGTCTATGTGAATGACACAACTATTGCTCATATCATTTTTGTTCTCTCCTCTAGGGATGCAACGACGACTAAGCGAGCGATAACACGGCCATCTCGTGAAGATATTCTTGAAGGCTTCTGTCTATTCTTATGTTTTACATGGTTTTATTTATTAAAAGTAACTGTTCTACATATGCATATTTTCTTAATGATCGTTTTCTTTTATTAATACTCTGCCCGTTTCATAATATAGCGCTTATCGATTTTTTCAGAAAGTCAACTTTTATAAACATTGACCAAGTTTATAGAGAAAACTATTTATATCTACAATACCAAATATGTACAATATGAAAAAAATACCTATTGTGATGTATCTAATGATATGTATATGGTATTTTAGATGTCATATTTTTCTCTACAAACTTGACCAATGTTCGTAAAATTTGACTTTAAAAAAAAATCTGTACGCACTACGTTGTGGAAGGAAGGGAGTATAATTCAGAATTTTTTTCGGTGTGCTATAATCCAGATATTAGTGTCTAAGAATTGCTTCACAAGAGCACCACATGATTTGCATGGCTCCGATATTTTTGTCGTCAGATGTATGCATACCAGCTAGCAAAGGTTAGATGCGGGCATATACATCATCATGTGCTGTACACATATGACCAGTGAGCAAAACGGTAGAAGAGGACAAATACGCACTCATATGGAATATACCGTTAAGTGTGTCCATGCATGACTACGTGGTCCGTCCCGTATGTGACGGCAGGGTACCCCGTGGCGTCGCGTGGGCGAATAGGTTAGATCTGGCCCTTCTCGCCGCCGGTTGGCCACTTCTGGCGGTGCCGCGCCCGTGCCCCGCTCCCCCTGCGCCTGTCACCCTCGGCCCTGGCTGCTTGGCGGTGCTCGGGGGGGCTTTTCTGGCTGCCGGAGGAGGGGATTGAGGGAGGAGGAGGTTTTCCTGGCGCTTTCAGATCTGAAGCCGCCGGAGTGAGGTAGCCCGAGTGTGTGAGATCCCAGCCACCAAAGCCTTCTCCGGGAGCCCGGGGCCCGGGGTCGTAAAACACCAATCCGGATGGCGTCTGCAAAGGGGAAAGGGAAGGAGGCTGGAGCGGAGGGAGTGGAAGCCCTGCTCAAGAACCTGAGGATTGCGGAGAAGAAGAAGTGCGTGGTGCTGGGGACGGCGAGTACAAGAGTGAAGGTAAATCCTAACCAAGCTGTGGGGAAAGTGCTGTCCGAAAAAGCTGCATACGCAGATGGCATTGCCCAGACCTTGGGGAGGATTTGGCGCCAAAGGGAGGGGACTGTGTGCAAGGAGCTGAGGAAAAATTTGTTCTTGCTCACCTTCGGACACGCGTCGAGGAAGAGGAAAGCGCTGGAAGGGGGGCCGTGGCTGGTAGGAAAGGATCTGCTGGTTCTGGAGGATTTTGTCGCTAGCAAGACTTTGGATGACTATGAGTTCCGGTACTTCTCGATATGGGTTAGGGTGTTTAACATCCCGCTAGGAATGATGAACAAAGAGACTGGAGAACTGATTGGACAAGCAATGAGGGACTTTCTGGAAGCGGAGGTTGATGAGGAGGGCATGGCAGTTGGGGAATTTATGAGAATTAAGGTTAAACTCGATGTCAGGGAACCGCTGATGCGGGGTATAAAAATCAGAGTGAACCCGGGTGTGGGAGAAGGGGAGGAGGAAGAGGAAAGCGATGATGAGAGCGACGAGGGCCAGGGGGCGAGAGGATGGAGGTCACCAGAAAGAAAAGTAAGATGAGCAAGTGGTGCCCTTTTGCCTACGAGTTTCTACCAGATTTCTGTTTCACTTGTGGACTTATTAGCCATACGGACAAAGAGTGTGACTATAAGTTGAAGAGTGGGGAGGCGCAGCTGTATAGCAAAGAGCTGAAGGTGAACATGCTGATCAGCTCGAGGAGGCCGGGAGGTGAGGAGGATAGAGGACAATGGAGTGGTGGACGGGGAGGTTTCTCAGCTAGAAGCAACAGCTTTGGAGGCAGGGGTACTTGGACGAGAAGTGATGCGGAGTCGTGGCGAAGGAAGGAGGAGGGCAGATGATGTCTACACACGCTTCTACTCTTGTAGACTATGTTGGGCCTCCAAGCGCAGAGGTTTGTAGGACAGCAGCAATTTCCCTCAAGTGGATGACCTAAGGTTTATCGAACTCAGGGAAGTAGAGGTTGAAGATGGTCTCTCTCAAGCAACCCTGCAACTAAGATACAAGAAGTCTCTTGTGTCCCCAACACACCTAATACACTTGTCATATGTATAGTTGCACTAGTTCGGCGAAGAGATGTTAAATGGCAAGTGATATGGATGGCAAAACAAAGTAATATAAATCTGTAATAAAAAGTGCAGCAAGCAAACAAGTGGTAAACGTGAGCACAAATGGTATTGCAATGGTGGAAACAAGGCCTAGGCTTCATACTTTCACTAGTGGCAACTCCCAACAACATTAACATAATCGAATCACATGATATTTCCCATAAAACATGCAAAGGGGACGCACTCGGAGGTCATTCCTTCGTGGTCAAGAGAGGATGAGAATTATGTAGGGCTACAAAAGCACACCTCAAAGTTCGTGGTTCTCAATCTAAGGATTTCCCAATGTCACCGCGGCCATCCAAAGAGAGTCCCACAATCACCACAACATATCTAAAGGATAGTCAAAGACAAGCACCAAGAGACTCCCAATCTTCAATCAACACACAAGAGAGGAAATCACTCATGAAAAATATTGTTATAATCCATGTCCAATAGACCGCTGTCACCTTGGTCTCGGGGATTATACTAGATAAAGACAAGTGAGTACATCAATCCAATACATAGAGGAAGGGGAAATATCATGGGATCACCCTAGATTAACATAGCCTATGATCACAACGAAGATCACATCATGAGAGAGAGAATTGACCACATAGCTACTGGTAAGAACCTCAGCCCCGAGGAGGAACTACTCCCACATCATGGAGGGAGGAAGCAACGTCGATGGAGATGAATCCGGGGGCACTTCCCCGTCCCGGCAGGGTGCCGGCGCAGGAATTCTGGTCCCCCGAAGCTTGATGGCGATGGCGGCGGAGATCAGAATCGCGTCTGGAGAAAAGGGGTCTGGAATCAGGGTTTCCGCGATACGCTTTAAATATATGCCAAAGGGGGGCATCGGAGGGGGTCAGGGGTGCCCAGGCGCCCCCCCGGCGCGGCCAGGGGGGGCCGCGTGGGCAGGCCGCCTGGAGCCCCTGTGGGTCCCCTCCGACCCTACTTTGGCCGCATGGAAGCTTCCGAAACGCTGATTTTTTATATAATTTTTCTGGATTTTTTCTGGCAGTTCTCGTAATGTGAAAACCTGAAATACAAAAACAGCCGAAAACAGAAACTAGCACTGGGGTGCACTGAGTTAATAGGTTAGTCTAAATATGATCAAAAGTGTATGGAAGTGTATAAATAACATAGCAATATCACCCAAAAGAGGCATGGAGCAAGCAGAAATTATAGATACGTTTTGGACGTATCAACATCCCCAAGCTTAATTCCTGCTCGTCTTCGAGTAGGTAAATGATAACAAGAATAATTTCTGTGGTGACATGCTATTAACCATATAGGACTTTTTCATAGTCATATGACAAAAGCTTACTGAGACAATGAATCTATATTAATTAAGTTGCCTCATGAGAAAATCACAAAGAACTGAAAGTTTTACAATATGATATTGAAACATCAAATAGATTTGTAATGAACATGATGTGCAAATATGATAAAGTGATATCTAGCTTGCCCCCTTTAGTGAAGCAAAACATAAATGCAGGGGCACCTCCAAGGTTTAAGTGATGACTAGATACAATGATTTCAAAATAAACGATATCACAATCATGCAAAAGACAATGCTACTTTGGGACAATGCACATTACACGCACAATGACAATCATGCTCTCAGTAGTTGGTGCTTTTAAAAGAAGGTGGAGACTCTCGAACCGTGGCTTTTGTTGGCAAGGTTGAAAACCCGTAGTCGGAAACAAAGACAAAACATGTAACAGAGCTCTTGGTTTTAAAACAGAGGTAATAATTTTTTTTAGATCATGCATGTTTCGTCAACGAATGCTAGCAGACAACTCAATCACTTCTTGAGATGGACAAGTTTCAAGGAATGGCTCCCGAATGAGGACGATCACATCCTCTTAATCTCCTTTGTTTATCACTGCCAAAGTTTTCTGATTTCTCATGAACAAAGCGTGAAGGAGGGTTTGTTTGTTATATTATCTTTTTGAGCCGGGCGCACTCAATGCCAGTTCCTTCTCGAATTATGAGTTTGCACATTATACATGCAATCCCGGGGTGAAGCTTGTCCAACTTAAAAAGATCATGAACTAACTACTACTTCCTCATGAACTTAAAAGAAAGGCACAAAATAGGAATGCTTTTTCTTTGAATAATTTCGAGATGGTACATGCAAGTCTCCGTTAGAAATGGCAGGTAAATACCATGTAGGAAGATATGGTGGACTCATATGGCATAACTGGATTAAAAGGATGTGGATGCACAAGCAGTCAGTCCGCTTAGTACAGGCGAAGGTTAGCAAAAGACTGGGAGCGACCAACTAAGAGAGCAATGACGGTCATAATCATGCAGAGCGACAAAGCAACATTGAATCAGGTATGGAAGTTATATCGCTACTCAGAAACAAAAGATCATCAAGGCTTGACAGACTTTCTTTACAGTCTTAAATATGCGTGAGCATACGCCAAGTCAATCAAAATAAATTCTTTGAAGGAAGATATTACTAAACCATACCACATCATAGGCAAACAAATCATGTTGGTACTCCAATAACACATTGGGAACCCCCCAGCTATTTGAGACTAACCATAAGAAAACATGAACTACTAAGCGCCATTATGCACGTAGCATCTTTATCATAGACATATCAACCAATGCAACGGAAGCAAACTCTCTTAATAAGGTGAGCATGGTAATTAAAGAGAGTTCAAGCAACCAACTATACAAAAGCTCTTGAAAAGATAAGCATGAAAGCTAAGAGCTGAACATGATAGTAGCTATTAAAAGACAAAGAACACACAACAAGGATAGACATGAAAATTCTATGTTATGTTCTAGGTAGAAGTGGAGCGTGTTTCTCTCCCACATAAAGAAAGCTGAGTTCCGACTCGTTATGAAAAACTAAAGAAAACTGAAAGCAAGACGCTCGAAGCATAGCACATAACACATGAAGTGATTAAAATATAGTGGAACGAAAGACGAACTGATAATGTTGATGGAGAAGGGGATGCACGGGGGCATCCCCAAGCTTTAGACGCTTGAGTCTCCTTCAATATTTCTTGGGGGTGCATGGGGGCATCCCCAAGCTTGAGCGCTTGACACTCCTGAATCTTTTTATCATCTTCCCTCGCACACTTGAAAACTCCCTTCATACATAACTCATCATAATCTGATTAGCGAGGTTAGTACCCATAATAAAATAATTATACCTTGCTGGAAATAAAGATATTCTTGAAGGTCTACTGTTTCTCAAGATTGCCAAAAGGTTTTTACAAAGAAAAAGCAAGCTCTTAGTTTGCAAAATGAAGGAAAGGCAAAACAGGACAGAATCTGTGAAAAGCAGAACAGCAGGTAGTAATTGATTTGTTCGGGGCACTTCTGCAACTCTAATCAAAAAACTCAGAACAGACGCAGGAAAGACAATTATATAGAGCACGCTGTCGAAAAAATTCAGACCAAAAAAATGATCTGGTGATTTTATACGAATTTTTCTATCTAAGGACAGAATCTGTTTCCTGGACAGCACGTCACAACTTTTGAACTTTCTTGCAATCAGAGGCTAAACTTGGCACAAAGCTGAAAAATAAAGATACAATGATGTTGCTACAGTAGTAACAAACATCAAGACCACTAAAACTGAAAGTAAACATAACAAGGGTTGTCTCCCTAGAGCTCTTTCTTTATAGCCATAAAGATAGGCTTAAGACTTTAATGATGCTCTCGTAGGAATAAGAGCTGAAGAACAAAAGAGAGCATCAAGAAGCAAATACCAAACACATTTAAGCCTAACATGCTTCCTATGCATAGGAATATTGCAATAGAATAATTCATTGAAGCACAAAGCAACTAGCATAGGAAGGCAAAACAAGCATAACTTCAAAATATTCACCATAAAGAGAGGAAACTTCTTATTATTAAGATATTTAGAACCAAGTCTCCCTCTCTCATTATAAATTTCAGTGGCATCATGGATGAACTCAACAATATAAGCATCACATAAAGCATCGTTACCATGATCCACATGCAAAAAGGTACTCTTACTCTCCACATAAGCATAATCTTTCTCATTGGTAATAGTGGGAGTAGGACTATCATAAACAACTTGAACACTATAGATTAATTGTGTATTCGGAGGGTGGTGTTCAACAAGGGAGTAATTCCCTCCATGATTATGACAAGTTTCATAAGGATAATTTCTCCTTATGTCATAGGTACCTTTATAATCACTATAGGTTGGAGTTATGACATCATCATAGTAGAGAAGAGCATTATCATTGCTAGCAACTATATTTGTAATCATGTTGTCTTTATTCTTACTAGCAAAAGAATTATCAATTATCACATCACTAGTGGGTAAAGGATTTGCAATCCTATCATCCCCAAGCTTAGAGCTTCCCATATCATCACTTTCAGAGTTGGTACCAAAAAGATTTTCAAGATCATAAGTAGCATTATCATCATTTTCCCAATCACAATAAGTAACATGCATATCATAATCAAAATCATCTTCAATAGTACCTACGGACGTATCATCAAGATGATAATTAAGGCAATAAACTTCACCTTCTTCTTTAAACTTACAATCGTTAGGATAAAAGTTGATGGGAGGAATATGCTCAGGCCAGGTTGATACCCATTCTTCTTCTTTCTTGCTTCTCTTCCTCCTCCTTTTCTTTTTCTTCTTCTTAACCTTAGGAGGGAGTGGTTGGAGATGAAGCTTCTCCACATATCCTGGTTTATCATTAGAAACAATAGGGGAAACTTGGGAGAAACTCTCCTTTTTATTAGCAAAAATATAAGAGACATTTTTATACTTTGGTAAAGTTCCCTCCTTTATAATCTTACCTATGTAATCATTTTCATGGCAATTAACAACACAATAGAGATGGCAATTTTGCAAAGTGTTTTTTATTCCTATGGCAATAACATCTAGCCATGAAGTCTTTTCTGATAACTCTTCACACATCAAAAATAACATAAGCTCATCATAAAGATCAGAGGTGATCATGTTATCACACAACCGGTTAACAGTTATGTTTTGAAAGTTCATGCATTGAAAATTAAAGTGACCCTCTATACGGCAAAGTTCACAAGTAAAAGGATAAAGGTCACACAATTCTCTAGCAATTTCATTTAAATCTCTGACCCAAGTGATTGTTCTTTCATGCTTATGTTGCTTACAATACTTCTCTTCTTCAATCATAGGCCTTTCACAAGGTCTATCCACTCCACAAAAATTAACATGCTTATATAAAACTTCATTTTTAGGAATTGGATCATGCATGTTGCAATCATCATGAACAATTTCATTTTCTTTGCAAGTCTCTTTAAAAGGTTTATGATACTTGATCCAATCCTCCTTAGGCATATTAAGATGTGAAGCAAAAGATTTGAGGAAATCAACAAGGAGTTGAGAATCAAGCCCAAACTTAGCACTAAACTTATTAAAACTTGTAGTTTCAACAAAGGACTTAATGCAATCATACTCATAAATTATACCTGACTCTTGACCTTTGTCGATCTCCCAATCTTCAGTGTTGCGTTGAATTCTTTCAAGGAGTTCCCATTTAGCATCAATCTTTTTGTTTGTGAAAGAACCCATAGAGGAAGCGTCGAGCAAATCTTTATCCTGTCGAGAAAGCCTCGCATAGAAATTAGTAATAATCATATCTTTGGGGAGCCCATGGTTAGGACATTTTAACATTAACGTTTTCAGTCTCCCCCAAGCTTGAGCTATGCTCTCTCCGTCATGAGGATAAAAATTATAAACATAATTCCTATTCTCATGGACTTCATGAAGAGGATAAAACTTGGAGTAAAAGAGAGACTGGATCTCTTCCCACTCCAGCAGGTGAGAGTCATTTAGTAGCCTATACCATTCCAATGCTTTTCCTTTCAGTGACAAGGCAAATAATTTCCTCGTGACAAACTCCCTTGATACACCTGCAAGCTTAAATAATGAACATAGTTGTGACAGATATAGCAAGTGTTCACCGGGATGTCTGTCTCCTGCATAACGATCAGCCAAAACATAATCGATAATACCAGCTGGTATTTTATAGGGCACAATTTCAGTAGGGGGAGGAGCAACCACCACAGGTGTGGGGCGTCTTCCCGCAAGCAACGATCCAATAGCAAGGTTGTCCATAAGCATAACTAGTGAAATAAAAACAAGAAACAAAAAGATTTAATTGCAAGATCTAAAGATATACCTTCAAGCGCTCACCTCCCCGGCAACGGCGCCAGAAATAGCTTGATGTCTACACACGCTTCTACTCTTGTAGACTATGTTGGGCCTCCAAGCGCAGAGGTTTGTAGGACAGCATCAATTTCCCTCAAGTGGATGACCTAAGGTTTATCGAACTCAGGGAAGTAGAGGTTGAAGATGGTCTCTCTCAAGCAACCCTGCAACTAAGATACAAGAAGTCTCTTGTGTCCCCAACACACCTAATACACTTGTCAGATGTATAGGTGCACTAGTTCGGCGAAGAGATGTTAAATGGCAAGTGATATGGATGGCAAAACAAAGTAATATAAATTTGTAATAAAAAGTGCAGCAAGCAAACAAGTGGTAAACGTGAGCACAAATGGTATTGCAATGGTGGAAACAAGGCCTAGGCTTCATACTTTCACTAGTGGCAACTCCCAACAACATTAACATAATCGAATCACATGATATTTCCCATAAAACATGCAAAGGGGACGCACTCGGAGGTCATTCCTTCGTGGTCAAGAGAGGACGAGAATTATGTAGGGCTACAAAAGCACACCTCAAAGTTCATAGTTCTCAATCTAAGGATTTCCCAATGTCACCGCGGCCATCCAAAGAGAGTCCCACAATCACCACAACATATCTAAAGGATAGTCAAAGACAAGCACCAAGAGACTCTCAATCTTCGATCAACACACAAGAGAGGAAATCACTCATGAAAATATTGTTCTAATCCATGTCCAATAGACCGCTGTCACCTTGGTCTCGGGGATTATACTAGATAAAGACAAGTGAGTACATCAATCCAATACATAGAGGAAGGGGAAATATCATGGGATCACCCTAGATTAACATAGCCTATGATCACAACGAAGATCACATCATGGGAGAGAGAATTGACCACATAGCTACTGGTAAGAACCTCAGCCCCGAGGAGGAACTACTCCCGCATCATGGAGGGAGGAAGCAACGTCGATGGAGATGAATCCGGGGGCACTTCCCCGTCCCGGCAGGGTGCCGGCGCAGGAATTCTGGTCCCCCGAAGCTTGATGGCGATGGCGGCGGAGATCGGAATCGCGTCTGGAGAAAAGGGGTTTGGAATCAGTGTTTCCGCGATACGCTTTAAATATATGCCAAAGGGGGGCATCAGAGGGGGTCAGGGGTGCCCAGGCGCCCCCCCGGCGCGGCCAGGGGGGGCGCGTGGGCAGGCCGCCTGGAGCCCCTGTGGGCCCCTCCGGCCCTACTTTGGCCGCATGGAAGCTTCCAGAACGCTGATTTTTTATATAATTTTTCTGGATTTTTTCTGGCAGTTCTCGTAATGTGAAAACCTGAAATACAAAAATAGCCGAAAACATAAACTGGCACTGGGGTGCACTAAGTTAATAGGTTAGTCCAAATATGATCAAAAGTGTATGGAAGTGTATAAATAACATATCAATATCACCCAAAAGAGGCATGGAGCAAGCAGAAATTATAGATACGTTTTGGACGTATCAGCAGACTTGGGGCCCGAGGAAGAAGAAGGGGGAAGAAAAAGAAGTCACTAGTCCACTAAAGCCCTCGGATCCAAGAGTGTCGCTGCAAGATCTAAACAAAAAGCAGCTTTTGTTTCTGGATGGAACGGGGACCGACGTCTTAGTCAGGGGAAGTTTAGGAGGGGCTGAGGAGTGGAAAGAGGCTGGGAGGGAGGGGGAAAAGAAGGCGCTTGGAGGAGAAGATAAGGTGGAGGTAAAGAAGGGTGATCCAGGGGACCAGTTTTCAAGCGAACCAGAGGCTGTTAGTGCTGAAGCGGAGAAGAGCTTAAAAAGCAGTAGTGGGAGCAAAAAGAAGGCAGGGGAAGGGGAAGGTAAACAGAGAAGAGGAAAAACATACAAAAGGGTGAGAAGGAATAACAAGGAAGAGCTTCTGGAAGAAGGGGGGCTGAGTTTGGTGGGCACAAAAAAAGAGTTAAAGGCTATGGAGATCGAGACCAGTTTGGAGGAGGAGATAAGGGCTAAGAGGCATAGGGGGTTGGAGATCAACGTGGAGACGGCAAGTGAACTACCAACAGAGGCGGGGCTGCAGGTACAGCCCTGCAAGGATCAATGATGATCGTAACGTGGAACTGTCGGGGGTTGGGAAACGCCCCGGCAGTTCGCGGGCTTCTGGATATCCAGAAGTCCGAGGACCCAGACATTTTGTTTGTGTCCGAGACAAAGCTCAAGGCAAAAAGAATGGAGCGGTTCAAATGGGTGCTTGGTCTGTCGTGCATGGTGGCACGAGACAGCGAGGGCAAGGGGGGAGGAGTGGCTGTGTTCTGGAGGAAAGGGCTAACGGTGGAGTTGCACAATTTCTCTCGGTTTCACATTGACCTGGAGATAAAGGAGGAGGATGGTTTCAAGTGGCGGTTCACGGTAATGTATGGGGAGCCGCGGGCGGAGAAGAAATTGAAGGAAATATGCCCTAGAGGCAATAATAAAGATGTTATTTGTATTTCCTTATATCATGATAAATGTCTTTTATTCATGCTAGAATTGTATTAACCGGAAACTTAGTACATGTGTGGATACATAGACAAAACAGTATGTCCCTAGTATGCCTCTACTAGACTAGCTCATTGATCAAAGATGGTTATGTTTCCTAACCATAGACATGAGTTGTCATTTGATCAACGGGATCACATCATTAGGAGAATGATGTGATGGACAAGACCCATCCGTTAGCATAGCACTATGATCGTTTAGTTTAACTGCTATTGCTTTCTTCATGACTTATACATGTTCCTATGACTATGAGATTATGCAACTCCCGAATACTGTAGGAACACCTTGTGTGCTATCAAACGTCACAACGTAACTGGGTGATCATAAAGATGCTCTACAGGTGTCTCCGAAAGTATTCGTGGTGTTGGCATAGATCAAGATTAGGATTTGTCACTCCGAGTGTCGGAGAGGTATCTCTGGGCCCTCTCGGTAACACACATCATAATAAGCCTTGCAAGCAAAGGACTAATGAGTTAGTCACGAGATGATGTGTTACGGAACGAGTAAAGAGACTTGCCGGTAAACGAGATTGAACTAGGTATAAAGATACCGACGATCGAATCTCGGGCAAGTAACATACCGTTTGACAAAAGGAACAACGTATGTTGTTATGCGGTTCTGACTGATAAAAGATCTTCGTAGAATATGTAGGAGCCAATATGAACATCCAGGTTCCGCTATTGGTTATTGACCAGAGATGAGTCTCGGTCATGTCTACATAGTTCTCGAACCCGTAGGGTCCGCACGCTTAACGTTTGATGACGATCGGTATTATGAGTTTTTGAGTATTGATGTACCGAAGGTAGTTCGGAGTCCCGGATGAGATCACGGACATGACGAGGAGTCTCGGAATGTCCGAGACATAAAGATTAATATATTGGACGGCTATATTCGGACACCGGAAAAGTTTCGGATTTATCGGGAATGCCGGAGGGGGTTACCGGAACCCCCTACGAGAGGGGATGGTCCATAGTGGGCCTAAAGGGTGAGAGAGAGGCAGCCCATAGGGCTGGCCGGCGCCCCCACCTAGGAATCCTAGTTGGACTAGGATTGGGGGGGGGGCGCCACCTCTCCTATTCCTTTCCCCCTTCTTCCTTTCGGTGAATCCTACTAGGAATAGGATTGCAATCCTATTCCTAGTAGGAATCCCTTCCCTAGCCGCACCAGGAGAGTTGGCCGGCCCCTCCTCCCTTGCTCCTTTATATACGGGGGCAGGGGGGCACCCAAATACACACAAGTTGAATTGTTTTAGCCGTGTGCGGTGCCCCCCTCCACAGAATCACACCTCGGTCGTACCGTCGCGGAGCTTAGGCGAAGCCCTGCGCCGGTGAACACATCATATCCGTCACCACGCCGTCGTGCTGACGAAACTCTCCCGTGAAGCTCAACTGGATCAAGATCTCGTGGGACGTCATCAAGCTGAACGCGTGCTGAACGCGGAGGTGCCGTACGTTCGGTGCTTGATCGGTTGGATCGCGAAGAAGTTCGACAACATCAACCGCGTCACTTGACGCTTCCGCTCCCGGTCTACGAGGGTACGTAGACACACTCTCCCCTCTCGTTGCTATGCATCTGGTAGATAGATCTTGCGTGATCGTAGGAAAATTTTAAAATACTACGTTCCCCAACAGTGGCATCATGAGCCAGGTCTATGCGTAGATGATATGCACGAGTAGAACACAATGAGATTGTGGACGATACTAGTCATACTGCTTACCAGCATGTCATACTTTGCTTCGGCGGTATTGTGAGATGAAGCGGCCCGGACCGACATTACGCGTACGCTTACGCGAGACTGGTTTCACCGTTACGAGCACTCGTTGCTTAAAGGTGACTGGCGGGTGTATGTCTCTCTCACTTTAGCTGAATCAAGTGTGGCTACGCCCGGTCCTTGTGAAGGTTAAAACAGCACATACTTGACGAAACATCGTTGTGGTTTTGTATGCGTAGGTAAGAACGGTTCTTGCTAAGCCCGTAGCAGCCACGTAAAACTTGCAACAAACAAAGTAGAGGACGTCTAACTTGTTTTTGCAGGGCATGTTGTGATGTGATATGGTCAAGACATGATGAGTTATACGGTTTTGTATGAGATGATCATGTTTTGTAAAGTTATCGGCAACTGGCAGGAGCCATATGGTTGTCGCTTTATTGTATGAAATGCAATCGCCATGTAATTGCTTTACTTTATCACTAAGCGGTAGCGATAGTCGTAGTTGGCGAGACGACAACGATACTACGATGAAAATCAAGGTGTCAAGCCGGTGACGAAGGTGATCATGACGGTGCTTTGAAGATGGAGATCAAAAAGCACAAGATGATGATGGCCATATCATGTCACATATTTTGATTGCATGTGATGTTTATCTTATTATGCTTCTTATTTTGCTTAGAACGACGGTAGCATTATAAGATGATCCCTTACTAAATTTCAAGGTATAAGTGTTCTCCCTGAGTATGCACCGTTGCGAAAGTTCGTTGTGCCGAGACACCACGTGATGATCGGGTGTGATAAGCTCTACGTTCAAATACAACGGGTGTAAGCCAGTTTTGCACACGCAGAATACTCGGGTTAAACTTGACGAGCCTAGCATATACAGATATGGCCTCGGAACACTGGAGACCGAAAGGTCGAGCGTGAATCATATAGTAGATATGATCAACATAAGATGTTCACCATTGAAAACTACTCCATCTCACGTGATGATCGGACATGGTTTAGTTGATTTGGATCACGTGATCATTTAGATGACAAGAGGGATGTCTATCTAAGTGGGAGTTCTTTAAATTAATATGATTAAATTGAACTTTAATTTATCATGAACTTAGTCCTGATAGTTTTGCATATCTATGTCGTTGTAGATCAATGGCCCGTGCTACCGTTCCTTTGAATTTTAATGCATTCCTAGAGAAAGCTAAGTTGAAAGATGATGGTAGCAATTACACGGACTGGGTCCGTAACCTGAGGATTATCCTCATTGCTGCACAGAAGAATTATGTCCTTGAAGCACCGCTAGGTGACAAGCCCCCTTCCGCTGATGCAGACGCTTTGAACGTCTGGCAGTCGCGGTCTGATGACTACACGATAGTTCAGTGTGCCATGCTTTACGGCTTAGAACCGGGACTTCAACGACGTTTTGAACGTCATGGAGCATATGAAATGTTCCAGGAGTTGAAGTTAATATTTCAAGCAAATGCCCGAATTGAGAAATATGAGATTTCCAATACAAAATGGAGGAGAATAGTTCTATCAGTGAACACTTGCTCAGAATGTCTGGGTACTACAATCATATGACTCAACTTGGTTGCAAAGTTGACGAGGATAGTGTTATTGATAGAGTTCTTCAATCACTGCCACCAAGCTATAAAGGCTTCGTGATGAACTATAACATGCAAGGGATGCAAAAGACAATTCCCGAGCTCTTCGCTATGCTCAAAGCTGCGGAGGTAGAAATCAAAAAGGAGCATCAAGTGTTGATGGTTAACAAGACCACTAGTTTCAAGAAAAAGGGCAAGGGAAAGAAAGGGAACTTCAAAAAGAATAGCAAGTCAGTTGCTACTTCAACGAAGAAACCCAAATCTGGAGCCAAGCCTGAAACTGAGTGCTTCTACTGCAAGGGGACTGGACACTGGAAGCGGAACTGCCCCAAGTATTTGGCGGATAAGAAGGATGGCAAGATGAACAAAGGTATATGTGATATACATGTTATTGATATGTACCTTACTAATGCTCGTAGTAGTACCTGGGTATTTGATACCGGTTCGGTTGCTAATATTTGTAACTCGAAACAGGGACTACGGATTAAACGAAGATTAGCTAAGGACGAGGTGACGATGGGCGTGGGAAACGGTTCCAAAGTCGATGTGATCGCCGTCGGCACGCTACCTCTACATCTACCTTCGGGATTAGTTTTAGACCTAAATAATTGTTATTTGGTGCCAGCGTTGAGCATGAACATTATATCTGGATCTTGTTTATTGCGAGACGGTTATTCATTTAAATCAGAGAATAATGGTTGTTCCATTTTGATGAATAATATCTTTTATGGTCATGCACCCTTAAAGAGTGGTCTATTCTTACTGGATCTCGATTGTAGTGATACACATATTCATAATATTGAAACCAAAAGATGCAAGGTTAATAATGATAGTGCAACTTATTTGTGGCACTGCCGTTTAGGTCATATTGGTGTAAAACGCATGAAGAAACTCCATAAAGATGGACTTTTGGAATCACTTGATTATGAATCACTTGGTGCTTGCGAACCATGCCTCATGGGCAAGATGACTAAAACTCCGTTCTCCGGAACTATGGAGCGAGCAAAAGATTTGTTGGAAATCATACATACTGATGTATGTGGACCAATGAGTGTTGATGCTCGCGGCTGGTATCGTTATTTTCTGACCTTCACTGATGATTTGAGCAGATATGGGTATATCTACTTAATGAAACACAAGTCTGAAACATTTGAAAAGTTCAAAGAATTTCAGAGTGAAGTAGAGAATCATCGTAACAAGAAAATAAAGTTCCTACGATCTGATCGTGGAGGAGAATATTTGAGTTACGAGTTTGGTCTACATTTGAAACAATGTGGAATAGTTTCACAACTCACGCCACCTGGAACACCACAACGTAATGGTGTGTCCGAACATCATAACCGTACTTTATTGGATATGGTGCGATCTATGATGTCTCTTACCGATTTACCACTATCGTTTTGGGGTTATGCTTTAGAGACAGCTGCATTCACGTTAAATAGGGCACCATCTAAATCCGTTGATACGACGCCTTATGAACTATGGTTTGGCAAGAAACCAAAGTTGTCGTTTCTTAAAATTTGGGGCTGCGATGCTTATGTGAAAACACTTCATCCTGATAAGCTCGATCCCAAGTCGGAAAAATGTGTCTTCATAGGATACCCAAAAGAGACTGTTGGGTACACCTTCTATCACAGATCCGAAGGCAAACTATTCGTTGCTAAGAACGGATCCTTTCTAGAAAAAGAGTTTCTCTCGAAAGAAGTGAGTGGGAGGAAAGTAGAACTTGATGAGGTAATTGTACCTTCTCCCATATTGGAAAGTAGTACATCACAGGAAATTGTTCCAGTGATTCCTACACCAATTAGTGAGGAAGTTGATGATAATGATCATGAAACTTCGGATCAAGTTTCTGCTGAACGTCGTAGATCAACCAGAGTACGTTCCGCACCAGAGTGGTACGGCAACCCAGTTCTGGAAATCATGTTACTGGACCACGATGAACCTACGAACTATGAGGAAGCGATGATGAGCCCAGATTCCGCAAAATGGCTTGAAGCCATGAAATCTGAGATGGGATCCATGTATGAGAACAAAGTGTGGACTTTGGTTGACTTGCCCGATGATCGGCAGGCCATCGAAAATAAATGGATCTTCAAGAGGAAGACCGACGCAGACGGTAATATTACTGTTTACAAAGCTCGACTTGTTGCAAAAGGTTTTCGACAAGTTCAAGGAGTTGACTACGATGAGACTTTCTCACCTGTAGCGATGCTTAAGTCTGTCCGAATCATGTTAGCAATTGCCGCATTTTATGATTATGAAATCTGGCAAATGGATGTCAAAACTGCATTCCTAAATGGATATCTCAAAGAAGAGTTGTATATGATGCAACCAGAAGGTTTTGTCGATCCAAAATGTGCTAACAAAGTATGCAAACTCCAGCGATCCATCTATGGACTGGTGCAAGCATCTCGGAGTTGGAATATACGCTTTGATGAGGTGATCAAAGCATATGGTTTTATACAGACTTTTGGAGAAGCCTGTATTTACAAGAAAGTGAGTGGGAGCTCTGTAGCATTTCTAATATTATATGTAGATGACATATTGTTAATTGGAAATGATATAGAATTTCTGGATAGCATAAAAGGATACTTGAATAAAAGTTTTTCAATGAAAGACCTCGGAGAAGCTGCTTACATATTAGGCATCAAGATCTATAGAGATAGATCAAGACGCTTAATTGGACTTTCACAAAGCACATACCTTGATAAGATTTTGAAAAGGTTCAAAATGGATCAGTCAAAGAAAGGATTCTTGCTTGTTTTACAAGGTATGAAGTTGAGTAAGACTCAATGCCCGACCACTGCAGAAGATAGAGAGAAAATGAAAGTCATTCCCTATGCCTCAGCCATAGGATCTATCATGTATGCAATGCTGTGTACCAGACCTGATGTGTGCCTTGCTATAAGTCTAGAAGGGAGGTACCAAAGTAATCCAGGAGTGGATCACTGGACAGCGGTCAAAAACATCCTAAAGTATCTGAAAAGAACAAAGGATATGTTTCTCGTATATGGAGGTGACAAAGAGCTCGTCGTAAACGGTTACGTCGATTCTAGCTTTGACACTGATCCGGATGACTCTAAGTCACAAACCGGATATGTATTTTTATTGAACGGTGGAGCTGTCAGCTGGTGCAGTTCCAAGCAGAGCGTCGTGGCGGGATCTACGTGTGAAGCGGAATACATAGCTGCTTCGGAAGCAGCAAATGAAGGAGTCTAGATGAAGGAGTTCATATCCGATCTAGGTGTAGTACCTAGTGCATCGGGTCCAATGAAAATCTTTTGTGACAACACTGGAGCCATAGCCTTGGCGAAGGAATCCAGGTTTCACAAGAGAACAAAGCACATCAAAAGACGCTTCAATTCCACCCGCGATCTAGTCAAGGAGGGAGACATAGAGATTTGCAAAATACATACGGATCTGAATGTTGCAGACCCGTTGACTAAGCCTCTTCCACGGGCAAAACATGATCAGCACCAAGACTCCATGGGTGTGAGAATCATCACTTTGTAATCTAGATTATTGACTCTAGTTCAAGTGGGAGACTGAAGGAAATATGCCCTAGAGGCAATAATAAAGATGTTATTTGTATTTCCTTATATCATGATAAATGTCTTTTATTCATGCTAGAATTGTATTAACCGGAAACTTAGTACATGTGTGGATACATAGACAAAACAGTATGTCCCTAGTATGCCTCTACTAGACTAGCTCATTGATCAAAGATGGTTATGTTTCCTAACCATAGACATGAGTTGTCATTTGATCAACGGGATCACATCATTAGGAGAATGATGTGATGGACAAGACCCATCCGTTAGCATAGCACTATGATCGTTTAGTTTAACTGCTATTGCTTTCTTCATGACTTATACATGTTCCTATGACTATGAGATTATGCAACTCCCGAATACCGTAGGAACACCTTGTGTGCTATCAAACGTCACAATGTAACTGGGTGATCATAAAGATGCTCTACAGGTGTCTCCGGAAGTATTCGTGGTGTTGGCATAGATCAAGATTAGGATTTGTCACTCCGAGTGTCGGAGAGGTATCTCTGGGCCCTCTCGGTAACACACATCACAATAAGCCTTGCAAGCAAAAGACTAATGAGTTAGTCACGAGATGATGTGTTACGGAACGAGTAAAGAGACTTGCCGGTAAACGAGATTGAACTAGGTATAAAGATACCGACGATCGAATCTCGGGCAAGTAACATACCGTTTGACAAAAGGAACAACGTATGTTGTTATGCGGTTCTGACCGATAAAAGATCTTCGTAGAATATGTAGGAGCCAATATGAACATCCAGGTTCCGCTATTGGTTATTGACCAGAGATGAGTCTCGGTCATGTCTACATAGTTCTCGAACCCGTAGGGTCCGCACGCTTAACGTTTGATGACGATCGGTATTATGAGTTTTTGAGTATTGATGTACCGAAGGTAGTTCGGAGTCCCGGATGAGATCACGGACATGACGAGGAGTCTCAGAATGTCCGAGACATAAAGATTAATATATTGAACGGCTATATTCGGACACTGGAAGTATACCGGAAAAGTTTCGGATTTATCGGGAATGCCGGAGGGGGTTACCGGAACCCCCTACGAGAGGGGATGGTCCATAGTGGGCCTAAAAGGTGAGAGAGAGGCAGCCCATAGGGCTGGCCGGCGCCCCCACCTAGGAATCCTAGTTGGACTAGGATTGGGGGGGCGCCACCTCTCCTATTCCTTTCCCCCTTCTTCCTTTCGGTGAATCCTACTAGGAATAGGATTGCAATCCTATTCCTAGTAGGAATCCCTTCCCTAGCCGCACCAGGAGAGTTGGCCGGCCCCTCCTCCCTTGCTCCTTTATATACGGGGGCAGGGGGGCACCCAAAGACACACAAGTTGAATTGTTTTAGCCGTGTGCGGTGCCCCCCTCCACAGAATCACACCTCGGTCGTACCGTCGCGGAGCTTAGGCGAAGCCCTGCGCCGGTGAACACATCATATCCGTCACCACGCCATCGTGCTGACGAAACTCTCCCGTGAAGCTCAACTGGATCAAGAGCTCGTGGGACGTCATCAAGCTGAACGTGTGCTGAACGCGGAGGTGCCGTACGTTCGGTGCTTGATCGGTTGGATCGCGAAGAAGTTCGACAACATCAACCGCGTCACTTGACGCTTCCGCTCCCGGTCTATGAGGGTACGTAGACACACTCTCCCCTCTCGTTGCTATGCATCTGGTAGATAGATCTTGCGTGATCGTAGGAAAATTTTAAAATACTACGTTCCCCAACAGAAATACCTAACATGGAAGCTACTGAGAATTCTCCATAATCAAGCCTCGCTCCCATGGTTGTGTTCTGGGGATTTTAATGAGGTGTTGTTCGCTGATGAAAAAGAAGGGGGTAAAGATAAACCTCAAGTATGCATGGACAAATTTAGGGAGGCTCTGGACTTTTGTGGTTTGGAGGACTTGGGTTTCAAGGGCGACAAGTTCACCTGGCGGAACAACAATCACCGCTGGGAAGATTACATCCAACAGAGGTTGGATAGGGCGGTGGCGAATAAGGGCTGGAGGAATCATTTTGAGAAGTTCAGGGTGATCAATGGGGACCAACGGCACTCGGACCATAGATCGGTTATCATTACAACCGACGCGGAGGAAAGGGGAGGGAGGTGGAGTGCGGGAGGAAACGAGGAGACAAAGTACAGGAACCACAAGTTTAAGTTTGAGGCACAATGGTTGGAGGAGGAGGGGTGCGATCAGATGGTCAAGGAGGCATGGAGAGAAGCTATGGATAATGGGGCACATTGTGTCAAAGATGGGCTTAAGGTGGTGGCTGGTATACTCCATCGATGGAGTGGAAACACTCTTGGCTGTTTGGAAAAAAGACTAAAGAAAGCAAAGAAAGAAGTGGAGAGATGGAGGCGCAAGCCAGTAAGTAAGGAGAAGGTGGCAGGGGAGGAAGTAGCATGGTACAGGGTGGAGAGGCTGGAGGAGCAGATGAACATTTATTGGAAACAGCGTGCACACACAAACTGGTTATGTAAAGGGGATCGCAACACCTCCTTCTTTTATGCGCAAGTCAAGGAGCGAAGGAGAATTAACAGAATTGGGAAATTAAGAAGAGAAGATGGGAGCTGGGCAGTGAAGGAAGATGAGAAGAAGGAGCTTATCACTAACTATTTTGATAAGCTTTTTAGGTCTGAGGGTGCTACAAATCATGATGAAGTACTCCAAACTGTTGAGAGCAGGGTCACGAGGGAGATGAATGATGCTTTGATGGCAGACTTTGGCCTGGATGAGGTCAAGGCTGCACTGAAGGACATTGGGGATCTAAAAGCCCCGGGTGAGGATGGCATGCCAGCCCTGTTTTACAAGCGTTACTGGGAGGAGGTGGGCGACAAAATAACCAACGAAGTATTGGCCTTCCTGAATGGGGGTCCTATGCCGGCTGATTGGAACAACACCTCAATCACTTTGATCCCAAAGGTGAAGAACCCTGAGTGCATCCAAAATCTGAGACCGGTCAGCCTCTGCAACGTGGTGTACAAGATTATCTCCAAGATCCTATCAAAGAGGCTCAAAGGGATCCTCCCGGAGATCATTTCCCCAGCCCAAAGTGCCTTTGTGCCTGGTAGGCTTCTGACTGATAATGTGTTGCTTGCATACGAGGCAATTCATTATATGCACAGAAAATGAGGCGTATGCAGCAGTGAAGCTGGACATGAGTAAGGCATATGACCGCGTGGAGTGGCATTTTTTGGAGGCAATGATGCTAAAGTTGGGATTTCAAAGGAGTTTTGTGGGGCTGATCATGAAGTGTGTTAAGACGGTCAAGTACAGAATCAAGATCAATGGGGATATGTCTGATGAGGTGATCCCTCGGAGAGGGCTTCGACAAGGAGACCCGTTGTCCCCTTACCTCTTCTTGTTGTGCGTCGAGGCCTTCTCAAGCATGTTGCAGAAAGCGGAAAATGAGAACAAAATTGAGGGTGTTCGGGTGTGCCCCAATGCCCCAAGCATCTCTCACCTTCTATTCGCGGACGACTCCCTCATCCTTTTCAAGGCAAACAAGGAGAGTGCCGAGCATATCCAACACATTCTGCGGGTGTATGAAGCTAGCTCGGGGCAGACCATCACCAAGGACAAATCTGCCGCTTTCTTTAGTTCCAATGTGAGGGCTCAGGACAAAGAGGATGTAATGAGAACCTTGGGAATCTCAAAGGAAGCGCTCAATGAGAGATACCTGGGCATGCCAATCCATGTGGGGAAGTCCAGAACAAAAACTTTCAAACATTTGATTGATAAAGTTCTGCAACGAATCATCGGATGGCAAGAAAAACTCTTGTCACGGGCAGGGAAGGAGCTCCTGATCAAGGCTGTAGCTCAAGCCATTCCTCTGTTCACTATGTCCTGTTTTGACCTTACAAAGACCATCTGCGATCAGATTAGCACCGCTGTCTGTAAATTCTGGTGGAGCCAGCAAGATAAAACAAATAAGATGCATTGGCTCAGCTGGGAGAAACTGACGAAACCCAAGGCGGAAGGCGGTTTGGGCTTTCGGGAAATCTATAGTTTCAATATGGCAATGCTTGCGCGTCAAGGGCGGAGAATGCTGCAGCACCCGGAGTCCCTCTGTGCACAGGTGTTGGGTGCCTAATATTTCCCCGATGGCAACATCCTCAATGCGGTGGAAACAAGCAATATGTCATACACTTGGCGGAGTATTTTGAAAGGGATTGAAACTTTGAAGAAAGGCCTGATTTGGCGGGTTGGCGATGGCAATGCAATCAGCATATGGAAGGACCCTTGGATCCCAAGGGGAACGACGAGGCGGCCCTCGACCCCAAGAGGATCTACTCTGCTATCCAAGGTCAGCGAGCTCATTGACCCAACAACTGGGTCCTGGGATGAGGAGCTTGTCAGAACATCTTTTAACGAGGACGACTCCACGTGGATTTTGGCCATTCCTACAAACTGTGAGAATGGGGACCTACCGGCATGGCATTTTGATAGCAAAGGAAAATTCTCAGTCAAGTCTGCCTATTGGGTTCATGTGAACGATAGGAATTTGGAGGGGCGAAGGGGTGTGGCTTCTGGGGCGGATGAGACAAACAAAATTTCCCCTTGGAAGAAAATCTGGAAAATGACTGTCCCGGGCAAGATTAAGCACTTTATGTGGAGGCTAGCTCATAATTCGATGGCGGTGTGCGTAAATCTCGGCCGAAGAGGGATGGATGTTTCCCTGCGCTGCCCCGTTTGTCAAGCTCAAGGCGAGGACGGAGGCCATCTTCTGTTCAAATTTAAGCTTGCAAGGGACCTCCGAAGACATTGTGGGATGGAAGAGGAGAGAATCTTGCTTATGAACAAGGGTACAACCTTGCAAATGATGGAACAACTAACATCGCTCAAGGCAGAGAAACAAGCCATGATTGCAACCCTCATGTGGAACTGGTGGTGTGAGCGCAATAACCGCAGAGAAGGGGAGAAGGGGCGGCAGATTGAGGAACTGGCGTGGATTACCCAACATCAAGTTAGAGAGTTCTGCAATCTTCACGCTGAAGCTCCGAGGGTGGGCCTGGCCCGAGCAAGTCAGTGGAAGCCCCCGCGTGAGGAGTGGATCAAAATCAACATTGATGGCTCTTTGAGGCCTGAAGAGAGAAAAAGAGGTTGGGGGCAAGTTTTCAGAGACCATATGGGGGAAGTGGTGGCGTGTGCGTCGGGTTATTGTCGAAATCTCCAAAATGCTATGCATGCGGAGGCTCTTGCAGCGAAGGCTGGGCTTCAGCTAGCGGCTGAGATGGGAATGGGACGAGTGTATCTGGAGACGGACGCCCTTTTGCTGAAGGAGGCCCTTGATGATGGCGTGACTGACTTCTCTTGCATTGGCGTGGTGGTTGATCAGCTGAAGGAGTTCATTCGCTGGAATTTTATAGAGTGTATACCCTCCTAGAATCTGTAATCAGGTTGCTCATGCTCTTGCAGCAAGAGGTGTACTGATGGCTGGTGAGCCTGCTGGTGTTTCTGACGGACTCGATCCATATGTATCCGGTTTAGTGGCGAGCGATTTGGCTTCGCTCACTGTTTAATGCAATGCATTGAATTTAAAAAAAAAAAGCATTCGCTAGACTAATACAAAGAAGACTGAATGTACGAAGGTGTATTTTTGGTTGTGTGTATGACGACCTCGTCATGTCGGACATAGAGTTTCGACTCCCGGTGCACATGCACCAGGTTGAACAGTCAACTATTTTTTTTTTGTAAAAACATTTGAAAATTCTGAACTTTTTGTATAAACATTGATGAGCGTTTCACATGCATGCAAAGTTTTGTGATTAAATGACGCTCACGGATATCTTAGCAAAAAAAGAAGAAGGGAAATCGATGCCCAAAAATATAATTTTTGAAACCATTTTGGGGCACTGTTTTTCTAGCCCACATACCCACAAATGCCACTTTGTCACAAAAAATTAAACACAGTTAGAAAACAAAGCAATGCTTGTTGCGAAATAAATTAAGAATCATTTGAAATTTTCCTATTTTTTGAGAGTTTACTATTCATAGCAGGTGCATATGAGCTCAGGACTACAATGACACTCAGTGAGGTCATTGTGGAAAGAGATGTAAAGGTCGTGAAAATTAGACGTGATGCAAATGGTGTGTCTTACGACCTATCTAACTTAAGAAAGATAGCTAGTGTGGTACCAAACGGTCAGCTTGGTAAGCTATAAAAAAAGGAAAAAAATAATAGCAAGTCTTAGGGCTGTGTATTTTGAAACCGAACCGAAAAACCATACTGAAAATAAACCGAACCGAACAAATTTTATGGTTTTTATGGTTTATGGTTTTGGTATGGTATGGAATTTTCATACCGATTTGAACTTTGGTTTTTATGGTATATACCGAAAAACCGAACGGTTAACCGAATAAACCAAAGTAAAAAATAAATTTATATTTCTTGAGACAAACAACCATACAAGTTGTCATTTTTCTTGTACATAAGTCAAATTCACTACTAAGCATGTACATTTTTCTTGTAACATAGTTATTTTTCTCTTTAATAGATGCTAAGCACGTCCATAATCATTAAGGGATGAATATATGCATGCATATATACTTATATATATAGTTATATACTATTTATGTAAAATAGTATGTGTTTCGATTGGTTTTGAGTCATAAATTTGTAAATTATTATTACGTCATTTTCAAATTCGCGTCAACTTTGGTTTTTATGGTATATACCGAAACCATACCGAAATAATTTGGTATATATCGAAACCGAACCGTATTTTTATTTCATACCGTATGTACCGAAGTATTAATACCGTACAAACTAAAAAACCGTATAAACCGAACCATGCAAACCGAATAAACCGAACGCACAGAGTGAGCAAGTCTGGCTAAGGAATGTCCCCTGGAAATTTCCGATGCGATGAACACCAATGACCTCCGTCTCCTAATTAGTTTAATCTCCTTACCGGCAGCAAATATATTAGATTTTTAATTATGTGCAGGTTGTTCTCACCCACGCATGATTGTGGGCCAGGTCGTTGGCTCACGGCGGTGACCCAAGCCCGACCAACGTCATAGATTGGGGCACGACCCCCACCAATTTGTCTTCTTCCCCAGAGCATGTCGTACGCGGCATGTGATCAATGCGATGACATGAATTAGGAGTCACCCTCTATAAGTCTACGTGGACGACACAACTATTGCTCATACAGTATCATTTTTGTTCTCTCCTCTAGGGATGCAACGACGACTAAGCGAGCGATAACACGTTCATCTCGTGAAGATATTCTTGAGGGCTTCTGTCTATTCCTATGTTTTACATGGTTTTATTTATTAAAAGTAACTGTTCTACATATGCATATTTTCTTAATGGTCTTTTTTCTTTTATTGATACTCTGTCCGTTTCATAATATAATGCATATCGTTTTTTCAGAAAGTCAACTTTTACAAACATGGACCAAGTTTATAGAGAAAACTATTTGTATCTACAATATCAAATATGTACAATATGAAAAATACATATTGTGATGTATCTAATGATATGTATGTGGTACTTTAGATGTACATATTTTTCTTTACAAACTTGACCAATGTTCGTAAAGTTTGACTTTTCAAAAAAAAAAATCTGTACGCACTACGTTGTGGAAGGAAGGGAGTATAATTCAGATTTTTTTTGGGTGTGCTATAATCCAGATATTAGTGTCTAAGAATTGCTTCACAAGGGCACCACATGATTTGCATGGCTCCGATATTTTTGTCGTCAGATGTATGCATACCAATAGCAAAGGTTAGATGCGGGCACATACATCATCATGTGCTGTACACATATGACCAGTGAGCAAAACGGTAGAAGACAAATACGCACTCATATGGAATATACCGTTACGTGTGTCCATGCATGACTACGTGGCCCGATTGGAAGCACGAAAAAGATGTGGCATCTGTAGTCTTGTACGTATGCCCAGAATGGGTGGCGCGCGCAGCCACACAAATGCAGTAATGCAGAGCTAGCTACCAAGGTCTACGTTGCAAACAAAACGACGAGTACTAGATAGCTCTGGATTTTTCTTTTTAAAACATCCAATCTATTCATCTTATATCATAACGGTACAACGAATAACATAAATAATAAAAATTACATCCAGATCCGTAGATCACCCGACGACTACTACAAGCACTAAGCACTAAAGCGAGGCGAAGACGCGCCGTCGTCATCGTCCCTCCCTCACCGATGCCGGGCAAAACTTGTTGTAATAGACAGCCGGGAAGTCGTCATGCTAAGGCCCCATAGGACTAGCGCACAGAAACAGCAACCGTCGTCGATGAAGAGTAGCGTAGACGAATAATGAACAGATCCGAGCAAATCCATGAAGAACAGATCCGCCGGAGACACACCTCCACACACCCACCGACGATGCTAAACATACCATCGGAAACGAGGCAACATATCCGAAGCTGCCCCCGCTCTCCACCTCGCCGCAGCCGCAGCTCCTGCGCAATCTGCGCCTCCCCTATGTCGTCCCTTGCCCCCGCCGGCTGCTGCTCCCCCACGTGAGCAGCGGTGGGTGCTTGTGCCCACCTCGCCGGCCCAGGCATGCATGCCGGAATCAGGTGCGCGCGCCGCCCGCCGCGAGCAACAGCGGGAAAGGAAGGGGAGGGAGGCGGAGTAGTCCGTGCGCCGCCGTCGCGGGATGCAGGCAGAGCCCAATGAGGATGCACAGCTCCTCGAATGGGTCTACCGCAGGTCTCTTACAACCGTGGAGACGAACGTGTGGCGGCTCCGCCGGAAGAACGCCGAAGCGCTCCGGATTGCCATTGAGCAATCCGAGCGCAGGGTGGCGGAGGTAGCAGCGGAGCCGGCTCGACTCGTGAAGCTAAAGCGACAGTAGGACAGGGAGGTCCAACGGCTAAAAGGGCTCGTCATCCTCTCGGACTCCAACGACGACGACTCGGACGGCTCCTCCTCCGTCGGCTCGGGCGATCCGCCACCAGCCGCTGACGCCTACAGTTGCACCAGCGACCGGAAGGGCAAAGGGCCGACGAGGAAGTGGTGAATCTCCGACGTCTCCGTCTTCAGTTTCTAGTTTTTAGTAATGTAGTTTAAGTTTATGTGAACTTTGGTGATCGTTTGAACATCCATCGGTGATCTTCTGGTGATCGGAATGTGCATTGCCCTGTCCAATTCTATATTTGTGTGATGATCTATGTTCTTTTTTTTCTATGTTGCATATTAGTACGGATATAAGTGACTGGATATGAGAAACACGGATATGGACGACAAGATTTGAGGGTTGCCCGGTCAGTGCCCGCGGACGTGCCGGTCGCGTCCGTGGGCGTTCGAGGGACCGGATTTGCAAAGTCCAGCTGTAGATGCTCTTACGACAACTATTTGATGAAAACCAGAAGAAAAAGGAGGAGTAGGAAAGGCATGCATTGATTTCGAGATCATGATGCCCAAGTATTTATAACAGGGAAGAAGCCGAGATCAAAATTAAGCATGATAGCAATTTGGATTTGTTCATTATAGTGGGCAACACAAAACAAGGACCTCACCTTTGTTCAAATTAATATTTAGTCCGGACATGGTCTCAAATTAGCAGCAACAATTTAAGATTAGCGAGATGGAGGCCATTTTCTCAAGGAGAATAGTCTTTTCATCAGCGTATTGCAAGGAGATGCAACTGTATAGTTAATCAATCTTCACCATTATTAATAGGGTGTGTCTAGGTCTTAGTCGATTGAGACTTAACCAAGTCTAAGTGAAGTGATATAGCACATAAGAAGAAAAAGAAAAACCGAAAAGAAATTTTTACACGAATCTCCATGCAAGATCAATGGAATATATCATCGACTGAGACATATCGATGTCCAAGTCGACTGAGACTTAGTAAAACTGTTATTAATACACATACATACATAGTACATACATACATACATTTTAAACTGGCCAAGTTCACCTTGTCCTTGTGCCGTGGGCTGCTGCCCTTGTGTTTAGGGATGCTACCCGATCGAGGAGGCCCTTCGACGGGTACCTTGCTGCAGGTCCTGTATTTGGAGCAGTTGGCTTATGGATAAATGGCGGCCGCACCATCGTCAGCGTCACTGCGGGAGGGTGCGCCAGTTGGAGCATGTGCGCCCCGGCAAACATCACCATCCCTGCAGGAGCAGTGGCACAAAGCTGGCGGCAGCATCGGCGGCCGTGGAGCAATGGCGCCGGTAGTGGGCTGGATATATAGCGGCGGCGCTAAGGGATACACCGCCGCCTCTGTTGCTGGTCTAAAGCTGCAGGCCGCGACGGACGACATTGACTGGACTTGCTGCTGCAGCGACTTCATGTACTGGATCGTCTGGTCCAGCGTCGAGGCTTGGTTACACTGCATGGTAGGCACATAAAGATATTTAAATCTTTTGGAAATTGCTAATGAATCCGGGCTCCATGGAGTCTCAATGTTGGAAAATTCAAAATTCATATTTTATGTTTTAAAATCCTGAAAACAAACACATTCATATATATAGGGATGTACACTATATATTGCTGTAAAGTTTTAGAATGAAATACGTTCTGGTGTGAACTACAAAAAATCACTATAAAAGTTCATGATATTTTTATGTGTAGATCAGGTAAAAACATATTTCACTATGAAAATTTATAGCAATGCAGTAAACATCCTTATGTACATGTGTATTTTGCCGCTGGTTTTGTACAAAGTTTGTACTAATATTTTTTTGTACATCAAATTTCTGAAATATTTTGATTGGAAGACATTATTTTAGTATCTACCAAAATTAATAAATTTTCCAAAATATTTGGATAAATTATATACGCTGAAAGTGCAAAACATGGTTAAAACCAATTCAGGCCAATTAGGCAATTGTATACTGAGCATATTTATTTATCTTTCTTGCGAAAAAAAGACGTATTTATGCATGGTACGTAGAAGTCATATTGGAGTGGTGATCACACCTTGTCGCATCCTGGAACGAGCCGTTGCAGAGTCTTGAACCTCTCATTTACCTTGCACCTTCTTCTCTGTATATATTTATGCATGGCGGCATGATTCATACGAAGGCAAGATACTCTCAAACACTAATAAAGTTCACAAAAGAACATTTCATGGAGAAGGCACCATTAAGTACAGCTTTACCTTTTCTGTCAGCCTGTGTGTTTCTGAATATCTAGACCTCCTTGCGCCTGCCGTCTCCCTCCTGTCCCTCGAATTACTTGCTGCGCCCTAAATATCATTCCAAATATGAACCATGCATGGAAGAACCAATCATCACTCATCAACTTTTTGGAGAGGTAAATTTCTTCTGCCTTCTTGCTCCAACGCTAACCTTGTCCGTCTTCCTCTTGCTTGGGTCCTTGGACTGCACTTGCTGATCACCCACAGCCATTGGACTTGCAGCAACGCGTCCATTTCCGCGGGGATGACCACCGACGAACTCCTGGCCACGTACAACTGGGTAGAGCCAAGCCACCATATCTTCTTCAGAAGGCGTCCGAGGCAGCACCTCAGGCACTTGAGGCGGCGACATGGGAGCGCCGGAGACTGCAGGCTGCACCTCCATGGACCTGTGCCCTCCTCCTCGCCTCACCAACTCGAAGAGATCACCGCTGTACCGAAGTGCAAATCCATGCATGGGCGTTAGACTATATGTATGTGTGTACACATACAAAATTCCATGAACGTTCCCATGAATCAACAAATCATCGAACATCCATCCATGCATAACGTACGTGGATTGGTAGCCATCGAACATCTCCAGGAAGTTGTCAGCGGCATCGTCGGTGGCGCCTTCTCTGGCCCCGGTGGTGGCGTCCACGAGGTGGAGGTCGGAGTAGCCGGAGCCCGTCATATCCATGCCCGATGAGCCTGGCCTAAGAATTAACAATCAAACGAGAGAAATCTCGTTGAGTATGGATCGTGCTAGAAGGCGTGTGAGTGTGAGTGAGTTCACGCCTGTATATATATTGGGGAGAAGGGGACGATGGATGCAGAGGTAAAGATCGAGAAGAGTTCTGAAAGAAAGACACGGTGGCCGCAGGGACGACGTGTAATGTGATCATTGGCCGTGCATGTGCATGCATGTAGCTGTCCTTTGAAATGTCCACGCTGCAAACACCGAGGAAGCAAGAAAGAAGAAGACGGTTAGACCCCTGCTAGCCAACTCATTTGTCATACATTATGCCAAGGCAAATTTTAACATACTCCCTTCCACCTCTTCTTTTTTCATGTATAAGGTAAGAAGATGAGAGTTAATCAGACCACTAATTAACAAGATCAACATCACATATCTAATATATACTCTTACCTCTCATGTGAAAAGACAAAGTAAGAGAGAGCATATATACTCAAATCTCAAAATGCAGGAACGTCACCTAGCCTAATTAAACTAAAACGGAGAGAGTATCTGCCTTCTAGAGAAAGCCTACTTGCTAAATATTTGTCGCCGAGGATGACCACTAAGATACGTGAGTAATTAAAAATGATTAAATGTATAATGCACGGTATAATTTAGATAACTTAATCAACTAAATTTAGTGATTCTCAGGATTGGACAAAGCATTTTCACCTGCCACTGTCCACTGAAGTTTTTGACCAGTTCAATAGTCTGAGAGAAATTATCCCAGAGCTGAATCCGAGTGGAAAGGATAAATTGATATGCAATGTTTACCATAATCAAATATTCATCCATGCAAATGTACAAGAAGCCGGTGTGAGATGGAGTGGGGCATCCTATATCTAGCTTAATCAGGAGCAGTTCCAACAGACTCAAACATGAGATCTTCTTTTGGTTGGTAGCCCACAGCAGAATTAACACAAGAGCTCTTCTTCAAAGAAACGGAATGCATTTAGACAACCCTTTTTGTCCTAACTGCACTCAGATGGCAGAGAAAACCACAATGCACTTTCTCTGGGACTGTAACTTTGCACAAGAATGTTGAAACACACTGATTCCTAGCAAGAAGAGAGGCATCTCGGTGTATGAAGAGACCGTGTTTGCTATATATACTGAGTTCTCCCTAAGCATTTTGCTTCAGAAATTGTCATTTTGGGATGCTGGAATAGCTGGACACAAAGAAATGAGAAAAATTCCAGAGCTCAACGGCAGTCCATCCAAGCCTGGAGATTTTATCTCAAGCAAGTTCTCAAATTGCTGCGATTCAAAATAAAAGAGAAACATGTTCAAGCACTTTCACAGTGGATAGACAATAATCAGTAATTCCATGATTACTTTTCCTAGAGCAAGCATTGGCTAGCCCTTACCTAGTTGAAGGGCCTTTTTTGTTCTTTTTTTGGTACTCCCTCCATTCTCTTATACAAGGCCAACAACTCAGATTACTGGTACCAAGTTAAAACATTTCAATTTATCTTTTCGTTAACATGAATCATTAATACGTTTGCATGCATGGAAGAAATGTACTTGGTATATGACTTTTGCGTGGATCTCCCCGGCAACGGCGCCAAAAATTGGCAAGTTGACGGGAGATCAAATTTTGACTTGACTTAGCGTAAGTCACCCCGACAACGGCGCCAGAAATTCTTCTTGCTACTTCTCGATCTTGCATTGTATTCCCTCGAAGAGGAAAGGGTGATGCAGCACAGTAGCGTAAGTATTTTCCTCAGTTTTTGAGAACCAGGGTATCTGTTGAAATATGAGATGGGCCTAGAGCCCATATGACAATTTCAGATTTAATCTCTAAGGGCCCATGTAGGTGGCATAACAAGGTGATGTGAAGTTTAGTCCCACCTGGGAAGTGGAAGGAGAGTTGGAGTGGTTTATAAGAGATTCTATCCCTCATGCTATTGGAGCTTGAGAAAAAATAGCCAGCGCCGCTAGGGCTGGGCGTTCGTATAAACCAAAAAATCGGTTTCTACCATTCGATATTTTTTTGAATTCGGTTAGAAAAACAAAAAACCAAAAATGGCACCAAATAATAGATAACCGAAAATTCGGTGCGGTTATTGATTTTATACCGAAGTCTCACGCTTTAAATATTTGTGCTTGAGTGGTAGCACTAGCAGCTGCACTCCCTTATATAGGCAAAATATTTGCAAATCTCCTTGCTCGGGCGATGTGGGACTAAATGAACAAGCTACTGGTAAGCTGTACGCTCGCACGGCCGAACACACACTTCACAAAAAGCCCACGTGAGCTGGGCCTTCCATGCTTGCATGCAATTTCGTCAGGTAGGCCCACGTTACGCGAGGCACGCGTGTTTCATTGGTCCTGAAGCGATCATGGCCTCATGCGTGAGCTCTAAAAAAAGATCGTGGGCGTGACTCTCGGGAGAAGTTGGATATGCTTGTTTTTGCGTTGTCCTTTATGTGTATAACGCTGACTCATGTTATTCGGTTTTTGTTCGGTTTACCGGAATAAAAGCAAAACCGACCGAAGTTTGTTCGGTTATTAGACTTGGAAACCGAATTTTACTGTCATAGTATAAAAAATCGAAAATTCGGTTTATTCGGTTTCGGCATCGATTCGGTTTTCGGTTCGTCGGTTTTTATGCCCACTTCTACGCGCCGCGCCGCGGGTTGCTGGATTGAGCCGAGCCGAGCTCACTCTTATGCGCTTCCTTTTGCCGGTCAGGAGCGGAGAGTCTTTGACATGTAGGGCCACGATCTAAGACGTCGGATTATGGGCTACCGATTTGGACGTGGGTTCAGCCCACGTTTCTCTACGCGCGGCCGCACATATATATGTGGGGCGCTGCCAACCTTAGTCGCCGCGAAAAACAGAACACATCTCCGCCTCCACGCTCACGTCGTTCCTCTGCTGCTGCTGCCGCCGACGACTCCATCCCGTTCACCGCGTACACGGTTGACGGGAGAGCAGGCCTCTGAAACCCCGCCTCTCTAGATCCTGTACGGGAGAGGGGCGATTAGGTTTTTGGGTAGCGACTACGCGACTACTCGCTTCTGTTCATCTACGTCCGCATCACCTTCGTCATCACCATGTCGACCGACGCTGACCGTGCCGCCGCTGAGAAGGCCGAGGCCGACAAGAAGGTCACCGAGGATGCCGCGGCTGCTGCCACCGCCACCGCCGCCGCGTGGCCGATTGGAGGGTATACATCGCTTATCCCTCTCATGTTTCTTTCTGTTGTAGCAGTACTAGCGATATGTGTAGATGTTTCTACTATGTGCGTAGTACATGCTCTGTTAGATCGTAATCAGTGTGTTATCAATGTTGTCCATGCTCATGATTTAATCATGGATTAATTTAATCAAAAAACTGCCTATTTACTCAACAATCCAAAAACCTAATGTGTGTAGGAGTTTTTCGAATTCTGGTTTTGCTGCTGCACTGAAACCGTTCCCGTTTACGGGGACGTACTTTAAGCGTTGACAGACTAAAACCACCTTATGGCTCACGGCCATGAACGTGTTTTGGGTCGCCGGTGTGACTCCCACAGGAACGATCGCTTCTGAACAGAAGAAGGCGTTCAAGGAGGCCACTGTCGTGTTCCTCAGGGCAGTTCTGAGCGTGATTGGAGATAAGCTGGTTGACGCATATTTACATGTGCGGTCTGCCAAGGACTTGCGGGAGGCGCTCGAATCTAAGTTCGGGGCCGTCGATGCAGGGAGCGAGATGTATATTATAGAGTAGTTCCACGATTACAAGATGGTTGAAAACCGTCCTGTATTGGAGCAGGCTAATGAGATAATATGCATTGTTAAGGAGCTTGAGCTTCTTAAGTGCGAGTTATCGGGCAAGTCTGTCGCGGGCTGCATAATCGCTAAGCTCCCCAATTCCTGGAGAAACTTTGCCACCACTCTGAAATATCAGAGGCGTGAATTCTCCGTGGAGGATGTCATTGGCCATCTGAGTGTTGAGCGGAATTCAAGGGCAAAGGACTCGCACGGAAAAGGGGTCGAAGGAACTTCTGTGGCCAATATGGTGCACCAGAAGAACTCTAATTCCCACAAGCCCAAGGGAAAGAACGGTGTCCAACAGAATGCCGACTTTAAGAAGAAGGGTAAGAAGACCTTCAATAAGAACAAGAAGGATGAGGGCTGCTTTACTTGTGGTTCGGTTGAACATTGAGCCAACAAGTGCCCAAACAAATACAAGAAGCCAGGACAGGACTCTAAGTCTGTCAACATGATTGTGGGCAACAATGAGAATGGTGCATCTGGTTACGTTAATTTATTTATTGTTTTTTCAGTGTTTCAGCCCAACGATTGGTGGGTGGACACAGGTGCAGGTGTTCATGTGTGTGCTAACATTTCATTGTTCACTTCTTACCAGGTCACAGGCCACAGGTCCGTATTGATGGGGAATGGAGCGAGTGCTTATGTTCATGGTGTTGGCACGGTCGATCTGAAGTTTACTTCGGGAAGGATCGTGCAGCTAAAGAACGTGCAGCATGTCCCCGCCATCAAGAAGAACCTCGTTAGTGGCTCCCTTCTATGTAGAGAAGGGTTTAAGTTGGTCTTCGAGTCTAATAAATTAGTTGTTACGAAATATGGACTCTTTGTTGGAAAAGGTTATGAGAGCGGAGGAATGTTCCGCCTTTTCCTCGTATATTTTTGTAATAAAGTTGTGAACCATATTCATTCGAATGTTAATGAATCAGAAGTTTGGCATTCACGTCTTTGTCACATTAGTTTCGGTGTTATGACGCGACTAGCTAAGTTGGATTTAATCCCGAGTTTCACTTTAGCCAAAGGTTCTAAGTGTCTTTCATGTGTGCAAGCTAAGCAACCTCGCAAGCCTCACAAGGCCGCGGAGGAGAGACACTTGGCACCATTAGAACTCATACATTCTGATCTTTGTGAGATGAATGGTGTGTTGACTAAAGGTGGAAAGAAATACTTCATGACATTGATAGATGATTCCACTAGATATTGCTATGTGTATCTGTTAAATACTAAAGATGTGGCTCTACACTACTTTAAAATCTATAAGGCAGAAGTTGAGAAACAATTTGAAAAACAAATTAAACGAGTCTGGTCAGATCATGGTGGAGAGTACTTCTCGAGTGAGTTTGACTCCTTTTGTGCGGACCATGGCATTATTCACGAGAGGACGCCTCCCTATTCACCCCAATCAAACGGGGTTGCCGAGCGGAAAAACCGTACTCTAACTAATTTGGTTAACGCCATGTTAGATACGTCGGGTTTATCCAAGGCATGGTGGGGGAGGCTATATTGACGACATGGCATGTCCTGAATAAAGTTCCGACAAAAGGACAATGAGATCACTCCCTATGAGAAATGCGCGAAGAGAAGGACAACACTCTCGTATTTGCGTACTTGGGGCTGTTTGGCGAAAGTCAATGTGCTGATCCCCAAAAAGTGCAAGCTTGGACCGAAGACCGTGGACTGCATTAATTTGGGCTATGCTAAGAATATCGTTGGCTATAGATTTCTAGTAGTGAAATCTGAGGTATCTGACCAAAAGATTGGTACAATTATGGAGTCTAAGGATGCTACATTCTTCGAGGATATATTTCCTATGAGAGATATGCAAAGCACTTCTAGACAGGAATCTGAGGAGACTCCTGAGCCTGCCATTCCTATGGAATACTATGAACGAACACATGATGAAAATCCTGAGCAGGATGACGAGGAAACCCTTGGTAGGGGAAAGAGACAAAGGACTGCAAAGACCTTTGGTGATGATTTCTTCATGTACCCCGTGGATGATACTCCCACTTCTATTTCAGAAGCGTACGCCACTCCAGAAACTGACTACTGGAAGGAAGTGGTCCGTAGCGAGATGGATTCCATCATGGCTAACGGGACATGGGAGATTACTGAGCGTCCCTATGGTTGCAAACCATTGGGATGTAAGTGGGTGTTCAAAAAGAAGCTTAGACCTGATGGTACGATTGAAAAGTACAAGGCTAGGCTTGTGGCCAAGGGCTATGACCAAAAAGAAGAGGAAGATTTCTTTGATACATATTCACCTGTGGCCAGACTGACCACCATTCGAGTATTACTCTATTTGGCGGCCTCGCATGGTCTTCTCGTCCACCAGATGGATGTTAAGACAACTTTCCTGAATGGAGATCTAAACGAGGAAATCTACATGCAACAGCCAGATGGCTTTGTGATAGATGGTCAGGAAGGAAAAGTGTGTAGGTTGATAAAATCTTTATATGGCCTGAAACAAGCACCTAAGAAATGGCATGATAAGTTTAATATAACACTGACATCTGTTGGCTTCGTTGTTAATGAAGCTGACAAATGTGTATACTATCGCCATGGTGGGGGCGAAGGAGTTATACTGTGCTTATATGTTGATGACATACTGATATTCGGAACCAACCTCAAAGTCATTGAGGAGGTCAAGTCGTTTCTATCTCAGAACTTTGAGATGAAAGACCTTGGTGTGGCTGATGTTATCTTGAACATCAAGCTACTGAGAGATAATGAGGGTGGGATTACACTTTTGCAATCCCATTATGTTGAGAAGGTGTTGAGTCGTTTTGAATACTCGGACTGCACACCATCTCAAACACCATATGATCCTAGCATGTTGTTTCGAAAGTCCAAAGGCACGGCTATAGATCAATTGAGATACTCTCAAATCAGTGGTTCACTTATGTACCTAGCTAGCGCTACGAGGCCTGACATCGCTTTTGTTGTGAGCAAACTGAGTCGGTTTGTACCAAAACCGGGTGATGTACATTGGCATGCTGTTGAAAGAGTTATGCGTCATCTGAAGGGTACTATGAACTATGGACTTCACTATACCGGATACCCGTCGGTAGTTGAAGGGTATAGTGATGCGAATTGGATCTCTGATGCTGATGAGATGAAGGCCACAACTGGGTATATGTTTACTCTTGGAGGTGGCGCTGTTTCCTGGAAGTATTGCAAGCAAACGATCTTAACAAGATCGACAATGGAAGCATAATTAACATCATTAGACACATCTGGTGTCGAAGCAGGATGGCTTCGAGATCTTTTGATGGACTTGCCATTGGTTGATAAACCGGTTCCGGCTATCCTTATGAACTGTGACAATCAGACTGTCATCACCAAGGTGAAGAGTTCAAAGGACAACATGAATTTCAACAAACACATAAGAATGAGATTAAAAGCTGTCAGAAAATTGAGAAACTCCGGAGTGATAGCGTTGGAATATGTCCATACTGCTAAGAATCTGGCAGATCCCTTTACAAAAGAGCTATCACGTGTTGTGATAGATAATGCATCGAGGGAGATGGGTATGAGACCCACATGAGTTGTCATGGTGGTAACCCAACCTATGTGATCGGAGATCCCGTAAAGTAGGACCTGGGAAAACAAGCCAGTGGTGAACTGAGGAGAGTAACTTTACCAACCCACTCCGTTGGAGATGCAATACTCTCGGAAACTGTATCGAAGGATGACTACTGTCTTAATGTGTTCCAAGGCTTATATGTATAAGCAAGATGCTATCCTACAAAGCGATCTTTGGAGGAACACACCTATATGAGCCTGACTGCTGGTCACAGTCTATGAGATTGGGGTGATCTCTTGCAAGCTCATGAACAGGCCAGGAGTGTGACTAATATGCTCCACCCGAGGGGTCGGCCTTCGGCAGCCTCGTATTAGTGAGACTTGTGGTGAAACTTCGTGACGCCAAAATGACAATTCAACGCATAGTCCATTGTTCAGTTGTGAAGGAGTGTAACTACTTGGTCTAGGTGGAGCTCAACCTTAATCGGTCTCCACTGAGATACTGGTATATCAAAACAGTGTTTGGAACAAAGGACAAAGTGGGCCCTTGAGATCTGGTGGGGGATTGTTGAAATATGAGATGGGCCTAGAGCCCATATGACAATTTCAGATTTAATCTCTAAGGGCCCATGTAGGTGGCATAACAAGGTGGTGGGAAGTTTAGTCCCACCCCGGAAGTGGAAGAAGAGTTGGAGTGGTTTATAAGGGATTCTCTCCCTCATGCTATTGGAGCTTGAGAAGAGATGAGGCCCTCGCGCACTCCTCCTCCTCCGCTCGCCATGCCACACCTCGTCACGACACGACGCGCCGCGACGCGGCTTGCGGGATTGAGCCGAGCCGAGCTCACTCCTATGCCCACGCGCGGCCGCACATATGGGGCGCTCCACGCTCACGTCGTTCCTCTGCTGCTGCTGCCGCCAGCGAATCCACCCTGTTCACCACATACACAGTTGACGGGAGAGCAGGCCTCAGAAACCCCGCCTCTCCGGATCCTATACGAGAGAGGGGCGATTAGGTTTTGGGTAGCGACTATGCGACTACCCGCTTCTGTTCATCTACGTCCGCATCACCTTCGTCATCACCATGTCGACCGACGCCGATCGTGCCACCGCTGAGAAGGCCGAGGCCGACAAGAAGGCCGCCGAGGATGCTGCGGCTGCTGCCACTGCCACCGCCGCCGCGTGGCCGATTGAAGGGTATACATCGCTTACCCCTCTCATGTTTCTTTCTGTTGTAGCAGTACTAGCGATATGTGTAGATGTTTCTACTATGTGCGTAGTACATGCCCTGTTAGATCGTAATCAGTGTGTTATCAATGTTATCCATGTCATGCTCATGATTCATTCATGGATTAATTTAATCGAAAAACTGCCTATTTACTCCACAGTATCAATCCAGTAGGAGACCACGCGCGAATCCCTCGTACCTGCACGAACAAATAAGGAAGTAGCACAGTGTCATTATGACTATATGCATGGAAGTGTTAAACAAGTTGCTAGTACGAAAAAACATTATTAATTTTTACCTCGATTACTGTTGGTGGCCTTCTATAGATGTAAAATGTATTTTTATAGTGGCCTTGTATAAGGGAATGAAGGGAGTATTATACTTTGTGTTGATTAATGACAATATGTCATAGAATTATTGTTCTACAGTTTGAGGGTGAAAAAAACAACCCGAAGAAATTAAATTATGGTTGTATCATCTTAAAAATATGCACTCGCATTCTTGGACAAAATTCAAGCGAAATAAATTAGATATTAAGCAATTTTTTCAAAAAAAATGATCTAGTTTGTGCAAGAAATGTCAATATACTAAATATACGATAAATACATTATGGAAACTTTCATGATAGATGTATTGATTTGATAATATAGATGTTGATTTTTTTCCTATGAATTTTGTCAAATTTAAAACATATTGACTTCAGATAAGTTTAGTAAGTCCCCACTCGGATGGATGGAATATATTTCCTAAATGCATTGAGAGTCGTCATGCCTGATTAACAGAAAAGTAAGATCAATTCCTCTGATTTGGGGGATTATTTACCATGTACACATATAGCCACACTATCAATTAGTTTGCAATAGCTCCCAAGATAGTTACATGAATAACTATCAACTATATTTATTAAATCATGAGACAAATAAGTCACGAGGTGCTTCTACACAGACTAAATTATCCACTCTCTTGATTTTGGATCCTAATTTTGAAGCTGAAGATTTAAAACCTAACACGAGGAAGGCATATACATGTTTGTTAGAACATATCTCGTGGGTTTAGAATAATACAGTTTGTTAGGATGGAAAGCCTATTGGGGTAAAAAAAACATCCAATTTTACTAACCCTAGCCACCACAAGTCTCCTCCATGCCGCCGACTCGGCTCCCCTCCTATACCCCGTTTGGTAGTTCGATAGCGGCTACAAGAGTGGGGACCCGCTTTCATTTCTCCTACTTCATGTTTCCCTTAGGGTTTTGTTTCCATACCACCATCAACGATCTGGCTTAGGTGATGGCACATCCAAATAATATCTCTCCGGCCTCTCCCTACCTCGACGATGTTTGATCTGGAGCCAAGAAGGGCCTCTGATGATAGATGTTCCCGGATTTCTTGGATCTCATCAGACTGTCATAATCTGTGTGTCAATCAAGGGATGCAGTTGACTGGATCTTAGTGCGACAACTTCAACCTCTTCTTTTGAGTTGTTTTGCTGCATATGGCCTGCTTTTTCAAACCCTCTCGATTAGCGGTGAAGGATTACAAGTCTACTTCTCATGGGGTGATGTCCCCAACCAAAATCCCTTCAGTGGTTACTAGATATCGTTTCTAGCTAGCAATCATAGCCTGGCATGGTGAGGGCATTGAGAGGTGTCCCTTTCGCTTACTTCTAGTTCAGTGCATTTTTCGAACTCATACGAGCGGCTCACAATCAAAGTAAGAAGATGGTTAGTATTATTTTTGACGTAAATTTTTTTGCTTGTCATTTTGTGTGTTGTATTGTCTACCGTTTTCCTTTGGTTATGTTTTCTTAAAAAAGGAAAAAGAAATCCAATTAAGTTAGGTGTGGTCGAGCATTGCAGTACAGAAGAAATCCTATGGAATGTGATGTGGTTAGTTACATATATCTAGGTGTGGTAGGAGGGTTATCAACGCACCATGCTAATGAGATATGTAACTAACCAAGGCGTTGCAAGGTGCATGAATATATTCTTAGAGTAGCAGGAAAAATAATGACAAGGGGCGCAGAAAAAAGGGCAGCCCGGTGCATGTGGCTCTCGCTTGCATAGGGTCCAAGGAATGGTCAGACCACTTTGGGTCTATAGTACATAGTTTTTTCTAACATTTCTGCAAGAGGCACACAACAAATTAAAAATAAAATTGCGGCTCCAGAAAATATCTATATATCAATTAGTAATTGTATTTGCATATCTTTAATCAGTTTGCAATTGTTGAACTATGTCTTGCTATACTTATTTTGCAATCTACTAAATAAATTAACCGCAAAAATAGGAAAAAGTGAGTAAAGCAAACACTTAAAGGCAATAGTGCGTTGAGTAAAGGAGATTATAATAATCCACAACAATGCCAAACACATCCTCAACATAAACTTAAATGGAGAACCATGTGTTAATAGTAGAGGAGAAATTGGAGCAAGGTTTATGCAATGGATTGAAAGAGAACTATAGCTCGGGCAAAATAGTTAGATGAGTTAGCAGGTGTAAATGTTTAACAAAAACATGAAATGTGGGACACAAACTTAAACTTGTTTTGATGTTAAATATTTTTGGATGTAGTAACATGCATGTGTTCTTGGTTTATAACCGTGTCTGGGTCTAGTGGTAGCAAAACGATTGATAGGAGTACAACAGAGACAAACAGAGGCATATGCATGAATAAGGGGCACCGAGCGCAACTCACCGCATCATAAAGTGACAAAAAAAGGTATATCTAAAAATAATAGTAGTAAATGATTGAGAGACATTTCAAAACAATGTTTCATAAAAGATATACCAAAACCAATATGGTAGGAAGTAGGGAAATATAACAATTAACTGATAATAATTCTGGAAATACAAATGTGTGGGACACCCTGCTAGTTCTATACTCGCCTTGTATAAGTAAATGGATGGATTATTAAAAGTTCTAAAAAGAGTATATTTTGGAAATGGTTTTCATAATTTAGTGTTATTTATCTTAACATATAAATGGCCCCACTGTAAGTATTTACATATGATGCAAGTCAAAGCTTTAAAAAATGTTTAACCCACACGCTTTCTGAATATTTATCCATTCACGAGTGTCGTATAATTAACTAATGTGGGGAACCTAGATAATACTACTGACTTGCACAGTTGCACACGCTATATACGGAATCGAGTTTGATCAATATCCAGTCTCATTATTTTTGATTGGGCGTGGCTTCCTGGTGTTTCCTTCACAGCCTTGTCTTTTTTGTATGAGGCTGGTCATGGTAGGGAGTATCATATACTAGTATCATGCATATGATACTACATTCATAGTGCATAGTGTATCACAGATTAGTATTATAGATGGTCTCATTTATTACCATGCATGACACATAGTAGCATAACATTTATTATGTTACGGTATCTATCTATGTTACATAAGAGCATGGTTAGAGCATGGTTAATAATACAGCCAACGGTCGGCTATGAGTTGCCATGTCATCTAGAGCCAACCTTATAGTCGGCATGCACAATAGTATGTTTTAAATATATACTACTTTATTAATAATTGGCCCACCTTACATACTCACAAAGCGTCTTGGGTCTCGTGTTGCAGCCGGCTACTCACGAATAGCCCGCTTCTCTTCTCTCTCATCTTCTCTCTCTTCCAACTAAGCAAAGATATAATATTATATTCCTTATAGCCTGCTTATGTCACCTTATTGTACTTGCTCTTAATAGTATAGTCAGCTGCTGGCTATAAGCCAGTGCCATGTCATCTACAGCCCATTTTATAGCCAACATGTACAATAATAGATCAAAAGAGTGTACTACTTTTTTATTACGTGGCCCACCATTCATTCTCACAAAGTGGCTAAGAGCACGTGCTAAATCTGGCTGTTCACGAAGAGCCCGCTTACCTTCTCTCTCCTCTTCTCTTTCCTCCAACTAAGCAGAAATATACTAGTTTATTCCTTATAGCCCGCTGAGTCAGCTCTATTGTACTTGCTCTAAGCATGTTTGCGAGTCCCAAGTGCATGATACTACTTATGTTACCCCGCCTATGACCAGCCTGATACACATATGATAGGCGCTAGGTAGCTAGGTGTAGGGAAGAGACGAGAGCTCGCTCCTACCAGAATCTTTCCACAGGTATATCCAATTCAGGCATACCAAAGGCTTTGTCGTGCCGCTGGATATATGTATGCCACACAAAACCATTTTTTAAATCGACATGACGACAAAGATAGACTCTCGTATTATGTATATTCAGTGGTATGGTGGAGCAAGGTAGGATCTTTGGCGGTGGGAGGGGGACTCAAAATATGAGGGCCAAAGGCGATATTTTTTCAACTCTAAGGAGCCTCCAAAAAAAATCTTCATGTTTTTTTTACCAAGGCTGGGGCCATGTGCATATATAACATGCATACATTCATGAGCGCCGTGACTGCATCTATATAGGATAATGAACATTGTGTTGTGATTGGACCTATTTAGCACAAGGACATCGCATGTGTATGACATGAGTAGCAGGCGCAGTGATCTGTGCATATGTATGCAGAGATGTTATGTGTGGATGCCACAACATTGCAAACAGACAAATATGCGTCTCTCACGAGAACATACTCCCTGTATCCATATATAGGGCCTAATGTCTTTTTTAGGCTAATTTTGACCTCATGTTAGAGCAACAATATATGACATACAAGTTACACAAAGCATGCCTTTCAATTTATACATGAAAGGAGCTTCCAATGATATTTTTCACATTATACATCTCATATACTATTAATGTTATCAATAGTCAAAGACAACCTCGAAAAACGCATTATGCACTATATATATATATGGATGGAGGGAGTATGCAAAATGAAAAACGTTGTTCGGTACATATCAGTGCAACTTCTGTCCGTAAATACTGGAGAATCATGTTTTGTGGCTTGATAATCTTGTTGTAATCCTTTCCAAGTGATTTATCCTAGGGTTTGCTCATTGTGTTTCTAATGCAAGCTGGAAATTACTTTTGATGATAGACGTGTATACCTCGAGGCCAAGGATCTCCAAACTAGAAATGTCACTTGAGTGTGTGGTCGTATAGACGTGTACTTTTTTATGAGTTGTACCTTGTGGTTCTATAATATGTAATGCCACTTCACATATTGATGTTCGATAGCTTCATTTGCAATGAGCATGTGTAGTCATGCACATATGAGTATTGTGTGCATGACAACACATGCTTACTTTTAAATAAGTAGGTGATATCCGGGGAACAAACAACCTTGTGCAGTTGTGCCCATCAATAGGCTCAGCTCATTTCTCCGCAAAGAGCACGGAGCGCACCCATACTTATTTGTGTTTGGCTATCAACTAGTGTGAAGATTGTTAATACTACTTCATAATCCTTCCAAATGGTTGTTTCTTTTGAAAGTAGTCGTGTTTTTTTTTTAATTGACCCAAAGATCGTAGAAAATAATTCTACAATAAAGTGTTATAAATAAAATAAAGTATGTAGAGCAAGCAACAAAATAAAATCAAAGAAAATAAAGAACAATAGATCACTGGAATTTTAATCAATTTTCATAGAATTGTATAGCTTGAAAATACATTTTAATAAAATTATTAAAATAAAATTTAAACATATAGTTGATAATTTTAAAGATATATGCAGTCAAAATATTAGCCCAAAAAACAGAATGTGGTGGTATCCCTGAAAACAGAATGTGATGGTCCCTTTTTAAATGAATGCTATGGGGAAAACACTAGTAGAATGGTCTTGGGTCATGTTGTACACATTCTTCTAAACTTGCAAAAGTAAAACATATATTTTTAGTTGAACATACTCATGTAAATTTTCGTAAAATAGTATGACCATCTACGACCTGCATATAAATGAGAAAATAAGAATGTTACAGTTTAAGTTAAAACCTTTAAATTAGAGCACTTTCATTTTCACCTAGGTCACAACTCACAAATGATCATATTAATTTTCAAAGAATTATATGTATAAGTTTCAATCAAGATATATGTGTTATTCTTTTCTTCATAATTTTAAGTTAAAAGAACGCTTTTGCAAAGTTTTCGAAAATGGATTCTTTTTTAGGTGTACCTAAGTTACAAAACTTCTACTAAATGTTGTGGTTCTTCTCTTTTGTGACGGAAATACAGTGGCGGAGGCAGGGGGGTGCTGGCAGGGGCCAAGCC
>LR738716.1:131087792-131118207 GCA_902687465.1 Secale cereale
CCCCCCAATGATATCTCAAATACAACTATATGTGCTTCTAATCTTTCATTTGTCAAACACAATTAGGAAGATTTAGTTTGGCCCCCTCTATATTAAGTTTCTGGCTCCGCCACTGTACACTATAGCCGCCTTGCAAGTGCACGTGCATTATACAGACACACCAATCCAAATGGTATTTTTAATTCTAGCAAGTCTGTTAGGTTATGAAATCATAAATCACCCAGAAATGACTTTTTTTTTAAGATCCGGTTTGTGCCGGCTTCCTTGATTTAGCAGAGAGCATACATCAAGTGGTCATGGGGTACATGGAGCTACGTAGAAAAAAGAAAGAAAAAGCAAAACTGCTAGACATCTAGTTTGCTGTCACCCGGAAATGACTTCTCACATTCAAATAGATTCAGTGGCAATCGTGAACATATAATACATGGTCAGAAATATGGCAATAAAAGGAGTCATCATATCCTCAGCTTTCATGGTGGAATTAATCTAGTAAAAAGAACTAATATTGCCGAGTAGCCTAGCACAATTAGTGTTAAGAACGATATCTTGTATGTGAACAAGAAAGCACCCAGTTTCTTTCCTTGTACTCTTTTGTGATCTAAACGTTTTTATATTTCTTTACGAAGGGAGTATATGGTTCTGAAAAAACCTAATCAATCACTTAATGTGGAAAAAATCCCATCTCCGTTTTCCTTTTTTGGTGGTAATAAAGTTAGTTACAAGAGAGGTATGCTGAGGGTAATGCATGAGATAATAGATGGAAATTAACTCACAGACTTTGCATGTTCAATTGTTTCCAAGCTCGACAACTGAGTCTCGAAGAGATATTGCATATATTGTATATCGGGGGCATAGACAAGTATACGTTACCTGCAGAGTGTAGTGTAGACAAGGCAAGCCAACGCCGACCGGGACAAATGTACGTGCCGGCGCACGGCCACCGGCCGGCTCAGCGTCGCCGATGTCGACCGTCCCGACGGCCGCCGTATATGTATTTGCTGTGTGTGTTGGGAGTAGAAATGGATGCTAAACAAGGTAGAGAATCTTGGTCTCTGTTGACCTATATATAATTGGCATGCCGGGGGCTGATGGATAGACATGCATCTAATAACTGTTACAAGTCGGGACCGCGTCGGGCACGTCGGGACCGCGTCGGGGCGCTGGACCTGGTTGCGCAGATCGCGTACGTGCGCGGCGGGAGCGCGGGCCGGGAGCGCGGAGACGTGGGGGTGCGCGCGAAGGGCACGGCGGTCGCGGAGACGAGGAGGTCGCGAGGGACCTGCGTGGTGGCGCAGAGTTCGCGGCGGCTCGGCGCGACAACCGTGAAGGTGCGTGGCATGGAGACGGGCGCAGCGGCGCACGGGACTGCAGGCTGCTGCAGCGGCAGCGACGTCGGGGCGGTGGCGGCTACAACGACCACGACGACAACGGCGCGGCGGAGCGCGCTGCCGGCGGACGTCGTCGGAGTCGAAGACGGCGGACTCCTCTAGGCCGTGGCTTAGGGGGTGTGTGTTGGAATAAGCCACGACGTGTGTGGTCGGGCTCGTCGGGCGCGTCGGGTACGCGCGGGACGGGCGGGACACACTGGTGCCGTCGGGCTCGTCGGGTTCGTCGGGCGTGTCGGTGGCGCGCGGGACGGGCGGGACGCGTGGGACGCAGCAGCGTGGCGTGCGTGTGTGTGCACTGGTTCAGATCGGACGACGGTGTGTGGCAGCGTCCGAGTCATTGACGAGCGTAGCGGGAATAGTAGTCATGGCCGTTGGACTCCAGCAGCGTTGTGCGCGTAGGAGCGCATCGTGCGCGCAGCTGGTCAAGGTGGCCGGGTCATCTGGTAATGGCCGGTGCGGTGTGCGTGCATGCAGTTGATGCATGCAGCGGGCTAGGCAAGTTTGTTAGTGCGTGGGCTGATTAGTGTGTACGTGCGCGTAGAGATCGGACATTGCGTGGGCGCTGCGTCGCTGTATGGCTATAAATGTCCTTGTACTCGTTGATGTAAGCTGAGCCAGACAGTTGGATAGTGAAAAAGGGCGTCTGTGCGCCGGGGCGTTTGAGCGCCGGGAAAATCCACTGTTGTCTCCGTTTCTTCTTCTACCTCTAGACACAAGAGAGAGAGTTGCGCCAACAATTGGTATCATGAGCTTGGTCTCTTGGGCGTGCTTGCCGTGCCGGAGTCGTGGCAGTGATGGCGGCGCACGCTGGCAGCTGCGCGACGGAGCTCCGGGCCGTGTGTCGGCCCATGGAGGTGGGCGGCGCTGTGGCTGTCATGGCGCGTGGCGGAGGCAGCGGGCGGTGACGTCGTACGTGCGGCGACCGCAGAGGCCGCCGAGGCGCTGCGTGGTGGCACGCCGGCGTGGAGGCACTGCATGGCGGCATGGAGGCCGCGGCGGTGCAGGGCAATAAGCCGCGGCGGCGAGCCGGGCGCGACCGGTGCGTGTTATGGGTGCGCACCAGACGGGTCAGGCGCGCCGGGACCGCGGGCGCGCGTATGAGCGTGCGGTTGACCTTGGGAGGAGGCTTATGTCGCCGTTGTGCTCGAGTCCGTGCTCGAGTTCGGCTCCATCCTTTCGGCGTTCGTCGCTGGCGGCAGCCATGGCGGACGCGGAGGCGGCGCGCGGTGAGCGTCTGGTGCGGTCGGGCTCGTCGGGCGCGTCGGGTGCGCGCGGGATGAGCGGGACGCACTGGTGCGGTCGGGCTCGTCGGGCGCGTTGGGTGCGCGCGGGACGTGCGGGGCGCGGAGGGACGCCAGGCGTGTGTCGCCGGCGGAGAAGGAGCTCGGCGTATGTCGCCGGGGTCGTGACGGAGCACGGTGCGACCGGCGTTAGTGCGCCAGGTCGGGTTTGTGGCGGTGCGACCGGCGTCGATGCGCCGGGTCACGGCCGTGACGACGACAATGAGGAGCTGCAACAACTCCGGCGACGGCGAGATCGTGGTTTAGGAGGAGTGTGTTGGAGTAAACCCGTTAGGTGACATTCGGTACTGTACTAGCTAGTCAGGTGACCCAGTTAGTTAGTTAGTGCATGGAATGAGTCCAAGCCGGTGGCTCCTGGCCGTGTGTTGGTGCGCATGGATAGGAGTGGATGGCATTAGAGATTAGCATCATGCATGGAGTTAGTTGGAGTAGTGGCTGGATCTGCTGCCGGTTAGTGCGTGCGTGATGGCTGGCTGTGTGCCTCCTGTGTATATATATATACGTCACATTAAGCAATGGAAAGTGGCCGTAAGGGCTGGGAAAATACACAATGTAGTCTCTTGTTCCATCAAGGAGGAGAGCCTCTCGGCAAAGCACCAGCTGGTCTTCTCCTTGGTTGCGTGTGTGTGTAGTTTCATGTGTGTGTGTGCGTGTTCTTCCTTGTTCTTGAGTCTCTTCCGTGAGCTGAGAGCGTTGGCGAGAGGAAGAAGAGCGGCGCTGCGAGCGGCGGCGCCAACATGCACAAGAGACCTTGCTTGTGACGCAGCTGCCTTCGCCTTCACGTGGTCGGGAAAACACCTGGCGCACATGCATGCATGTGGCTTGCATGCCTACGTTTGCATACGTACGCAAACATTACGTACTCAAAGGATGTTGATGCATACGTCCCTAGAACAATCCAGGCTTGATATTTACCTATTTTGCAAAGAAGAATCGATTGATCGCCCATATTGTATGCATCTGATTCAAATAACGAAATTTGTATGTGGCACACGTGTGGCAGATTGCAAAACTGCCACACCACTCGATGTCCCTTCGATTGGCATCGCACGCATAAGTCTTCCTCCCGTATTCCTCCCGCGCTGCCAAGTCCCCAGCCGACGGTGCCTTCCTCTGATTCCTCCTCCCTGCCGCCAAGTCCGAGTCCACCTCGCCGCATCCTTCTCCGGCGAGCCGCCGCCCACAAGCCAAACCACTGTGCCGCCTCTTGCTCTCTCCTTTTCCCTTAATCTTCATTCCTTCCTCCCTCTCTATCATCTATTTCTCTCTGCTCATGGGAGCTCCCATGGAGCCGCCCATGGATCCAAGCAAGTTGCCGCCGGAAACACAACCCATCCACTGGACAACCTCCGCCCGACGGCCACGACCTCTAGCGCCTCCCTGGCGTCCGCCGCTGCCTAGTCGTCTTCCTCAAAGCCCGCGATTGCAACACCTCCTCCAGGGCAGACCAGGGGTGTGAGGCTCCAAGAAATTATGTAGTTGGGAGGTGTAAACAAGCTCAATTGACCAAAAAATGGAGTTTTGAAGGTTGCTGGATCCAAGCAGTGTGAGGAGCCTGCTGCGTCGCTGTAGAGGATGGACGAGACCCAGCGCCACCGCATCGCAGGAGTGTGCTGAGCGTCCCTTGCCCATTCAGTTCAGTTGTCCTTTGCTCATTCAGCTCAGTTGTGTTACTTGGTTGTCTCATAAGAAAATCTGAAGGGAAATATATTGTCAAGAGATGCCAATACTGTTGTTCTTTCTTTGCAATTTTTTGTTCATTCCTTGCAAGAAACTGTAGCCTATTCATATCTGGTGCTGCTACAAACTTATTAAGTGTACACTTAGACTAGCCTGCTATATTCAGTACTTCAATTTACTGTTCAGTTGTACCACTTGTTGGTACAAAAAACGTATGTTAGTTCTACACATTTCCAGGGTTATGTGTTAGAACTTCAGTGTTAAGTACTACAAAAATATTAAATTTGTAGAAGTTCCGGTGCTCTGTTGGTGCTGTTATGTGCTAGAATTCCAGTGTTATAAATTGTTTCTTGTGTTCTTGTTAAGCCTGTAAGTGAGGCTCTAAAAATGCAGTTTGGAGAAGTTCCAGTGCTTTGCCGTTGCTGTTATGTTGTACACAATCTGCACTTTAAAGAGGGCCAATCCTTGGATGGTGCCGTTTCTTGCTATTAAGCGTGCAAGTGTGTTGTGAAAATCTGCAGTTTGAGATATTATAGTGCTTTGCTGTTGTTTGTTATTCCTGCACTAGCACTTACGTATAAACATCATGCTAACTTTGACCGAAGAAAGATTGATGTAGAAATATACCCTCGGTAACTTCTATGTAAATATCATGATAATTTATACACAATTGATCTGATAATTTACGTACAAACACCATGATAAATTTGACATAGAAAATTATTATTGAAAACAAACCCCGGTAACTCTATGCAAATAGCACGGTAATAATACGCACTGTAGAGATGATAACTTGCGCAAAAACACCGCGGTAATTTTCAACCAGGGAAAAAAGTTATTAGAAACATACCCCGCAGACCTGATAATTTTACCCGCAAACATCGTGGTAATTTTTACCCGAGGAAAAAAGTGCTTGAAAGACATAACCACGTTAACTTGTGTGTAAATAAGATGATAATTTACGCTCCGCGGACTTGATAACATACATACAAACACCACAATAATTTTGATCCCAAGGGGTGTATTACAAATATGCCACCAGTAATCTCTATGTAAATAATGTGGTAATATAAGCACCGCTTAACTGATAACTTACATACAAAACATGATGATAACTTTCGGACTCGGATTTTTGTTTTTGCAGAAAAACATATGCTTGCTAATTTATGTGTAAATAGTACGGTAATATATGTGTCACATACCCGATAATTCACGTACAAAACACCGCAGTTCCATTGACCAAACAGAAAAAAGTTGTTTAAAAACACACCCTTGGTAACTTATGTGAAAATAGCATGGTAATATACGAATAAGCACCGCGATAGCATTTTTTGCGAAGGGCAAAAGTTGTTGAAAAATATACACTCGATAACTTGTGTGTAAGTGCCATGATAATATACGAACTGTAGATCTGATAACTTGGGTATAAACACCACGGTAACATTGACCAAAAAGAGGAAATGTGGTTGAAAAACATATCCTTGGTAAATTGTGTGCAAATAACATGTTAATACACAAATCGAAGAATTGATAATTTATGTACAAACACCGTGGTAATTTTTTCAGGGAAACACCGCGTTAATTTTTGACCTATGAGAAAAAATTATTGGAAAATTTAGCCTAGTAAGTTATGTGAAAATTGCATGATAATAGACGAAGTGAAACTTGATAACTATATAAACACCATGGTAATTTGAAACATGGGATGTAGTATGTCAAAACTTCATGTTTTTTGTTCTCTTTTTGTATGCTATCAGGCTTCCTCTGAAAACCATAACGTACACTCAAAACGTCATGGTAACTTTCACGAAGGGGAAGGGGGTTGTTCAAACATACCCCCCCCCCTCCGGCGCGCACTTTAAATTTTGTGCAAAATTACGATGTTGCACATGTTAAAGTTACTGTGATTTTCACGTTGTAGTTATCAACCTTCTCATGACATAGTTAACAACTTTATCATGTCATTTTTTTTAACCAGGGGTGTTAATGTTTGAAGTTATCAGCATGCACATGTCATAGTTATCATGCTGCTCGGCCAAAGTTATCAAGCCTAAAATTAAGCTTTTCGTTGACATGGTAGAAAGAAGAAGGGTTATTCCGTTATTTGCATACTATGGACAACAATTTAAGATGGATGAGTTGGTTATTAGTCACAGCGGGCATGCATTAGACCTGAGTTCAAGTCTTGGTTTAAGCACTTTATTATTTCTTTTTCTTCCCACCTGAATTAACTAGCATAAAACCGGGAGAGATAAAAAAACCGTTTCGAAAATAAAAATCGGGAGGAAAAAAAATCGGTGGAAGCCTCCTATGATCGAGCCGAGTTCAAACGCTCGCTCGATCGAGCGGAACGAGGCCTTCTATACGTGTCAGTTATCTATAAGGATCAGTGGTGTGGTAGTTTTGCTATCCACCACACGTGTGCCAAATATAATGATCCTTCAAATAAATATGGAAAATTCACCTAATCAAATTTGTAGCTGAACTCATTGTATTTTTCAGTTGGATATGTTGAATTATAGATGACCTTTAGGCCCACAAAAATAATAATCCTGAAAAATTTCAAAGGCCATGTGGGGTGTCATGACATGGTGGTGGAAGCTTACTATCAGGAGAAGAGTTGAGACCCCTTTATAAGGGTTTCTCTTTCACATGCTATTGAAACTTGAGAAATTGACTGGTTCACGGACACTCCTCCTCGGTTCCCCACCTTGCCTCACCCGCGCATCGTGTTTCATGAACAAGTCGAGGCTAAGGCTAGGGCACCCCTACAGCCCATGCTACTATATGGGACATGGTGAAACCCTCATTGGACTTGCGGACCCCTACGGAACCTTCTGGAAGCTTCTCGGTATAATACAGAAAAAATCCAAACTTTTTCTGGAACCCCAATAACAACTTTCCATATATAAAACTTTACCTCCGGATTATTCTGGAACTCCTCGTGACATCCCGGATCTCACCCGGGACTCCGAACAACGTTCGTGTTCTTCGCCATTAATATCTCAATAGTGCCCTAGCTCTACCGAACGTTAAGCGTGACCCTACGGACTCAAGAATCATGTAGACATGACCGAGACACCTCTCCGGTCAATAACTAATAGCGGGAGCTGGATGCCCATATTGGTTCCTACATATTACAAGAAGATCTTTATCGGTTGAACCCCGATGTTGAGGATTCAGTTAATCCCGTATGTAATTCCCTTTATCCGGTGATATGTTACTTGTCCGAGATTCGATTATCGGTATCTCCATACCTAGTTCAATTTTGTTCCGGCAAGTCTCTTTACTCACTCTGCAATACAAGATCCCGTGACTAAACTCATTAGTAAGATGAAGCTTCTTATGATGTTGTATTACTGAGAGGGCCCAGAGATAACTCTCAATCGTACAGGGTGACAAATCCTAGTCTCGATCCATGCAACTCAACAGGCACCTTCGGAGATACCTATAAAGCATCTTTATGATCACCCAGTTATGAAGTGAAATTTGATAGCACACAAACTATTCCTCCGGTATCCGAGAGTGGCATGATCCCCTCGTCTAAGGAACTGATACTTGACATGAAGAAAGATGTAGCAAATAATTAAACGATTAGATGCTAAGCTTACGGCCGGGTCTGTCCATCACATCATGCTCATAATGATGTTATCCTGTTATGAAATGACAACTCATGCCTATGGTTAGGAAATCTTAATCATCTTTGATTAACAAGCTAGTCTAGTACTACCTCCGTCCTGGTTTATTGGTCCCTATTGTCTTCCTGTCAAATTTTGACCATAAATCTAACTAACAAAATATTAATGCATGTCAACAAAAAATATATCATTGGATTCGTATTTGAACGTAGATTCCAATGATATAATTTTTTTGTGACATGCGTGAACATTTTATTAGTTATATTTATGGTCAAAAACTGACACGGAGTACCACGAGGACCAATAAATGAGGACGGAGGTAGTAGAGACTTACTAGGGACACAATGTTGTTTATGTATTCACACATGTATTTAAGATTCTTGTCCATACAATTCTAGCATTAATAATACATTTGCCGTGAACAGGATGTGACGCCCCCGATTTGACCGTACACTAATCATGCACACAAATGTGTACGAACAAGATCAGGGACTCACAGGAAGATATCACAACACAGCTCTAGACACAAATTAAAGTAATACAAGCTTAATATTACAAGCCAAGGGCCTCGAGGGCTCGAATACATAAGCTCGAAAGCAACAGAGTTAGCGGAAGCAACAATATCTGAGTACAGACATATGTTAAACAAGTTTTGCCTTAAGAAGGCTAGCACAAACATCAACGATCAAAGAGGCAAGACCTCCTGCCTGGGACCTCCTAACTATTCCTGGTCGTCAGCGGTTTTCACGTAGTAGTAAACATCATTAGGGTAGTAGAAGTAGTCGACTGAGGTGGCATCTGGCTCCTGGGATCCGCCATCTGGTTGCAACAACCAGAAATAAGAAAGAAGGGGGAAAAGTGGGAGCAAAGCAACTATGAGTACTCATCCAAAGTACTCGCAAGCATCAGATCTATACTAAGTATGCATCAGTATCAAAGGAATGAGTTGTATCTGTGGACTGAACTGCAGAATGCCAGAAAAGAAGGGGGAAAGGCCTAGCCTACCGAAGACTACCATCTTCAAACATCTTCTGGGAACCACCATCTTACAGCAGTAGAAGGGAGTACAGAATAGCCTTTTAATTAACAAGCATGTTGTAACAATATCCATCACATATCTCAAGTATCCATTTATAGTTGTAATAGATCAGGATATAAGACTGAACATCCGTACCGTGGACACGGCTATTCGAATAGTTATCTTCCCTGCAGGGGTGTGATACATCTCCAACGTATCTATAATTTTTGATTGTTCCATGCTATTATATTATCAGTTTTGGATGTTTAATGGGCTTTAATACAAACTTTTATATTATTTTTGGGACTAACCTATTAACCGGAGGCCCAGTGCCAGTTGTTTTTTTTGCCTATTTCAGTGTTTCGCAGAAAAGGGAATATCAAACGGAGTCCAAACGGAACGAAACCTCCGCGAGGATCTTTCTTGGAACAAACGCAATCCAAGAGACTTGGAGTGAAAGTCAAGGAAGCAACGAGGCGGCCACGAGGCAGGAGGGCGCGCCCAGGGGGGTGCTACTTCTCGAGCTTGCGTTGTATTCCCTCGAAGAGGAAAGGGTGATGCAGCACAATAGCGTAAGTATTTCCCTCGGTTTTTGAGAACCAAGGTATCAATCCAGTAGGAGACCACACGCGAGTCCGTCGCTCCTGCACAAACAAATCAGAACTTTGCAGCCAATGTGATAAGGGGTTGTCAATCCCTTTACGGTCACTTATGAAAGTGAGATCTAATAGATAGGATAGTATAATATTTTTGGTATTAGAACAGAAAGTAAATAAAACAAATAAGCAACGGTGATAGAAATTGAAGGGAAAGTAATATGATAAAGGTAGACCCGGGGGCCATAGGTTTCACTAGTGGCTTCTCTCATGATAGCAGAATTCTACGGTGGGTGAACAAATTACTGTCAAGCAATTGATAGAAAAGCGCATAGTTCTGAGAATATCTAGGCATGATCATTATATATAGGCATCACGTTCGTAACAAGTAGACCGAAACGATTCTGCATCTACTACTATTACTCCACACATCGACAGCTATCCATCATGCATCTAGTGTATTGAGTTCATAAGAACAGAGTAACGCCTTAAGCAAGATGACATGATGTAGAGGGAAAAACTCAAGCAATATGATATAAACCCCATCTTTTTATCCTCGATGGCAACAATACAATACGTGCCTTGCTGCCCCTGCTGCCACTGGGAAAGGACACCACAAGATTGAACCCAAAGCCAAGCACTTCTCCCATTGCAAGAACTATAGATCTAGTAGGCCAAACCAAACCAATAATTCGAAGAGACTTGCAAGGATATTATAATCATACATAAAAGATTTCAGAAAAGAATCAAATATTGTTCATAGATAATCTTGACCATAAACCCACAATTCATCGGATCTCGACAAACACACCGCAAAAAGATTACATCGAATAGATCTCCTCGAAGATTGAGGAGAACTTTGTATTGAGATCCAAAAAGAGAGAAGAAGCCATCTAGCTAATAACTATGGACCCGAAGGTCTGTGGTAAACTACTCACAACTCATTGGTGAGGCTATGGTGTTGATGTAGAAGCACTCCGTGATCGATCCCCCTCCAGCGGAGCTCCGGAACAGGCCCCAAGATGGGATCTCACGGGAACATAAGGTTGCGGCGGTGGAATTAGGGTTTTCTCTGTTCCCTCGATGCTTTCAGGGTACGTGGATATACATAGGAGGAAGGAGGGCATCGAGGGAGCCAGAGGGGGCCCACAAGTGTGGGGGGCGCGCCTGCCCCCCTAGGAACGCCCTGGACCCTCGTGGCCACCTCTCTCGTTCTCTCGCGTGTACTCCAAATCTTCTGTGAAGATACGGTTCAAAAACAACTCTCCCGAAAGTTTCATTCCGTTTGTACTCCGTTTGATATCCCTTTTCTGCGAAACACTGAAATAGGCAAAAAACAATTTGCACTGGGCCTTGGGTTAGTAGGTTAGTCCCAAAAATAATATAAAAGTGTATAATAAAGCCCATTAAACATCCAAAACATAATATATAATAGCATGGAATAATAAAAAATTATAGATACATTGGAGACGTATCAAGCATCCCCAAGCTTAATTCCTGCTCGTCCCCGAGTAGGTAAGTGATAAAAGCAGAATTTTTGATGTGGAATGCTAACTAACATAATTCTCAATGTAATTTCTTTATTGTGGCATGAATGTTCAAATCCGAAAGATTCAAGACAAAAGTCTATGTTGACATAAGAATAGTAATACTTCAAGCATACTAACAAAGCAATCATGTCTTCTCAAAATAACATGGCCAAAAAAAGTTCATCCCTATAAAATCATATAGTTAGGCTATGCTCCATCTTCGTCACACAAAATACTCCAATCATGCACAACCCCGGTTTCAGCCAAGCATTTGTTTCATACTTTAATTTGTTCAAACCTTTTCAACTTTCACGCAATATATGTGCGTGAGCCATGGACATAGCACTATATGGAATAGAGTGGTGGTTGTGGAGAAGACAAAAGAGGAAGATGGTCTCACATCAACTAGGCATATCAATGGGCTATGGAGATGCCCATCAATAGGTATCAATGTGAGTGAGTAGGGATTGTCATGCAACGGATGCACTAGAGCTATAAATGTATGAAAGCTCAACAAAAGAAACTAAGTGGGTGTGCATCCAACTTGCTTGCTCACGAAGACCTAGGGCATTTGAGGAAGCCCATCATTGGAATATACAAGACAAGTTCTATAATGAAAATTCCCACTAGCATATGAAAGTGACTAAGCAAGAGACTCTCTATCATGAAGATCACGGTGCTACTTTGAAGCACAAGCGTGGAAAAAGATAGTAGCATTGTCCCTTTTTTCTTTTCTTTTTTTTTTCTTTTTTGGGACTTTCTTTTTTCATTGGGCTTTCCTTCTTTTTTTTTTCTTTTTTTTCTTTGGGACAATGCTCTAATAATGATGATCATCACACTTATATTGATTTACAACTCGATATTACAACTCGATACTAGAACAAAGTATGACTCTATATGAGTGCCTCCGGCGGTGTACCGGGATGTGCAAACGAAAAGTGACATGTATGAAAAATTATGCATGGTGGCCTAGCCACAAATACGATGTCAACTACATGATCATGCATGGCAATATGACAATGATGAAGCGTGTCATAGCAAACAGAAAGGTGGAAAGTTGCATGGCAATATATCTCGGAATGGCTATGGAAATGCCATGATAGGTTGGTATGGGAGTAAATTGCAAAAAATCACCACAATTGTGGACCCTAAATCAAAAAACCACCACCATTCATTTTTTTCAAAAAACATCCGGTTTCTCGGTGACAGTTTGCAGAAAGCACTAATAACATGAATAAACAACTATTGATGTTGAATCTGACCGGTCGGACCCATAATCTTGGTGACATGGCACCTCGTAACGTCCCTGAATAGACGGATGTTACTGTCTAACCGAGCTGACATGTGGGGCCTGTGTGTCACTGAAACAAAATTAAATAAAAGAAAAATGGAGAGAACATAGGAGCGGGTGGTAGCCATGGACCGCAGCGAGGAGAGCTCGTACTCCGGCGAGATCCAGGCTACCCCTGGGCCCTGTAGCCAGCGATCCACGCGTCTGTCCCCGACCTCCACTAGCCCCCGTCGCCACCCTTCTCTTTGCCTCCAGGCTGAGTGCCCCCGCCGCCGCGACCAGGCCACCCACACTGCTGCGCAGCCTGGTGAGCAAACTCTCTCGCCACCGCAGTCCTGACTCGCGGCCGCCGGCGATCCACCGGTCCCCGACCCATGGCTGTTTTCCCCATCCCTGCCGGCGAGATCCACCCGTCCCCGACCTGGGCACCCTGCGACTGTGCTCTGTTGTCGCCACACCCGGGTCCGTCACCGGCCCAGGTCTTCCTTGCCGTACTGCGGCGCGAATACCCGAGTGCCCGAGGGTGTTGTGGCTCCTGCCGGGTGGCGCTTGCCATCGTCTGCGCTGCGCCGCGAGGAGGAGCGCCGCATAGGGAGGTCGACACCACGCCGCGGCGGAGTGCGGTTGCGCCTGCAGCGCGTGCCGGGGCTCCCCGAGGGCACCGAGAGCATAACCGAGGTCTTCGCGAGTGAGCCGCCGAGGTTGGCCATGCGGCGAGCACAAGCGGCGGCGGCGAGCAGCAGTAGTACGCAGCGCTGGTGCAGCGGCTATTTGTGGCGGCGAGAACAACACGAGCGGCGCAAACTCGGGGAGGCGGGGCGGCGTGCTCCAAGAGGACTGTGGCGCCGGGCCGGCGGTTATCGGGGAGGAGGGCCGTCGGGAGGATGCATGGGCCTGCCAATCTGGTGTGCCTGCTACGTGTTTGGCAAGATGCCAAAGAGCCAAAGGGGAAGTTGACCGGTCACATAACGTCTGTCTTTGCCGTCTATTTTTCCTAGCCACTTGGACCTGACAGTAGGACCCATGCGCCAGATTCTGCATTAAATGACTCTAATGATCAAATCAGCATTTTTTGTAAACTGTCGGTATAATAGTGCTGGGTTTTTGCAAAAAAATGAATGGTAGAAGTTTTTTGATTTAGGGTCCACAATTGTGGCGGTCTTTTGCAATTTACTCTCGGTATGGTGGCTGTTTTAAGGAAGGTATATGGCGGGTGTACGGTACCGGCGAAAATTGCACGGTACAAGAGAGGCCAGCAATGGTGGAAGGGTGAGAGTGCGTATAATCCATGGACTCAACATTATTCATAAAGAACTCACATACTTATTGCAAAAATCTACAAGTCATCAAAACAAAGCACTACACGCATGCTCCTAGGGGAAGGGTTGGTAGGAGTTAACCATCGCGCGATCCCGACCTCCACACAAAGGATGACACTCAATGAAATACCTCATGCTTCAAATTTGTCACACAACGGTTACTATACGTGCATGCTACGGGACTTGCACAACACAAGTATATCTCAAATTCATAATTACTCTACTAGCATGACTCTAATATTAACATACTCATATCTCAAAACAATCATCAAGTATCCAATTTCTCCTAGTATTCAATGCACTTTATGTGAAAGTTTTTACTATACCCATCTTGGATGCCTATCATATTAGGACTAGTTTCATAACCAAAGCACATTACCATGCTGTTCTAAAAGACTCTCAAAAGGATATAAGTGAAGCATGAGATATCAGCAATTTCTACAAAATAAAACCACCATCGTGCTCTAAAAGATATAAGTGAAGCACTAGAGCAAAACTATCTAGCTCAAAAGATATAAGTGAAGCACATAGAGTATTCTAATAAATTCCAAATCATAATTATCTCTCTCAAAAGGTGTGTCCAGAAAGGATGATTGTGGCAAACTAACAAGCAAAGACTCAAATCATACATGACGCTCCAAGCAAAACACATATCATGTGGTGAATAAAAATATAGTCCCGAGTATAGTTACCGATAGATGAAGACGAAAGAGGGGATGCCTTCCCGAGGCATCCCCAAGCTTAGGCTTTTGGTTGTCCTTGAATTTTACCTTGGGGTGACTTGGGCATCCCCAAGCTTAGGCTCTTGCCACTCTTTGTTCCATAGTCCATCAAAGCCATACTCAAAACTTGAAAACTTCACAACACAAAACTTAGCCAAAAATCTCGTGAGCTCCGTTAGTATAAGAAAACAAACCACCACTCAAAGGCACTGTAATGAACTCATTTTTTGTTTATATTGGTGTTAAACCTATTGTATTCCAACTTCTCCATGATTCATACCCCCCGATACTACTCATAGATTCATCAAAATAAGCAAACAACACACGAAAAACAGAATCTGTCAAAAAATAGAATAGTTTGTAGTAATCTGTAACTTCCGAATACTTCTGTAACTCTAAAAAAATTAAAATAAATTGGTAAACGTGAGGAATTTGTCTATTCATCATCTGCAAAAAGAATCAACTAAAAAGCACTCTTCAGTAAAAAAAATACAGCAAATCTCGTGAGCGCTAAAATTTCTGTTTTTTACAGCATGATCACATAAACTTCACACAAGTCTTCCCAATGGTTATACTTTGCACAAACACTAATTAAAACACAAAACCACATCTAAACATAAGCTAGATGCTATATTTATTCCTAAACAGAAGCAAAAACAAAGGAAATAAAATTGGGTTGCCTCCCAACAAGCGCTATCGTTTAACGCCCCTAGCTAGGCACGATACAAGAATAGATCTAGGTATTGCCATCTTTGGTCTTTATCCTTTTGGCAGTGTCAAGCTCGAATCCGGGAGGTTCTTTACGTTTCCCTTCATACTCAGAAATCTTTAGATCTAACGAATCCAACCGCTTATTGCAAAGGGTAATCAACATATTCATGCGGTGGAGATTACCACTAACACTCTTAAGAGGTTCAAGAGACTTTTGTAATATTTTGGTTACTTCTCAAATTTTCTCAAAACTTGTGTCTCTTCCTGGGCCTGATGTAACCCTTTTTGTTGAGGTAGTGTTCCCACTATTCCCTCTATAATTTCATGCGCAATACTAAGATCAGTTTCGATAAAATTCCCTTTGGCAACGCAATCCAAGAGTTGTCTATGGGACATATTTAGTCCAACATAAAAATTGCGAAGTAAAATTCGAAAATTCACCTATAAGGTGCAATTACGATAAGATTCCATCATCCTAAACCAAGCATCTTTTAAGTTTTCTCCTTGCTTTTGCTTGAACTTAAGAACTTCAAACTCAGGAGACAAAGGAGCGGATAAGGGACTAGCCATGGCGGCAAGGCAAAGCGATAAAACACACAGAAGAAGAATGGCGAATAAAATGGCAAGGGTGAAGTGGGGAAGAGGAAAATGAGAGGCAAATAATGTAGTGCGAAGGATAAGGGTTTGTGATAGGTACTTGGTATATGACTTTGCGTAGATCTCCCCGGCAACGGCGCCAAAAATTCCTCTTGCTACTTCTCGAGCTTGCATTGTATTCCCTCGAAGAGGAAAGGGGGATGGAGCACAGTAGCGTAAGTATTTCCCTAAGTTTTTGAGAACCAAGGTATCAACCAAGTAGGAGACCACGCGCGAGTCCCTCGCACCTGCACAAACAAATAAGAACTTCGCAGCCAATGCGATAAGGGGTTGTCAATCCCTTTACGGTCACTTACGAAAGTGAGATCTGATAGATAGGATAGTGCAATATTTTTGGTATTAGAATAGAAAGTAAATAAAACAAATAATCAACGGCGATAGAAAATGAAGGGAAAGTAATATGATAAAGATAGACCCGGGGGCCATAGGTTTCACTAGTGGCTTCTCTCATGATAGCAGAATTCTACGGTGGGTGAACAAATTACTGTCGAGCAATTGATAGAAAAGCGCATAGTTATGAGAATATCTAGGCATGATCATTATATATAGGCATCACGTCCGTAACAAGTAGACCGAAATGATTCTGCATCTACTACTATTACTCCACACATCGACCGCTATCCAGCATGCATCTAGAGTATTAAGTTCATAAGAACAGAGTAATGCTTTAAGCAAGATGACATGATGTAGAGGGATAAACTCAAGCAATATGATATAAAACCCCATCTGTTTATCCTCGATGGAAACAATAAAAAACGTGCCTTGCTGCCCCTGCTGTCACTGGGAAAGGACACCGCAAGATTGAACACAAAGCCAAGCACTTCTCCCATTGCAAGAACTATAGATCTAGTAGGCCAAACCAAACCAATAATCCGAAGAGACTTGCAAGGATATTATAATCATACATAAAAGATTTCAGAAAAGAATCAAATATTGTTCATAGATAATCTTGATCATAAACACACAATTCATCGGATCTCGACAAACACACCGCAAAAAAATTACATCGAATAGATCTCCTCGAAGATCAAGGAGAACTTTGTATTGAGATCCAAAAAGAAAGAAGAAGCCATCTAGCAAATAACTATGGACCCAAAGGTGTGTGGTAAACTACTCACAACTCATTGGTGAGGCTATGGTGTTGATGTAGAAGCACTCCGTGATCGATCCCCCCCTCTGGCGGAGCTCCGGAACAGGCCCCAAGATGGGATCTCATGGGAACAGAAGGTTACGGCGGTGGAATTAGGGTTTTCTCTGTTGCCTCGATGTTTTCAGGGTACGTGGATATATATAGGAGGAAGGAGGGGATCGGGGAGCCAGAGGGGGCCCACGAGGGTGGGGGGCGCCTGCCCCCCTGGGCGCGCCTTGGACCCTCGTGGCCGCCTCTCTCATTCCCTCGAGTGTACTCCAAGTCTTCTGTGAGGATACAGTTCCAAAAATAACTCTCTCGAAGGTTTCAGTCCGTTTGGACTCCGTTTGATATCCCTTTTCTGCGAAACACTGAAATAGGCAAAAAACAGCAATTTGCACTACGCCTTGGGTTAGTAGGTTAGTCCCAAAAGTAATATAAAAGTGTATAATAAAGCCCATTAAACATCCAAAACAGAATATATAATAGCATGGAGCAATAAAAAATTATAGATACGTTGGAGACGTACCAGGGGGTAGGCGCGCCCCCACCCTCGTGGGCCCCTCATAGCTCCACCGACCTACTTCTTTCGCCTATATATACTCTTATACCCCGAAAACATCCAGGAGAGCAACGAAACCACTTTTCGCCACCGCAACCTTCTGTACCCATGAGATCCCATCTTGGGGCCTTTTTCGGCGCTCCGACGGAGGGGGAATCGATCACGTAGGGCTTCTACATCAACACCATAGCCTCTCCAATGATGTGTGAGTAGTTTACCATAGACCTTCGGGTCCATAGTTATTAGCTAGATGGCTTCTTCTCTCTCTTTGGTTCTCAATACAAAGTTCTCCTCGATGTTCTTGGAGATCTATTCGATGTAATTCTTTTTGCGGTGTGTTTGTCGAGATCCGATGAATTATGGGTTTATGATCAAGATTATCTATGAACAATATTTGGTTCTTCTCTGAATACTTGTATGCATGATTTAATATCTTTGCAAGTATCTTCGAATTATCAGTTTGGTTTGGCCTACTAGATTGATCTTTCTTGCAATGGGAGAAGTGCTTAGCTTTGGGTCCAATGTTGCGGTGTCCTTTCCCAGTGACAGCAGGGGTAGCAAGGCACGTATTGTATTTTTGCCATTGAGGATAAAAATATGGGGTTTATATCATATTGCTTGAGTTTATCCCTCTACATCATGTCATCTTGCTTAATGCGTTACCCTGTTCTTATGAACTTAATACTCTAGATGCATGCTGGATAGCGGTCGATGTGTGGAGTAATAGTAGTAGATGCAAAATTGTTTCGGTCTACTTGACATGGACGTGATGCCTATGTTCATGATCATGCCTAGATATTCTCATAACTATGTGCTTTTCTATTAATTGCTTGCCAGTAATTTATTCAAGCACCGTAATTTATGCTATCGTGAGAGAAGCCACTAGCGAAACCTATGGCCCCGGGGTCTACTTTACATCATATAAGTTTCCGATCTACAATTCTAGTTTACTATTTATTTTGCAATATTTATTTTCCAATCTATACAACAAAAATACCAAAAATATTTATCTTATTATCTTTATCAGATCTCACTTTTACAAGTGGCCGTGAAGGGATTGACAATCCCTTTATCGCGTTGGTTGCAAGGTTCTTGATTGTTTGTGCAGGTACTAGGCGACTTGCGTGTAGTCTCCTACTGGATTGATACCTTGGTTCTCAAAAACTGAGGGAAATACTTACGCTACTTTACTGCATCACCCTTTCCTCTTCAAGGGAAAACCAACGCATGCTCAAGAGGTAGCAAGAAGGATTTCTGGCGCCGTTGCCGGGGAGATCTACGCTCAAGTCAAGACATACCAATTACCCATCGTATAATCTTATCCCTCGCATTACATTATTTGCCATTCGCCTCTCGTTTTCCTCCCCCCACTTCTAAAATGATTTTCGAAAACCTTTGCCTTTTCTTTGCCTTCTTCCCGTATGTATCTTTGTTTGTGTTTCCATGTGCCTTCTATTTGCTTGCATATTTGCTTTCTAAAAATCTTTTGATATGGATCCACTTAAAGTGTTCTACTTGGATCATCTTCGATCCTTATGCGCTCGTGCTGAAACCCCAACTAGCCTAGTTGATGGGAAATCTTTAGATGAGCATGCTCATTTTGTGCGTCACCGTTTGTCTGAAAATGGGAGACTCTTATGGGATCAAATAAACAGATTGCTATGTTATGCTTGGAATCTTTGTGAAACTTATGATTTTACTTGTTGCTCTAAGAACCCTAAAAAACACCTCCCCTACCTATGTGAGTTTAATGATAATGCAATCTTATCCTCTTATGCAAAGGGTGTTTATAGTTACTACGATATCGAACAAATTGAAGAATTTGTTGCTCTTAAGGGTGCTTATGAAGTTGCTTCTTTGATTGAAAAGTATGAAATTACTCTCTACGAATCTGAAAATTTTGACATACTTAAATATTGCTATGAAAATTATGCTCATAATGTCTATGTCAAAGAATTTATTGAAAGAATGATCGCTGCTTTGGAAGAAAATAATGATATGCATGAATCTATAGATAATTATGATTCCGATGATTTGATTGAAATATCCCTTGATGAACATGATGCTTGCTATTCTTGTGGGCATGATGCCAATATTTATGAAGCTGAATTTGCTATAGTTCCTTATGTTAAACATGAGATCGTTGCTATTTCATCCATACTTGATAGTTCCTTCAATGAAAAGCATGATTGCAATGATGTTATTATAAATTCTCTGAATTTCAATTGTGTTAATGATATGCAAAACCTCAAGTTTGGGGACGCTAGTTTTTCTATGGCTACTATTTGTTGCAATGGTCATGATGTAATGCCCAGGATGGGACTATACCTCCTACGTGTCGAGGCACGACTTAAAGGTATAAGCCCATTCTGGAATGATCTCAAGTTTGGTATCTTTGCACGACTCATGTAAAAGTAGGGATGAAATTGCAAAAGGAGATAGTTGGCTTACACTCGCCACTTCACACAATACATTACATAAGCAAAACATCATTCAAAACATCACAACCCGTCTACGGGCGAAGATCCAAAAAGAAAGATACCAAAAACATAAAGCCACAGGTCCGAATCGCCCCTAGTAGAAACCACTACTGATTGTCGAAAACGTCACAAGCATACGACCACTCTCTTCATCGAGCTCCCAGTGAAGTACTTGAACCAGCTCCTGCATCAATCTCGGCTGAACCTGCATCTGGTGTTGTAGTATCTATGAGCCACGAGGACTCAGCAATCCCATAACCATGGGTATGAAGACTAGCAAAGCTTTATGGGTAGAAAGAGGTAAAGTGGTGAGGTTGCAGCAGCGGCTAAGCATAATATGGTGGCTAACTTACGAGTACAAGAGTAAGATGAGCATCTACGCAAACGGTCGCAACTAGTAGTGATCGCTAAAGATCCTGAACTACATACGAATCAAACATAACCCCACCGTGTTCTCTTCTCAAAGTGAAAAGAGACAGTCACGGTTACTCACACAGTTGTGTGTTTTACTTCGGATCCTCTGTCAAGTTTTCTACAACCGGACATTAACAAATTCCAATCCGCCACATAACCGCGGGCATGACTTTCGAAAGATTATAACCCTGCAGGGGTGTCCCAACTTAGCCCATCACAAGCTCTCACGATTAGCTGAAGTGATAAATATAATATCATCACTCCTTATCTTAGGGAAATCCGATCAGGCTCGGCATCCCGATGCACAAGACATTTCGACAATGGTAAAACAAGTCCAGCAAGACCTCCCGGTGTGTCGACACCCTGATAGTAGCCGCGCGTATCTCGTCTCAGGCCACGACCGGATGGGCGATCCTACGAGTAAAACCAATCCTCGAGTTTCCCCGTGGTGGCCCCGCAGTCTCCCCGTTTGGGACCAACACCATCAGCACTGGCCCCCCCTGCTATGTAGAAAGAATCCTCGGGTAGTGCTAACTCCCTATGCAAATTAATTAATTAATTAAGTTGTTATTATGAGCAAATTAAAACCAATGTTGGGCCTTGCTGGAGGAGTTTTATTCAAAGACGAACTGTCAAGGGGTCCCCATCCACCCATCGTGTAAGGAACGCAAAATCAAGGAACATAATGCCGGTTTATCGGTGCCTAAGGTGGCATGAGTGGAACAAAACACCGAGCAAAAGGCCAAGCCTTCCACCCATGCCCAGTATAAAGGTGTGTTAATAATAATAGTAATAGATATTGTGATATTCCAAAGCAACAAGTTCCCTCCTGGAACGAACTTCATCTTCACCTGCAACTAACAACGCTATAAGAGGGGCTGAGCAAGCGGATAACATAGCCAAACAGTGGTTTTGCTAGGAAGGTGTCAAAGGTTAGAGGTTTCATGGCAACAAGGAGAGGCTGACATAAAAGATGGGTAGCGCGACATGTAACGATAGCATCGAGACAACTAAGCATGGCAATGGTAGTAAAGGTATCCAAGGGTATGATCATCTTGCCTGGGATTCCACAAGGAAGAAGAACGGATCCATGAAGTAGCCGAACAGAACCTCACAACTTCGGAACGAACCCGAAGCTAACGAGGGAAGCAAACCGGAAAGAATCAAGCATCACGGTAAACACACAAGCATAAACATGGCATACGATGCACATCCAAGTATGATGCATGTCCGGTTTAAATATGCATGGCATGGCAATGTGCACAAACAAAACTACAAGTTAAGTGGAGCTCAATATGCAACGAGTTGCATATTGACGAAACACCACATTTTAATTATTTAATCGACTCTCGTTTATTTACAAGACAAGATTAAATGTTTGTTAACATGGCAAGAGGTGAAGCAAGAGCAAACTACCTATTTAGGCAAGTTTAAATGAGGCCGGAATGACAAACAACAATTCCGGGAAACCCCATATGCATGTTTAGTAATTTTAAGCAAACAACAATTCACACATATAATGTTGTTAACATGATGCGGATGACGTGATCAAGTTTTATGCAATTTTTAGTAAAAGTTAACATGAAGAGATAAGGAGTATTTGTCGCCACGACGGAGAGAAAAGAGGGTGCCACGGCAACGATCCGAAAATGATGCAACGACAACATCTCGGTTTCGGTAACTCGTTGAGAGACCGGTGCAAAATAAAAGGTGGCGTGAGCGAGCGAAACAAGATGAAAGGTGGGGTGATCCCGTCACCGGGTTCCCACGAGTCGGCGACGAGGCAACCGAGGAGCATGACAAAAGATGAAACGGGCACGGTGCACACAAGGGAAACATCTCATACAACCACAACAAGCATTTGTCCACGGGTCATCGTCTCGGGGTTATACCTTCGAAGCGTTCGTTCTGAAGCGATCGAGTTCGTAGAGGAAGAAGTCGTTCTCGCGATTCGTAGTGGAAGTAGGCATTCATGTTCGGAGAGGTACACGCGGTCTTCGGCGACGGTAGTTGTACTCGTCCGTAGAGGTACTTGTCGCGGCACCGGACGTAGTGGTTTTCGTTTCTTCACCGAAGGTAGTCATTCGGGCGTCGAGCGTCGAGGTACTTGGTGGGTCGTCGTGGTACTTGCCGTAGGGGTACGTGGCGAACAACGGTCGTCGTGGTACTCGTTCAAAACCACATCGGATGTAGTCGTGCATCTTGAAGAGGAACTTGGCGGATCCAGTCGTCGCGGTACTTGACCTCCCCATGTAGTCGTACTCGTAGCGGTCTTGTCGGTCTCAGTCTCGCGTCGTAGAAGAGGGTCTCGGCTTGTTCCGACACAAAAACACAAGGGCCTCGGGGCAGCGCCAGATCCGGGCAGAACTGCTGGAACCGTCTCGAAGGAGGACCAGGTTGATGAAGCAGCAGCAGAAGACAGCGTGGTCGAAGGAGCTGAGGGGGGCAGACGGAGGCAAAGCAGCGGAAGCAGCTGAGCTTGGCGGCGACGGGTTGACCTACGGTCGGTCCCGGGCGCGCGGCGTCCGCGAAGGGGCTCCAGGCGGCGAAGAGGATACGAGGTAGGGGCGCTGGACGAGGCCTGGAGAAGAGGCGCTCGGTGCTGCGGCCTTGGCGTAGGCTATCGGTGAGGGCGAGGCGCAGGGGAGAAGGATGGCACGACGCGGCGCTCGGCCTGGTGATGTGCGCAGAGGAAGGAGGACGGGGCGCGGGCGCGCGCGCTGGAGACGGAGGGCGCGGGCGCTGCGGCTCGGGGTGCTCGGGGCCTCGACCGACGGGGAGGAGGGAGGTGCTGGCGATGCGTGAGACTCGCGGGGCCTCGACGAGGGGCAGAGGAGGCAGGGGTAGATCGAAGGAGCGGGCGAGGTGGCGCGGGAGGAAGGGGTTCGAGAGGGAGATCGAGGGAGAGAGGCGGCGGCACTACTCGATCGGGAGGAGGACCAGGGGAGATGGACGAGGGGATCGGGTGAGATGGGGACTGGGTGCGGGCTAGGGTTTAGAAGGTTAGGTGGGCTTAGGGGAGGTTGGGCTGCAGATGGGCCTGAACGTCCTATTGGGCTGCTGGGAGGCCTAGTTCGATTGGGCTCTTCTCTCTAACATCCCTCTCTTCTCTTCTCCTTCTTTTCTAAAACATAAAAGAAAAGAAAAAGCAAAGAAGACAAGGAGAAAAGAGGAAGTGTTTGGGATAGTCTTTGGCACAGGGTTAATTCCCGGACTCATAAAAATGAGCATGATCCAAGAAAATTATAAGTGGGCATGAAAGAAAGATGTAAATTCAAACACATTTGATTTTTATTCAAATGGGTTTGAACTAGGACTTGGTTTTTGAAGTGTCCAAAAATGTTCGAATTTTTGGAGGAACCTCGATACAACGGAAAAGAATTATAGACAAGGTTTGAAGGTGAAACCAGAAGTAGAAAAGGCATGGGGAATATATGCAAGTGTGTTTGGGTTAATTCCAAACAAATGGAATATTTATTTCTAATAGCTCCATAAATATTAGGAGGATATGTTATAAAGAGAAGTCACTCTTCCCTCGATTTAAATGGACCGAAGGTCCACACGATTTATTTAAGTAGAGATGCAAAAAATTGATGACATGATGCAAAGCAAAATAAATAACACAAGCACAAAAGAAACACACGGTAGAACTCGGAACATCTGGAATCTGTGGAATCTTCTGGGACGTCGATCTTCGGGCGTCACACATGATTGGGGTGATTCTTCTTTTGATCTTGAATATTTATTTAATCCCCGTGATGAATGTAAGATTGATCATAATGTTTGCAGTAATATTGAAAGTGGGTTGGGAAGAGTCTCAACTTTAGATCCCACATATTTGGAGAATGTTAAATCTTATGAAGTTTTTGATAAAAGTGGGTTTGGAGAGGTCATGACTTTAGTTAATGTTAATCCCACTATTTTGGAAGAGAGTCAACTTCCCATGCATGTGGATCGTGTTGAGAATATGTTATGTGATAGCTATACTGTTGAATTTGCTTATGATCCTACATTCAATTATTACGAGAGAGTAAAATATGGGTGTAGAAATTTTCATGTTACTAAATTACCTCTCGTTATGTTGAGATTGCTATTGTTTCTTTCTTCTTCCTTGCATATGCTAGATCTTGCTAGTATTGCTAATTTGCTTTCCTATAAAATGCCTATGCATAGGAAGTATGTTAGACTTAGATGTTATTTTCACATGCTATATGATGCTCTCTTTGTGCTTCAATTCTTATCTTTCATGTGAGCATCATTGAATTCTCAAGCCTATCTTAATGGCTATAAAGAAAGATCTTGTTGGGAGGCAACCCAGTTTTATTTTTGTTCTTTGCTTTTTGCTTCTGTTTAGTAATAAATACTTCTTCTAGCTTCTATTTAGATGTGGTTTTATGTTTTAATTAGTGTTTGTGCCAAGTAGAACCTTTGGGAAGACTTGGGTGAAGTCTTTGCGATCTTGCTGTAAAAAGCAGAAACTTTTGCGCTCACGAGATTAGCTGCCACTTTTTACTGGAGAGTGCTTTTAGGTTGATTCTTTTTGAAGATGATTAATAGACAAATTCCTCACGTCCACCAATTTATTTCATAATTTTTAGAGTTACATAAGTATTCTAAAGTTACATATTGCTACAGACTGTTCTGTTTTTGACAGATTCTGTTTTTCGTGTGTTGATTGCTTATTTTGATGAATCTATGAGTAGTAACGGGGGGTATGAACCATAGAGAAGTTGGAATACAGTAGTTTTAACACCAATATAAATAAAGAATGAGTTCAATACAGTACCTTAAAGTGGTGGTTTGTTTTCTTATACTAACGGAGCTCACGAGATTTTCTGTTAAGTTTTGTGTTGTGAACTTTTCAAGTTTTTGGGTAAGGATTTGATGGACTATGGAATAAAGAGTGGCAAAAGCCTAAGCTTGGGGATGCCCAGGGCACCCCAAGGTAAAATTCAAGGAAAACCAAAAGCCTAAGCTTGGGGACGCCCCGGGAAGGCATCCCCTCTTTCGTCTTCGTCTATCGGTAACTTTACTTGAGACTATATTTTTATTTACCACATTATATGTGTTTTGTTTGGAGTGTCTTGTATGATTTTAGTATTTGCTTTTTATTTTACCACAATAATCCTTGCTGTACACACCTTTTGGTAGAGACACACATGAATCGGAATTTATTAGAATACTCTATGTGCTTCACTTATATCTTTTGAGCTACATAATTTTGCTCTATTGCTTCACTTATATCTTTTAGAGCACGGTGGTGGTTTTATTTTATAGAAATTATTGATCTCTCATGATTCACTTATATTATTTTGAGAGTCTTTTAGAACAGCATGGTAATTGGCTTTGGCTATAAAATTAGTCCTAATATGATGGGCATCCAAGATGGGTATAATAAAAACTTTCATATAAAGTGCGTTGAATACTATGAGAAGTTTGATGCTTGATGATTGTTTTGAGATATGAGGATGGTGATATTAGAGTCATGCTAGTAGAGTAATTGTGAATTTGAGGAATACTTTTGTTAAAGTTTGTGATTCCCGTAGCATGCACGTATGGTGAACCGTTATGTGATGAAGTTGGAGCATGATTTATTTATTGATTGTCTTCCTTTGTGTGGAGGTCGGGATCGCGCGATGGTTAACTCCTACCAACCCTTCCCCTAGGAGCATGCGTGTAGTGCTTGGTTTTGATAACTTGTAGATTTTGGCAATAAGTATATGATTTCTTTATGACTAATGTTGAGTCCATGGATTATACACACTCTCAACCTTCCACCATTGCTAGCCTCTCCACTATCGCGCAACTTTCGCCGGTACCATACACCCACCATATACCTTCCTCAAAACGGCCACCATACCTACCTATTATGGCATTTCCATAGCCATTCTGAGATATATTGCCATGCAACTTTCCACCATTCCGTTTATTATGACACGCTCCATCATTGTCATATTGCCTTGCATGATCATGTAGTTGACATTGTATTTGTGGCAAAGCCACCCTTCATAATTTTTTCATACATGTCACTCTTGATTCATTGCACATCCCGGACCACCGCCGGAGGCATTCACATAGAGTAATATTTTGTTTTAAGCATCGAGTTGTAATTCTCGAGTTGTAAGTAAATAAAAGTGTGATGATCTTCATTATTAGAGCATTGTCACAGTGAGGAAAGGATGATGGAGACTATGATTACCCCCACAAGTCGGGATGAGACTCCGGACGAAAAAAAAGAGGCCATAAAAAAGAAAAAAGAAAAAGAAAGGGCCCAAAATTAAAAAAATGAGAGCAAAAGAGAGAAGGGGCAATGCTACTATCCTTTTCCACACTTGTGCTTCAAAGTAGCACCATGATCTTCATGATAGAGAGTCTCTTGTTTTGTCACTTTCATATACTAGTGGGAATTTTCATTATAGAACTTGGCTTGTATATTCCAGTGATGGGCTTCCTCAAAATGCCCTAGGTCTTCGTGAGCAAGCGAGTTGGATGCACACCCACTTAGTTTCTTTAGTTGAGATTTCATACATTTATAGCTCTAGTGCATCCGTTGCATGGCAATACCTACTCACCCACATTGATATCTATTGATGGGCATCTCCATAGTCCATTGATACGCCTAGTTGATGTGAGACTATCTTCCTCCTTTTTGTCTTCTCCACAATCACCACTCTATTGCACCAATAGTGCTATGTCCATGGATCACGCTCATGTATTGCGTGAAAGTTGAAAAGGTTTGAGAATACTAAAGTATGAAACAATTGCTTGGCTGAAAGCGGGGTTGTGCATGATTTAAATATTTTGTGTGATGAAGATAGATCATAGCCAGACTATATGATTTTGTAGGGATAGCTTTCTTTGGCCATGCTATTTTGAGAAGACATGTTTACTTTGTTAGTATGCTTGTAGTATTATTATTTTTATGTCAATAATAAACCTTTGTCTTGAATCTTTCGGATCTGAACATTCATGCCACAATAAAGAAAATTACATTGAAAATTATGTTAGGTAGCATTCCACATCCAAAATTCTATTTTTATCATTTACCTACTCGAGGACGAGCAGGAATTAAACTTGGGGATGTTGATACGTCTCCAACGTATCTATAATTTTTGATTGTTACATGCTATTATATTATCTCTTTTGGATGTTTAATGGGCTTTAATATACAATTTTAAATTATTTTTAGGACTAACCTATTAACCGGAGGCCCAGTGCCAGTTGCTGTTTTTTTTGCCTATTTTAGTGTTTCGCAGAAAAGGAATATCAAACGGAGTACAAACGGAACGAAACCTTTGCGAGGATCTTTCTTGGAAAAAACGCAATCCAGGAGACTTGGAGTGGAAGTCAAGGAAGCAACGAGGCGGTCACGAGGCAGGAGGGTGCGCCCAGGGGGGAAGGCGCACCCCACCCTCGTGGGCCGCTCGTAGCTCCACCGACCTACTTCTTTCGCCTATATATACTCTTATACCCCGAAAACATCCAAGAGAGCAACGAAACCACTTTTCCACCGCCGCAACCTTCTGTACCCGTGATATCCCATCTTGGGGCCTTTTCGGCGCTCCGTCGGAGGGGGAATTGATCACGGAGGGCTTCTACATCAACACCATAGCCTCTCCGATGATGTGTGAGTAGTTTACCACAGACCTTCGGGTCCATAGTTATTAGCAAGATGGCTTCTTCTCTCTCTTTGGTTCTTAATACAAAGTTCTTCTCGATGTTCTTGGAGATCTATTCGATGTAATTCTTTTTCCGGTGTGTGTGTGTCGAGATCCGATGAATTGTGGGTTTATGATCAAGATTATCTATGAACAATATTTGGTTCTTCTCTGAATTCTTATATGCATGAATTAATATATTTGCAAGTCTCTTCGAATTATCAGTTTGTTTTGGCCTACTAGATTGATCTTTCTTGCAATGGGAGAAGTGCTTAGCTTTGGGTCCAATCTTGCGGTGTCCTTTCCCAGTGATAGCAGGGGCAACAAGGCACGTATTGTATTGTTGCCATCAAGGATAAAAAGATGGGGTTTATATCATATTGCTTGAGTTTATCCCTCTACATCATGCCATCTTGCTTAATGCGTTACTCTATTTTTATGAACTTAATACTCCAGATGCATGCTGGATAGTGGTCGATGTGTGGAGTAATAGTAGTAGATGCATAATCGTTTCGGTCTACTTGACACGAACGTGATGCCTATGTTCATGATCATGCTTAGATATTCTCATAACTATGCGCTTTTCTATCAATTGCTCAACAGTAATTTGTTCACCCACTGTAATTTATGCTATCATGAGAGAAGCCACTAGTGAAACCTGAAAGAACTCGCGATGCCCCCATGTTTGGTTTTGGTAATTGATGACAATCTCTATGGACTAATGGTTGCCTTGAGTTATATTTGAAGGGTTTGTCCATAGGATTTTCTTGGAGTTCATTTGTTGGTTTCAAGGAGAGTTTGTGATGACCAAGGTGCTATTAAGGAATTATCCAAAGATTGGTCTTGTGGGTGTTGAGCTTATTGCAAGCATGTCTTGAAGAAGAAGAGTTTGTGATCATTCATGTTTACCTTCAAGACATCATCCAAATGGAGAGAGTTGGAAAGATTCAAGGTTGATCAAAACTAAGTCAAAGAATGAATCAAGCTGATCAACACACAAAGTGTAGAAGATGTACCGAGAGGGTTCAAGCAATCCTATGGTATGGTAAGCATTGTCAATCACGCTTTGTGTACTAACCCATGGTCTTCGTGAGAGTTCTTTGTGGGGTTAGGTTGCGGTGTGCAAGTTCAAGTGGAGCATCATGAAGAGATCAAGTGCTTGAAGCTTGCCGTCCATTCTGGTGACAATGGACTTGTGAAGATATGCCGAAGAGTGGCTCACCCATAGTGGAGTATGGGGGGGCAATCTACTAGTCTTCACCGAGACAACGCAATCAAGAAAGGTGGTCCAACTTGAGGAAGTCAAGATCGCCTACATCTAGCTCAAGTGGACTTTGTGCAAAGCAAAGGTTTTCCCTTGATAGGTTTTCTATTTTATCGGTCTCGTGGTGGTAGTTGGGAGATCGGGTTATAGGATCGTTTGCCGTACTATCAAGGGGGGCTCTCAAGTTGGTAGCTTGATCGTATCGTTAGTAGAGAGCTCAAACCATTGCATCCTTGCATCATGTTTCTTGGTTCTTGTTTGGTTCTCTTTGTGAGTCTTAGAGCTTATGGTCATCTTGATGACAAGCTTGAGTTCATCGAAAACGGAGTTCACATGCGTCTTCTATGATGTTTTCGGTGTTGGAGGTTTTACCGGTCTTATCCGAGGAAGGGTTCTCACCATTTTCTTATGGTCCTTTTCTAATTTGCTTATTATTGGTATTTCTATCAAGATTGTGTTAGCACTTGTCGTTAGCTTTCCAACAAACTTGGTTTCGTCGAATTCGGAGTCCGTTTGCAGAAGTTGTGGTCGTTTTGGTGTTATGAAAAGGCTGCAGCGGTACTACCGCGGGTAGGAGCGGAAGTAATTTTTTACTACCGCTTTCGGGAGCGGTACTACCGCTTGGAGCAGTACTACCACGACTACTTCCGTGGCTACTTCCGCTCGGGACCAAAAACTCGTCACAAGTCCAGCGGTGGTAGGCACGGATGTAATTTTTTTGTACCACTCGCAAGCAGTAGTACCGCTACCCTTAGCAGTAGTGCCGCTACCCCTAGCGGTAGTACCGTGAGGTCAAGCGGTACTACCGCTCCAACGGTTCTTCTGGCCTTTTTGCCTCCTCGCTGTTGTTTTTCAAAGGGGTACTACCGCCCTAGCGGTAGTACTGCTCCTGGAGCGGTAGTACCGCTCTGTGCGGGCTGTGAGCATAACGGTTGGATTTTTCCCACCTATAAAAGGGGGTCTTCTTCCCCAATGAACCTTATACTTAGAGCTCGTGTTCTTCCCCCATTGTTGACCTTCTTCGAGCTTGCTATCGCTCAATCCCTCCATGGATTCTT
>LR738716.1:131118292-131128704 GCA_902687465.1 Secale cereale
ATCCACACTTCCACCAATCACTTTATCCTCTTTGTGAGGGAAACCCTTTGGATCTAGTTCTTGGAGTTCTTGGTGTTCTCCTTCTTGTTCTTACTCTCTTTTCCCTCCCTAGCATTAGTTGCTTTGGTGGGATTTGAGAGAGAAGGACTTGGGCACTCCGTGTGCCCTTGCCATTGCATTTGGTGCATCGGTTTGAGTTCTTCACGGTGATACGTGGAAGTGAAGTTTGAGAAGCTTATTACTCTTGGGTGTTTGGGCACCCTAGAGCTTGTTCCTCTTGGGTTCCTTAGCGCCCTAGACGGTTGGTGTTGTTCGGAGCTCAATCATTGTGGTGTAAAGCTCCGGACAAGCGTCGGGGTCTCCAATTAGGTTGTGGAGATTGCCCCGAGCAATTTGACGGGTACCGGTGACCGCCCCCAAAGGTTGCCAAAGTGTATGGGTTCGGTGACCGCCCCCAAGGGTTGCCATTTGTACGGGTTCAGTGACCGCCCTCAAGGGTCCCTTAGTGGAATCACGGTATCTTGCATTTTGCGAGGGCGTGAGGAGATTACGGTGGCCCTAGTGGCTTCTTGGGGAGCATTGTGCCTCCACACTGCTCCAAACGGAGATTAGCATCCGAAAGGGTGTGAATTTCGGGATACATCGTCGTCTCCGCGTGCCTCGGTTATCTCTTACCCGAGCCCTTTACTTATGCACGTTACTTTGTGATAGCCATATTGTTTCTTGTCATATATCTTGCTATCACCTAGTTGTTTATCTTGCTTAGCATAAGTTGTTGGTGCACATAGGTGAGCCTAGTTGTTGTAGGGTTTGTGCTTGATAAATTAACCTCTAGGTTTATTCCGCATTTGTTCAAGCCTAAACCGTAATTATTTTAAATCGCCTATTCACCCCCCTCTAGGCAACATCCACGATCTTTCAATTGGTATCAGAGCCTCGTCTCTCTTTATTGGGCTTAACCACCTAGAGAGTAAGGATGTCGACTAGGGGTTTAGGATTCTCTGACACTCTTAGTTTCAATGGGATAAATTTTGATGTTTGGGTAATTCGCATGCTTAATCTATTTAGGGTCATGGACCCAAATTTAGAGCGAATTGTAGATATGGGTTTTTCTCCTCCAAAGGATCCACAAAGATTATCTTTAGAGGATGAGAAAAACTCTTATCTCAATGCTCAAGCTTCTAATGTGCTTTTTGATGCTTTGAGCAATGTAGTTATATTTCAACTCATGCCGTTCCGGGATGCTCATGAGTTGTGTACAAAGCTTCAAGATAAATATTGTGTGTCCAAGAATTGTAGGAATGATTGTTCTCCCTCCACCTCCGGCCGTGTTGTCTTCTCAACTTATTCTACTTCACCTACATGTGGTTTGCCACCAGGTAATGATATGGTGAGTAGTGTTTGTCATTGCAATGATGATAGTATGCTTATTTTGGATGATCCTTCATCACTATCTTATTGCGATGCATCTTCTTTGGACTTTAACACTTCGAGCACCCTACATGTTTCGCATGCTTGTGTTGATAGTCCTTGCATATCTTGTAGAAATTGCTTGACTAAAACTCATGATGATATGCTTGCTATGTCTTGCTGCCATGATAAAAATGCATCTATTTCCTCGAATTGTTGTGCTAACAATGTAGAGGAAACCCAACACCCCATGGAACAAGATGTAGTCTTGAATGGTGCTTCAAGGGATCCTACATCATCATCTATTGCATTTTGCCTTATGGTTAAGGCTTCAAAGGTATCTCCCACTTTGAATCCCAATATATCTTGTGATGATAGTGAGGATGACAATGATGATGATGTTGAAAATGATGAAGAGAATGATAATATTGCCTCCTTAGAAATTAAGGGGGAAATGATTTTTAAAGCTCTTCATAAGAATAAAATTGCTCGTTCCAACTTCATGGAAATCATGTCTATTGCCATTGAGGGCAAGAAATATATAGAGGAGTTGGAATCTCATCTAGAGGAGCATGAGGTCACCATTGAGAAAATGGAAGGTCATGAGCGTGATTACGCTAATGAGATCGCCGACCTCTCGCAAACTCTTGAACTTGAACAAACCACCAAGGAATCTCTTGAGGAGACTTTTGCTCTAGAACTATCTAGAATAAAGGAATCCGATGATAGAGCTCTCGAGGTGGTTAATGATTTTGAAACTAAAAATGAGAAGCTTGAAGTTGCACATGCTAAACTCCTTGAGGATTTTGAGCACCTCGAAAATGGCTCAAGGGTCATTAAGGGTGAGCTCATAAAACTCACCGAGTCTCATGCTCAACTTAAAGCTTCATATTCTAAGGAGCTTGCCAAGTTGCCTTCTCCTCTTGCTATTATTGATGATGCTTGTGCTACTAACTCTATTTCTAGTGAAGCATCCATTTTGAAAGAGAATGTTGAGCTAAGGGCTCAACTTGAGTTGCTATCTAGGAATTATGGGAAATTGGAAGAAAGTCATGTAAAGCTCACAATCTCTCATGATGATCTTCTAGTATCCCATAATGTGCTAAAGATAGCTCATGAGGCTATGCGTATCAAGGTAACATCTAGTAAGCCTCATGTGGCTACTAGCACTACTTCAAGTCAAAACTCTATCTTCCCATTTGCTAGTCCTCGTAATTCATCTACTCACAATGTTAGTACATCTTGTGATGAATTGCTCTCCTTGCCTTGTTGCTCTAACAATGAAGCTTATACTTCCTCTAGTACTTTTGTTGATACTAACCATGTAGAGGAAATCAAAGAGCTCAAGGCCCAAGTCACGTCTTTTAAGAAAGACTTGGAAAAGTGTCATGAAGGGAAGTTCACACTCAACAATATCTTGAGTGTGCAAAAATCCCCCAATGACAAAGGTGGACTTGGATTCAACTCCAAAAACAAGAAAAGGTCCAAGCTCATTATCAAGAATAAGGGCCAAGAACAACTCAAGAATTCGGCCAAGATTATTTGCTTCAAGTGCAAAATTGAAGGGCATCATCTTAGATCTTGCCCATTGAATAAGAAGACCATTAGTGACAAGCAACAAGGGAAGATGCCACAAGTTCAATCCCATGCTCAACCGGAAGTTGGAGAAAGGCCGCTTCCCAAGAAGACTCATGGTAATGCTTCTCATTTTGAGAAATCAAATGAGGAGAAAGTGAAGAGTAGATGTTGCTACCTATGCCATGAGAAGGGTCACCTTGCTTCTTCATGCACTAGTGGTAACTTATCCAAACCAATTATTATTGATGATGTCTATTTTCTTGGTAAGGATAATGTTGGCAATGTGTTTGCCAAGTTTTTTGGTACTCAAAGTGGTGTCAAGAAAAGAACCATTTGGGTGGCCAAGCCCATTGTGAATAACCTCTTATGACCCAACTTGGTTGGCGACCAACAAGCTAAAACTTGATCAATAGGCGTTGTTGGAGGGCATTGGAGACTTGGCTACATTATTAAGAATTAAGGGGTCTTCATCATTCATATTGTCTCAAGCCAAGTCATTCGGATTATCAAGTTTCTACTTATATCCAATGTTCCTCCTTGCGGTAACTCGTGCTTAAATTGTTTACATTGACAGTTACTTGCCCCTTTGCATGTTTTGGTTTTGTTCCTTGCATGTGTTTGTATATGCTGTGCGTCCAATTTGTATATCTTGAGAAATCAAGTATGTGTATATTGGTTTGCACATCATGTAGGTGTGTGTCGTGCGTTGAGCCTTTGTGCTTCTTGCTTTTATCTTAGTTGGCTCTTGTGTGAGATTAATGGAACATCCCATTTTGGGGGAGTGATGTGCTTTGTGCACCTCACAATCCTATAAATGTGTGTACATGAGGAATACCATCTAGTATTGATATTACAAGATTACTTAGTCTCTATGTGGTATGTCTTCTCATGAGAAAGTCAAATTCTAAATGTTCCATTAATTATCTCTTGTTGGTTCTCTTTTGCATCTTGGTAAGTTTTTCATTGGTATCACATTATGGGGGAGTAATATTCTATGTGCATATTATAAGCCTAGAAAATGTGTAAATTTGAGATATTGTCACCTAGAGTTGATAGTATAAATTATGTTGTTCCTAGGTGGCATGTTAGCTCTACAAGTTGCATTTTTCTTGTGTTTGGTGTGAAGATGATGTTGGATATCATTGCTATCTTTCACCGGGAATTATTTCCAAATACCTCTTGTCTTTGACAATTGGTAATCATTTATGTGGTGGAAATTATTGATCATATTTACATTGTCTTTTGGTTTTATTTGTCTTATCTCTTGCCAAGTTTGTGTCAACTCCCATTTCCTTCCATGCCACTTGTGGATCTCGTGTTTTATTGTTTTTTGTCGAGTGTTTTCTAGATATAGTGAAAGTGGTGATCCCACCTTGTGCATTTTGTACTCGAATGCAAATTCTCTTTAAATGCACAATTCGTGGGGGAGCTATCCTATTTTCGATAGAACACTCATCTTGTGATCCATATCAAGTGTGTGTTGATGGAAGGCAAGCCGTTTCTTTTTGGTACTTGTGCCATCATGAAACTTTGTAGATGGGTTGGTTTGTTTGGAACCATCCTCTCTTTTGGGAGTCCGATATCTTTCCTTTTGCGTGTATCAATGGATATATCATTCCTTAATGTATCTTTTAATAGATATCTTCCAAGTGATGATTTCTCCATTTGGTATCCTATTTTCACTTGGTATTTCTTTCTCATTTTGTTTCGTTTCTTGAAAGTCTTGAGCATGCATATTTACTTCATGTATTTTCTTTGGCATGCTTTCTTTCTTTAACCCAATATATAAGGGAAACTCCACCTAGTCTCAATTTGGATGAGATGTGCATGAAATTCATTTTCATATATAAATGCACATATGTTTGTGGAGTTTTTCCTATGTATTTGTGTTTCTAACTCTTTGGTCCCAATGAGTTTGGGTACCATTTTGTTTGTGTTGGTGTTCTAGGAACAATTGGAGATGCATTGGATGCTCGGCTCATTCAAAAGGAAGGTGGTGTCACCATGTGCTTATTGGAGTCAAGCTAGGATGATCAATGAACTACTATCTACCTTCAATTGGTATCTACTACATCCTTCCAATGGTATCTCGGTAACAAGTATCACCATCTACTTCATGCACACATTTCTTGCACCAACCTTGTGTAGGTTGTATCATGGCATGTTAGTCATTCCTTCTTATGATACTTGTTTCCTTTCTCAAAGCATCCCAACATTGATCTCTTGTTGCTAGCTGTGATGTCTTTGATGCTCGTGTGGTTGGAACTCATTTATATACAATAAGAACATATCTAGCCATGTGCTATGCCTTCAAGCAAATATCTTATTGGTATATTTATGACTTCCTTGGGGATATCTTAGTCATTCCTTTTTGCAACAATTTCGTGTGTACATCCTTCTTTGTGGATTGATATCATCATGATCTTCATCTACCTAGCATCTTTTACACTTGAGAAAAGTTGCATATCTATTTGATATCCCCTTCTTTCACGTCCACCTTTTCGTTCTTGTTTTATTTCTTTGGTGGCTCTGTGAAGGTGTGTGTCTCGAGTGCGGATCTTATATCGTTGCATCTTGATGCACTCTTTTGTGGTGAAGATCATTTTTTTCTCTTGCTTGTCTTGACGAGGCTTTTGCCATTTCTATTGGTATCCCTCCTCATGACAAAGCTATCCTTTTTATATCTTCACCACAAGTTGTCACAAGCATAGGTTATTTATATGATCAGTAGTGAGCTTGTGAACCCATTTGCTGTTGTGTGTGGGAATGATAGGCCTTGCACTATGTATCTCATTCATTCAAGATTATATTGATGCTTAAAGTTCAACCATACATTAATCTTCTCAAGTGCTTTGCCATGACTCACACACATCATTTTGGTTGAGCCTACTCTTAAGTTGACTCTTTTATATATTGCTCAACCAGTTGTTTGTTGCAAGTGCTAGGCTTTGTTTCCTTCATGCTCACTTGCACTTCGTGTGAGTGTCTATTGATCTTGGGGGAGTGATGATCCTATTTTGTGCACTTGGTATCCTAATGAAAATATTCTAAGGAGTGCATAAATTATGGGGAGCTTCACTAGTGTCTTTAGAACTCCGTTGCTATGTCGTGAGGTTCTATTGATCTTGGGGGAGCGACGATCCTATTTTGTGCTCGTTGTATCCAAATACAAAACTAAATTGTGCACAAATCATGGGGAGCTTCTCTAGTTTCTCTAGAACACTCCTTTGCTCTTATCATAATATATTTTATTCATTTGGCATGTAGGATCATTGGTCTAGTTGGGTCAATTGGTATCTTTTGATAGCTTGATTCAATTGGTATCCTTTGATTGCTTGATTGCGTGTTTTTCTCCCTTTGTTATGCCTTTGTGGCATATCATTCTTTTGCAATCTTTGGGCCTCAATATAGATTGTCTTCCTCCAAGTATTTACAGTTGGATATATGTATTGCATTCCACTCTCTATTTTGAGGAATACGCAATTTATGGAGGAACACAATTTATATTGGCCTTCTAAGCTATTCGCCCATTTTGGCAATCGATGCCAATGATGAGAAGTTTCAGAGAGTTTAGTTTTGTGAGGAAGTTTAGAGAGTTGTCTCTTCTCTCTTCTTGCTTTGGTTTTGTTCCTAAGCTTTTGCATCTCATGCGCATACATTATTGTTGCAAGGTATGGTGATGCATAATTCCTTATATAAACTCTCTTGAAAGTGATTGTCATCAATTACCAAAATGGGGGAGATTGAAAGAACACGCGGTGCCCCCATGTTTGGTTTTGGTAATTGATGACAATCTCTATGGACTAATGGTTGCCTTGAGTTATATTTGAAGGGTTTGTCCATAGGCTTTTCTTGGAGTTCATTTGTTGGTTTCAAGGAGATTTTGTGATGACCAAGATGCTATTAAGGAATTATCCAAAGATTGGTCTTGTGGGTGTTGAGCTTATTGCAAGCATGTCTTGAAGAAGAAGAGTTTGTGATCATTCATGTTTACCTTCAAGACATCATCCAAATGAAGAGAGTTGGAAAGATTCAAGGTTGATCAAAACTAAGTCAAAGAATGAATCAAGTTGATCAACACACAAAGTGTAGAAGATGTACCGAGAGGGTTCAAGCAATCCTATGGTATGGTAAGCATTGTCAATCACGCTTTGTGTACTAACCCATTTTCTTCGTGAGAGTTCTTTGTGGGGTTAGGTTGCGGTGTGCAAGTTCAAGTGGAGCATCACGAAGAGATCAATTGCTTGAAACTTGCCGTCCATTGTGGTGACAATGGACTTGTGAAGATATGCCGAAGAGTGGCTCACCCATAGTGGAGTATGGGGAGCAATCTACTAGTCTTCACCGAGACAACGCAATCAAGAAAGGTGGTCCAACTTGAGGAAGTCAAGATCGCCTACATCTAACTCAAGTGGACTTTGTGCAAAGCAAAGGTTTTCCCTTGATAGGTTTTCAATTTTACCGGTCTTGTGGTGGTAGTTTGGAGACCGGGTTATAGGATCGTTTGCCGTACTATCAAGGGGGGCTCTCAAGTTGGTAGCTTGATCGTATCGTTAGTAGAGAGCTAAAACCATTGCATCCTTGCATCATGTTTCTTGGTTCTTGTTTGGTTCTCTTTGTGAGTCTTAGAGCTTATGGTCATCTTGATGACAAGCTTGAGTTCATCGAAAACGGAGTTCACATGCGTCTTCTATGATGTTTTCGGTGTTGGAGGTTTTACCGGTCTTATCCGAGGAAGGGTTCTCACCATTTTCTTATGGGCCTTTTCTAATTTGCTTATTATTGGTATTTCTATCAAGATTGTGTTAGCCCTTGTCGCTAGCTTTCCAACAAACTTGGTTTCGTCGAATTCGGAGTCCGTTTGCAGAAGTTGTGGTCGTTTTGGTGTTATGAAAAGGCTGCAGCGGTACTACCGCGGGTAGGAGCGGAAGTAATTTTTTACTACCGCTTTCGGGAGCGGTACTACCGCTTGGAGCAGTACTACCGCGACTACTTCCGTGGCTACTTCCGCTCGGGACCAAAAACTCGTCACAAGTCCAGCGGTGGTAGGCACGGATGTAATTTTTTAGTACCGCTCGCAAGCAGTAGTACCGCTACCCTTAGCAGTAGTACCGCTACCCCTAGCGGTAGTACCGTGAGGTCAAGCGGTACTACCGCTCCGACGGTTCTTCTGGCCTTTTTGCCTCCCCGCTGTTGTTTTTCAAAGGGGTACTACCGCCCTAGCGGTAGTACCGCTCCTGGAGCGGTAGTACCGCTCTTTGCGGGCTGTGAGCATGACGGTTGGATTTTTTCCCACCAATAAAAGGGGGTCTTCTTCCCCAATGAACCTTATCCTTTGAGCTCGTGTTCTTCCCCCATTGTTGACCTTTTTCGAGCTTGCTATCTCTCAATCCCTCCATGGATTCTTGCTAGTTTTTGGGGGAAAAGAGAGAGGAGATCTAGATCCACACTTCCACCAATCACTTTCTCCTCTTTGTGAGGGAAACCCTTTGGATCTAGTTCTTGGAGTTCTTGGTGTTCTCCTTCTTGTTCTTCCTCTATTTTCCCTCCCTAGCATTAGTTGCTTTGGTGGGATTTGAGAGAGAAGGACTTGGGCACTCCATGTGCCCTTGCCATTGCATTTGGTGCATCGGTTTGAGTTCTCCACGGTGATACATGGAAGTGAAGTTTGAGAAGCTTATTACTCTTGGGTGTTTGGGCACCCTAGAGCTTGTTCCTCTTGGGTGCCTTAGCGCCCTAGACGGTTGTTGTTGTTCGGAGCTCAATCATTGTGGTGTAAAGCTCCGGGCAAGCGTCGGGGTCTCCAATTAGGTTGTGGAGATTACCCCGAGCAATTTGACGGGTACAGGTGACCGCCCCAAAGGTTGCCAAAGTGTACGAGTTCGGTGACCGCCCCCAAAGGTTGCCAAAGTGTACGGGTTCGGTGACCGCCCCCAAGGGTTGCCATTTGTACGGGTTCGGTGACCGCCCTCAAGGGTCCCTTAGTGGAATCATGACATCTTGCATTGTGCGAGGGCATGAGGAGATTACGGTGGCCCTAGTGGCTTCTTGGGGAGCATTGTGCCTCCACACCGCTCCAAACGGAGATTAGCATCCGAAAGGGTGTGAACTTCGGGATACATCGTCGTCTCCGCGTGCCTCGGTTATCTCTTACCCGAGCCCTTTACTTATGCACGTTACTTTGTGATAGCCATATTGTTTCTTGTCATATATCTTGCTATCACCTAGTTGTTTATCTTGCTTAGCATAATTTGTTGGTGCACATAGGTGAGCCTAGTTGTTGTAGGTTTTGTGCTTCACAAATTAACCTCTAGGTTTATTCCGCATTTGTTCAAGCCTAAACCGTAATTATTTTAAATCGCCTATTCACCCCCCTCTAGGCGACATCCACGATCTTTCAAAACCTATGGCCCCCGAGTCTACTCTACATCATATAAGTTTCCGATCTACAATTCTAGTTTACTATTTATTTTCCAATCTTTATTTTCCAATCTATACAACAAAAATACCAAAAATATTTATCTTATTGTCTTTATCAGATCTCACTTTTTCAAGCGGCCGTTAAGGGATTGACAACCCCTTTATCGCGTTGGTTGCAAGGTTCTTGATTGTTTGTGCATGTACTAGGCGACTTGCGTGTAGTCTCCTACTGGATTGATACCTTGGTTCTCAAAAACTGAGGGAAATACTTACGCTACTTTGCTGCATCACCCTTTCCTCTTCAATGGAAAACCAACGCATGTTCAAGAGGTAGCAAGAAGGATTTCTGGCACCGTTGCCGGGGAGATCTACGCTCAAGTCAAGACATACCAAGTACCCATCATAAACTCTTATCCCTCGCATTACATTATTTGCCATTCGCCTCTCGTTTTCCTCTCCCCCACTTCTAAAATGATTTTCGAAAACCTTTGCCTTTTCTTCGCCTTCTTCCCGTATGTATCTTTGTTTGTGTTTCCATGTGCCGGCCGGAGCGGGAGGAGGCAAAAGATGCGGGGGAGGCAGCAGCGGCGCGGCCTCGCGCGGGCCTGTGGGGCGTGTTGGCATGGCGAGCAGGGGATGCGGTGCACGAGCGGTGTCCGAAGCGAGGTCAGGTTGGCTGGGCGTGCAGAGGGGCGTGAGTGCGCGGCAGAGGCTGGCGGAGGCGGGTGGCAGTCGCGGCGAAGGCGAGCCAAGGCCACAGAGGGAAGCAGCGGCAGAGGCGGGCGGCGCATGGGCTCGACGATGGCTGGCCGAGCGAGGCCATACGCGGACGGTCGCATCGGGGCGTGGCGAGCGAGGGGAGCAGCGGGACCGAGTCTTGTTCGAGTTGCAGGGGAGAGGAGAGGAGGGGAGGAACTCATGGCCGCGTAGAGGAACGGGGGCGGTGAGGCGTGAGGTCGGCCGTCGGGGAGGGGTCGAGGACAAGGCAGTCCGGCGAGGGGCTC
>LR738716.1:131130538-131153634 GCA_902687465.1 Secale cereale
GTGGAGAAAATTGAGGAAAGGGCCCGTAAAACGCCGATAATGGTACATGTGTTTTGCATTTTTGGCAGCAGACTTTCGCCCTTCCGTTTGCTTCCTCGACTGCGATATATCCTCTCTAGCTCACATAGATACGCCAGCCATGAGCCGGTAAGCCGGTAGAAGCGAGCCTACCGTCTATTTTAGAACTAATTTGATACACTGAGTCACATCGTCAAATTTCCTCTCTTTTGTGCAAAACGTAGTTTTCTAACTACTGACTGATCTAGGTTATGGATGAATATTTGTCAAAAAGAAAAAAAATCAGTAGACTGTAACAATAATGCTGACACGTCAAGGTTACCCTTAAACGTAGGCAAAATGCCTCATATGCCACTGAAATAGTCTTCCGAAGCCTTCTATTCTCGGAAAGGTTAATTTAGTGATTTTCCTTATAATCCAACTGGTATGTCATGAACTCTTCAGGTTTTAAAATAGTGCAACATTGGTTAAGTGATATAATATCAAAATTGCTATTGGTGTATGAGCTCATCTACTCCCGAATGAACAATAAATTAAAAAAAACTGAAGTTTATGTATCAAAGATGGTCACGTGTTCTAGGTGCATGCAAAATTTCTATCCAAGATGCTTATTGTTGTGCTATGTTAGAAAAAACCAGTGTTCTAATTTTTTTTGTCAAGATATTTTGAGAGGTCCGGTTTTTGTTTATCTTGTCAGGAGCTCCCCGCCTTCCCGCCAAGATTTTTTTCAAGCTTTTAAAACAGTTGTGGATCTTTGATGCAAAAAAAACTATATCAAATTTCCTCGAAAAACAAATCAGCGGTTGTTTTTAAAATTTACTGTTCACAGTGGGTTAGATGAGCTCGAGCTTGAAAACACTATCCCTGTATAATATTTTTATATTTTATACTGTCTTTAGTGTTACACTCTTGTTGTAAGATGGTGAAGAGTCTACACACATATATAAACTGTGACTTGGTTAATCTGTTGTATAGCCATTTACTAGGAGCTGCAAGAGGCATTTACTCTGACATATACTATTTTTCCGCAGACCTAATGAAACTACAATGTTGTTTGTTTAACTAATTTACATTTTCATTCAACCGATATTTATACACCCTGTAGTTTTATGTAGCTAATATATCTCGTATGATATTTCGATTTCTTATTATTGTATTTTGATGAATGAGATAGTACGAGATTGTACAAACAATCAGACGTAAACCTATGCATATATCCAGGGGGTGCATTGGCCCCCAAGATAGGATCAAGTTGTGAAGGATATTTTTGGACAAGCTTAGATTGATTTTTTTTAGCAAGCTCTGCCGCTACATATAATAGTTAGTTCATACCCAAATCCTTACTGAACCCATTGGCAAAATTTCCTCACTCCGCCCCTGACTGCCGGAGTAGGTTGGATGGCCTCCCACTGACGAAGTGAGGAGTGGTGTTAGCTCCGGTGAGAAATGCATGATGATGAGGACGGAAAACAGTGAGCCACTCAAGTGATTCCTACTGGAGCCAGCATGAGTATTCCAGAGACCATGAAGGACCACTGAAACCCCAAAGATGAGAAAAAGCAACGCAAGTGTGGAAAAGTATATGAACGAAGACGGTAAATGAGGAAACCCTTAGTTTTAGATGCAACATAGAATTGGAACACATTGCCACGCAAATGGATCACATGAAATCCTAAAGGATCGCCACATAGACAAGCACCTAATGCAAGAAGTAAGGAAGGGGATGGGGTGGAGCAATGAACAAGGGGAAAGCTAGATCATCTAAAAGACACCACAAGAAGGAAGGCATGGGATGGGGTGGAGCAATGAACAGGAGTGGAGAAAGATCCTCTGACATTGTTGGCAAAGGCCGCCCCGAGGAGTAATCCAATGGGACAGCCATGGCCGAAGAATGTAGGTCTAGATGAGATCGCCATGGGATGCCGGTGCAGTCACTAGGGGGAGGGGGAGCCATCTCGCTATTTTTTTTTCAAATAATACATTTTTTTTATTAAATTTCATAAATATTACTCGATACTAATATTTTTTAAAAAATAATACCCAGTCGGCCTACTGCTGGCTGATTGGATCCAGTCATCCTACTGGTGGCCGATTGGCCCCCAGTTGGCCCACTGCCGGCCGATTGGATCCAATCGGCCCACTGCCGGCCGATTGGCGTGAGTCTGCTTCCTCTAGGCCGACATGTGCATACACCCATTTATCTGTTGAATAGGTATTTGAAAAATGTTGAAGAAATATTTGCATTTTTTAAATGCATATAAAAATGTTAATCAAGCATTTAAAAAAATATTGAACAAGTATTTAAAAAATGTTGAACAAATATTTGAAAACTGTTGAATGTGTATTTGAAATTTTTTGAAGAAGTATTAAAAAAATAATCATGTATATAAAAATGTTAATCAAGCATTTGCCAAAAATGTTGAACAAGTATTTGAAAAAAATGTTGAACAAGTATTTAAACAATGTTAAACAAGTATTTAATGTTTTGAACAAGTATTTGAAAAAATGTTTAACATGTGTATAAGAATGTAGAATGAAAAACAAATCGAAGAAGAAAAAAGAATTTTGAACAAGTATTTGAAAAATGTTGATCATGTATATTAAAATGCAGTATGAGAGAAAAAAAAGAATACATAGAAGGAAAAGAAGGAACAAAATAATTAAATAATTCGGAGAAGAAAGAAAGAATTTAAAAATCGGAGAAGAAAAAAAAATACAAAAAGAAAAGAAAAAAACATTTTTTCAAATACTTGTTCAACATTTTTATATACAAGATCAACATTTTTTCAAATATTTGTTCAACATTTTTGAAAATGCTTTATTAACATTTTTATATACATGATCAATATTTTTAAAATACTATTTAAACATTTTTCAAATACCTATTCAACAGATAAATGGGTGCATGCACCTGTCGGCCTAGAGGAAGCCCACTGGGCGCGGCCGATCGGCCAGCAGCGGGCCGACTGGATTCAATCGGTCGGCAATGGGCCAGTTGGGGGCCTACCGGCCACTAGTAGGATGACTAGATCCATTCGGTCGGCAGTAGGGCGACATGGTATTATTTTAAAACTATATAATTACAGTGTAATCTTTCTAAAATTTAATAAAGAAAATGTATTATTTCAAAAACGCAGCCATCTCGACGCAATTATTTATTATCCGATATGTTTAATTTAAGTTGAAAATATTCATGAATTTAAAAAATTATGGATTTATAAAAGATGTGAGCCAATTCAACAACTGTTTGTGAATTCAGAAAAATCATACTAATAAAAATGATCGGGATTTCAGAAAAAGTTCATGAATTCGGAAAATATTTATGGATTAAAAATATTCACGAATTCAAAAGGTGTTTTCCAAGTCAAAAAATTTCATGAATTCTAATAAATGTTCATGAACTAAAAAACATGAATTCATAAAGATGTTTACGAGTTCAAAAAATGTTTGTGAAGTCTAAAAAGGTTCATGAATTCAAAAATTGTTTGTTAATTTGAAAAATGTTCACAAATTTGAAAATGTTCATGATTTTAATTTTTTAAATGTATTTGAGAAACTATTCATGAATTTGAGAAAAAAATCAGGAATTTTAAAAGTGTTCATAAAATTGAAACAATGTTCACAAATTTTAAAAAAAAAGTGTTTATAAATTTGAGAAAATGTCATGAACTAGAAAGTATTTATGAATTGGAATATCATTCACAAATTTATAAATTATAAGAAAATTTCGAAAGGCAAAGTAAAGAAAAAAAGGAAAAAAACAAACAGAAAAAACCAAGAGAAAACAAGAAAACTAGTAGAAAACAGAGAATAAACAAAGGCGTTGAAAAAAAACAATGAACCTTCCTAAAACCAACAAGAGAAGGTACTAAAACCTGCCCAACCCGTTTCCCACAGTGTTTGCGACAAGCACTAACAAGCCGACCCACAAGAAGGTTCCAAAACATGCTGCATGTTTCCCACAATGTTTGCGAGAACCACTAACAAGTCGACCCACAAGAAACGATGGAACAAAAAAATGGATAAAATCTTCCCCAAATCGATGAAACTGACTACAAGAAGGTTCCAACACTTGCCCCAAGCTATTTCCCACAATGTTTGCGACAACTACTAACAATGTTGGAACTATGCCCGAGAGGCAATGACATTGTATTATTATGTGTTCATTCTCATAATTAAGAGTTTATATTTCATGATATAACTGCTATGATTATGAAATACGCGATTCAGTGGAAAACCCATATGCACGTGTGGAATGATAAATGGTAAATAATAGGTTCATAGTCTTACCTCTAAGACTGGCTCAAGTGTTGTTGGTGAGCATGTATTTTGGATCTTAACATATCGTTAAGTGTAACGACGGTCTTAAAACAACATTGAGACTATGACGTTAGTAGAACAATCATATTGAATTTATAAAACAACATTGAGAATATCATCTGAAATCAATTGTTATAATATGGAGTGTCAACATGTGTTTTTGTTCCTTAGACCATGAGATTATCGTAGTCACTTCTTGCCGAACGTGGACTTTGGGGTTGCTCAAATGTCATACGTAACACGGTGATCATAACGACAACTTACAGATTCATCAGAAAGTTTGACAAGAGACTAGATAGCTCGGGAGTGAGATTTGTTCCTCTGACGATGGAGACATATTCTTAGGACCCTCTCGGTGTGACGATATCAACCATCTCTTGGCCAAACACATGTGACTATGTCACAGGGATGTCGGAACACTTCAACGAGAAAGAAGAACGAAATCGATAACGAGGACAACGGTATAGCGAGTATGTGTATGACTCAAGAGGATACCAATGCATCTTGGGTTTTGTAAAATATCGCAAAGCAAAGAGAACATCACATGATAACCAAAGTTTTACACGAATGCCATTTGTGCAATCACAGGGATCGATATGGACATCCACGGTTCTGCTATCGTTCATTGAACGAAAGGGTTTCATTCATGTCTATGTTTTACCGAAACTACGGGGTCACAAGCTTAAGGTAATAACGATCTACTGAGTGTTAGTACGACAATAGTATTGATGATTTATTTCTGGATTTTTTTCATTACTATTCGAAATAGTTCCAAGAGGAACTAGAAGCGTTTCGAGGTCACCAGAAGGGTTTCAGAGTTTATCGGGCAATACTGGGTATTACCAATAAATAATACTATATATAGATGAATGTTCCACGTGATACTAAATTAATTATAGAAGGATTTATGAGGCTTTTATATTTAATTTAATATCAACGGGCCTTAAAGCCAAGAAGCGGAGGGAGAATTGGGACACCAAGGCCCATGTAGGGGAGGCACCCCCTTTTCCTCTAATTAAGGGGAGTCCGAATTGGACTTGGGCGAGGAATCCTCCTCCCCCAGGGTCGTCGTAAGGAGGGAGGATTTCGTCCCCTTGTGTGGCGCCCCCTTCTCCCCTCCCAACCTATATATACTAGATATTATAGGCACTTTTGTACATACAAGTTATGTAGGCTCCTCTAGTTCTGTAGGTCTAGTTTTAGTTGGTCCTAGTTGATCAATTAATGCTTGAGCCAGATCCTCTTGTCCTCATAATTATAAGCCCGGTATGGTTCAATTCTCCTCCCTATAATTCTCCGGCGATGATTAGCTCTGGACGGTGAAGCACTACCGGATCATGAAGCCGTACACTTGCAACCAAGTAGAGATGTCATGCGTTCGATCTTCCGTTCGAGGGATCATTCATTGGCGGTTCGTGGGATCGTTTATCTATGGTTTGAGGGACTCCAAGTACAATCTACACCGACTCTTCTAGTTTCGTTGCACTCCAGAATCGGTGACGATCATGATCCAAACCATTTAAGCATCTTCATATTGTTCCAGTGCGATCGTAGGGCATTTTTTTGTTTTCTATTACATTTCCCAACCGTGGCATCATGAGAGGTTGAGTGAGTAGATGCAAGTTTGATCTAGATCACATGTGGATGTGAGGGTCTGATGTTCTTGCTATGCTTCCCTTGAGTGTTGCTCCAGTTTAGTTCATTGATGGTATGATGTAGCTTTGTACAAAGTTGACAATCGATCAGCTCTGCCCATCGACGATCTGCTAATAGTTCTTTGGGATTCAACATAGTTAACAATAGTGAAACGTCGCAAACACAAGAGGGCGATGAAGATGAACGGTCTTCTAGGGAGGGCATGCATATTTGACGAAGTTTAGTGTGGGGCTAGGGATTTTTAATTAAGTCTCTTCCCTCACACTCCCATAAAGTTAATCTAACAACAAGAATTATCGCCTTGATAGTGCATGTTGGTAGCAAGTGTTATCCTGAAACCCTAGAAGCCACATAAGTAATTTTTTTCCAACCTATTAGAGGACGTCTAACTTGGTTTTGCAGGTTTGCATATATGTGGTATAGCCTTCGTCATGATAATGAGTTTATGTATGTGATGGTTATATGTTGTAATGTTAAGTGGCCTGCGCGTCACGACATGATGGTTGGAGCCACAAGATTGTCACTTTAATGTAATAGACGTAGAAAGATCCTACATGTTACATGTGATGGTGACAAGTGTACACAGAGGACCCATGCACCAAGGAGGTGTACCAGGCACATGGGGAGGTGCTCGGCAACGTTTTTGAAATGGTCACCACGTCAATGTTGTCTGAAATTGCCGCAACGACAACATTTTTGAAACGGCTGCCACGACAACGCATATCTACTACCACGGCGACGTTTCAACTGAAGATTCATGCTATTATGAATTGCCTGAGATGTTTATCTCCTTTTTTGCACCCTTTGATTGCTTAGTAGTAAATTATTAGGGTGATCTCTCAGATTAAATATCAAGTTAAACGGTGCTCTACCCAGTGTTGCAACCATCTATAACACGTAGTATTCTAGAGTGCGTCATGTCCACCTGAGTACAAAGGGGTTGTGAGGTGTGCTACTTGTGAGTTGCGTTGGGATTTTCCCCCAAAGAGGAGAGGAGATGAATCACAACAGAGATAAGTATTTCCCTCAGTGATAACCAAGTCATCAATCCAGTAGGAGAATCACACAAAGCCTCGTGAATAACACCTGCAAACAAAAGCAAATACTTGCACCCAACGCAGGCAAGAGGGTTGACAATCCCATTGAAATCTTTACTTGCAAGGATGAAATGTTGTATACGTAGATAGATAAATTGTAAAACAAATATAAATAAATAAAATTGCAGCAAGGATTTTTTATATATATTAAAAGTAGACCCGGGGGCCATAGTTTTCAATAGAGCCTTCTCTCTCAAACACATAACATATGGTGGGTGAACAAATTACTACTGTTGGGCAATTGATAGAAAAGTGCATAAATATGATGATATCCAAGGTAATGATCATGTATATAAGCATCATGTCCAAGACAAGTAGATCGACTTCTGCCTGCATCTACTACTATTACTCCACCAATCGATCGCTATCCAACATGCATCTATGGTATTAAGTTCATGACAAAGAGAGTAATGCCTTTAGAAAGATGACATGATGTTGACAAAGTCAATCCAATCAATATCAATAAACCCCGTTATTTTACCCTTACTGGCAACAATACAAATACACATCTTGTCCCCTTCTATCACTGGGATATAGAGCACCGCAAGATTGAACCCACTACAGATCACCTCTCCCACTAAAGGTAAATCAATCTAGTTGGCCAAACCAAATGGATAGATCGGAGAGAAATACAAAGCTATGAAAATCATGCATAATAACGTTCAGAAAAGGCTCAATTACTTCTCATGAATATTTAGATCATAAACCCACAATTCATCGGATCCCAACAAACACACCGCAAAACAAGATTACATTGGATAGAACACCAAGAACATTGATGAGAACATTGTATTGAAGTTCAAAGAGAGAGAAGAAGCCATCTAGCTACTAGCTATGGACCAGTAGGTCTATGATGAACTACTCATGCATCATTGGAAGGCAAGAAGGATGATGTAGAAGCCCTCTTTGATCGATTCTCCCTCTGGTGGAGTAACAGAAAAGGCCTCCAGATGGGATCGCGAAAGAACAGAAACTTGTGGCGGCGAAAAAAGTGTTTCAGGTGGCTCCTTGGTGGTTTCCCAATATTTGAGAATTTATAGAGTTGGAATTAAGTCAGATGGAGCCCCATGGGGACCACAAGGACAAGGCGCGCCCTATTGCCTTGCCATCTCCTCAGTTACCGTCTGGTCTCCTCCCAAAGCTTCAAGGGTCTCTCTTGTCCAGAAAAAATCATCCAAATTTTTCATAGTGTTTGGACTCCGCTTGGTACTAATTTTCTGAAAGACCAAAAACAAGCAAAAAAAAGACAACCGACACTAGGCACTAGGTTAATAGGTTAGTCCCAAAAAATTGATATAAAATAGCATATAAGTGCAGCATATAAAACATCCAAGATTGATATTATAATAGCATGGAACAATAAGAAACTTATAGATATGTGGAGACGTATCAAGGTGTAAGACGGGGATGGTCAGACCATGTATGCAGATAACACTCAGTTATCTTAAAGTTCTGGTAGAATCACTCTGAGCTCGGAGCAGGAAGCATCGAAAGATGAACGCAAGTCATATGGAGATATGATCGGCAATAGTTTGCCTATCGGTCAAAATTCTCATCATCAGTGATGTCCACATCAATGACCGAGAATAAGATCAGGGTCTTGAGTGACTCATTATCAATTATGAGAGATATTGATTTGAATAGGTGTGCACTTTATATTAAAATTTGTTTAAACACTGTTGTGAATTAATTATGAATCAACGTCTAAGTAAATTTGTGTTTATCGTTGTAGATCAATGGCTCACAATATCTTCAACTTAGCCCCTATGTTAGAGAAAAAAAGTTGGCTACAAATGGTGGAAACTATGCCGATTGGATTTGGAACCTAAGATTGGTTCTCTGGAGTGCTAAGAAGGAGTATGTGCTGGATCAGCTCCTAAGTGATCATCCTACAAAGGATGCACCACAAGAAGTTGTAGATGCTTTCAATGATCATAGTGATGACTATGAGTCAGTCCAGTGCCTCATGTTGGCTTGCATGGATCCTGAATTACAGAAACGTTTCGAATGTTCTACTACTCAATTCACAATTCGGTCAGTGAAAGTTATGTACAAGAAGCATACAAGGACCGAACGTTTTTAAAGAACCAAGTCTTGGATTGAATACAAGATGACAGAAGGTTCCTCAATGAGTGAGCATATAGTGAAGCTCAATGGCTATGTTGATAGACTGGCTCATGTGGAATTTGGAATTCCTCCAACACTCGGTGTCGGTGTCAAAACCGGCGGATCTCGGGTAGGGGGTCCCGAACTATGCATCCAAGGATTGATGGTAACAAGAGACTGGGGACACGATGTTTACCCAGGTTCAGGCCCTCTCGATCGAGGTAATACCCTACTTCCTGCTATATTAGTATGGATGAATATCAATACAAGAGTTGATCTACCTCGAGATCGTAATGGCTAAACCCTAAGTCTAGCCTATGAGGATATTGTGATTCTCTGTTCTCCCTCCTCTACGGACTAAACCCTCCGGTTTATATACACACTAGAGGGGCCTAGGGTTTGTACATGTCATCTTGCAGAGGAAGGAAAATCTACACCCGAACCTAAAACTTGCCATTACATGAATACAGGAGTCATATCCGGATACGAGAGATGATCTTCGATTATGATCTTCACGGCCCACCAGTCCGGCCCACCAAGAGTTATCCGGCCACATGAGGACCCCCTCGATCCAGGACTCCCTCATTAGCCCCTGAACCTTTCTTCAATGACGATGAGTTCGGCTTCCGTATTGTCTTTGACATTGCAAGGCGGGTACCTTCTTTCGAATATATCTTCTGCACAAAGGTGTATTGTGTTCGGCTCTGCAAGGTTAGTACAACCCTTAGCCTCGAAGGCAAGGCTTTTTAAGAAAAATGAATAGAGTGTTTGTTCTGACAACTTTTTGGCGCAGCATCGCATCCGTGCCACTAATATATCGAACCATTTTATTTGGTCCTAGTTTTGTGTTTCGAGGTATATCCTCATTGACACGTCCGATCAGAATGGAGATCGTGCCTGCTTATTGTGGGATCCTTATCAATATGACGTGAGCGCCCACGCCGCGCATTACGCACGACCGCTTTGGGAACTGGCGAGGTTTATGGATAAAGTGGGGGGACGCTCTGTATTCGCAGCGTTATAAAAGGACACCAATCCCTTTCATCAGCCCCACGCCTTCCTCAAGCTCGAGCTCTCCAATCTCCCTAGCCCCAGCATTCTCATCTACTGCGCCCATCGCTCCTCGTTCCTCAACCTCCACTCTCCTTCCTAGCTATGGCTGGATCTGGTGCCAGAGGCAAGTGGGGGGCTTCCACGGTCACTGAAAAGACCATGGAGGATCTACAGAGCGCGGGATATCTCGCCGCTAACATCGCACACCGAGTCCCTACCAAGGGCCAGGTGATTCCCACCCCAGAGGCGGGTGAGAGGGTAGTGTTCACCTCTCACTTTGTTAGGGGGCTAGGGTTTCCACTCCACCCCTTTGTTCGGGGCCTTTTGTTCTTCTACGGGGTAGATTTCCATGATCTAGCCCCGAACTCAATCCTTCACATATCCGCTTTTATAGTAGTATGTGAAGCCTTTCTCCGCATCGCCCCACACTTCGGCCTATGGCTTAAGACCTTCAACGTGAAGCCGAAGGTGGTGGATGGGGAACACGCGGAGTGCGGGGGTGCTATGATTAGTGATACGTCTCCAACATATCTACTTTTCCAAACCCTTTTGCCCTTGTTCTGGACTCTAACTTGCATGATTTGAATGGAACTAACCCGGACTGACGCTGTTTTCAGTAGAACTGCCATGGTCTTGTTTTTGTGCAGAAATAAAAAGTTCTCAGAATCGCCTGAAAATCAACGGAGAATTATTTTGGAAAATGTAAAAATACCTGCAAGAAGAACCAGACCAGGGGGCCCACACCCTGTCCACGAGGGTGGGGGGTGCGCCCCCTGCCTCGTGGGCCCCCTGGTGCTCCACCGACGTATCCCCAGATCCTATAAGTTCACTTTCGGGGAGAAAAAAAATCAGGGAGAAAGAATTATCGCGTTTCACGAGACGGAGCCGCCGCCAAGCCCTAATCTCTCTCGGGAGGGCTGATCTGGAGTCCGTTCGGGGCTCCGGAGAGTGGAGGTCATCGCCATCATCGTCATCAACCTTCCTCCATCACCAATTCCATGATGCTCACCGCTGTGCGTGAGTATTTCCATCGTAGGCTTGCTGGACGGTGATGGGTTGGATGGGATCTATCATGTAATCGAGTTAGTTTTGTTAGGGTTTGATCCCTAGTATCCACTATGTTCTGAGATTGATGTTGCTATGACTTTGTTATGCTTAATGCTTGTCACTAGGGCCCGAGTGCCATGATTTCAGATCTGAACCTATTATGTTTCCATGAATATATGTGTGTTATTGATCCTATCTTGCAAGTCTATAGTCACCTACTATGTGTTATGATCCGCAACCCCGAAGTGAGAATAATCGGGACCACTCCAGGTGATGACCATAGTTTGAGGAGTTCATGTATTCACTATGTGTTAATGCTTTGGTCTGGTACTCTATTAAAAGGAGGCCTTAATATACCTTAGTTTCCAATAGGACCCCGCTGCCACGGGAGGGTAGGACAAAAGATGTCATGCAAGTTCTTTTCCATAAGCACGTATGACGATATTCGGAATACATGCCTACATTGCATTGATGAACTGGAGCTAGTTCTGTGTCACCCTAGGTTATAACTTCTACATGATGAATTGCATCCGACATAATTTCACATCACCGATCCAATGCCTACGAACTTTTCCTATATTGCTTATCGCTTATTTACTTTTCCGTTGCTACTATCACAAAAAATACAAAAACACTACCGTTACTTTTATTGCTGCTACCGTCACTATCAGATTACTTTGCTACTAAACTATCTTGCTGCATATACTAAGTTTCCAGGTGTGGTTGAATTGACAACTCAGCTGCTAATACTTAAGAGCATCCTTTGGCTCCCCTTGTGTCGAATCAATAAATTTGGGTTGAATACTTTACGCTCGAAAACTATTGCGATCCCCTACACTTGTGGGTTATCAAGACTATTTTCTGGCACCGTTGCCGGGAAGCATAGCTCTATTCTTTATGTCACTTGGGATTTATATCTGTTGATCACTATGAAGAATTTGAAGGACTAAAAAACCAAGATCTTAACCTCAACTACGACGGGAGGTAAGGAACTACCATCTAGCTCTGCACTTGATTCTCCTTCTGTTATGAGTAAACTTGCGACACCTACTCCTGCTATTGAATCTGATATGTCATATGTTCTTGATGATGCTACTTCTGCTATGTATGATGAAACTACTTCTATGCCTGATACTGTGCCACTAGGTGAATTTCTAGATGAACAAATTGCTAAGGTTAGGGAGAATGCAAATATTGAAACTGATGATATTTATGAAAGTGATGATGAGGCTACTCCCAATAGATATGAATTGCCTGTTGTTCTTGAGGGTTATGTTATGGATGAAGAAACTGCGAGAGAATTTCTTGCTTGCAACGATAGATATGATCTTAAGAAATTATTAGCTAAGCTGAAAGGAAAGTCCTTGAATGCTAGAATGAAACATGACCCTGCTTTTGCTACTTCGCCTATCTGTGTTACTGATAAGGATTATGAATTCTCTATTGATTCTGAGTTAATTACTAAGTTGAGTGAAATAGCCACCCTGTTTACCAATGATGAAAAGATTCAATACTACTATATCATTAAGTTGTTTCCTTTCTCGTTAAAGGGTGATGCTAAGACTTGGTTTAATTCTCTTGATCCTGGTTGTGTGCGTAGTCCCCAGTATATGATGTATTACTTCTCTGCTAAATATTTTCCCGCTCATAAGAAACAAGCTGCCTTACGGGAAATATATAACTTTGTGCAAATTGAAGAAGAGAGTCTTCCATAAGCTTGGGGGAGGCTTCTCCAATTACTTAATGCTTTGCCCGATCATCCTCTTGAGATGCATGATATACTTGATGTCTTTTATAATGGACTAACCGATGCTTCCAGAGACCACCTGGATAGTTGTGCTGGTTGTGTTTTCAGGGAAAGAACAGTTGAACAAGCTGAACTACTACTAAATAATATGCTGGCCAATGAAAATAATTGGACACTTCCTGAACCAGCCCCTAAGCCAACTCCAAAGAAAAGAGGTGTTCTATTCCTCAGTCCTGAAGATATGCAAGAGGCAAAGAAATCTATGAAAGAAAAAGGTATTAAAGCTGAAGATGTTAAGAATTTACCACCTATTGAAGAAATACATGGTCTCGATAACCTGACACACGTAGTGAAGGTAAATTCTCTTTATATATTTTATGAAGGTGATATTCCTCGTTATAAGTCTGCTAGCCAATGCTTAGATGAGTTTGACAATTTTATTGTGAAACAAGAAAACTTCAGTGCTTATGTTGGTAGACAATTACAACACAATGCTTATATGATCGAACGTTTGAGTGATTATCTGTCTAGAGCTAAAGGTGAACTGAAACTCATTTGTATACATGCTTCTATGGTCACCACTCAAGTAGAACAAGTACTTAAGGCTCAGAATGATTTGCTCAATGAATTAAATAATAAGAATAATGACTATGTAGTTAGAGTTGCAACTAGAGGTGGTAAAATGAATCAGGAACCTCTGTATCCTGAAGGCCATCCTAAGATAATTGAGCAAGATTCTCAGAGAGCTAATTTAGATGCACCTAGTTCTTCCAAGAAGAAGAAGAAGAAAAATGATAGGAGTTTGCATGCTTCTAGTGAACCTGTAGCTGACACACCTGAGAATCCCAATGATATATCTGTTTCTGATGCTGATACACGATCTGGTAATGAACATGAACCTAGTGATAATATTAATGATGATGTTCACGATGATGCTCAACCTAGCAATGATAATGATGTAGAGATAGAACCTGTTGTTGATCTTGATAACCCACAATCAAAGAATCAACGTTATGGTAAGAGAGACTTTGTTGCTAGGAAGCACGGTAAGGAAAGAGAACCATGGGTTCAGAAACCCATGCCTTTTCCTACGAAACCATCCAAGAAAAAGGATGATGAGGATTTTGAGCGCTTTGCTGAAATGATTAGACCTATCTTTTTGCGTATGCGTTTGACTGATGTGCTCAAAACAAATCCTTATGCTAAGTATATGAAAGATATTATTACCAACAAAAGAAAGATACCTGAAGTAGAAATCTCCACCATGCTTGCCAATTACACTTTTGAGGGTGGAATGCCTAAGAAATTAGGAGATCCAGGAGTACCTACTATACCTTGCTCCATTAAGAAAAACTATGTTAAAACTGCTTTGTGTGATCTTGGAGCTGGTGTTAGTGTTATGCCTCTCTCTCTATATCATAGACTTGACTTGAGTAAGTTGACACCCACTGAAATATCTTTGCAAATGGCTGATAAATCAACTGCTATACCTGTCGGTATTTGTGAGGATGTGCATGTTGTAGTTGCAAATGTTACTATTCTAACAGACTTTGTTATACTTGATATTCCCGAGGACGATAGGATGTCTATTATTCTTGGAAGACCCTTTTTGAGTACTGCAGGGGCCGATATTGATTGCAACAAAGGCAATGTCACTTTTCATGTCAATGGTAATGAGCATACGGTTCACTTTCCGAGGAAACAACCTCAGGTCCACAGTATCAATTATATTGGAAAAATGTCAACTATCACTATTGGAGGTTTTGAGTTTCCTATTCCTACTATCAAGAAGACATATGACATCCTTATTGTTGGGGACATACATATCCCCGTTGAGGTTACCTAGTGTTATTCGAAAATTCTCCGGTTTCATGTTACTCGGAAAGAGTTTATTAACAAGACCTGATCAACCTTGTTAATGGATTCCTTTTGATGAGCATGGGATAGGTGAATCTAGATAGCACAAACCATATGTACCCTCTTTTTACTTTCTGTTAATTAGGATAAATAAAACAAAAATAGTATTTTCTGTCTGTTTCCAGACTTATCCGTGCAATAAAAAAATATCCCGAAAATAAAAGTTCTCCAAATGCCATGAAAATGAAATATGATTTTTTCTAGAATATTTGAGGAAATATGGCACATAACACACAACAAGGGGAGCCAGCACCTGGCCACGAGGGTCCAGGGCGCGCCCCCCTGCCTCGTGGGCCCCACGTGGCCCCCTCCACTTATTCCTGCACCCATGCTCTTCTTCTTCCTCCCAAAAAAATCACCAACCATCTCAAACCCGAGTTCTAGCTCACCTTGCTGCCATTTTCGATCTCCTTTCTCAAAGCACCATTCACCAAACTGTTTGGGGAGATTATTCCTTGGTATGTGACTCCTCCATTGGTCCAATTAGTTTTTGTTCTAGTGCTCTATTTATTGCAAATTTATGCTGCTGTGGCGACCTTGTTCTTGAGCTTGCATGCCAAATTTTCTTGGTCCCAAGTAGTTCTAATGCATGATATAGTCTCTAGGCACTTATAGGAGTTGTTGCTATCAATCTTGTTGAACCTGGTTAACTTTTATTGTGAGTTACTAAAAATTTCAGAAAAATTGCATAAGAAAAACTTCCAAGGTGGTTCTTCAAGGAAGCAAGAACCGAGGGTCGCGTTCCGTGAGCCGGACGATGAACCACCGAGGGATGCCGTACGGCCTTGTGAATGGCCGTCAGATGACTTCATGGATCAAGCCAGCATCAAGGATGAATTTTACGCATACGTGCGCAACGCTAACCTCGAGGGCTTCATACAAGATAAGTGCCCTCAATACCGTGGCTTAACTGATAGCTTTGTGAGAAGGTTTAAATTTTCATCTTCACGTAATTCTCACACTGTACTGTTTGACCTGTATGATAAATCTTATACCATGGATTTAGAGGATTTTAATGATGCTTGCAAGCTCCCACATGGGGCAGTATGGGTGATCCTTGCAAATCTGAATTTAGAGAATTCCTTGCTAGTATTACAGTGGGGGAATCCAGGGAAATCACACAGGCTACCATAGGGAGCATTCATTTTCCTGCTATTCATTACTTTGCCCTCTTTATCGGTAGATGCATAAACGGTAAGGATGAGGCTAGCCACATGTGTGTACCTGATATTAGTGTTCTCAAGAGTGTTGTATTAGGTGATAGGCAATATAACTTGGGAGCCATTGTTGCACGTAGGCTACATCATAATGGTTTGCATGGAGATTTATTTGGTGGGATTTATGCCACTCGCATAGCCCGCCGTCTTGGTGTACGAGTGCACGAGAATGATGAACCTTTATCTCCTGCTTATTTAGATTGCCATGCTATGACTAGTCACCGGTTTATAGAGTGGGATGATCAAACCCTCAAATATCGAAGGCAACATGCCATCCCTATTGTTCTTCCTGCTCCTACTTTGTTTAATTTTCAGGCAAAAGGGAGATACACTATAACTATGGAGGAAGCAAATGCTTATTATAACATGATGGAGGCAGCCCGCCTTCGAGCTGCAACTCAGCATGTGATACGTCCAAAACGTATCTATAATTTCTGCTTGCACCATGCCTCTTTTGGGTGATATTGCTATGATATTTATACACTTCCATACACTTTTGATCATATTTGGACTAACCTATTAACTCAGTGCACCCCAGTGCCAGTTTCTGTTTTTTGCTGTTTTTGTATTTCAGGTTTTCCCATTACGAGAACTGCCAGAAAAATCCCGGAAAAATTATATAAAAAATCAGCGTTCCAGAAGCTTCCTGGCACCCGAAGTACAACCGGAGGGGGGCCACCAGGGCTCCAGGCGCCCTGGTGGCGTGCCCCCTCCTGGCCGCGCCGGGGGGCGCCTGGGCCCCCCAGGCCTCCGCTGATGCCCCCCTTTGGCATATATTTATATCGTGTCCCGAAACCCTCGAGACGGGAACCCCTTTTCGCGATCTCATCTCTGTTCTGCCGCCGCCGCGCTTCCAAGATCGGAAGCACCAGGAGAACTCTTCCCGGCACCCTGCCGGAGGGGAGGATCACCACCGGGAGCTTCTCCACCACCATGGACGCCTCCCGGATGAGTTGTGAGTAGTCTCCCTTGGACCATGGGTCCATGACCAGTAGCTATGTGATGTTCTCCTCCCGTTCTTGTGCTTCACTAATTAGACCTCATGAGCTGCCCTACATGATCGAGGCACATATGTAATCCTTATGCTGTTGCTATGATGAGTTTGCTGGGATCCGATGGATTGTGAGATTATGTTCAGATTGTGTTTGAGTAATATATTTTATCTACCTCTTTTATATTTATGTTCGTAAGTAATTCTTGCATGTTCTCCGTTGTTATTTATTGCTTTGGCCAAGTAGTAGGTAGTGACTCCAAGAGGGAACGTTATGCTTGATTGTGGGTTCATGCCCCTCGATGACTAGCTTGAGTGACAGAAACATGAGTCTAGGGGATGTGTTGTTGCCACAAGGGGGAAAACAACGGTGCTTGTGCCCGCGGGTGCAAGGATTGTTTACTTTACGCAAAGTTCTTTTAATGTAGTTGTCTGTTGCTTTGAGTTTACACTATGGGTGGGACTCGCAACTTAATACCAGCGAGATGTTCTGGATAGATATCTCAAGGTGGATGATTAGTAGTAGATGCAGATGGATTTTGGTCTACTTGCCTTGGCGTACCGCCCATGCTTTGAACCTTTACCTTTCTTGCAACATAGTTAGCATTGGTTTGCGCACATAATTCTATCAATTGCCCAGCTGTAATTCGTTTACCTCACATAGCTGTTTTATCGAGAGACATCACTAGTGAACATCATGGGACCCCGGTCCATATTACCATCATTGATCACATCCGCTATTTACTTTCCACTTTTACTTACTATTTATAGTAAAATCTATCACTATTATCACTTGCGTTTGATCCTTTGTAAACGACAAGGCCGGAGGGATTGACAACCTCTCTGTACTCGTTGGGAGCAAAGTTATTTGTATCTGTGTGCAGGTCCACGTTGATTGCTAATATCTGGCGCCGTTAGCAGTTGACACCTTCTTGTTGAAACTGGGAGTCTCAGGAGAAATCAATCCTCGGTATCTTTGCCAAGGGAAAACTTCCGCTACACTGCATCTCAAACCTTCCACTTGGGGTAACCAACGAGGGGCGAGAAGCCATCAAGCAAAGTTTTCTGGCGCCGTTGCCGGGGACTCCACTCTTCAGGATAGGGGAGTTGCATGCTATCTTTTACCTTTGCTTTTTAGTCTTGTTAGTTTACCTTTCAGTTTTTGCTGTAGTATCTTTTATCGAAAATCACCAAAATAGTTATCTTGCTTGCTTGCTGCTATGGGTTCCACCGAGAACACCAAGTTGTGTGACTTCACTAGTCACAACAACGATGACTTTATCTGCACACCTATCACTACACCTGCCACTTCAGCACCTTCGTATGAAATTAAACCTGCTTTACTGAACCTAGTTATGAAAGATCAATTCTCCGGTGCTGGAGATGATGCTGCTTTACACTTAAACAACTTTGTTGAACTTTGTGATATGCAAAAGTACCAAGAAATATATGGTAATATTGTTAAGCTTAAGCTTTTTCCTTTCTCCTTGAGAGGAGGAGCTAAAATTTGGTTTCAATCTTTGCCTAGAAATAGCATAGATTCATGGGACAAGTGCAAAGATGCTTTTATTGGAAAATACTATCCACCTGCTAAAATTATCCAACTAAGGAGTAACATAATGAATTTTAAACAATTGGATAATGAACACGTTGCCCAAGCTGTGGAACGTATGAAATCTCTTGTCAAGAACTGCCCTACTCATGGTTTGACTACTTGGATGGTTATCCAAACTTTTTATGCAGGCTTGAACTTTACCTCGCGGAACTTGTTAGATTCGGCCGCGGGAGGAACCTTTATGGCAACTACACTTGGTGCTGCCACAAAGCTTCTCGATGAGATGATGACCAATTATTCCCAATGGCACACCGAACGCGCTCCAACAGGTAGGAAGGTAAACTCTGTCGAGGAGATTTCCTCCCAAAATGAAAAAGTTGACTTGATCATGTCTCTACTTTCGAAGTAATCTTCTGTTGATCCTCGTGATGTTCCTTTAAATTCTTTGATTGCTCAAGAACAAGTAGATGTGAACTTTATCTCTAGAAACAATTTTAATAACAATGCTTATAGGAGTAATTTTGGTAGCAATCCTAGACCGTTCCCCTCTAATTATTATGGGAACAACAATGCTTATCCTAGCACCAAGAACTCCACTACTGAACTAGAGATTATGCTTAAAGATTTCATCACTACCCAAAAAGCCTTTAATAAGAGTGTAGAAGAAAAACTAAACAAACTAGATGATCTCTCTTTGAAGGTAGATAATTTAGCCAATGAGGTAGAATTGCTTAAAATTAGAACTTCTCCTCTTGAGGAGAGGAAGGTCACTCCTATGAATGCTATTCAAGTGCAAATTAATGAAAACATTAGCATGTTGGCTAAACTTAAAGAGAGATGGGCCAGAGAAAGGGACGAAGAGGATAGAATTAAGAACCTTCCTACCCACCACACTGTTGCTACTATCCAAGTTGTTGAGGATATCCAAACTCTTAGCACCCAATGCACTCCTGGTCCCATTGGACCTATTAATGGTGATGCTATGACTATAGAAACTACCAAACAAGTGAACCTAAAGGACACCACTACCACTTTACTTGATAGTAGTGACCTTGATTATGATAATTGCACTCTTACCGAAGTTATTGATTTCCTTCACAAGATGTCTAGAGATCCCCGCACTAGCACGATTAACCTTGCCTTCACAGAGCATATCACTAATGCTCTTATCAAAGCTAGGGAGGAGAAACTTAGAGTAGAAGCCTCCATACCTAGAAAGCTAGAAGATGGTTGGGATCCTATGATTAAAATTAAGTTGAATAACTTCTCTTGCTATGCTTTATGTGATGTTGGTGCTAGTACCTCTGTTATGCCCAAAAGAATATATGATATGCTTAAATTGAAACCTTTTGATTCTTGTTCTTTTGGTGTTCGTCTCGTTGATTCTTCCATAAAGAAACCTTTGGGGAGGATCGACGATGTTCTTATCGTTGTCAATGACAATTATGTTCCCGTTGATTTTACTATTATGGATATTGAATGTGAACCTTCTTGTCCAATTATTTTGGGACGTCCTTTTCTACGCACCGTCGGTGCCATCATTGACATGAAAGAGGGGAATATAAAATTCTAGGTTCCTCTCAAGAAAGGGATGGAACACTTCCCTCGAAAGAAGATTAAGTTACCTTTTGAGTCCGTTATACGGGCTAGCTATTCTTTTACACTTGATAAAACTTGATCTCTATGCATTATGCCTAGCTTAAAGGCATAAAAGAAAGCGCTTTTGGGAGGCAGCCCACATGAATAAAATTTTATTTTGCTTTTGTTGTGTCTTGATGTTGTTACTACAGTAGCATCATCATTGTATCTTTACTTTTCAATTTTGTGCCAAGTGTAGACTCTGATTGCAAGAAAGTTCAAAAGTTGTGACGTGCTGTCCAGGAAACAGATTCTGTCCTTGGGTAGAAAAATTCGTATAAAATCACAGATCATCTTTTTGGTTTGAATTTTTTCGACAGCGTGATCTATACAATTGTCTTTCGTGCGTCTGTTTTGAGTTTTTTGATTAGAGTTGCAGAAGTGCCCCGAAAAAATCATTTACTACCTGCTGTTCTGTTTTTCACAGATTCTGTCCTGTTTTGCCTTTCCTTCATTTTGCAAACCTAGAGCTTGCTTTTTCTTTGCAAAAACCTTTTGGCAATCTTGAGAAACAGTAGACCTTCAAGAATATCTTTATTTCCAGCAAGGGACAATTATTTTATTAAGGGTACTAACCTCGCTAATCAGATTATGATGAGTTATGTATGAAGGGAGTTTTCAAGTGTGCGAGGGAAGATGATAAAAAGATTCAGGAGTGTCAAACGCTCAAGCTTGGGGATGCCCCCGTGCACCCCCAAGAAATGTTCAAGGAGACTCAAGCGTCTAAGCTTGGGGATGCCCCCGTGCATCCCCTTCTCCATCAACATTATCAGTTCGTCTTTCGTTCCGCTATATTTTTATCACTTCATGTGTTATGTGCTATGCTTGGAGCGTCTTGCTTTTAGTTTTCTGTTTAGTTTTCTTTAGCTTTTCATAACGAGTCGGAACTCAGCTTTCTTTATGTGGGAGAGAAACACGCTCCATTTCTACCTAGAACACAACATAGAATTTTCATGTCTATCTTTGTTGTGTGTGTTCTTTGTCTTTCAATAGCTACTGTCATGTTCAGCTCTTAGTATTCATGCTTATATTTTTAAAGAGCTTTTGTTTAGTTGGTTGCTTGAACTCTCTTTAGTTATCATGCTTATCTTATTAAGAGAGTTTGCTTCCCTTGCATTTGTTGGTATGTCTATGATAAAGATGCTACGTGCATAATGGTGCTTAGTAGTTCATGTTTTCTTATGGTTAGTCTCAAATAGCTGGGGGGTTCCCAATGTGTTATTGGAGTACCAACATGATTTGTTTGCCTATGATGTGGTATGGTTTAGTAATATATTCCTTCAAAAATTTATTTTGATTGACTTGGCGTATGCTCACGCATATTTAAGACTGTGAAGAAAGTCTGTCAAGCCTTGATGATCTTTTGTTTCTGAGTAGCGATATAACTTCCATGCCTGATTCAATGTTGCTTTGTCGCTCTGCATGATTATGACCGTCATTGCTCTCTTAGTTGGTCGCTCCCAGTCTTTTGCTAACCTTCGCCTGTACTAAGCGGACTGACTGCTTGTGCATCCAAAATCCTTTAAACCAGTTATGCCATATGAGTCCACCATACCTTCCTATACATGGTATTTACCTGCCATTCCTAATGAAGACTTTCATGTACCATCTCGAAACTATTCAAAGAAAAAAAAGCATTCCTATTTTGTGCCTCTGTTTTAAGTTCATGAGGAAGTAGTAGTTAATTCATAATCTTTTTAAGTTGGACAAGCTAACAAACAAACCCTCCTTCACGCTTTGTTCATGAGAAATCAGAAAACTTTGGCATTGATAAACAAAGGAGATTAAGAGGATGTGATCGTCCTCATTCGGGAGCCGTTCCTCGAAACTTGTCCATATCAAGAAGTGGTTGAGTTGCCTGCTAGCATTCGTTGACGAAACATGCATATCCAAAAAAATATTATTACTTCTGTTTTTAAAACCAAGAGCTCTGGTACATGCTTTGTCTTTGTTTCCGACTACGGGTTTTCAACCTTGCCAACAAAAGCCACGGTTCGAGAGTCTCCACCTTCTTTTAAAGCACCAACTACTGAGAGGATGATTGTCATTCTGAGTGTAATGTGCATTGTCCCAAAGTAGCATTGTCTTTTGCATGATTATGATATCGTTTATTCTGAAATCATTGTATCTAGTCATCACTTAAACCTTGGAGGTGCCCCTGAATTTATGTTTTGCTTCACTAAAGGGGGCAAGCGAGATATCACTTTATCATATTTGCACACCATGCTCATTACAAATCTATTTGATGTTTAAGTATCATATTGTAAAACTTTCAGTTCTTTGTGATTTTCTCATGAGGCAACTTAATTACTACAGATTCATTGTCTCAGTAAGATTTGTCATGTGACTATGAAAAAGTCCTATATGGTTAATAGCATGTCACCACAGAAATTATTCTTGTTATCATTTACCTACTCGAGGACGAGCATGAATTAAGCTTGGGGATGTTGATACGTCCAAAACGTATCTATAATTTCTGCTTGCTCCATGCCTCTTTTGGGTGATATTGCTATGATATTTATACACTTCCATACACTTTTGATCATATTCGGACTAACCTATTAACTCAGTGCCAGTTTCTGTTTTCTGCTGTTTTTGTATTTCAGGTTTTCCCATTACGAGAACTGCCAGAAAAATCCCGGAAAAATTATATAAAAAATCAGCTTTCCAGAAGCTTCCCCGCACCCGAAGTACAGCCGGAGGGGGGCCACCAGGGCTCCAGGCGCCCTGGTGG
>LR738716.1:131153664-131222943 GCA_902687465.1 Secale cereale
CGTTCCAGAAGCTTCCCGGCACCCGAAGTAGAGCCGGAGGGGGGCCACCAGGGCTCCAGGCGCCCTGGTGGCGCGGCCCCCCTCCTGGCCACGCCGGGGGAGGGGGGGCGCCTGGGCCCCCCAGGCCTCCGCTGATGCCCCCCTTTGGCATATATTTATATCGTGTCCCGAAACCCTCGAGACGGGAACCCCTTTTCGCGATCTCATCTCTGTTCCGCCGCCGCCGCGCTTCCAAGATCGGGAGCACCAGGAGAACTCTTCCCGGCACCCTGCCGGAGGGGAGGATCACCACCGGGAGCTTCTCCACCACCATGGACGCCTCCCGGATGAGTTGTGAGTAGTCTCCCTTGGACCATGGGTCCATGACCAGTAGCTATGTGATGTTCTCCTCCCGTTCTTGTGCTTCACTAATTAGACCTCGTGAGCTGCCCTACATGATCGAGGCACATATGTAATTCTTATGTTGTTGCTATGATGAGTTTGCTGGGATCCGATGGATTGTGAGATTATGTTCAGATTGTGTTTGAGTAATATATTTGATCTACCTCTTTTATATTTATGTTCGTAAGTAATTCTTGCATGTTCTCCGTTGTTATTTATTGCTTTGGCCAAGTAGTAGGTAGTGACTCCAAGAGGGACCGTTATGCTTGATTGTGGGTTCATGCCCCTCGATGACTAGCTTGAGTGACAGAAACATGAGTCTAGGGGATGTGCTGTTGCCACAAGGGGGAAAACAACGGTGCTTGTGCCCGCGGGTGCAAGGATTGTTTACTTTACGCAAAGTTCTTTTAATGCAGTTGTCTGTTGCTTTGAGTTTACACTATGGGTGGGACTCGCAACTTAATACCAGCGAGATGTTCTGGATAGATATCTCAAGGTGGATGATTAGTAGTAGATGCAGATGGATTTCGGTCTACTTGCCTTGGCGTACCGCCCATGCTTTGAACCTCTACCTTTCTTGCAACATAGTTAGCATTGGTTTGCGCACATAATTCTGTCAATTGCCCAGCTGTAATTCGTTTACCTCACATAGCTGTTTTATCGTCTTTTGGGAGAGAGACATCACTAGTGAACATCATGGGACCCCGGTCCATATTACCATCATTGAACACATCCGCTATTTACTTTCCGCTTTTACTTACTATTTACAGCAAAACCTATCACTATTATCACTTGCGTTTGATCCTTTGTAAACGACAAGGCCGGAGGGATTGACAACCTCTCTGTACTCGTTGGGAGCAAAGTTATTGTATCTGTGTGCAGGTCCACGTTGATTGCTAATATCTGGCGCCATTAGCAGTTGACACCTTCTTGTTGAAACTGGGAGTCTCAGGGGAAATCGATCCTTGGTATCTTTGCCAAGGGAAAACTTCCGCTACACTGCATCTCAAACCTTCCACTTGGGGTAACCAACGAGGGGCGAGAAGCCATCAGCATGCAGTATCTGCTGCATCCCAGTACGACCCCAACTACAACTTTGGATATCCGTCAGGCCAATACTGGCCATAGACCAACTTAGGCCAAAAGCCTAAGCTTGGGGGAGTACGTGTTTCTCACCGACTTTACATTCATGTTCACATTTATTCTAGTTGTCAGTGCTCACACTCTTTCATTGTACCATCCATGCTTAGTTTCAATTTCTTTTTCTTAGTCTTTTTCTTGTGTGCTAGAAAAAACCAGAAAAACAAAAAATATATTAGTTGTAGCTTCTAGCTAGTTTAATTTCTTTGCTTGTAGTAGTAGTTAAAATGAAAACCCAAAAATATTTCCCGTTCTTCTTTTGCTTGTTGGGAGCTTTCCCGTGTAAATAGTTTCTTTTCTTTTTTCTTTGGGGGATAAGAGTAGAAGACCATGATTAAAATGCTTAGTGGCTCTCATATGCTTTGTTGTTGATTTAACCTTCAGCCACATTACCTTGTCTTCTCTCTTGTATTAAATGTTTACAGATTCCAGCTTAGTCCAATGCACGTGCACTATTATTATTTTCCAAACCGTTCGGTCGTGCGAGTGAAAGGCAATAAGGATGATATATGATGAACTGATTGAGATGAGAAAAGATGGTATGAAGTCGACCTCTCTTGTTTTTGTAAATATGATAGCTCATCGTTCCTGATTCAGCTTGTTATGAATGAAACATACTTGCAATGACAATTAGAGATCATAGCTGCTTATGCCATGCTTAATTAGCTGAGAGTTTATAATGGTCTATCTTGCGTGCCAACATGATATTAAAATGGTTGTGATGTGGTATGATGGGGTGGTATCCTCCTTTGAACGATTTAAGTGATCTAACTTGGCACATGTTCACGCATGTAGTTGAAACAAATCAACATAGCCTCCACGATATTTATGTTCATGGTGATTTATATCCTACTCATGCTTGCATTCATTGTTGATTAATTTTAATGCATGTTCATGACCGTTGTTGCTCTCTAGCTGGTCGCTTCCCAGTCTCTTTCTAGCCTTCACCTGTACTAAGCGGGAATACTGCTTGTGCATCCACTTCCATAAACCCCAAAGTTATTCCATATGAGTCCACTATACCTTCCTATATGCGGCATTTACCTGCCGTTCCAAGTAAATTTGTATGTGCCAAACTCTAAACCTTCAAATGAAATTCTGCTTTGTATGTTCGAACAGCTAATGTATCAACTAGGGTTGTCTATATCTTCCATGCTAGGTGGTTTATTCTCACAATGAGTGGACTCCGCTCATCATTCACGAGAAATGGCTGGTAACCGGGATGCCCAATCCCATACTCAAAATCATAATAATTAAACAAAACTCCCCCAGGGTTGTTGCTGGTTTGGACGGTACCCCGTCGTTTTGGGCTAGCCGTGGAGTGTGCTTGTTGGTGGTTGGGGAGTATAAACTTTACCATTCTGTTTGGGAACCACCTATAATGTGCGCAGCATGGGAGATATCAAGATTCTTGGTTGTTATGTTGACAATGAAAGTATACGGCTCAAAATGTTATTCATCTCTATTTAAAAATCGAGCTCTGGCACCTCTACAAATCCCTGCTTCCCCCTGCGAAGGGCCTATCTATTTACTTTTATGTAGAGTCATCATCCTCTTATTAAAGAGCACCAGTAGGAGAGCACCTCCGTCGTTGCATGTATTACTATTAATTTGCATTGAGTATGATCTTGACTGGATCTCTTTTACCATAAATTACAATGTCTAGTCAGTCCTTGATCTTTAAAGGTGCTCTGCATTTATGTTTTGTAGTCTCAGAAAGGGCTAGCGAGATACCATCTTGTTATATCATATCATGATTGTTTTGAGAAAGTGTTGTCATCCGAGGTTTATTATTATTGCTCGCTAGTTGATTATGCTATTGATGTGAGTAGCCTTGAGACCTGAAAGTTATTGTGAATGTGGTTAGTTCATGATCTTGTTGGAAACCTGAATGCTAGCTTACATATTTACAACAACAAGAGCAAACAGAGTTTGTCAAAGTTTTTCTTTATCACTTTCAGTTTATCAACTGAATTGCTTGAGGACAAGCAAAGGTTTAAGCTTGGGAGAGTTGATACATCTCCAACGTATCTACTTTTCCAAACCCTTTTGCCCTTGTTTTGGACTCTAACTTGCATGATTTGAATGGAACTAACCCGGACTGGCGCTGTTTTCAGCAGAACTGCCATGGTGTTGTTTTTGTGCAGAAATAAAAAGTTCTCGGAATCGCCTGAAAATCAACGGAGAATTATTTTGGAAAATATAAAAAATACCTGCAAGAAGAACCAGACCAGGGGGGGCACAACCTGTCCACGAGGGTGGGGGCCGCGCCCCCTGCCTCGTGGGCCCCCTGGTGCTCCACCGACGTATCCCCAGATTCTATAAGTTCACTTTGGGGAGAAAAAAATCAGGGAGAAAGAATTATCGTGTTTCACGAGACGGAGCCACCGCCAAGCCCTAATCTCTCTCGGGAGGGTTGGAGTCCGTTCGGGGCTCCAGAGAGTGAGATCGTCGCCATCGTCGTCATCAACCTTCCTCCATCACCAATTCCATGATGCTCACCGCCGTGCGTGAGTAATTCCATCGTAGGCTTGCTGGACGGTGATGGGTTGGATGGGATCTATCATGTAATCGAGTTAGTTTTGTTAGGGTTTGATCCCTAGTATCCACTATGTTCTGAGATTGATGTTGCTATGACTTTGCTATGCTTAATGCTTGTCACTAGGGCCTGAGTGCCATGATTTCAGATCTGAACCTATTATGTTTCCATGAATATATGTGTGTTCTTGATCCTATCTTGCAAGTCTATATTCACCTACTATGTGCTATGATCTGGCAACCCCAAAGTGACAATAATCGGGACCACTCCCGGTGATGACCATAGTTTGAGGAGTTGATGTATTCACTATGTGTTAATGCTTTGGTCCGGTACTCTATTAAAAGAAAGCCTTAATATCCCTTAGTTTCCAATAGGACCCCGCTGCCACAGGAGGGTAGGACAAAAGATGTCATGCAAGTTCTTTTCCATAAGCACGTATGACTATATTCGGAATACATGCCTACATTGCATTGATGAACTGGAGCTAGTTCTGTGTCACCCTAGGTTATAACTTCTACATGATGAATTGCATCCGATGTAATTTCCCATCACCAATCCAATGCCTACGAAATTTTCCTATATTGCTTATCGCTTATTTACTTTTCCGTTGCTACTATCACAAAAACTACAAAAACACTACCGTTACTTTTATTGCTGCTACCGCCACTATCATATTATTTTGCTACTAAACTATCTTGCTACATATACTAAGTTTCCAGGTGTGGTTGAATTGACAACTCAGCTGCTAATACTTAACAGTATTTTTTGGCTCCCCTTGTGTCGAATCAATAAACTTGGGTTGAATACTTTACCCTCGAAAACTGTTGCGATCCCCTATACTTGTGGCTTATCAATTAGCAAGCTCCCGAATGCAACTTGGCCCAAGGGTTCATTCGTGGAAACGAATAAAGTTTGGCAGCAGGAGTGGTTCTACATCACCGAACCCCGCGACGCCAAATGGGCGGCGGAGCCTGCTTTCAGATCCGGACCCCCAGAGAGGCTGACCTCCTGGACCAAAAAGGGGCTGGACTGGGGGTCGCATACTGAAGTGACGACTCTTGTGAGCCGCGTGTCCGGTATGATCTCCAAGGGGCACATGCTCTCCTCCGTGGTCCAGGTGATGCTGACCCGACTTGTTCTCCCTTGCCAAAGCTGGGACTCCTCCCTATGGGAGTTCGATTCGGCAGGAGACAAACCGCTGAACCATCTCTTCGACTTTACGCACAAGGAGATCTGGAAGCATCTCTTTAAGAGCCAGAAGGAATGACCCGAAGAGACCGAGGATGCGGGCTACAACACTGTGGTCTCCGCCCTAGAGGTAATAGAAATCCTTGCCAAACACTTACCCTTTCCCTTATTTAATGATAATAGGAATTGTAATTTTTACGTGATATACAGGGCTAGACGAATAAGGCGACCCAGATCAAGCGTCCGGCGCCTTTGCCCGAAGAGCTAGCATTACCTCTACTGACGGCGATGCTGGTCCCGGCGCCGTACAAGGCGCCGACCAAGAAGGTCGAGAAGACGAAGGGCAAGGGGGGCGGAGATAGACCCCGTCCTGCGGACAAGAAGTCCGAGGACCTCCACATCCTCTCCTCTGACGAGGTGGAGGAAGATGATGAGGAGGAAGAGGAAGAAGAAGAAGAGCCCCCTGCGCATGGCAGGGGGAAGAAGACGGTGGCCCCTGCTGACGCAGGCACGGCCGCACCCAAGAGGAAGATGACCCTCGCTGCTAGTTCGGATTCATTCGAACATAGCTTCATGGTGAAGCCTAGGGTTAAACCCCCGCCCGAATCGTAAGTCAATCCTGATTCGAGTGTTGCACCTTTGCTTATTTAGTATTTTTTATGCTTACTTAGCATTCCTTACCTGCTGACCTACAACCCTCCCGGAGGACATCCCGACGCCTCCTTATTGGAGGGGAACTCTCTAGCGCGTGGAGAGACGGAGACCGACCCGCCAGTCCGGGCTCCATCGCCCGTGATCGGCGGGGACACCGAAGTGTCTTCCCAGCGTGTGTCCTCTGCTCTAGGAGAAGAGGGTGGGGTAGGTGACAAGGCGGCTGGGGATAATACCTCGGCGGCTGTCGACCATGGGGAGATGACCCCCATGGAGACAGAAGACATGGGGCCCAAATAGTTTGGGGCCCCACCGAATACTATCACGGAGCCTAGTGCGGCTCTGGGATCCGAAGACCCGACTCCTCAAGCGGAGGAGGATACAGCAGCGCCCGGAGTCAATCTGGAGGCGCCGGACTCTCTGATGGGGGCACTGCAAAGTGCTTCCATCGTGGAGGAGCACCGCACCGTGATGGGTGCGGTGATGAAGAAGATTCAGTCCATCAAGGGCGGACTGAATGAAGCTTTCAACAGCCTGTTAACAGGCTTTGAGGTGAGCAATGTAATGCTTTTTATGAAGTTTATTATTTATTATTTTTAATGAACATACATAACCAGTAGCCCCTAATGCTTTGTGTGATTCCGAAAAGAATCAGACGAAATATCCATAGTATAGCATACTTACAGGGCTGAACTGTTGTGCAAGCTTCATTAGTTACGGCAACTGCGTGAGACACAGAGGTTGCCGAACTAAATCAGAAGCTCATGTTGTCCAACGCGGACCTCGACCGCGTCAATCAGCGTTTAGACGAAACACAAGGTATGCGGATTTTAAAATGTCAATAAGACTTAATTAATTGAGTATGTTTATAAACTCTGATGTGATATTCTGTGTTACATAGTTGGCGCCACTGAGCTTGAGGCCCTTAAGGGCGAGGTTGCCAAGGCCAAGAAGGAGGCCGAGGCGAATAAGGTGGCCGCTGACAAAGCGGCTGCCGATTTGAAGGCCGAAAAGGCGGAGTGCGAGAAGCACCGGGCTCGGGTGTCCGAAGTCGATGTCGAGCTCAAAGATGCCATCCTTAAATGTGAGGCATTGGAGAAAAAGACTTCAGAATAAGCACCTGAGCTGTCTGCGGCAGTGAAAACTGCCCGAGATGCGCGAGGTGAGTCACCCAGTGCCCGTCAGGAAATTGAGCAGGCACGGCAGATAGCATCTGGTAAGACATTTCTCTTACAGAGCATCTTTGGAGGGCAGAAGTACATTGGGCTGACACGGTTATGGAGTTCTCCAGGTGTGTTTGCTGATCTTCCGAGGAGCAGTGCTGACGCCGCCCTGTACTTCCGAGCCCTGGAGGGGAGCAACACGGAGAAGCTGTTTTGGTCGCAGTTCTATGTGCCAAAACATCTGGTGCCCCTCAGCGACCAGATGAAGCAGCTGGTCGAGCTGCACAACATGGCAGGCTCGGCCATGAAGGACTTAATAGTCTGGCTATGGCCCGCTGAGCCAATCCCAAGTAGCTACTTCAGATTGGTGAAGCGGATAGTCGAGGCAAGTCCGCAGGTCGACGCATTGACGCGTTCGGCCTGCATAGAAGGTGCTCGGATGGCCTTCGCTCGTGTCAAAGTGCACTGGGCGAAGATGAACGCATGGGCATATAGCTACTGCTGGCCCGCCCACGGGCAAGGAGCACCGCAAGCCAGAGAAGTACTTCGAGGACGTCATCAATGGCACCCGCCTTATAGAAGGCCAGTGTTCGAAGGATGTTATCTTCGAATGATTGTATCCGGATGTAAAGACTATGCTTATGAATCCGATGTATATAACTTTTGCGCTATGTATGATATCAGCGTCTTTTACCTCCTGTTTGACTGTTTATTTAAATCTGAAAGTTTCCAGTCGTCGGCTTCAGCCCCCATGTACATAGTAATGGGGTGTTCGGTCATATGCATATGCCCTCTTTATCCAACGTCTTGGTCCGTATAGGAGGTGTATGCGGGGCTAACCAGGCAATCAGACTATGCGGCGTTATTGCTTTCACTTAGTCGTAGGAGTTTGACATGTGGGGCTAGGTACTAGCCCCTGGTGCGGATATGATATTCCTTCACGTAAGGCATCCAATTGCACCTGGCTAGGCGAAAAACCAGCCCTTCGTATAACACAGGGTAGATCTCTATCGATCGTAGTATAAAACTAAGTCACCGGATTGCGGACCAGGTTCTCGCCTATCCTGATGGTCAGTTTTTGGCTTTCTCTACTGAGGTACTTGACCGGACTAGCCAGAAGTACAATCGTAGTAGTTCTCCCTTTACACCCTAGCCGAACAATCGGGAACGTAGGGGTAAGCACAGGAGACGGGCAACCCAACTATTGACCCAAGACATGATTCCGAACTGATGCATATAAGGCAAACATCCAGGACGCCGAACACTCCCTATAGGTGTTCGGTCTTTACAATGTACCGGGCTGAATACAACCCCTGGTAATAAACCCTTATTGACAAGGCACATATGGCAATCTGATGCGGGAAGAGAACATTTTATGGCGAGCGAATAAAACTCCATAATGCGAATAAAGATGCTCTATCAATATCCCTCTATTGTACGGCGAGCCGCAAACTTACAGACAATGCCGAGAACATTTTTGGACATTTTACATGCCAAGAAGGTATATAACAAGAAAGAGAAAAAAGGTTTACACAGGGTCTTAATCTAAAAAAGAAACCTTAGTGCGGGTCCCTGTTGCACGTCTGCGTCGTTTCCTCCTCTCTAATGTGTCCTTGAAGGTGTGAGTATGATGGCCATCTGTAGAAAAAAGAAAAGGAAAATAAACATGGAAAGGAAAGAATCGATCCAGTGTGGCCATAACAAGTCTAGTTCATTTAATGAACCTAAGGAAGATAAGTTTAGAGTCCGAATAGGGTCTAGCCGAACTATGGACTATATGCAGATGCCCTTGATCGCTGCCCAAGGAATTTTTATGGCATAATTATGTACTCGGGGTACATATGTTATTACCTTATGGAGCAGTTGACAGGGGCATAGCTGTCAATCTTGCTCAGGTTCATCTGAGCTGCCGCACTGAGGCGTGTGTCGGACATGTTTAGTTACGTATGCTATTGATAGATTATCCGGCTTGAGTAGGCCGCATTGGACTTCGACTGCTAAGGCCGCAGTGTCCTCCTCTGTACGGAGAGAGCGCTCCATATTTCCATTGACCGTGATAACGCCACGTGGTCTAGGCATTTTAAGCTTTAGATAGGCATAATGCGGGACTGCATTAAAGCGGGCAAATGTCGTTCTTCCGAGTAGAGCGTGATAGCCACTTCGGAACGGAGCTATGTCAAAAATTAGTTCTTCGCTTCGAAATTTGTCGGGAGAATCGAATACAACTTCCAACGTAAAGAGCCTGTGCAGCGGGCTTCAACACCCGGTATCACTCCATTAAAGGTCGTGTTGCTTGGCTTGATTCTTGACCGGTCGATCCCCATCTTGCGGACAGTATCCTGATATATCAGATTGAGACTGCTGCTGCCATCCATAAGGACTCGGATTAGATGGTATCCATCGATTATTGGGTCGAGCACTAGGGCAGCCGAACCCCCATGCCAAATATTAGTCGGATGATCCCTGCGATCAAAAGTGATCGGACAGGCTGACCATGGGTTGAATTTGGGGGCGACAGGCTCAACGGCGTAGACATCTCGGAGTGCGCGCTTGAGCTCCCTCTTTGGGATATGAGTGGCATATATCATGTTCACTGTTTTGACCTCTGGTGGAAATTTCTTCTGCCCCCCTATATTCGGCTGGTGAGGTTCATCCTCGTCTTCGCTCTGAGGCTCCTTCCCCTTGTGTTCGGCGTTTAGCTTGCCGGCCTGCTTGAAAACCCAACAGTTACGGTTGGTATGGTTGGCAGGTTTCTCTGGGGTGCCATGAATTTGGCAGGGCCTATCTAATATTCTGTCCAAACTTGATGGACCATCTTTGTTGCCTTTAAATGGCTTCTTTCGTTGACCGGGTCTGGAGCCACTAAATCTGGCGTTTACCGCTGTATCATCTGGACTTCCAGCATTGTTTCGAAGTTTGTTTTTGTTACGTCGTGGCTTTCCATTGCCATCCCTGACTTTAGATGTTCCAGGGTCACTGGTACTGCTACGAGCTAACCAGCTATCCTCACCCGCGCAAAAGCTTGTCATGAGTGTAGTTAAGGCTGCCATTGTCCTCGGCTTTTCCTATCCAAGGTGCTTGGCTAGCCATTCGTCCCGGATACTGTGCTCGAATGCCGCTAAGGCTTCAGCGTCCAAACAGTCGACGATTTGGTTCTTCTTGGTAAGAAAACAATTCCAAAGCTTGCGGGTGGACTCCCCGGGTTGTTGGATGATGTGACATAGATCGTCAGCGTCCGGGGGCCGGACATAGGTCCCTTGAAAATTGGCCCAAAAAGCATCCTCAAGCTCTTCCCAACTCCCAATGGAGTTCTCTGGGAGGTTGTTTAGCCAGTTTCGAGCTGGTCCTTTCAGATTGAGGGGTAAGTATTTGATGGCGTGGAGATCATCTCCTCGAGCCATGTGGATGTGAAGAATAAAGTCTTCTATCCAGACGGCGGGATCCGTCGTTCCATCGTATGCTTCGATGTTCACGGGTTTAAACCCTTCTAGGAAATCATGACCCAGCACCTCATCGATGAAGCATAGAGGATGTGCAGCTCCTCTGTATCTTGCTATCTCGTGGCGTATGTCTGATGGTTGTGGTGTTCCGTATTTACCCTGAACTGGTATGTCACCGGTGCGATTGGCTTGATAGCCGCCTCCCCGTGCGGGAGCCCGGTCCCTAGGTCCGTAGATAGACCTGGTCTTCCTAGCTTTTTTGTTTAGGTCCTCACGCAAATCGTGTTTTCGGACTTGAGCCGCACCCTCTTTACCTTTACGGGGTGGTGGTGTGGGCTTGTACATGCCATTGCTAGCGACTCTGTCCCGTCCGCGAGGTGGTCGGTCGGGCTTGTCGGTGGTGTTATTCTTCGGCAGGATGGGCACGGCGGCCTCGTCGTCGAATTCAGGCAGCAGTTTACGCTTGGGATAGCCTCTGGTTTGGCCGTTATGGCCATGCCTCTGTTTGGCATCTAGAACCTCATTCCATCTATCATTGAGCATGTCATGTGCGGCTCGAAGCCGTCTCTGCTGATTTTTCAGGATCCATGCGATGGCAATAAGCCTCTGGTGGAAGCGCTTTTGTTCTGAGGGTTCTTCTGGGACGATGAATTCATTGTCGCCCAGGCTAACCTCTTCTTCGGAGAGAGGTTCATAATTACTATCTTCTGCATCACTGACATCAGACTGCAGCTTCAGACTCTATTCGCCGTCCTCTTGCTCCTCCTGCCCCATCGCTGGGTCTACGGGGTCTTCGGCTTGTTTCGGAATATCACAGCCATTAGTCACAGTGTTGCTATCATTTCCTTTACGGGATTTAGTTCGGCGTTTTGGACGCCGACGTTTGGGAGGTTCTTCGACGGGTTTGTACTCTACGGGATTGTTTTCGTCATCGCCATCCGCCTCTTTGGGTGTATCCACCATGTACACGTCGTACAAAGACATAGCTGTCCACCGCCTTATTACGGGCCGGCCTTGATCTGGATCCACTTCAGTTTTGAGGTCCATCCCTTCGAAGTCTTCGGAAGAATAGTCAAGTAGATCGGTTAGGTATTCAACCGTGGCTATCAAGTGGGTGGTGGGTGGGGAAGAAAATTCTAGACCAGCCTCCAGTTCGAACCGGATGCAATGCGGCTGTGTGTCCTCCTCTAGGGAGAGTTATCTTAATGACTTTAACATGTCGCCGAAAGGTGAGTGCTGGAAGATATCTGCAGCACTGAATTCGGCGATAGATGCCTGATCGGGTTTGAAGGGCGTGGATGCGCGTGATTCGGAATCTCGGGCCGCAGTTGAGTTCGGGGTTTCGGTAACACAGACCCCGCTCATATTTGGGTCCGTGTGCGGCTCCAACGCCGTAGAGTCTGCGACTTTCGTGACGGGGTTGAGCTTCCCGTCCTCGGGTGACACGGTCTGTTCTGGATCTAGGGCTAGAACTGTTGCAGGCGCTATTTCCTGATCCGATGACAGAGTTAGATCATGCTCATCGTGGTGGCAGAGAGAGGTTGCTGCTGGTTCGAATCTGGCGAAGATCAAGTCTCCGCGGATATTAGCAACATAGTTAAAGATTCCGAATCTGACTTGATGGCCAGGGGTGTAGCTCTCGATCAGCTCAAGGTGGCCTCCGGTGTTGGCATGGAGCGCGAAGCTGCCGAACACGAAAAGTTGGCCGGGAGGGAAAATTCCCTCGGTGTCGCCATTGTGGTTGATGACGCGATCCATCAGTCCTTCCGTCGACGACATAGTGGAACTCTCAATGAAAGCACCAATGTCGGTGTCAAAACCGGCGGATCTCGGGTAGGGGGTCCCGAACTATGCGTCTGGGGATCGATGGTAACAAGAGACTTGGGACATGATGTTTACCCAGGTTCAGGCCCTCTCGATCGAGGTAATACCCTACTTCCTGCTATATTAGTATGGATGAATATGAATACAAGAGTTGATATATCTCGAGATCATAATGGCTAAACCCTAAGTCTAGCCTATGAGGATATTGTGATTCTCTGTTCTCCCTCCTCTACGGACTAAACCCTCCGGTTTATATACACACTGGAGGGGCCTAGGGTTTGTACATGTCATCTTGCAGAGGAAGGAAAATCTACACCCGAACCTAAAACTTGCCATTACATGAATACAGGAGTCCTATCCGGATATGAGAGATGATCTTCGATTATGATCTTCACGGCCCACCAGTCTGGCCCACCAAGAGTTACGCGGCCACATGAGGACCCCTCGATCCAGGACTCCCTCACTCAGTACATATATTATGCTTGCTTCACTCCGCTCGTCTTACAATGATTTTATCTTGAATTACAACATGAACATGATGGAGAAAAGTGCAAAAGAGTTGCTCGTTATGCTCAAACTTGCGGAAGCTGGAATGCAAAAGAAAAAAAAGTGTTGATGGTCAACAAGAACACCAGTTTCAAGAAAGGAAAGTCCAAGAAGAAACCTACTTGCACCGGTAAGACCATATCTTAGAAGAGGAACAAGGGCGAAGCCAGTAAGGAGACTGAATGTTTCTACTCCAAGCCGAAAGGACACTGGAAGCGCAACTGCAAAAGGTACTTGGCAGATAAGCAGAAGAATGGTTCTTATGGTAAAGGTATAAAAGTTTCAAAAAATTAATGTTATTCTACTTGTTGTTTCCATCATGTCCTAAGTATTTGATACTGATCGGTTGCTCTCATTTGCAAACCGGGAATGGTGATGGGATCCCTACTCAAGACCGTTGAAGCTAGTCATGCCTTTAGATTATCTTCAAGATTTATATTGGACCGAATAATAGTTATTGCGGGCTGGAAGTTGTGTAAACCATTATGTTTTTGGTTATGCGATGGATATTCTTGTAAGTTTTAAACAACGGTTGTTCAAGTGGTTATAATGATATGTTTTGGATTTACCTCTATTATTGGTGGTTTATTCGTGAATCTTGAATTGAATCTTTATAACATTAATGCTAAACGTCTTGAGAAGACTGTTAACACCACTTAAACATGGCACTGCTTGGTTATATCGGAGAAATAATCTTCATGCAGATGGAGTGCTGAAGTCTTTTGATTATGAATGAATAGACAAAATACATAGTGATGCACGTGGTCCAATGAGCAAACCAGGGCTCGGTGAATACTTATACTTCATTGATGTTTTTAATAAGTATGATTTATTTGTTGAAACATGAACATGGAATATTTGAAAGGTTTAATGAAATTCAGATTGAAGTTACGAATCATTGTGACAAAAGATAAAAGGTTCTTCAATCATGAAGAAATATATCTGAGTTATGAGTTTTGCAAATAGGCGAATAATTATTGAATTATTTACCGATCTGTTTTTATTAATTTGGGGATATGCACTTGAAACAACAACATATATACTAAACAGATCAGCGTCTTATAGTCTATCAAGACAACACCGTATGAGTTATGGAGTACGCAATCTTGAAAAATGCTAAATTGTAGGTCATCCCAAAGACATAATTGGGTATCCCTTCTAGAAAAAGTTCAAAGACAAAGTGTTTGTCACAAGAATGGACACTTTCTAGACAAGGAGATTTCTCTCAAAAAAAGTTGGAGGACAGTGCAGCTTAATAAGATTATTAAATTTCTGGCGAAAATGAACATTATTAACAAAACCGGTAGTTGTTCCAAAAGTTGTCCGTAAAACTGAGCCATGAGTTACTACACCAGCTATATAAAGCAAAGTTAAAGCTTGCAACTACACTACGTAGATCAGGAAGAGTTAACGAACCTCCTGAATAATCTCACAATGAGTTCATTGTAGAAGAAGATGAACCTGCACACTACAAAGAAGTAATGGCGGTGCCAGCTGAAAGGAATGGCTTATAGCCATGCACAACAAAATGGAGTTCATATACAATTATGTTTGGAACTTGGTGATCCTCCAGAAGGTATAGAGTTCATATATGACAATTAAGGCTTTAACTTGGTTGATCCTCCAGAAGGTATATGGAATGGATGTCAAAACTAGTTTCCTAAATGGAAAGGATGCATGAATGATACAACCGAAAATTTGTAGATCCTCGAGGTACCGGATGGGTGTGTAAACTTCAAAAGTCTTTATATGGTTTGAAGTAAGTGTCAAGGAGTTGGAATCAACATTTTAATGAAAAAGTCAAAGAGTTTGATTTTGTTAAAATGCTGAAGAAACTTGTGTATATATGAAGTTTAGCTGGAGCTCTGCAGCATTTGTAATCTTATATGTAAGTGACATATTATAGATTGGAGATAATATGAAGTTTCTAAGCACAACAAAAGTGCTTGAAGAATATGTTTCCAATGAAAGATTAAAGCGAAACAACCTATTGGACATAAAGCTCTATATAGATAGATCAAGACATCTCATTGCGCAAGCTGAATTGAATAGATTGACAAGGTTTAAAAATGTTAAAAAATGGAGAATGTGTTTTCTCCCAATGTCGCATAACATGATGCTTAGAAGAAATTAATGTCCTAAGATAGTTTATAAGCATGTACATATGAGTGGATAATTCAATCCATCATGAATGTTATGAAATGTATAAGGCCAAATATTTTTATGTACTAAGTGATAGTAGCAGGTACGAAAGTGATCCTGGATTGGCTCACTAGGTAATTGTTAATATAATTAGCTACCTTAGAAGGACAAAGGACTTACTCCTTGACTATAGAGGAGATGAAGAAGTTCGTTGTAAATGGCTACACAAACACCAGCTTCATGACTGATATAAATTATTATAGGGCTATGATAAAATAATAGTTTGGTATAGTTCTCAAGAATGAACAATATTTTGGATTCTATAACGTAATCAGAATATGTTGAAAGCAGTATGAATTAAGAAGTGTCTTGATATAGTTAATCAAGAAGTGCCTTAATATAGTTGGTGTCATATCAAAGGCGATGAAACCAATGAAAATATATTGTGAATAATAGTGTCATTGCTCAGAGTAAAAGGAATCAAGACCCAACATAAAATCATACATGACTAACACAAATATTACATAGTTTTGAATGTGTTAAAACCAATGACGAAGACTCTATCACAAGCTAGGCGTGAGCGACATCGGATAAGCCATAGGTGTTAAAATAGACTATACGACTAGATTATTGACTCTAGTGAAAGTGGGTGATTGTTGGAAATATGCACTAAAGGCAATAATATTGTGTTATTATATTTTTATTTTCATATTTAAGAGTTTATATTTCATGTTATAACTGCTATGATCCTGGAATATGTGTTTAAGTTGAAAACTCATATGCACGTGTGGAATGATAAATAGTAAATAATAGGTTCATAGTCTTGCCTCTAAGACTGGCTCAAGTGTTGTTGGTGATCATGTTTTCCGGACGTTAGAAGAACGATCATATTGAATCGACCCAAACGTGTTTGTTATACTTTGAGATAATATCATTTGAAATCAATTGTTATAACATGGAGTGTTAACATGTTCTTTCCATATACCACGAGAGTATCATAGTCACTTATTACCGTACATTGGAATTTGTGGTTGCTCAAGCGTCATCCGTATCATGGTGACTATAACGACAACTTATAGGTTCATCAAAAAGTTTTACAAGAGACTAGATAACTCGAGAGTGGGATTTGATCTTCCGACGATGGAGATATATTCTTAGGTACATCTCGGCATGACAAAATCGATCACCATCTAGCCAGACACATGTGACTATGTCACAGCGAGGCCGGCACACTTCAATGAGAAATAAGAAAAAAACGGTAACAAGGACTAGGGTATAGTGAGCATGTGTAAGACTCAGGTGAATACTAATGCATCTCAGGTTTTGTAAATATCGCAAAGCAAAGGGAACATCACATGATAACCAAAGGTTCACTCGAATGTCATTCATGTAATCATAGGGATCGATATGGATGTCCATGGTTCCGCTATCGGTCATTGAACAAAGGGGTTTCGTTCATGTCTATGTTTTACGGAACCTATGGGGTCACAAGCATAAGGTAATCATGATATGCTGAGTGTTAATTGGAAGCGTTTCGGGGTCACCGGACGAGTTTCATAGTTTATCTGGCAATATCAGGTATTACCGATCAATAATATATATGTGGAAAATATTTCATTGCTCTTAAATTAATAATAAAATGTTGTACTAATTTTTGGGAGGCTTTTATATTTAACTTAATATCAGCGTGCCTTAAAAGGCCAAGAGGTGGAAGGACAATTGGGCCACCAAGGCCCATATAGGGGAGGCGCCCCCTTTCCCTCTAAGGGGAGGACAAATTGGACTTGGGGGAGGAATCCTCCTCCCCGCCGCAAGGTGGGAGGATTCCTCCCCCTTGTGTGGTGCCCCCTCCTCCCCTCCCAACCTATATATACTAGAGGTTCTAGGCACTTTTGTACATACAAGTTATGGAGCCTCCTCTAGTTCTCTAGTTCTAGTTCTAGTTGGGCCTAGTTGATCAATTAGTGCTTGACCTATATATACTACAGTTTGTAGGCACTTTTGTACTACAAGCTTTGGAGCCTCCTCTAGTTCTCTAGTTCTATTTCTAGTTCGTCTGAGATAATCAACTAGAGCTTGACCTAGATCCTATAATCCTCGTAATTAGAAGCCCAGTGTGGTTCTAATCTCCTTTGTCTAATTCTCCGGCAATGATTAGCTCAACGGCGAAGCGCTGCCGGATCGTGAAGACTATAAGCTTGGCACCAACTAGAGAGGTCATGCTTTTGGTGTTCTGTTCGAGGGGTCATTCGTGGGCGGTTTGCAGGATCATTCATCTACTGTTCGAGGGACTCCAAGTATGATCTACACTGACTTGTATAGTTCCGCTTCACTCCGGAGTCGGTAATGACAGTGATCCAAACCATTTATGCGTCTTCATGTTGTTCCTGGGTGATCGTAGGGGATATTTTTTCTAGTACGTTTTCCAACAAACAGGATAACCCACAAGAAACAATGGAAGAAACTAAAAAAACTGATGAAACCTTCCTAAAACCGACAAGAAGGATCCAAAACCCGCCCTAGCCCGTGTCCCATATTGTTTGCAAGAACCACTAATGATTCTTATGGTTAGCAATAGTTGCATTAAGCGATCTCTAGGATTTATGCAATGTCAGTGCACCCAATGCCCTCATGGTAGCTTCCCACGCTAATAGGGCTGCTATCTGGCTCACTCGTAACGACACGGGTATCTACTTTGGTTCTGATAGTGCAGAAAGAACCCATAGACTCACGACCACTCCACGTGTCGCCAGGTGTCTGGATCTTGCAGGGGAAGAATCGAGGAGAACATCATAGACCTTGTTTTATGTTGGGCTCTAGGCACCATCCTTCTATGGCTAGCAAGAAAACAAGCACCTCATCAGTGCCTGTATGTGCATACTCAGAGCTGTCAGTTCGTACTTCTGGAGCCCACAACCTAGTCATTGCACTCATCGTTGCCTAATGGTAGCGCTTGTTCACAATAACACCGACCGCCTTAGTAGCCCCTCTCGCAGCGGTTTTCAGCAAGGTATTCTCTGCAAGCACTGAAATTATAGGCAACAAATAGTCACTTTCATCAGGTTCGTTTGATTCACGTTTGCTACGTTGATAATTTGATATGTGAGTGGACCAGTGTTTGGGTGTTGTTCTTATTTGAACAATCCTCCCACTTATGATTATCCCCTCTCCCAAGCATCTGCAACTACGAAAGAAGAATTAAGATAAATCTAACCATAGCATGAAACATATGGATCTAAATCAACCCATTATGGAATAGCATGTAAACTAGGGTTTAAGCTTCTGTCACTCTAGCTACCCATCATCTACTTATTACTCCACAATGCCTTCCCTTAGGCCAAAGTATGGTGAAGTGTCATGTAGTCGACGTTCACATGATACCATTTAAGGAAGGAACAACATACATATCATCAGAATATTGAACAAATACCAAATTCACATGATTAGTTATGACACGGCTTCTCCCAATTCCTTAAGAACAAAAGTAACTACTCACAAATCACATTCATGTTCAAGATCAGAGATGTCGGCGTTCTGGGAACCAAGGTACCCAGACTTGCCTGCTTGCGGCCCGCCGCGTGGCTCCATCAACAGCCTGGTACGTCCCATATTCAGCATCACAAGACAAGACCCTCGCGAGGGGCCAAGCCTCATGAGGCGGACGACGCCAAGACCTCCGATGGGAGTGGCCGAGGAGTATGCAAGCACCCACCTCGTGAGGATCAAGTGACGCAAGCCATGACAACCAAGGCCAGGCGGGTGCCAACGGGCACAGAGCAGCATGTTTCCTCTTTGGTGCTGAGGAGGCAAGCGCAGTCGCGGAGTCCCAAGGAATCAGCCAAAGGTTTCCATTCCTGTGCAACGAGACCAAGACCACCAGGACGGTAGGACGAATGTCATCGCTGAGCCCACCACGACGTCACGACCAGAAGCTTTGCAGGCGAAGACCGCCTTTCATCAGGATAGGATGTACTTCTTGTCCCCTTTCAAATTGGCCGTTGTGGGATCCCTTCCCGCCTTCGTTTTGGAGGAAGAGGAACCATGCCACTGTATATAGGCTAGCCACCACCATAGCAGGGGGGACCCTCACCAGCTCACACTCACCCAAGAACTCGCCTCCGGAGGCTGTTCTTCCCTTGTACTAGTCCATCCTTAGCCCCCCGCGAGGCTAATCCACCCCAAAGCTAGAGTAGGGTCTTACACCGCAAGGTGGCCCGAACTTGGGGAAACTGCTAAGTCTCTTTCCCTTCCCATTCATCGAGCTAGGCCATGAGATCGACGAGTTAGTAGACCGGAGAGGTTGAGTTCTTTGCACACGCCCCAGAGTTCGAACCTTTCTTGGGTCTGCGGAGCCCTGAATCCGACATTTGGTGCGCTAGGTAGGGGCGTGTCGAAGCCTCTCTTTCAGCAGATCCCATGGCCGACGCTCGTTGAGTTAGTGCTAAGCGTCAGGCAGCCCTCGCCGCCCGCGTTTCTCAGATAGCACCCGCAGGCGATGGCATCCCCTGCCGCTCGCTCTCACCCGCGATCAACGCTCCCACCAGCCTCCCAGCGCGACCCACCGACGCCCGCGCGCGACAAAGAAAGCTGCCAGGTGGTGCAGGGACCTCAACGAGAAGCCCGTCAAGGTCGTGCGCCACCCGAGGCGGCGGCACGTGAGAACCAAGACCAGGATCCCCCTCTACGGCGGGCTCCCGTGAGCACGGCAGGCTGCCGAGTGTTCACTCCGGAGCTGCGTCGCGTCGTCTAGCCCGGCAAGTTCAAGCCAGATCTGCCTCTGGGCTACGACGGCACACCTGACCCTGCCGAGTTCCTCCAGCTCTACAAGTTGAGCATCGAGGCGGAGAATGGTGACGAGAAGGTCATGGCGAATTAGTTTTCATGTCCTTCAAGGATGGCACACGCTCGTGGCTCCTGAACCTCCCCGTAGGATCGATCTCCTCCTAGGATGAGCCGCGCGAGCGCCTCATCACCAACTTCCAGGGTACCCGCGACCGCGCCCATGCAACAGGCGACCTGCAGCGCATCAAGCAGCAACCAGGGAAGACCTTGCACAAATACATCCTGCGTTTCACCAACGTTCGCCTCAAGATCTCCAAGGTGTCGGATGAGTCCATCATCTCAGCGTTCACCGATGGCGTCCGGGATGTCAAGATGAAGGAAGAGCTCGCCATACACAAGGACCTGTGTTGGGATCTCGAGATGTTCAACATGGCGACTAAGTGCGCGAGGGCAGAGGAAGGTCGCCTCTCGCTCCTTGAGCTTCCAGAGGCTGGCCTTGAAGACAAGGAGGCTAAGGCCAAGGACATGAAGCCCAAGGGCCCGGCCGTGTTCGCGGCTGAGCCCGAGATGAAGCGCGGCTACGACCACCCCGAGTCCTCTAAGGACAGTCGCCCATTCTACGTCTTCCACAACGTCCACAACCACAACACCAACGAATGCCAAGAGCTCAGAGCCTTCCAAGGCGGGCGCCTCGGCCTCCGTCCTGAGCGCAATGACCATGGCTACGTCCGTGGTGGGAGACACTAGGATAACTGCAACCCCCGCCAGGGCTGGCGCGATCAGCCTCGCGAGGACCATTGGCAAGGCCAGCCTCGTGACGGCCCCTGTAGGGATCCACCTGGTGAGGATCGCGCTTAGGGAAACGACTGCCTTCCTCATCTACCGCCGCTGCCAAGAAGGAACGACGACCACCGCCAAGATGATGGGGTCGGGGGCTTTCAAGAGCCTCGTGCCATTGCCTACATCCTGGGCGATGCTCAAGCCCCTGTCTCCCATCGCATCTTCAAGAAGTTCACTCGCGAGGTTAATGCGGCCCTCCCCAAGCTCGAGGCGTCGCGTCCCCTCAGATGGTCAAGTACGCTATCACCTTCGACTCAGCTGACCAGCTCAAGTGCGCGGCCACCGCCTGATCCCTCCCGATGATCTGCTTTCCTACCATCAGCAACGTCCTCGTCACCAAGACACTTGTCGATGGCGGCGCAGGGCTCAACGTCCTCTTCGTCTAGACGTTTGACATGCTCCAAGTTCCATAAGACCAGCTCCTGTCCATGAAGCCTTTCTCAGGGGTAATTGGTGGCTCGACAGTCCCCATAGGGCTGATCCGTCTCCCAGTCACCAACGTCAAGCGCGACAACTACCACACCGAGCTCATCGACTCCGACATCGCCCACATTTGTCTCCCATACAACGCCATCCTCGGGTACTCGGACTTGGCCAAGTTCATGGTAGTGACTCACCACGGCTACAACGTCCTCAAGATGCCAAGAAGCGGTTGCATCATCACGTGTCGCCTGCGACGAGAAGGATGCAGTGTGCTTTGATACGTCTCCAACATATCTATAATTTTTGATTGTTCCATGCTATTATATTATCTTTTTTGGATGTTTCATGGGATTTATTATACACTTTTATATTATTTTTGGGACTAACCTACTAACCCAAGGCCCAGTGCAAATTGCTGTTTTTTTGCCTATTTCAGTGTTCCGCAGAAAAGGAATAACAAACGGAGTCCAAACGGAATGAAACCTTCGGGAGCATCATTTTTGGAACAAATACAACACATAAGAGTTGGAGTACACGCCAGGGAAGGAACGAGGCAGCCACGAGGGCAAGGGGCGCGCTTAGGGGGGTAGGCGCGCCCCCCACCCTCGTGGGCCCCTCGTGGCTCCTATGATGTGCCTCCTCCTCCTATATATACCTATGTACCCTGAAAACATCGAGGAGCACCACGAAACCCTAATTCCACCACCGCAACCTTCTGTACCCGTGAAATCCCATCTTGGGGCCTGTTTCGGAGCTCCACCGAAGGGGGAATCGATCACGGAGGGCTTCTACATCAACACCATAGCCTCTTCGATGAGTTATGAGTAGTTTACCACAGACCTTCGGGTCCATAGTTATTAGCTAGATGGCTTCTTCTCTCTCTTTGGATCTCAATACAAAGTTCTCCTCGATCTTCTTGGAGATCTATTGGATGTAATTCTTTTTGCGGTGTGTTTGTCGAGATCCGATGAATTGTGGGTTTATGATCAAGATTATCTATGAACAATATTTGATTCTTATCTGAAATCTTTTATGCATGATTTAAATATCTTTGCAAGTCTCTTCGAATTATCAGTTTGGTTTGGCCTACTAGATTGGTAGTTCTTGCAATGGGGGAAGTGCTTAGCTTTGGGTTCAATCTTGCGGTGTCCTTTCCCAGTGACAACAGGGGCAGCAAGGCACATATTGTATTGCTGCCATCGAGGATAAAATGATGGGGTTTATATTATATTGCATGAGTTTATCCCTCTACATCATGTCATCTTGCTTAAGGCATTACTCTATTCTTATGAACTTAATACTCTAGATGCATGCTGGATAGCAGTCGATGTGTGGAGTAATAGTAGTATATGCAGAATCGTTTCGGTCTACTTGTCATGGACGTGATGCCTATATACAATGATCATGCCTAGATATTCTCATAACTATGCGCTTTTCTATCAATTGCTCGACAGTAATTTGTTCACCCATCGTAGAAATCTACTATCACGAGAGAAGCCACTAGTGAAACCTATGGGCCCCGGATCTATCTTCCATCATATACATCTTCCATCAACTATTTATCTTTACATTACTTTTATTTTGCAATCTTTACTTTCAATATATAAAATAAAATACCAAAAATATCATCTTATTATCTTTATCAGATCTCACTTTTGCAAGTGGCCGAGAAGGGATTGACAACCCCTTTATCGCGTTCGTTGCAAGGTTCTTATTTGTTTGTGTAGGTACGAGGGACTCGCGCGTGGTCTCCTACTGGATTGATACCTTAGTTCTCAAAAACTGAGGGAAATACTTACGCTACTGTGCTGCATCACCCTTTCCTCTTCAAGGAAAAAACAACGCTAGCTTAAGAGGTAGGAAGAAGAATTTATGGCGCCGTTGCCGGGGAGATCTACACAAAAGTCAAATACCAAGTACCCATTACAAACTCTTATCCCTCGCATTACATTATTTGCCATTTGCCTCTCATTTTCCTCTCTCCCGCTTCACCCTTGCCATTTTATTCGCCCTTTGTCTGTTCGCCTCTTTTTGCTTGCTTCTTGTTTGCTTGTGTGTTGGATTGCTTGTTTGTCACTATGGCTCAAGAAAATACCAAATTGTGTGACTTTTCCAATACCAACAATAATGATTTTATTAGCACTCTGATTGTTCCTATCACCGATGTTGTATCTTGTGAAATCAATGCTGCTATGTTAAACCTTGTTATGAAGGATCAATTTTCCGGCCTTCCTAGTGAAGATGCCGCTACCCATCTAAACAGCTTTGTTGATTTGTGCGATATGCAAAAGAAGAGAGATACGGATAATGATATTGTTAAATTGAAGCTATTTCCGTTTTCGCTTAGAGATTGTGCTAAAACTTGGTTTTCTTCTTTTCTTAGAAATAGTATTGATTCATGGAATAAGTGCAAAGATGCCTTTATCTCTAAGTATTTTCCTCCCACTAAGATTATCTCTAGATTGATACCTTGGTTCTCAAACACTGAGGGAAATACTTACACTACTGTGCTGCATCACCCTTTCCTCTTGAAGCGAAAAGCAACGCAAGCTCAAGAGGTAGCATGCTCCCTCGAGCGCGCCTACTAGGCCACGGCGGTCAAGAACTCACATGACGAAAGTGCCATCCGCCCCCCTGAGGTCATCCCCAAGAAGAAGAAGAAGAAGTTGATACGTCTCTGTGTATCTGTATTTTTTGATTGTTTGATGCCAATATTATACAATTTTCACATATTTTTGGCAACTTTTTATATGATTTATTGGACTAACCTATTGATCTAGTGCAGTGCTAGTTCCTATTTTATGCATGTTTTTGGTATCGCAGAAAATCCATATCAAACAAAGTCCAAATGCAATAAAATTTCACGGAGAATTATTTTGGAATATATGTGATTTTTGGGAGTTGGAATCACAGCAAACGGAGGCCCACATAGCCCACAAGACATCAGGGCGCGCCAGGGAAGGTTGGCTCGTGGTGGTGGGTTGTGCTCACCTCGTACGTCGGTTGGAGATCTACTTCGGGTGCAATGAAGCTTATATCCGGAAAAAATCATGTTAAAATCTCAGCGCAATCAGAGTTACAGATCTCCGAGAATAAAAGAAACAATGAAGGGCCAGATCTAGAAAGCGCGGAACAGAAGAGGACAGAGAGACATATCCAATCTCGGAGGGGCTCTCGCCCCTCCCATGCCATGAAAGCCAAGGAACAGAGGGGAAACACTTCTCCCACCTAAGGAGGAGGCCAAGGAACAAGAATAAGGAGGGGGCTCCCCCCTCGCTTTCGGTGGCGCAGGAGTGACGCCGGGGCAACGATCGGGACGGTGATCTACATCAACAATCTTGCTACCGTCAACACCAACTCTCCCCCCCCTCTATGCTGTGGTGTAACACATCTTCTCCCCGCTATAATCTCTACTTAAACATGGTGCTCAACTCCATATATTATTTCCCAATGATATATGGTTATCCTATGATGTTTGAGTAGATTCATTTTGTCTTGTGGGTTAATCGTGATCTTGGTTGGTATGATTGTACATTTTATTTATGGTGATGTCCTACGGTGCCCTTCGTTCTCGCGCAAACGTGAGGGCCCCCCTCTGTAGGGTGATGCAATATGTTCATGGTTCGCTTATGGTGGGTTGCGAGAGGGACAGAAGCTTAAACCCGAGTAAGTGGGGTATGGCGCATGGGATTAAAGAGGACTTGATACTTAATGCTATGGTTGGGTTTCACGACCTTAATGATCTTTAGTAGTTGCGGATACTTGCTAGGGGTCCAATCATAAGTGCATATGATTCAAGTAGAGAAAGTATGTTAGCTCATGCCTCTCCCTCATATAAAATTACAAGAATGATTACCAGTACTTGATATCGATTGCCTAGGGACAAATAACTTTCTTGTTAAAAAAAGCTATCCACTTTTATTATTCTTGCAAAGTACTTCTAGTTTTATTCTTGCAAAGTAGTTCTAGCATCACACCTACAAAAAGTTTCATAGTTGTTTTCGGTAAAGCAAATATCAAGTGTGCGTAGAGTTGTATCGGTGGTCGATAGAACTTGAGGGAATATTTGCTTTGCCTTTAGCTCCTCTTATTTACTGAAGAAGGCTACAAACGATCCCCTATACTTGTGGGTTATCAAGACCTTTTTCTGGCGCCGTTGCCGGGGAGTTATAGTGTTGCGTGAATATTCTCATGTGGGCTTGTTTTCTTTATCACTAAGTAGTTTTTATTTTCTGTTCTAAGTTGTTCTCTATCTTTAGTCATGGATATGGAACACGAAACACCAAAAAATTAGTGGTACCTTCTACTCATGGAGATTGGGATCCTCCTAAAACCCTCAATGCTTGTTATCTGAAAGATATTATGCACTACTTTGATAATCCTGAGAAAACCCCATTCAACTATATAATGGGAGTAACGTTGGATCAACATGATAACTTTAGGGATTATCGCTTGACTAATAAAGGGAAATTGTTATTGGATCAAATTCATATATTAAAGTGGTATGCTTGGAATCTATGCTCTAGATATGATTATACTTGTTGCTCTAGGATGAATGCTCCACACATACCCTTTTCATGTAAATTTAATGATAATGAAACCTTAGCTTCTTATGCTAATGGTGTATATGATTATTATGATGTGGAACGAATAGAAGAATTTGTTGCTTTTAAGGGTGCTTATGAAATTGAATGTCTGTTTCTAGAGTATGAAGATTGTGATGATGTTGTTTATAGATCTCAAAATTTTGCTATATTTGAATATTGCTATGAGAACTATGAATACAATTCCGATATTGATGCATTTCTTGAGAAAGTCTCTGCTGTCCAAGAAGAGACTAATATTTTGCAGGAGTCCATGGAAGAAGAAATTAGTGGCATTATGAGCTCATTGGATGAAAAAGACGAGGAGGAGAGCAAAGAACAAAAGGAGGAAGAGTGGATTGATCACTCGTTCACACCTTATAATGAGAGTAACTCTTTATTCCATACATTGTTTAATTTCCCTTTCAATTACCGAAGGATGAATGCTATGATAATTGCTATGATCCCGTTGATTCTTTTGAAATATCCCTTTTTGATGATGCTAGCTATGCTTGTGGCCAAGATGCCAATATGAATTATGCTTATGGAGATGAACTTGCTATGGTTCCTTATATTAAGAATTAAATTGTTGCTATTGCATTGCACCCACGCATGATAGTCCTATTATCTTTTTGAATTCTCCAAACTACACTATATTGGAGAAGTTTGCACTTATTAAGGATTATATTGATGGGTTGCCTTTTACCGTTGCACATGATGTTTTTGATGAATATAATATGCATGTGCTTGCTGCTCCTACTTGCAATTATTATGAGAGAGGAACTACATCTCCGCCTCTAAATGTTTCCAACACAACAAAATTGCAAGAAACTGCTTATACTATGCATTAGCCTTTACTTGATGTGCATGAATTGTTCTTTTATGACATGCCGATGCATAAGAAGAGAGTTATACTTCGTTATTGATTGATATATGTTGCTTTGTGCTCACTACTAAATGCCAAATCATTGCTAATTAAGAGTGACTTTGATATACCTTGGGATCCAGGTGGATTCATTACTTGAGCACTATATGCCTAGCTAAATGGCTTTAAAGAAAGCGCTGCCAGGGAGACAACTCGGAAGTTTAAAAAAAGAGTCATTTATTTTTTTTGAGTGCTTTTATAAAGTTTAAAAACAAGAAAATATAGGGGGGGACCTAAACTTTCACAAATAGAAAAGTGAAAGTGAGATAGACGAGCACCGTGGAAACTTTGTTCATGCCCATGGAAACTTTGTGAATCTTGAATTACAGGGACTTTTCAACAAAAATAATTATCCCCTTGTACAATTCCATTGTATTATAAAAATAATGTGCCAAGAGTTTCCTTTAGGATGATTAAATTGCTTGTTGGTTTGTGCGGTGCAAAAACAGAAACTTTATATGTAGTGCGTGATTTTACATTTTTTACTGGAACGTCAAACGGTTCTAAAACTTTTTGCATTGTCTTTCTATACAAGTTGTTTATTTTCTCCTAATGTTTCAGAATTTTTAGAGTTATAGAAGTATGGTGAATGTTCAAATCTTTACAGACTGTCCTGTTTTCACAGATTGCCATTATAGCTTCATTATTTGCGTATGTTTGAATTCTTGTTGAAGCCTCCTTGACTTGGGGCCATAGAATTGTGATAGCATACAGTGGGTAATGTTTGTTCATAATTATACAATAATGTTAGAGAAGTACATGATGGGATTTCATTGATCATATGCACTAACCCCGCCACTAAAAGTTCGGTTAAGTTTTGTGTGGATGAAGTGTTCGAAGATCGAGGAGGTCTCGATGTGAGGAGAAGGAGGAGAGGCAAGAGCTCAAGCTTGGGGATTCCCAAGGCACCCCAAGTAAATATTCAAGGAGACTCAAGCGTCTGAGCTTGGGGATGCCCCGGAAGGTATCCCATCTTTCTACAACAAGTATCCGTATGTTTTCGGATTTGTTTCGTTCACATGATATGCGCAAATTCTTGGAGCGTCGTGTTCCTTTTATTTTTCTTTTAATAATGCACCATGCTAGTATGAGATAGTCCTTGGCAAATTTTTAGAATGCTCTTTGCACTTCACTTATATCTTTTGAGTATGGATTTATAGAATGCTTCATGTGCTTCACTTATATCATTTGAAATTTGGAATGCCTGTTTCTCTTCACATAGAAAACTGATGTTCGTACAATGCTCTCGTGCTTCACTTATATTTGTTAGAGCATGATCTTTTGTAGAAATAATTAGACTCTTTCTTCACTTATATCTATTTAGAGAGTCAAACGGAATTGGTCAATTGCATGGTTAGTCATAAAATCCTACATAAAACTTATGGATCACATAATATGATATGTTTGATTCCTTGCAATAGTTTTGAGATATAGAGATGATAATATGTGGGCGGTACTAATGGATGATCATGTTTAGTAAGATATTGGTGTTAAGGTTTGTGATTCCCGAAGCATGCACGTATAGTCTCTCGTTATGCCAGGAAGTTGGAGAACAATTTATCCTTGATTGTCTATCTTTTTGTGAAGGTCGGGGGCACGGGATGGTTAACTCCTACCAACCTCCCCCTAGGAGCATGCGTAGTATTACTTTGCTTCGAGGGCTAATAAACTTTTGCAATAAGTATGTGAGTTCTTTATGACTAATGTGAGTCCATGGATTATACGCACTCTCACCCTTTCATAATTGCTAGCCTCTCTTGTGCCGCGCAAATTTTGCCGGAGCATAAACTTTATTATACCTTCCTCAAAACAGCCGCCATACCTACCTATTATGGCATTTCCATAGCCATTTCGAGATATATTGCCATGCACTTCCATCATATAGTTGACTTGAGCATTCATTTTCATATTGCTTTGCATGATCGTAAGACAGCTAGCACGATATTTTCATGGCTTGTCCGTTTTTTGATATCTTTGCTATGCTAGATCATTGCACATCCTTGTACACTGCCAGATGCATTCATTTAGAGTCATACTATGTTATAGGTATTGAGTTGTAATTTTTATTTATTTTGAGTTATAAGTAAAAGAAGTGTGATGATCATCATTATCCATTATTAGAGCATGTCCCAGTGAGGAAAGGATGATGGAGACCATGATTCCCCTACAAGTCGGGATGAGACTCCGGACAATGAGAGAAAAAAATTATAAGAAGAAAAAAAGAAAAAAAAGTAAGAAAAAAGAAAAAAAGAAAGAAAAAAAAAGAGAGAAGGGGATGCTAGTTCCACACTTGTGCTTCAAAGTAGCACCATGTTTTTCATATGGAGAGTCTCCTATGTTGTCACTTTCATATACTAGTGGGAATTTTTCATTATAGGATTAGATGCACACCCACTTAGTTTTCATGTTGAGCTCTCATACACTTATAGCTCTTAGTGCATCCGTTGCATGGCAATCCCTACTCCTCACATTGATATCGATTGATGGACATCTCCATAGTCCATTAGTTTGCCTAGTTGATGTGAGACTTTCTTCCCTTCTTTTGTCTACTACCACCTCATTCTATTCCACCTATATTGCTATATCCATGGCTTGCGCTCATGTATTGCATGAAAGTTGAAAATGCGGAAGCACGTTAAAAAGTATGAACCAATTGCTTGGCTAACACCGGGATAGTACATGATTTATACTTTGAGTCGGGAAGACAGAGCATGACAAGACTATATGATTTTGTAGGGATAACGTTCTTTAGCATTTAATATTCTGAAAGACATGATTGTTTGTTGGGATGCCCGAGTATTGATGTCTTTATGTCAAGTTATAGACTATTGCTTTGAATCAGTCATTTCTTAATATTCATGCCATGACTAGATATATGATCAAGTTTTTGCTAGGTAGCATTCTACATCAAAAATTATCTTTTTTATCATTTACCTACTCGAGGACGAGCAGGAACTAAGCTTGGGGATGTTGATACATCTCCGTTGTATCAATAATTTTATATTGTTTCATGCCAATATTATAGAACTTTCACATATTTTGGCAAATTTTTATATGATTTATTGGACTAACCTATTGATCCAGTGCCCAATGCCAGTTCCTGTTTTTTCATGTTTTTTAATCGCAGAAAATCCATATCAAACAAAGTCCAAATGCAATAAAATTTCACGGAGAATTATTTTGGAATATATGTGATTTTTGGGAGTTGGAATCACCGCAAACGGATGCCCACACAGCCCACAAGACATCAGGGTGCGCCAGGGAAGCCTGGGTCGTTGTGGTGGGTTGTGCTCACCTCATACGTTGGTTGGAGCTCTACTTAGGGCGCAAGGAAGCTTATATCTGGAGAAAAAAATGTGTTAAAATCTCAGCGCAATCGGAGTTACGAATCTCCGAGAATATAAGAAACGGTGAAGGGCCAGATCTGGAGAGCGCGAAATAAAAGAGGACGGAGAGTCAAATCCAATCTCGAAGGGGCTCTCGCCCCTCCCATGCCATGGAAGCCAAGGACCAGAGGGGAAAACCTTCTCCCACCTAGGGAGGAGGCCAAGGAAGAAGAAGAAGGAGGGGGGGCTCTCTCACCCTCGCTTCCGGTGGTGCCGGAGTGCCGCCGGGGCAATGATCGGGACGACGATCTACATCAACAATCTTGCTACTGTAAACACCAACTCTCTCCCCCTCTATGCAGCGGTGTAACACCTCTTATCTCCACTATAATCTTTACTTAAACATGGTGATTGACTCCATATATTATTTCCCAATGATCTATGGTTATCCTATGATGTTTGAGTAGATCCGTTTTGTCCTGTGGGTTAATCGTGATATTGGTTGGTATGATTGTTTATTTTATTTATGGTGCTGTCCTACGGTGCCCTCCATTCTCGCGCAAACGTGAGGGTCCCCTGTTGTAGGGTGTTGCAATATGTTCTCGGTTCGCTTATGGTGGGTTGCGAGAGTGATAGAAGCTTAAACCCGAGTAAGTGGGGTATGACGTATGTGAGTAAAGAGGACTTGATACCTAATGATATGGTTGTGTTTCATGGCCTTAATTATCTTTAGTAGTTGCGGATGATTGCTAGGGGTCCAATCATAAGTGCATATGATCCAAGTAGAGAAAGTATCTTAGCTCATGCCCCTCCCGCATATAAAATTACAAGAATGATTACCAGTACTTGTTATCGATTGCCTAGGGACAAATAACTTTCTTGTTGACAAAAGCTATCCATTTTTATTATTCTTGCAAGGTACTTCTAGTGTTATTCTCGCAAAGTAGATCTAGCATCACACCTACAAAGTAGTTTCATACTTGTTTTCCGTAAAGCAAACGTCAAGTGTGCGTAGAGTTGTATCGGTGGTCGATAGAACTTGAGGGAATATTTGTTCTGCCTTTAGCTCCTCGTCGGGTTCGACACTCTTATTGATAAAAGATGGCTACAAGTGATCCCCTATACTTGTGGGTTATCAGCATCTACTCCACCAAGGACCTCGGGAGGTCGGAGTGTTTGGTGATCGTGCATCAGGATCTGGGCTTAGTGCGGGGGCGCCTTCTTCTCTCGCATAGGAAGGCGCGCCCCGCGCCCCTCTCAGGTTGGGCTCGCGGGCTCTCCTCTGGACGGCCTCTGACCTGTCCACCGTCACGAGGGAGGCATTCGAGCACCATGTGGAGGCGTGCTTCAACGCGCGCCTCCGCAAGGAGAGCACAGGGCGCGAGGCGTCAGGCGCTCAGAAGTTCATCACTCAGGCAATCGAGGAACTTCAGGAGGCGTGGGCCATGCGTGACCAGCGTGGCATGGCACAACCCAGTCCAGCTGTCGCTTCAGATGTGGGTGGCGGGCTACGCATCTACGTCAACGTCCTAGGGCTCAACAGAGCCGCTTCTTAGGAGCTCTTTTGGCTGTCCCACGTCGACTGGTGCGGAGGGCCCCTTCACAACTATGTTCGCATGCCCTTCGGCCTACCGAACGCAGCCGCCACACACCAGTGCCGCATGCGGGCCATCCCGGAGGCTCACGATACCAGGCGCCGAGCGATCCAGACGGAGGAGGCGTCGAACCCTTGTGAGCCTCGTGGACCTCCGGAGCCTGGCGAGACCCAGGAGCCAGACGACTTGTGAGGGGCAACATCTGCGGTGCGCATCTTTGGCTACCCCAACTCGTCTTCAACGACGCTGCCAGGTGACTTTTTGGTTTGTTCAATTGAGGGCGCCCCTCGGGCTGCACTATCCTCAAGCTGCCAAGGCCAGTCCCGCAGAAGTGCTATTTTGGTTTGTGTACTCCAGACTGGTATGCATGCCCGTGTTATCATGGTTATCCAATATTACCTCTGCCATCTCGTTGCCTGTGGAGCTGCCCCTCGCGGCCCTTGTGCATTGCTAACTCGCCTATTGTTCATCCCATAACGGGGGCTACCGGCATGGCGCCTGTGCTTGGGCCCGTCCCTGCAGCGCTGATAAATCTGAGAGACCGAGCTCTGGCTCGCGCCCTGGCTCGCGGCCAGCCCCGCGCATGTCACGTCACCAGGTCCTTAGTACCTTCGCCTTCCTGCGGAAAGATCGCGGGCATTCCAGCAAGCGTAGCTATGCTTTCTTTCTTCGGCTAACTCGCAGGGACCTCCGGAGTCGGGATCACGAGCGGCCTCGCCAGCATCTCGAGTCACAACCCCCCACAAGGCCAGTCACCCCCTTTTTCCATGCAAAATCGCTTGCATGTTAAAGGGTGGCCCTAAGCAGCGTGCCTTAGGGGCTCCTACTAGCTCTCGAGCCCTCACCCCTTGGTCTTGACCACGGCATCTCGACCTGGCATACCAGCAGCGGTTGGGCCTCGCTCGAGGGCCGGGACCCGAGGACGTAGATCACCTAGATGAGCGGTGAAGAAAGGTTTGGTGCAGGCCTTGCCTGGGAGCGCCACCGACACCAGGGCACAGCCAGGCGTCGCGCCGGGAGCTGCCCTTGCAGCAAAGGAATCACCGCGGGCTCGTCAAGATAAGTCACCCCATACACACAGACATGAACATTACGACCAGTGATATGCCACTCGCAATCTCGCTCGGGCAAGGATGTCTCCCCTTCGGTCTGTCGAAAGTCGCTTGCGCGCCAAAGGGGGCCCCCTGAGCATCGCGCCTTAGGGGCTCTTGCTGGACCTCGGGTCGCTCACCTCCTGGCCTTGACCACGGCATCAGGACCTAGCATACCAGCGATGGTTGAAGCTTGCCTGGGGACTGGGTTCTGTCGGCTTAGGGCACTAAGCTACCACAAGAACGAAAGGGGGAATCGTGCCAAGGCGGGAGACGTGATCGCGATACCAATTCAGGAATAATAACATTAAGGCAAAAGCATCACAGTTTTTACATACCTCCACGGGGCTCGTCATGGTTTGGTGAAGGAATAAAAAGAAAGAAAAACCCATGAAGAGTCGCGGCCTCAACGACATCATCGACAGCTGTAGGATCGAAAGTATGTCTAGAGGGGGGGGGTGATTAGACTACTTGTAAATATAAAAATTCTGCCTTTTGACAAAGAACAGTTTTTGGCAGTTTCACAATTATGATCAAGTCAAGTATCACCCTACACATGCAATTCTAGAGTATAAGCAGCGGAAAGTAAATTGCACATGTAGTAAAGAGAGGTGGAGAAGATCAAACGCAATTTGGAGACGCGGTGATTTTTCCCGTGGTTCCGATAGGTGGTGCTATCGTACATCCACGTTGATGGAGACTTCAACCCACGGAGGGTAACGGCTGCGCGAGTCCACGGAGGGCTCCACCCACAAAGGGTCCACGAAGAAGCAACCTTGTCTATTCCATCATGGCCTACGCCCACGGAGGGCTAGCCTTACTCGGGGTAGATCTTCACGAAGTAGGCGATCTCCTTGCCCTTACAAACTTCTTGGTTCAACTCCACATCTCGATGACGGAGGCTCCCAAGCGACACCTAACCAATCTAGGAGGCACCACCCTCCAACAGGTAATAGATGTTGTAGATGATGATGAACTCCTTGCTCTTGTGCTTCAAATGATAATCTCCCCAACACTCAACTCTCCTCACTGATATGGCTGTGGTGGAAGAAAGGATTGAGTGGAAAGCAACTTGGGAAGGTTAGAAATCAAGTTTCATATGGTAGGAATGGAGCAACTTGATCTCAACACAAGGGTAGGTAGTTCTCTTCTCAGAAAGTGTAAGGTAGGAGTGGTAGTTCTTTCTGATGGCTCTCTCCACGAATGAAGAGGGGGTGGAGGGGTATATATAGCCTCCACACAAAATCCAACCGTTACACACATAATTGAGCAATCTCGGTGAGACCGAAGTGGACAACTCGGTCAGACCGAAAGTTCAAATAATGTGAACGTTGGGGTTTTCGGTGGGACCGAAAATACCATCTCGGTTAGTCCGATTTGAGTCAAGACGGGAACTTGCCAGTTTCGGTGGGACCGAAATCATCAACTCGGTTATTCCGATATGATGACAAACGGTTACAGAAGCTTGGCAGCCCATATTTCGGTGAGACCGAACTCAAACTCGGAATGACCGATTTTTCTAGGGTTTGGCTTATGGCTGAGGTGGTTCATCTCGGTGTGACTGAGTTTGGAAAATCGTTTGGTCCGACATTACTTATGAGTGTGTATTGTAGTGAAAGTTGCTGATAGTTGAAGGAGATATATCACTAAGCATTTGAGCAACCAGATCATCAACACAACCTCATCCCCTTTTAATAGTATTGGCTTTTCCTATGGACTCAATGTGATCTTGGATCACTAAACCAAAAATGGAGTCTTGAGCTTTTGCCAATGCTTGCCTTAGCATTTTGAGGGGTCCACTTCTTCAGTCATTGCCATACCCATATCACTGAACTTCTCTGAAATGATTCTCAAGTAACTATTAGTTCAATGATATATATGTTGTTATTAATTGCCAAAACCACCCGGGGATTAGTTGCACTTTCAATCTCCCCCTTTTTGGTAATTGATGACAACATATAGATCAAAGCTTCGACAAAGGATATAATCAATGAATAATATCGTCGCTTTGAGAAGTATGTGATAAGCAAGAGCTCCCCCTAAATTTGTGCATTATTTAAAATTTGCATTTGAATGCAAATGCACAATCAAATAGGATCATGGGTCACTCTTCCATGTCACATACATCTTGGTTGAGCGCACAAAATGATAAGAATGAAAAGCATGCACCCAATCACCAAGACATGAGTAAATAGCCATACAAGATAGGAATAGCATATGCTAAGCATTAAGCACACATTAAAGCATAGTACGACTAAGCACTCATTAAGGTAGCATCAAACGTAGTATCAAGCACACTGAAAGTTTCGAAAACCAAAAGTATCTCAAAGAAACCACAAAAGAACGAAAGAGCACTCTCTCTCTCGAATCCCTATGATCTATACAATTTCTCCCCCTTTGGCAACAAGTTACCAAAAAGTTTGAAAAAGCATAGAGCTAAACGTCACTGTGGGCTCTGCTGGCGGCTCCCGTCTGGGTAGATGTCGGAGTAGATATGACGGCATCGGCGAAGACTTCAGCTGATGTCTGCGCTGGAGGAGTGGATACTAGAGCTGTGGCTGGAGTGACTGCTGGAGCTGTAGGAGGTGCTGAAGTTGTAGTCCTGGTGTCAGTCACTGGAATAGCAGCTGATCGGGATCCTCTGGGAACCGGAGCAGTCTGGCGATGAGAGTCCGGGACTAAGTCATCCTACACAAGCTCTGCCTTGTCATGCTTTGCTTCCTCCATGTCTGCCTCAAGCTTGTTGACGGTCACTTGAAGTTTAGTCAGCTTCACGTCCAGAGCGTGGATCTTCTCGTCAACAATCCTCTCTAAGCTCTCCTGAGATTGTTCAATGCTGGCCAGGCGTTGTTCAATCCTTTGGATAGCTTCAAGAATATGCTCTCCGAAGCTCTTTGGTTTAGCTGCTGCTGCTGCTGCCTCTTTATCAGCTTTGGCTTTCCTAGCAGCTTCAATCTTGGCTTGACCTTCAACAGAAGTTGGATCCTCCTCATCCATCACAACAACATTGTCTTCATGCTCTGGCTGCAGGGGTAAGTGTTTCCTATCCAACAGGAATTTGCCCGTGCCAAACTTGGCATTGATAAGCATCTGAATCTGCGGGGCAAATCCACATGACCTCTTCTGGTCAGCTGCAGTCCTCTTAATGGTCTCTACCATTAAGTCCATCACCTTGAAAGGTGCCTTCTCATCAAGTATGTGCAGCATGTTGATAGAATACCCTCTGATCATGCGATGATCTCCAGACTTGGGCATCAGGGTATGCCTCAGAATAGTGTTAGTGGTAGGTAAACCTGCCTGGAGATAGTAGACTGAGCCGAGCTTCCACACTTCCAAATCTGCTGCGGGGATCTCCTTGTACATGTTCTTCATGGAATCATGGTTCTTCTTAGGAATCCCATAGACATCAATGTCGTCCTCTCGTTGCACTGGAGCATTCAGAAGTTCTGCCCATTCTTCAACAGAAGAAGAAAACCTTTGACCTTCAGTCATCCAGGTGATCTTCCCATCAGGATAGAAATGAGTTGTGGCATAGAACTACATAATCATCTCATCGTTCCAATCTGTCAGTTTCTGACCCACAAACTCAGCAACTCCACATGCAGTGAAGCTTTCATGCACATGGGGAAAGAAGTCTCTGTGCTCTTCACTGTCAATGTATTTTCAGTCAATGTATCTGGTATCTGCAACTATTGGCTTCTTGTCCATCAGCACAGTCTCATAGAAGTCCTGCTGCTCTCTGGTGTGGAATCTGGGGTCCACAGCAGTCCTTCTCCTCACGGCATATGGATCAGTCTGTCTCCATAGCCTGAGACCTCTATCTTTCCTTGCCTTCATATCCTCGGCTTGAGGATGAGCATCGTTGTGAAGTGGCAGTTTTGGACGGAGTTTCAGCAACACTTGTTCCTCTTCATCAGACTCAGCTGGTGGCACATCACCCTTGTTCTTCTCAGATGCTGGAATGTTCCTAGTAGTCCTCCTGGGCTTGGCAGTAGGCTTTGCTGGAGCTGCCTTTGCTTGAGCAGACTTCTTGGGCTTTGAAGTGGCTCCAGCCCTAATTGCATCACCCATGAGCTTCTGCTTCTGAGGAGCAGGCTGGGGTGCTTCTTCTTCTTCATCTTCCTCGGCTGCTGCATCTGCATGAGAATCAGTATACACTACCCTCTTCCTCTTGGAGGTTTTCTTCACTTTGCTTGGGGCTGGCTCTCCCAAGTTCAGCTTCTTGGCAACAGCTGACTACTTGACCTTGCTGGTGCCCTTCTTTGACTGCTGACCTTGTTGCTCTTTGGCAACAACCTTTCTCTTAGGCTTGGAGGACACCTCTTCCTCAGCAATGAAATCAGAATCCTCATCATCAGAATTCCTCTCCTTTCTGGTTCTGGTGGCTGCAGGAGGCAAGCCACTAGGTGTACTCCTCTCACCATCATCAACTGGACTACTAGCCTCAGGACTAGTGTCTGCTTCAGGAATGTCCGCAAAAGGTGATTCTGACCTGTTCTGGCTGTCACTGGCATCTGACATGGCTGACAACCTGTGAATAGATAAGGTATAGGCAGAGTAGAAGAGTTATCACAAACTGCAGAGGTTTTAGCAAAAAAAATGAGTTCAAATTTTAGTTTTAAGTTTTCACATAATGCATTTCGGTCAGACCGATTTTCAGTTTCGGTGAATCCGAAGTGTATAACAGAAACTTTACACACCACTTTCGGTTGGACCGAAATGGGTTTCGGTCCTGCCGATAAACTAGGGTTTCACTAAATCTGTACTTCGGTCACACCGATTTGCACGACTCGGTTGGACCGAAAGGTGCAGTGGAATGGCCAGAGGCCGAATCGGTCACACCGAAAATTTAAAATCGGTTTCACCGAGATGTGTTCCGTGGAAACCTAACCCTAAAATTTTTACTCGAAGCTAGTTCAAACGAACTGATCTGATGTTAAGGAAGATTTCAAACGTGGCTAGATATAGGGCAAACCAATCGTGCAATGAATCGGATGGGAGCACGAGAGGGATCGAGACTCACCCTAACTTGGTAGAGTCCCTCTACGGCGGCAACGGCGCGGAGGAGAAGGCCGTTGACGGCGACGGAGACCTGCGGCGAGGGCGCACAGGCGACGACGGCGACGATCCGGAGATCAGGGCGACGGCAGCAGGGGACGTGGGAGCGAAAACGTTTGAAGGAATAATCAACGCGCGCTGCCCTCAGTATATATATCCCCTTGCTGTCGGTGGGACCGAGTTGAAAAACTCGGTGACACCGAGATGGATAACTGCTATGCAGTTACGCATATCGGTCACGCCGAGATTTAGAACTCGGTTTCACCGAGATGAAACCTAGATCAGTCTAAATGCTTTCGGTTTGACCGAGTGGGAGAAAGTTGGTCTGACCGAAAATCACTTAGAAGGTTTTGGAAGTCAGCCTTAGACGGATCGGTGGCTCCGAGTGCTCCTCACTCGGAGGGTCCGAAAATGACTTGTTCAAAGTTTGTGATATAAGCATGAATAGAATTTGAGACAAGAAAGCATAGACAGCTAGGGGAGGTACTTAGGCATTCTTGTCCATCCATTTGGCCAGAAAAACAAAACAACCAAAACAACAAATGGATGTCCTCGAATGGATAAAATCATGCATTCAACATGCTCACACAATAAGATAGCAAATGAAGTATGTGTCAAACATGCACAACCAACACTCTAGCTACTAGCACACAATTTGTCGATGACTAGGTCATCTTTATATGAGTATTTTGACTTAGGAGCCAAATGAGAACATTTGATCATAGGTCATACTCATCGTTTAAGCACAAGTGGGGTTACCACTTTTACATCAAGCATTGATGTGTTCACATCATTTGAAGATGCTTTAACTCAATTTTTAGAGCAAAGCTCCCCCTAGATGTGAGAACCCCTTTTAAAAGGGTCAAACTAACCTTGGGTTGTCGTAGAAGACTTCATGTAGATGTTGAAGATGTGGATGCTCAATGTTGATGTAGATCATCAAGAGTTGGGAGCTATCCTTTGGATTAGGGCACTTTCAATACCTACATGGGTTAGTCCTACAAGGAACAAACAAGGATATCCATAGACATAGATTGAAGTTCACAATAGATGATGTCCATGAAAGCAATGATTACCTTGTCCCTTGACTTACCAACAAGAGGGTTTGTGACTCCATGAACTAGTGCATGATGTGGAAGTTGATTGCACAAGTTGCCAAAATGAATGTGAGTGAAGAATGTTGGCGGAGTCACCCTCAAGAACTTTCTAGTTCTTCTTCTTCGGGATCCACATCATCTTGATGGGAATCCTTGGGGTTGTAGTTGAGCTTGACGAAGTAGAACTTGACGTGTCCTTGGGAACCCACTTGACCATGGCTTGAGGTGCTTCAATGAATGCATCAATCTCCTCTTGAAGCTTGTCCTTGGCTTTTAGCTTGTGGTCTTGTGGTGAAAGGTCATCTTGAGCTTGTTCCACATTGGAAGAAGTAGGATCATACGTCTCCTTTTGAGAAACAAACTGTGGAGTAGGATATTGACCTTCTTCCCACTCAACACCTTCGGCGTTGAACTTTCGCTCAAAACCAATCCCTTGATTCTTCCGGTGCCTTCCTTGTTTGCGAACAATTTTCTCAAAGTTCTTGCTTCCGGCAAGACTCTTGTAGACACCTTTCTCTATGATTTCCTTCAATAAGCTATTCTCTTGCTCAAGTGTAACTTGGCTTGAAACATTGTTAGTGGAATCAAGAGAACTACTAGAAGCAACAACATTGGATTTAACATGGTTATTGTTACTACTAGAGGAAGAATTTTTCTTATGCTTGTCATGCTTAGTCTTAATAGGTGGCAAGAAATTAGACAAGAGAAGTCGTTTGGCAAGATATTAAGAACTCTTCTTTCGAAGATCGTCATTGATCGCTTTTAGAAACTCATGTTCTTGCTCTAGAGTGAGCTTCTCGAAGCGTAGCTTCTCATGAGATCTTATGAGCTCTCTATGATCTTCTTGAGTTGTTTCATGAGCTAACTTAAGAGTGTTTAGTTCTTTAGTTAGACGCTCAATCTCCTTCATAGCATTGTCATTCGACTCTTCTCGACTATAAAGACTACTAGCATTTTCATCGTTACTAAGCTCACTAGATTTATCATGCAAGAGCTCATCTTCACCAAGCAAGTCATCCTCATCACTATTGAAGTCAATGAATTCAGGGTGTGATACCTTGGGGCCTTTAGCCATGAAGCATCTTCCAATTCCCTCATTTGGTGAATCAAATAAGTCGTAGGAGTTGGAGTTGGAGGATACGAGAGCAAGACCGGCAACACCTTCATCTTGACTGTAGTCGGAGTCGGAGTGATAGCTTCCATCGGATTGATTGTCGGAGTCGGAGCCGGAGACCCATTCACCTACATGAGCTTGATGTCTTATTCTTGTGTAGCTCCTTGATGACTTGTCTTTCCTCTCCGAATCCTTGCTTCTCCGAGAGGGTCTTCGTTCATAACGATCATCTCTACTCCTTCTCTCTTTCCGAGGTGACTCATCTCTTGATCTTCTTCTTGGAGATTCTTCTCTTCTCTTGTGGGGAGCCGTACACTCATTTGAGTAGTGTCCGGGTCTTCCACAATTGTAGCAGTTTCGATCACGACTAGAAGATCTCTTTTCATCATATGATCTAGACTTTGAGCTTCTCTCTTTGCCTCTATTCTTGTAGAATTTGTTGAAGTTCTTAACCACTAGGCTTATCTCTTCATTGGAAATTAACTTGTCACTTGAGGTTGTGGGAGCATCACTTGTAGCTTTGTAAGCACCACTTGACTTGTTGTGAAGCTCTTCCTTATCCTTAAGTGTCATCTCATGAGCAACAATTCTTCCAATGACTTCAGTTGGCTTGAGAGTCTTGTAGTTTGGCATCATTTGGATCAAAGTGCACACGGTGTCATATTTTCCATCCAAAGCTCTTAGAATCTTATTGATGATGAATCGGTCGGTCATTTCTTCGCTTCCTAAGCCGGCAATCTCATTTGTGATGAGAGCAAGCCTAGAGTACATTTCAGCGACTCCTTCACCATCCTTCATCTTGAACTTGTCAAGTTGACCTTGAAGAATATCTAGCTTTGATTCCTTCACAGACTCGGTACCTTCGTGCATTTCAACCAAAGTATCCCAAATCTCTTTAGCATTCTCAAGACGGCTGATTTTGTTGAACTCCTCGGGACACAAAGCATTGAAGAGAATGTCACAAGCTTCAGCATTGTTTTGCAACATCCGCAACTCTTCAGGTGTAGCTTCGCGATCTGGAACTTTTCCTTCCTCGAAGAATTCACCTTGCATACCAACACAAATAATGCCCCATGCGGCTGGGTTATGACCAAGAATATGCATTTTCATTTTATGCTTCCAACTAGAAAAATTTGTACCATCAAAGTAAGGACCTCTACGATAATTACCCTCACTAGACGCCATACTCTCCTAGGTTGTGAAACCAAGCTTATGGAGTCCAATGCAATGGAAACCAAAACAATGGAGACCAAAGCTCTGATACCACTTGTAGGATCGAAAGTATGTCTAGAGGGGGGGGGGTGATTAGACTACTTGTAAATATAAAAATTCTGCCTTTTGACAAAGAACAGTTTTTGGCAGTTTCACAATTATGATCAAGTCAAGTATCACCCTACACATGCAATTCTAGAGTATAAGCAGCGGAAAGTAAATTGCACATGTAGTAAAGAGAGGTGGAGAAGATCAAACGCAATTTGGAGACGCGGTGATTTTTCCCGTGGTTCCGATAGGTGGTGCTATCGTACATCCACGTTGATGGAGACTTCAACCCACGGAGGGTAACGGCTGCGCGAGTCCACGGAGGGCTCCACCCACAAAGGGTCCACGAAGAAGCAACCTTGTCTATTCCATCATGGCCTACGCCCACGGAGGGCTAGCCTTACTCGGGGGTAGATCTTCACGAAGTAGGCGATCTCCTTGCCCTTACAAACTTCTTGGTTCAACTCCACATCTCGATGACGGAGGCTCCCAAGCGACACCTAACCAATCTAGGAGGCACCACCCTCCAAAAGGTAATAGATGTTGTAGATGATGATGAACTCCTTGCTCTTGTGCTTCAAATGATAATCTCCCCAACACTCAACTCTCCTCACTGATATGGCTGTGGTGGAAGAAAGGATTGAGTGGAAAGCAACTTGGGAAGGTTAGAAATCAAGTTTCATATGGTAGGAATGGAGCAACTTGATCTCAACACAAGGGTTGGTAGTTCTCTTCTCAGAAAGTGTAAGGTAGGTGTGGTAGTTCTTTCTGATGGCTCTCTCCATGAATGAAGAGGGGGTGGAGGGGTATATATAGCCTCCACACAAAATCCAACCGTTACACACATAATTGAGCAATCTCGGTGAGACCGAAGTGGACAACTCGGTCAGACCGAAAGTTCAAATAATGTGAACGTTGGGGTTTTCGGTGGGACCGAAAATACCATCTCGGTTAGTCCGATTTGAGTCAAGACAGGAACTTGCCAGTTTCGGTGGGACCGAAATCATCAACTCGGTTATTCCGATATGATGACAAACGGTTACAGAAGCTTGGCAGCCCATATTTCGGTGAGACCGAACTCAAACTCGGAATGACCGATTTTTCTAGGGTTTGGCTTATGGCTGAGGTGGTTCATCTCGGTGTGACTGAGTTTGGAAAATCGGTTGGTCCGAGATTACTTATGAGTGTGTATTGTAGTGAAAGTTGCTGATAGTTGAAGGAGATATATCACTAAGCATTTGAGCAACCAGATCATCAACACAACCTCATCCCCTTTTAATAGTATTGGCTTTTCCTATGGACTCAATGTGATCTTGGATCACTAAACCAAAAATGGAGTCTTGAGCTTTTGCCAATGCTTGCCTTAGCATTTTGAGGGGTCCACTTCTTCAGTCATTGCCATACCCATATCACTGAACTTCTCTGAAATGATTCTCAAGTAACTATTAGTTCAATGATATATATGTTGTTATTAATTGCCAAAACCACCCGGGGATTAGTTGCACTTTCAACAGCGCCGGGATGCTGCTGCTGCGGTCCGGGCACGGCGGCTCGTAGCTAGCGTCATCGCTTGAGTCCGATGAGGTGCTGCTGCTATCGGAGGAGTCACGGTCAAGGCCAGGGGCAAGTTCACTACCTGTGGCCTCGTTTCTCTGGCCGCCTCCCCTGGGGCAGCACTCCAGGTGCCGGCCATCCCCGCCGAAGACCTTGAAGGAGAGCAACGAAGCTCCATCGTACTCGAAGTGGATAGCGAGAGCCCTGATACGTCTCCAACGTATCTATAATTTTTTATTGTTCCATGCTATTATATTATCTGTTTTGGATGTTTTATATGCATTATTGTGCTATTTTATATTATTTTTGGGACTAATCTATTAACCTAGAGCGTAGTGCCAGTTTATATTTTTTCCTTGTTTTTGAGTTTCGCAAAAAAGGAATATCAAATGGATTCCAAACAAAATGAAACTTTATGATGATTTTTCTTGGATCAGAAGACATCCAGAGGACTTGGAGTACAAGTCAGGGAAGCCATGAGGCGGCCACAAGGACGGAGGGCGCGCCCCCACCCTTGTGGGCCCCCCGTGACTCCACTGACCTATTTCTTCCGCCTATATATTCACATATATTCTAGAAACCCTAGAGGAGGCATCGAAACCACTTTTCCACTGCCGTAACTTTTTGTATTCGTGATATCCCATCTAGAGGCCTTTTCTGGTACTCTGTCGAAGGGGGATTCGACCATGGAGGGCATCTACATCAACCCTATTGCCCTTCCGATGAAGCGTGAGTAGTTTACCACACACTTGTGGGTCCATAGATAGTAGCTAGATGGCTTCTTCTCTCTCTTTGATTATCAATACCATGTTCTCCTTGATGTTCTTGGATATCTATCCGATGTAATCTTCTTTTGCGGTGTATTTGTCGAGATCCGATGAATTGTGGATTTATGATCAGCTTTTCTATGAATATTATTTGAAACTTCACTGAATTCTTATATGCATGATTTGATATCTTAGTAATTCTCTTCGACCTTTCGGTTTGGTTTGGCCAACTAGATTGATTTTTCTTGCAATGGGAGAAGCACTTTGCTTTGGGTTCAATCTTGCGGTGCTTTCACCCAGTGACAGAAGGGAAGGAGACATGTATTGTATTGTTGCCAATGAGGATAACAAGATGGGGCTTTCGTCATATTGTTTGAGTTAATTCCTCTACATCATGTCATCTTACTTAATGCATTACTCTATTCTTTATGAACTTAATACTCTAGATGCAGAATCGTTTTGGTCGATGCGTGGAGTAATAGTAGTAGATGCAGGCAAGAGTCGGTCTACTTGACACGGACGTGATGCCTATATTCATGATCATTGCCTTAGATATCGTCATAATTATGCGCTCTTCTATCATTTTCTCGACGGTAATTTATTTGCGCACCGTAATATTTGCCATCTTGAGAGAAGCCTCTAGTGAAACCTATGGCCCTCGGGTGTATTTTCCATCATATAAGTTTTCGATCTACTTTTTTTGCAATCTTTTACTTTCCAAAATATAAACCAAAAATACCAAAAATATTTACTTTACCGTTTATCTATCTCTATCAGATCTCACTTTTGCAAGTAACCGTGAAGGGATTGACAACCCCTTTATCGCGTTGGGTGCAAGTTATTGTTTATTTGTGCAGGTATTTTGATGACTTGTGCATTGTCTCCTACTGGATTGATACATTGGTTCTCAAACTAAGGGATATACTTACTCTACTTTGCTGCATCACCCTTTCCTCTTCAAGGAAAAAACTAACGCAAGCTCAAGAGGTAGCAGGAAGAATTTCTCGCAGCGTTGCTGGGGAGATCTACGCCAAGTCAAGAGTTAATATTTGTCTTTTGTCAACTCGCCAATCTCTGGTGCCATTGAGATCTACGTCAAGTCAAGGCATACTAAGTAATCTTCATAAAACTATCTTCTCTTGCATTTACATTATTTGCCATTCGCCTCTCGTTTTCCTCTCCCCCACTTCTAAAATCATTTTCTAAATATTTACCTTTTCTTCGCCCTTTTTCTGTTCATCTTTTTTGCTTGCTTTTTGTGTGCTCGTGTGTTGGATTGCTTGCTTTGTCAAGATGGCTCAAGAAAATACCAAATTGTGTGACTCTTCCAACACCAATAATAATGATTTTATGAGTACTCCGATTGCTCCCGCTACTAATGCGGAATCTTGTGAAATTAATGCATATTTATAGAATCTCGTTATGAAAGATCAATTTTTTGGCCTTCCTAGTGAAGAAGTTGCATCCCATCTAAACAATTTCGTTTATTTGTGTGATATGCAAAAGAAAAGAGATGTGAATAATGATCTAGTTAAGTTGAAGCTATTTCCGTTCTCACTACGTGATCGTGCTAAAACTTGGTTTTCATCTTCGCCTAAAAATAGTATTGATTCATGGAATAAGTCTAAAGATTCTTTTATTTCCAAGTATTTTCCTCCCGCTAAGATCATCTCCCTTAGGAACGATATTATGAATTTTAAAAAACGTGATCATGAGCATGTCGCACAATCTTGGGAGAGGATGAAACTTATGATAAGAAATTGCCCTACGCATGGTTTGAATTTATGGATAATTACACACAAAAAATATGTCGGGTTGAAATTTTCTTCTAAAAATATTTTAGATTCGGTCGCGGGAGGTACTTCTATGGAAATCACTTTAGGAGAATCTACTAAACTCCTAGATAATATAATGGTTAATTATTCTCAATGGCATACCGAAAGGTCTTCTACTCGTAAAAAAGTGCATGCAATTGAAGAGATTAATGTTTTGAGTGGAACGATGGATGAGCTTATGAAATTATTTGCTAGCAAGGGTACTCATATTAATCCTAATGATATGCCCTTGTCTACTTTGATTGAGAATAATAATGAATCTATGGATGTGAATTTTGTTGGTAGGAACAACTTTGGTAACAACGCGTATAGAGGAAATTTTAATCCTAGGTCGTTCCCTAGTAATCCTCTAATTACTATGGTAATTCCTACAAAAATTCTTATGGAAATTATAATATGATACCCTCTGATTTTGAGAATAGTGTTAAAGAATTTATGAGTGCGCAAAAGAATTATAATGCCTTGATTGAAGAAAAATTTCTTAAGATTGATGATTTGGCTATGAACGTGGATATAATTTCTCTTAATGTTGATTCTTTGAATCTTAGATCTATTCCACCCAAGCATGATATCAATGAGTCTCTCAAAGCTATGAGAATTTTCATTGCTGAGTGCAAAGAAAGAACCGCTAAGATGCGTGCTAAAAAAGATTGGTTTGTCAAAGCATGTTCTTCTAGTTTCCGTGAAAATAATGATGAAGACCTTAAAGTGATTGACGTGACTCCTATTGAATCTTTGTTTTCCAATATAAATCTTTAAATATCGGACTGGAGATGAGTCAACTTTAGTTAAAAGGTGTCCCAATGATTCAAAGTTTTTAGGTCTTGATGCAAAAATTGATAAAAATGGGATTGGTGAGGTCAAAACTTTAAGTAGCAATTAACCCTCTCTTTTGGATTTCAAGGAATTTAATTATGATAATTGCTCTTTAATAGATTGTATTTCCTTGTTGCAATCCATGTTGAATTCTCCTCATGCTTATAACCAAAACAAAGCTTTTACTAAACATATTGTTGATGCTATGATGAAATCTTTTGAAGAAAAGCTTGAATTGGAAGTTTCTATTCCTGGAAAACTTTATGATGAGTGGGAACCTACTATTAAGATCAAGATTAAAGATTATGAGTGCCATGCTTTGTGTGATTTGGGTGCTAGCGTTTCTACGATTCCAAAAACTTTATGTGATGTGTTAGGTTTCCATGAAATTGATGAGTGTTCTTTAAATTTGCATCTTGTGGATTTCACTATTAAGAAACCTATGGGAAGGATTAATGATGTTCTTATTGTTGCAAATAGGAATTATGTGGCCATAGATTTCATTGTTCTTGATATAGATTGCAATCCTACATGTCCTATTATTCTTGGTAGACCTTTTAATAGAACGATTGGTGCAATTATTGATATGAAAGAAGAAAATATTAGATTTCAATTTCCATTAAGGAAGGGCATGGAACACTTTCCTATAAAGAAAATTAAATTGCCTTATGAATCTATTATGAGAGCTACTTCTAGATTGCATACCAGAGATGACAATACCTATATCTATTCGTGTTTTTATGCCTAGCTAAGGCCATTAAACAATAGCGCTTGTTGGGAGGCAACCCAATTTTTTTTTATTTTTTTGTACTATTTTTCATTTTTCACACATTATTACTTTTGTAGTAGTTGTGTTCTGGTGTTTTAATTAGTGTTTGAGCCAAGTAAGACCTTTGGGATGGCTTACGGTGATTGTTGATTTGATTTTGCTAAAAAAACAGAAACTTTTGCGTCTAGTGCAGAAAATTCAATGATTCGCTGGAACGTGAAAACCTTCTGAAATTTTTGCACTAAATTGATATACAAATTCCCCACGTTTTCCTAATTTATCAGAATTTTTAGAGTTACAGAAGTATTTGAAGTTTTCATATTGCTACAGACTGTTATGTTTTTGACAGATTCTGTTTTCTACGTGTTGTTTGCTTATTTTGATGAATCTATGGCTAGTATCGGAGGGTATGAACCATGGAAAAGTTGGAATAAAGTATATATTACACCAATATAAAATAAGAATGAGATCACACCAGTACCTTGAGTGGTTATTTGCTTTGTTTTACTAACGGAGCTCATGAGTTTTCTGTTGAGTTTTGTGTTGTGAAGTTTTCAAGTTTTGGGTAAGGATTTGATGGACTATGAAATAAGGAGTGGCAAGAGCCTAAGCTTGGGGATTCCCAAGGCACCCCAAGGTAATATTCAATAACAACCAAGATCCTAAGCTTGGGGATGCCCCGGGAAGGCATCCCCTCTTTCGTCTTGTTCTATCGGTAACTTTACTTGAGGCTATATTTTTATTCAACACATGATATGTGTTTGCTTGGAGCGTCTTGTATGATATGAGTCTTTGATTTTTAGTTTTACACAATCATCCTTGCTGTACACACCTTTTGAGAGGGGCATGCTTCAATCGTGATTTATTATAATACTCTATGTGCTTCACTTATATCTTTTGAGCTAGGCAATTTTTCTCTAGTGCTTGACTTATATCTTTTTAGAGCAAGGTGGTGGTTTCATTTTTAGAAATTTTTGAACTCTCTTGCTTCACTTATATTATTTTTAGAGTCCTTAAAAACATCATGGTAATTTGCTTGGGTTATGAATTTATTCCTAATATGATAGGCATCCAAAGGATATATAATAAAAACTTTCATATAAAGAGCATTGAATATTATGAAAAGTTTGATTCCTTATAATTGTTTTGAGATGTTGAGATGGTAATATTAGATTCATGCTAGTGGTAGTTTGTGAGGTTAAAGAAATAATTGTGTTAAGGTTTGTGATTCTCGTAGCATGCACGTATGGTCTATGTAACCAAATTGGCGCGCAGTGTATCTTGATTGTTTATCTTTGCGTGAAGGTCGGGGGCGCGCGATGGTTAACTCCTACCACCTCCCCCTAGGTGCATGCGTTGTAGTATTTTGCTTTCAGGGCTAAGTATATTTTTCACAATAAGTATGTGATTTCTTTACGACTAATGTTGAGTTCATCGATTATACACACTCTCACCCTTCCACCTTGCTAGCCACTCAATTCTCGCTGGTGCATCAAACCAGCTTACACCCTTCATCAAAATAGCCACCATACCTACCTATTATGGCATTTACAAAGCCATTCCGAGATATATTGCCATGTAAATCCATCGTTTCGTCTGTTATGACACACACCATCATTGTCATATTGCTTTGCATGATCATGTAGTTGACATAATATTTGTGGCAAGGCCACCGTTCATATTTCATACATGTTACTCTAGATCATTGCACATCCCCGTACACCATCGGAGCCATTCATATAGAGTCATACTTTGTACTAGTATCAAGTTGTAATATCGAGTTGTAAGTAGATAAAAGTGTGATGATCATCATTATTAGAACATTGTCCCATGTGAGATTATAAATAAAAGAGGCCAAAGAATCCCAAATAAATTAAAGATGCCAAAGAAGTCCACACAAAAAGAGGCCAAAGAGCCCAAAATAAAAGAAAAAATGAGATAAAAAGAGAGAAGGGACAATGTTACTATCTTTTTCCACACTTGTGCTTCAGAATAGCATCGTGTTCTTGATGATAGAGAGTCTTCTATGTTGTCACTTTCATATGCTGGTGGGAATTTTTCATTATAGAACTTGGCTTCTATATTCCAACGATGGGCTTCCTCAAATGCCCTAGGTCTTCATGAGCAAGCAAGTTGATGCACACCCACTAGTTAGTTTTTGAGCTTTCATACACTTATAGCCCTAGTGCATCCGTTAAATGGCAATCCCTCTCACATTGATATAGATTGATGGACATCTCCATAGTCTATCAATTTGCCTAGTTTATGTGAGACTTTATCCCTCCTTTTGCCTATCACCACCTTCTATTGCACCCAGAGTGCTATGTCCATGGCTCACGCTCATATATTGCGTGAAGAGTTGAAAAAAGGCTTGAAAAAGTAGAGTATGAAAGCAATTGCTTGGCTCACACCGGGATGGGCATGAGGGGTATCTTGTGTTAAGAAACGGGAGCATAAAGACTATATGATTTTGTAGGGATAACTTTCTTTAGCCATGTTATTTTTGAAGCTTCGTAGATTACTTTTGGTATGCTCGAAGTATTACTATTTTGATATTGATAAACTTTTATTTTAAGTCTTATGGATCTGAACATACATGCCACAATAAAGAAGAATTGCATTGATAAATATGATAGGTAGCATTCCACATCAAAATATCTATTTTTATCATATACCTACTTGAGGACGAGCAGGAATTAAGCTTGGGGATGCTTGATACGTCTCCAACGTATCAATAATTTTTTATTGTTCCATGCTATTAAATTATCTGTTTTGGATGTTTTATATGCATTATTATGCTATTTTATATTATTTTTGGGACTAACCTAATAACCTAGAGCCTAGTGCCAGTTTCTGTTTTTTCCTTATTTTTGAGTTTCGCAGAAAAGGAATATCAAACGGAGTCCAAAAGGAATGAAAATTTATGATGATTTTTCTTGGACCAGAAGACATCCAGAGGACTTGGAATACAAGTCAGGGAAGCCACGATGCGGCCACAAGGAATGAGGGCGCGCCCAGGGGTAGGGGGCTCCCCCACCCTTGTGCCCCCCCATGACTCCACCGACCTATTTCTCCCGCCTATATATTCACATATATTCCACCAACCCTAGAGGAGGCATCGAAACCACTTTTCCATCGTCGTAACTTTCTGTATTCATGAGATGGCATCTGGAGGCCTTTTCCGGTACTCTGCCGGAGGGGGATTCGACCACGGAGGGCATCTACATCAACCCTATTGCCCTTCCGAGTAGTTTACCACAGACCTACGGGTCCATAGCCAGTAGCTAGATGGCTTCTTCTCTCTCTTTGATTCTCAATACCATGTTCTCCTCGATGTTCTTGGAGATCTATCCGATGTAATCTTCTTTTGTGGTGTGTTTGTCGAGATCCATGAATTGTGGATTTATGATCAGCTTATCTATGAATATTATTTGAATCTTCTCTGGATTGTTATATGCATGATTTGATATCTTAGTAATTCTCTTAGAACATTCGGTTTGGTTTGGCCAACTAGATTGCTTTTCCTTGCAATGGGAGAAGTGCTTTTCTTTGGGTTCAATCTTGCGGTGCTTTCACCCAGTGAAAGAAGGGGACGACACATGTATTGTATTGTTGCCATCGAGGATAACAAGATGGGGGTTTCATCATATTGCCTGAGTTAATTCCGCTACATCATGTCATCTTACTTAATGTGTTACTATGTTCTTTATAAACTTAATACTCTAGATGCAGAATCGTTTCAGACGATGTGTGGAGTAATAGTAGTAAATGCAGGTAGGAGTCGGTCTACTTGACACAGACTTGATGCCTATATTCATGATCATTGCCTTAGATATCGTCATAATTATGCGCTCTTCTATCAATTGCTCGACAGTAATTTTTTTACCCACCGAAATAGTTGCCATCTTGAGAGAAGCCTCTAGTGAAACCTATGGCCCCCGGGTCTATTTTCCATCATATAAGTTTTTTTGACACTTGAAACAGTAGGAGAGGCTCCTACTGTATATATTAATTAATGTATCAAAAAGGTCTTATAGAGTCATAACCTTACATCCATAGCCATGAAAATAGGTAGGGGCGGGTTAGAGGTAAAAGACTACCCTAGGGATGTACAAAGTTGGAGGAATGAGGGGATAAACTCTCTATCTTTCTCTTTTGCTCTATGAGTGAGAAGAGAGAAGTCTTCCTTGAATCTTCTGGCCCATGAGCTGATAGTAGGGTCAACCCTTCGGAAGTGTTTATTATTTCGCTCTTTCCACAAACTCCAAGAGGCGTACATAAATATCTCGATGAACATAGGGTTGTTCCAAGCAGATTTGGCTTCCTGGATCCATAGTAGTCTATCCCCATGAGAAGTCCAGTGGATGTTCAAAGTCTCCCAACATGCCTTACTGAATTGGCAGCGAAAGATCATGTGTTCGGGGGTTTCCTCATCAATACAACCGCATAAGATGCACCCATAGTTATCACCAATTTTGTAATGCCTTCTCTTGAGCATATTTCTGGTGTTAAGGCGATCTGAGAGAAGCAGACATCCAAATACCTTGATTTTCATTGTGACCGAGGATTTCCATAGCCATTTGTAAGTTTTGTGTGTCGTCACGTCCCGGAAATAGAACTTGTAATATCTTTTGGCTGAGTAGACGGCCGAGACCCAAGTGTAGACCCATTCATCCCTCTCATTTGCATCATGTTCATTGCCTACGTGAGTTGCGATTTCCTGAATCTGGCGTAGTTCATTATGAGCTCACATGGAGAGAGATAGATGAAAGGTTTCATTAAGGTTGGTGCAACCTAGGAAGTCTCTAACCGAAATATCTTCAAGTTTGGCATACAAAAATGCACGTGGGTGTTATTCAACAAGGATCTCGTCCATCCATAGGTCTTTCCACATAAGCACGGTGTCTCCCGAATGAACTATCACACTTGAGACGCCTCTATAAATTGGAGTAAGTTTGAGGACATCCTTCCACCAGAAGGAACTGCATGGGTTTGAAGCATGTGCGATTTTATCAGCATAGTAGGTGGACCATATCAATTCTACCCATGGCAGGTCCCAATGATTGTAGTATTTATGGAGGTATTTCATCAGCAGAGCATCACTTTGTGTTTTTATGACAAGAACACCGAGTCCTCCACACTATTTTGGGCGGCATACCATTTGCCACGAGGCCAGAGAGTTGCACTGATCTCCATCATCAGTCCTCTTTGTCCAAAGGCATTTTCTTCTGATTTTATCAATGAGCTCAAGAATTTTTTTGTGGTAATTTGAAGGTGCAGAGTGCAAAGATGATTAGATACGTGATAACATAGTTTAGTAGTGATAAATTGCCTCCATAAGAGAACATCGACAGGGTTGATGATAATCTTCTTTCAACTCCATAGAACAGAGGCAAGAGATCTTGCACCGTTGGTTTAGAAGTACCCATGGGCAATCCAAGGTAAGTGAACGGTAACTTCCCTACCACACATCCGAAAATTTATGCTATATGCTAAGAAGTGACTGCATCACAATTCATGGGCACTAGGGTTGATTTATGAAAGTTTATCTTGAGCCCAATAGATGTTGCATAGTGAGTGAGGATTTTCTTGACAAGTGTAGCTTGGTTAGCGCATGTCGTGAGTAGCATGATTGTATCATCAGCATATTGGATCACAGGATAGTCCATTTGGTTTGGGCGGTGGAAGGGCGATTTAAGCTCATTTCTTCTAAAAGAATCATTGATAGCCGCTTGAAGTAGGTCCGCAGCGAGGACAAATATGAGGGGAGACAGTGGGTCACCTTGTAGGACTCCACATTTGTAATGAAACTGTCTACCCGGTACGCCATTTAGGAGAACTGAGGATTTAGCAGTGGAGAAAATGGTATTAATCCACCCCAACCATTTGTAATTGAAGCCCATGTGCTTCATGATTTCCAGCATTGCATCATGTTCAATAGTATCGAAGGCTTTTGCAAAGTCCAACTTGAGGATAACAATCGGTTGTTTTGATGCTTTGCATTGGTGAATGTATTCAAATGCCCACACTAGGCAATCCTGGATGGACCTCTTCTTCAGAAAACCATATTGGTTTCAATGTATAATTTTCAAGATAAGTTTTTGCAGCCGATTAGCTAGAAGTTTTGTAATGACCTTGAGACAGCAGTTGAGTAAAGTAATTGGTCTGAAATCATTGACTCCTTGTGGTGCAGCAACTTTGGGAATGAGGGTTATGTAGCCATCATTTATGCTCTCCAAGTTGAGTCCTCCATCAAATAATTGATCACATAAAGCATAAAAGTCTTCCTTTATTATGTGCCAACAAGATTTGAGGAATGCATCATTAAATCCATCCGGACCAGGCGCCCTATCGGCCAGCATTTGTTTGATTACTAGGTCGATCTCCTGCCTAGTAAATGGGACAGTTAGATCATCCAGTCCCTCAATTTTCTTAATGATTGTTTCAATATTAAATTTCATCTCTAACTTGGAGGAGGTCCCTAATCTCTCTTTGAAGAGTGGTAGATAACCGATTCTTTGCTCGCGTGATCATCAGCTATGGTTCCATCTTCGAGAGTTAAGGACGCTACATTTTTTCTCCTGTATCATTCTGAAGCAATAGCCTGATTTTTTTTAGATTTCATCTCCAAAACGAACCCAACGTATTGTGCACCATTTTTCCATTGTTGCCTTTGATAGGACAATAGCCTTAGAATGTGATTTTTGAGAACATTTCTAAAGTTTGCCTCAGGAGTGGTCAGCTGCCTTCTGTTTTCAATCGTGTCTAGCTCTGCCAGAGTCTTATTGGAGTTGTCAATGGCAATGGATAGGCGGGATATATTTTTACTCCAATTTTTTAGACAGTGGCGTAAATGTTTGAACTTTCTGCATAAAATGGTTGCACTGTTGGTTGCTCTGACAAGTTTATCCTATGCAGCTTGAACTGTCTCCATAAAACCAAGATATTCAATCCAGAAAGGCTCGAACCAAAAAAGTTTACTCTGTGGAATTGTCGTTTCGATTGTAATCACACATGGGATGTGATCGGACACTGGCCTTCCTAACGGTTTAACAATGGTTTTAGGGTAAGAATGTGTCCGGTTACAAGAGGTAAAAAAATAGTCGAGTTGTTCCAAATGGGGATCCTGCAGCATATTGCTCCAGGTGAATGTACGGCCTTTGATAAGTAGCTCAACAAGGCATTGTGAACATATGAAATCATTGAATGTGATCATATCATTTATATTCCCGCTAGGTTTATTACGATTATCTGGACTTCGGATATAATTGAAGTCCCCCACGAGAAGCCAGTCTTCAGTGACCGGAATGTTTAAGGAGAAGAGCCAATTAGTGTAATTGATGCGTGGATCACCTTGGCAGGGTCCATAGATATTCACTAGAGTCCAAGTTTGAGATGATTGGGTTGATTGAAATTATTCACCAGAGCAAAATCTTCGGAAGAAATCACCGTACCAGTAAAAACTAAGCTATTCCAAATGGTGACAATACCACCCGAAGCCCCATGTGAAGGAATATAAGAAAATTGATCAAAACGACGAGGGCAATAGGACTTGATGAAAGCATGGTCTATTACAGACTTGTTAGTTTCTTGCAAACATAAGACCAAACAGCCACTAGCAGCGATAGAATTGGACAGGGCTAATTGTTTGTCGCTAGAATTTATCCCACGAATGTTCCAACATGAAACGTTCCAATTAACCAAAAGACCCATGTAAATAAAGTGCCTGGGAATTAATAAGAAGAAGATGGCCCCGCCTCCTTAGAGGCCAAGAGTGCTTCATTGGTGAGTTCTTCGGCCGGAATGGCGTACTTGAGGACGCCCACCCGCTGGATTACCTGAATGGGTGTGGGAGGGGGCACAACTTCATCATCTAACTCCGTGATGATCACCGAAGGAGCAGCGGGGGTACGGCATGGCTTCACTTTGGAAGCTTTCTTCTTGGTGTCAGTGATAGCAGTGACCCGAAATCCATCATACTTGTTTGAACGAGAGCTACGATGGAGGCTGACTTCACATTCAGGAACGCGAGTCTTTCCACCGAAACTAGTGGCTGAATCACTGGTACAATTGCCAGGTAGAGTGATATCTGAAGGAGGTAGATCCAGAAGATTGTTGCTATTTTGATGCAGAGCAGACATTGATTCAGATTCCTCAACAACAGTTACTGTCCAGCTTTGCACAGTGGTGATGGACTGTTCATTGTTCCTGGTGATCTGTTTACCTGTAGTAATAACCAAGGACCCATTGTTGCTTGAAACATCCACATGGACCTGCAGGCACTCCCTGAATCCAAGACCCGAGCTCCTGATACGTCCAAAACGTATCTATAATTTCTGCTTGCTCCATGCCTCTTTTGTGTGATATTGCTATGATATTTGTGCACTTCCATACACTTTTGATCATATTTGGACTAACCTATTAACTCAGTGCACCACAGTGCCAGTTCCTGTTTTCTGCTGTTTTTCTATTTCAGCTTTCCCCCATATTAAAAGCGCCCTAAAAATTCCGGGAAAAATACAGGAAAAATCAGCGTACCGGGAGCTTCAAGAAAAACCAAAGCAGGGCCAGAGGGGAGCCAGGGGCAGCCCAGGCGGCCAGCCCAGGCGGCCCCACCCCTGGCCGCCCTAGGGGGGCGCCTGGGCCCCCCTCTCCGCTTCTGGTGACCCCCTTTGGCATATATACTCCTCGCGTCCCGAAACCCTCGAGGACGGAACCCTTTTTTTACGATCTCGCCTCTGTTCCGCCGCCACCGCGCTTCCAAGATCGGGAGCACCAGGAGAACTCTTCCCGGCACCCTGCCGGAGGGGAGGACCACCACCGGGAGCTTCTCCACCACCATGGACGCTTCTCGGATGAGTCGTGAGTAGTCCTCCTTGGACCATGGGTCCATGACCAGTAGCTATGTGATGTTCTCCTCCCCTCTTTGTTCTTCATGGTATAGACCTCGTGAGCTGCCCTACATGATCGAGGCACATATGTAATCTTTATGCTGTTGCTCTGCTGAGTTTGCTGGGATCCGATGGATTATGAGATTATGTTCAGATTGCGTGTGAGTAATATATTTGATTCACCTCTTTTATATTTATGTTCTTGAGTAATTCTTGCATGTTTATTGCTTTGGCCGAGTAGTAGGTAGTAACTCCAAGAGGGAACGTTATGCTTGATTGTGGGTTCATGCCCCTTGATGACTAGTTTGAGTGACAGAAACATGAGTCTAGGGGATGTGCTGTTGCCACAAGGGGGAAAACAACGGTGCTTGTACTTGCGGGTGCAAGGATTGTTTACTTTACGCAAAGTTCTTTTAATGCAGTTGTTTGTTGCTTTGAGTTTACACTTTGGGTGGGACTCGCAACTTAATACCAGCGAGATGTTCCGGATAGATATCTCAAGGTGGATGATTAGTAGTAGATGCAGATGGATTTCGGTCTACTTGCCTTGGCGTACCGCCCATGCTTTTGAGCCTCTACCTTTCTTACAGCATAGTTAGCATTGGTTTGCGCACATAATCCTGTCAATTGCCCAGCTGTAATTTGTTTACCTCGCTTAGCTGTTTTATCGTCTTTTGGGAGAGAGACATCACTAGTGAACATCATGGGACCCCGGTCCATATTACCACCACTGATCACACCTTATATTTACTTCCTGTTTCTATTTCCTAGTTGCAGTCATACCTATCACTATTATCTCTTGTGTTTGATCCTTTGTAAACGACAAGGCCGGAGGGATTGACAACCTCTCTGTACTCATTGGGAGCAAAGTTATTTGTATCTGTGTGCAGGTCATGTCAACCGCTAAGTATCTGGCGCCGTTAGCAGTTAACACCTTCTTGTCGACCCTCGAAGTCTCACGGGATTCGATCCTTGGTATCTTGCCAAGGGAAACTTGCCGTTACGCTACATCTCAAACCTTCCACTTGGGGTAACCAACGAGGGGCGAGAAGCCATCAAGCAAAGTTTCTGGCGCCGTTGCCGGGGACTCCACTCTTCAAGATACGGGAGTTGCATGCTATCCTTTACCTTTGCTTTTTAGTCTTGTTAGTTTACCTTTCAGTTTTTGCTTTAGTGTCCTTTATCAAAAATCACAAAAATAGTTATCTTGCTTGCTGCTGTTATGGGTTCCACCAAAAACACTAAGTGGGAGGAGTACACCCCTTCTTCCATCACGCCAATCACCACTGTCGGGATCTACAAAAGTAATAAACCTTGTGATTATGTTAGTTTTAATGGAGAGTTATGCCCATGGCATGGTCTTCCAGGAAAAAAGTATGAGCCTCTGTTTAAAGTTGCTCCCACACTTCCCACAACTTGGGAAGACGTCCAAACTCTTATAATAGAGGGCAATTCAAACAAAGAAGATGACACTATAATTCTGCTCATTAATGATAAAATTGATTTTGATAATTGCAGTCTCTGAGAAGTTGTCACCTTTTTGCAAAGAATGGCTAGAGATCCCCACACTAGCACACTTAATCTTGCCTTCACAGAGCATATCACTAATGCTCTCATCAAAGCTAGGGAGGAGAAGCTTAGGGTAGAAGCCTCCATACCTAGAAAGCTAGAAGATGGTTGGGATCCTATGATTAAAATTAAGTTGAATAACTTCTCTTGCTATGCTTTATGTGATGTTGGGGCTAGTACCTCCGTTATGCCCAAAAGAATATATGATATGTTTAAATTGAAATCTTTTGATCCTTGTTCTTTTGGTGTTCGTCTTGTTGATTCTTCCGTAAAGAAACCTTTGGGGAAGATCGACGATGTTCTTATCATTGTCAATGACAATTATGTTCCCGTTGATTTTACTATTATGGAAATTGAATGTGAACCTTCATGTCCAATTATTTTGGGACGTCCTTTTCTTTGCACCGTTGGTGCTATCATTGACATGAAAGAGGGGAATATAAAATTCCAATTCCCTCTCAAGAAAGGAATGGAACACTTCCCTAGAAAGAAGATTAAGTTGCCTTTTGAGTCCGTTATACGGGCTAGCTATTCTTTTACTCTTGATAAAACTTGATCCTCTCTTTTTGCATCATGCCTAGCTTAAAGGCATAAAAGAAAGCGCTTTTGGGAGGCAGCCCACAACGAATTAGGTTTTATTTTGCTTTTGTTGTGTCTTTATGTTTGTTACTATAGTAGAAGCATCATTGTATCTTTTCTTTTCATCTTTGTGCCAAGTTTAGCCTCCGATTGCAAGAAAGTTCAAAAGTTGTGACGTGCAGTCCAGAAAACAGATTATGTCCTTGGACAGAAAAATTCGTATAAAATCACCAGATCATCTTTTTGATCTGAATTTTTTTGACAGCGTGCTCTATACAATTGGCTTTCGCGCGTCTGTTCTGAGTTTTTTGATTTGAGTTGCAGAAGTTCCCCTAAAAAATTATTTACTACCTGCTGGTCTGTTTTTCACAGATTATGTCCTGTTTTGCCTTTTCTTCGTTTTGCAAACCTTGAGCTTGCTTTTTCTTTGCAAAAACCTTTTGGCAATCTTGAGAAACAGTAGCTCTTCAAGATTATCCTTATTTCCAGCAGGGAAAAGTTATTTTATTATGGGTACTAACCTCACTAATCAGATTATGATGAGTTATGTATGAAGGGAGTTTTCAAGTGTGCGAGGGAAGATGATAAAAGAAGATCCAGGAGGGTCAAACGCTCAAGCTTGGGGATGCCCCCGTGCACCCCCAAGAAATATTCAAGAAGACTCAAGAGTCTAAGCTTGGGGATGCCCCCATGCATCCCCTTCTCCATCAACAATTATCAGTTCGTCTTTCGTTCCACTATATTCTTATCACTTCATGTGTTATGTGCTATGCTTGGAGCGTCTTGCTTTTAGTTTCCTTTTTAAGTTTTCTTTAGCTTTGCTTGCTGTTCATAACAAGTTAGAACCCAACTTTCTTTGTGTGGGAGAGAAACACGCTCCACTTCAACCTAGAACACAACATAGGATTTTCATGCTTATCTTTGTTGTGTGTGTTCTTTGTCTTTCCATAGCTGATGTCATGTTTAGCTCTTAGTTTTCATGATTTTCTTTTTAAAGAGCTTTTGTTTAGTTGGTTGCTGAACTCTCTTGAGTTTTCATGTTTACCTTGTTAAGAGAGTTTTGCCTGTTGCACTGAGTTGTGTGTCTTAACTTAAAGTAGGTAATTAAGGTTGCTATTTCATTTTAGTAGTAACTTGCAATAGTTTTGAGGTATTGTCATGAGTAATGTCTGAACTTTTGGTGTCAAGAGCTTTAGCCTATTAGTGATGGATGTCGTATTTTGGGCAATCCGTGTTTATTTTCGAAAACCTACAAAATAGTTGAGAACTTTAGCTACTAAATGGATCACTAATCTTTGGAGGGATCGAATATTAGAGTACACTCACGTACCATGAGTCGAGGATGCGCAAGGATAACCAAACCCCCATACACTCCTCCTCGGGGTACTTGTCTCTTTGTGAACCTCCTAATTAGATTGAGAGTTACCGATAATAAGTGCATGAGTTCTTCGGACTAATGTGAGTATTCGAAAGTTGACACTCCCACCTATCCATATTTTTCTAGCCTCTTCGGTGTCGTGCATTGCCCTTTCTCACCTCGAGAGTTGGCGCATACTTCGCCGGTGCATCCAAATCCTTGGCACGATATGCTCTGTCATCATAAGCCTCATTATATCCTTCCTCAAAACAGCCACCATACCTACCTATCAAGGCATTTCCATAGCCTTTCCGAGATACATTGCCATGCAACATCCATCTTCTCATGACTTGATCTTCATGTCATACATGCTTTTTGCTTGATCGATGAGCCGCATGCTAGTTGGGCCTTGCCCTAATCATTGCTACATGACGCGCTAGTATCATTGCATATCCTGCTACACTGGCAGAGGCATACATTTGCATACATCATGATAGTTTCATTTTCTTTATGTTGAGTACTTTTGTAAAGTGTGAAAGACCTTCTATACTTCTTGTAATATATAGAGTGTTGCCCCTAAAGTGAGGAAAAGATCCCAAAGAGGACAAATCAAAAGATCCCAAAGAGGACAAATGAGAGTTGAATAGAAAGAGCCATTGAGGCCACACACAAAATAGAAAAAAAAGGATAAAAAGAAATAAAAAGAGAGAAGGGGCACACTACTATTTTCTTTTGAGAGATCCACACTCGTACTCCATCTTATACCTTGTGCTCCATAGAGATTATCATTCATGCATATAGCTATGTGGGGACCTTCACACTATAGAACTTGGCTTGTATATTCCAATGATGAGCCTCCTCAAAAGAGCTCTAGGTCTTCTTGAGCAAGCATGTTGGATGCACCCCCACTAGTTCCATTGGAGAGCTTACCTTAGCTCATATGTGCATCCGTTGCATGGCAATCCCTACTCCTCACATCATATCTATCATTTGGCTTTCTCTCGCCGATGATTGTCCTCATTGATGTGAGCCTTTCACACCTTTTTTGTCTTCCCCCTCCATCATTTTTCTCTCTTTGCCATCCTAAGTGTCGACTTTCTTGCTTACGCTCATCCATTGCACGAGTGCTCAAAATATCGAAAGGGAGTGGATCATTTTGACTTGTACCTGGCTGACGGTCTGGGGATGAGTCAAGATAAGATTCCAAAAGAAGACCAAGTGTGAAACTTTAGTAGATTAAGTTCTCAACAATATAAAAACTATGTTTTACTCTCTCATATATCCCTATCCCCTTTCTTGCACGCAAACACCATTTGGAGACATTCGAGTCACGGACAGCGAGAGCTCTTGCACCTTTATGTTCTTATGTTACTTGTTACAATGCTAATATAGACTCTTGCTTGTTGTGACTTGAATTGAATTACATGCCTTGATTGCTTTACTTAAAAGTTCTTATATGGTCGATAGCATGTCACCACAGAAATTATGCTTGTTATCATTTACCTACTCGAGGACGAGCGGGAATTAAGCTTCGGGATGTTGATACGTCCAAAACGTATCTATAATTTCTGCTTGCTCCATGCCTCTTTTGTGTGATATTGCTATGATATTTGTGCACTTCCATACACTTTTGATCATATTTGGACTAACCTATTAACTCAGTGCACCACAGTGCCAGTTCCTGTTTTATGTTGTTTTTCTATTTCAGGTTTCCCCCATATTAAAAGTGCCCTAAAAATTCCGGGAAAAATCAGCGTACCGGGAGCTTCAAGAAAAACCAAAGCAGGGCCAGAGGGGAGCCAGGGGCAGCCCAGACGGCCAGCCCAGGCGGCCCCACCCCTGGCCGCCCTAGGGGACGCCTGGGCCCCCCTCTCCGCTTCTGGTGACCCCCTTTGGCATATATACTCCTCGCGTCCCGAAACCCTCGAGGACGGAACCCTTTTTTTACGATCTCGCCTCTGTTCCGCCGCCGCCGCGCTTCCAAGATCGGGAGCACCAGGAGAACTCTTCCCGGCACCCTGCCGGAGGGGAGGACCACCACCGGGAGCTTCTCCACCACCATGGACGCTTCCCGGATGAGTCGTGAGTAGTCCTCCTTGGACCATGGGTCCATGACCAATAGCTATGTGATGTTATCCTCCCCTCTTTGTTCTTCATGGTTTAGACCTCGTGAGCTGCCCTACATGATCGAGGCACATATGTAATCTTTATGCTGTTGCTCTGCTGAGTTTGCTGGGATCCGATGGATTATGAGATTATGTTCAGATTGTGTGTGAGTAATATATTTGATTCACCTCTTTTATATTTATGTTCTTGAGTAATTCTTGCATGTTCCCCGTTGCTGTTTATTGCTTTGGCCGAGTAGTAGGTAGTAACTCCAAGAGGGAACGTTATGCTTGATTGTTGGTTCATGCCCCTTGATGACTAGTTTGAGTGACAGAAACATGAGTCTATGGGGATGTGTTGTTGCCACAAGGGGGAAAACAACGGTGCTTGTATTTGCGGGTGCAAGGATTGTTTACTTTACGCAAAGTTCTTTTAATGCAGTTGTCTGTTGCTTTGAGTTTACACTTTGGGTGGGACTCGCAACTTAATACCAGTGAGATGTTCTGGATAGATATCTCAAGGTGGATGATTAGTAGTAGATGCAGATGGATTTCGGTCTACTTGCCTTGGCGTACCGCCCATGCTTTTGAGCCTCTACCTTTCTTACAGCATAGTTAGCATTGGTTTGCGCACATAATCCTGTCAATTGCCCAGCTGTAATTTGTTTACCTCGCTTAGCTGTTTTATCGTCTTTTGGGAGAGAGACATCACTAGTGAACATCATGGGACCCCGGTCCATATTACCACCACTGATCACACCTTATATTTACTTCCTGTTTCTATTTCCTAGTTGCAGTCATACCTACCACTATTATCTCTTGTGTTTGATCCTTTGTAAACGACAAGGCCGGAGGGATTGACAACCTCTCTGTACTTGTTGGGAGCAAAGTTATTTGTATCTGTGTGCAGGTCCTGTCAACCGCTAAGCATCTGGCGCCGTTAGCAGTTGACACCTTCTTGTCGACCCTCGGAGTCTCACGGGATTCGATCCTTGGTATCTTTGCCAAGGGAAACTTGCCGTTACGCTACATCTCAAACCTTCCACTTGGGGTAACCAACGAGGGGTGAGAAGCCATCAGCTCCAAGGACCAAAAGTGTCCATAATTGGCCTAATGGCCTGCATAAGAAAAGTGTTGATCTGTCAAGCCGGCCTTGAGCTGTGAAAGAGCATACATGCCACCACATATCCCTGATCAGACATGGACAGATGCAGACCAGAGTTATTCAGAGAGAGGTCAATACTGAGAAGTTGCTGAGGTTGTGGCAGTGGAGCATGGTAAGTACTAACAGAATTGGGATTGTTGTTCCTCCAAAGGGCATTTAAAAGATTCACGGGCACTAAAACAAACCCTTCTGAACTTGCACTAGATCCCGAGCTGCTATATAAAGATATGGAGTCATTCCAAGCCAGGACAGGACTGCCCTGAAGATTGTTCTCTGGTAGAATTCCATCTGCAACCTGAAGGCCCTCACCAGCCAGCCAAGCCTAGAAGTTGTAGACAACAGGGGGAAGGGGATGGCCAAGCACCCTAATGGGCTTGGAACTAGATTTTATTTCCTTGATCAACCACCACATTGTCATTTGCATTGTTTGCCTCATGATTAGCATGATATGCAGCCACATTATGTGCCATCCAGTTGTGAAGCTATGCCTGATATATCTGCTCAGCTGTCAGGCCTTCACCAAAGAGAGGATGAGGAACACCATCATCAGGAGGGGGGTATTCCCTAGTAGGCGGCACTTCTGGCAAATGAGCATTCCAATCACTGCTGCGGAGCATGGTCACAGCCACAGTCCAGCAATATTGGGCCTCTCCAATCTTTCGATCTACTATTTTGCAATCTTTTACTTTCCAATCTATAAACCAAAAATACCAAAAATATTTACTTTACTATTTATCTGTCTCTATTAGATTTCACTTTTGCAAGTAACCGTGAAGGGATTGACAACCCCTTTATCGCGTTGGGTGCAAGTTGTTGTTTGTTTGTGCAGGTATTTTGGTGACTTGCGCATTGTCTCCTACTAGATTATACCTTGGTGCTCAAACCAAGGGAAATACTTACTCTAGTTTGGTGCATTACCCTTTCCTCTTCAAGGGAAAAACCAACGCAAGCTCAAGAGGTAGCAAGCCCCCTCCGAGCGGCAGGCGCAGGCGACCTCGCCCCATCCTTGAGTCATGAAGACGTCGCCAAAGTTGACGACCTCGACTTCCGCTTCAGAAGCCTAGCTGCAGCACTCGGCATGTTATAGCCATAACTCGACTGGCCCCCACGGCGGCACCTCCCCTGCGAAGAACCGCGGGAACCGGATCCATGTGCGTGGTGGCATTGCCGCCCACACAACAAACTCGCGGGTCGTTCCTTCGGCGTGATTCCACGAGTGGGGTGGCCCACCACCTCCACATGTCCTCTACCACGGCCCTACTCCTCGTGACACTGGCCGCCGCTCCTAAGCAGGGGGCTCTGCGCGCGGGAGTACACAGGGACTGGGTAGCCCAACGGAGGCCGTTTGAGCCAAGGCCGCATGACCACGGGCTCCGCGACGGCGTCACGAGAGCTCTCGAGCCTCTTCTTCGGAGGAAGCAGTTCGGGTTCCACCTTGGGGGCCTATCCCTTCTCTGCGGCAGAAAACATCCTCCCCGGCGCCATGAACACTACGAGAAGACGGCGTGACGAGGAGGAAGAAGGAGGAGCAAGCAGCGAGAAGATGGAGATGAGCAAGGGGCTCCGCCCCCGTTTATACACAGAGAGAGGCCAGCCGCTGGCCTTCCACGATTCCAAGTAATGATGGGTTTTCTTCATGCAATAGGCAGTTGTCAAGTTGAACGGTTGCCAAGGCTGCGTGGGAAAGTGGAGACGCCCACGTCCCATCAAGCGCCACGCGTCGACTCGGTCCGCATGCGATTGGGGCCGGCGTCGCTTCAGCCTTGCCTCTTGGCTTCGCCTCGAAGCCAAATCCGAGCGCCCATTGGGCCCGGGGGCTACTGTCGGCATTCTAGGAACCAGGGTACTCAGACTTGCATGTCTGCAGCCTGCCACGTGGCTCCATCAACGAACTGGTATGACCCATCTTAGCATCAACAAGACAAGACCCTCGCGAGGCGCCAAGCCTCGCGAGGCGGATTACGCCAAGACCTCCGATGGGAGCGGCCTTCCTAGGCGATCTCCCGAGGAGCGGAGTTTCCTATGCAAGCACCCACCTCATGAGAATCAAGTGACGCAAGCCATAATGACCAAGGCCAGGCGGGTGCCAGCGAGCGCAGAGCCGCATGTTTCCTCTTTGGTGCTAAGGAGGCAAGCGCAGTTGCGGAGTCCCAAGGAATTAGCCAAAGGTTTCCATTCCTGTGCAACGAGACCAAGACCATCAGAACGACATGTTGGATGTCATCGCCGAGCCCACCACGGCGTCATGACCAGAAGCTTTGCACGCGAAGACCACCTTTCATCTTGATAGGATGTACTTCTTGTCCCCTTTCAAATTGGCCGTTGTGGGATCCCTTCCCGCCTTCGTTTCGAAGGAAGAGGACCCATGCCACTATATATAGGCTAGTCACCACCATAGCAGGGGGGAGGACCCTCACCAGCTCACACTCAGCCAAGAATTCGCCTACAGAGGTTGTTCTTCCCTTGTAATAGTTCATCCTCAGTCCCCCGCGAGGCTAATCCACCCCAAAGCATGAGTAGGGTCTTACACCGCAAGGTGGCCCGAACCTGGGTAAACTGCTGAGTCTCTTTCCCTTTCCGTTCATCAAGCTAGGCCATGATATCAACGAGTTAGTAGGCCGGAGAGGCTAAGTTCATCGCACACACCCTAGAGTTCGAACCTTTCTTGGGTCTACGGAGCCCTGAATACGACAAGAGGGGTATTTAATAGCATCAAGGATCTGAACATATAATCTTCCACCAAATAAACCAACTAGCATCAACTGCAAGATGTAATCAACACTACTAGCAACCCACAGGTATGAATCTGAGGTTTTAAGACAAAGATTGAATACAAGAGTTGAACTAGGGTTTGATATGAGATGGTGCTGGTGAAGATGTTGATGAAGATTGGTCCTCTCATGAGAGAGGGTTGTTGGTGATGTCGTTGGCTTCGATTTCCCCTTCCCGCAGGGAAGTGTCCCCGACGAAATCGTTCCATCGGAGAGCAAAAGTACTACTGCGCAGGTTCTGCCTCGAGACAACGGCGCATCATCCCAAAAGTCCTCTCTTGATTTATTTTCTAGGGCAAATAGCATCATATAGGAGAAGGTGGGCCCCGGAGGCCTGCCAGGGACCCCACAAGGTACTAGGGCGCGCCCAAGGTGTGGTCATGCCCTAGTGCCTTGTGGGCGGCTGGTGGGTCCGCTTTGACACTTCTTTGCTTCAGTATTTTGTATATATTCCATAAAAATTCTTCATGAAATTTCAGCTCATTTGGAGTTGTATAGAATATGTATCTCTGATATAGCTTTTCTAGGTTTAGAATTTTAGCTGCCAGCAATCTCCCTCTTCATGTAAATCTTGCAAATTAAGAGAGAAAAGTCATTAGAATAGCGCCACAAAGTATTATATTGATCAAAAACATTATAAATAACAATAGGAAAATATGATCCAAAATGGACGTATCACACCACTCCTCACAGCATCGCCGGTGGCCATCCTAGCACCGACTCGTAGCACGATGGCGCCATTGCAACACCAACTCGCAGTAACCTCACATCCCCCTCACACAACTCCTCACAGCATTGTCAGCGGCCATGACAACACCAACTCGCAACAAATATTGCTGCCACCTCATGCTATTGCTTGCAGCATCCCCGGCAGTCGTCGCTGATGACATCACATCAGCAACGCACAACAACATCGGTAAGACGGCGCCCCACGCGTTACTATCTCGCATCATGGATACAACACCCCCACGTTGTCTTTTTGCAACACGGATGCGATGATCGGTGCTGGATTTGCAACACCCATCCCCAACATGCAACATTGCCAGTTGAAGTGGTATTGTATCCACGAAGCATGGGTGAGGTGGAGCTCGCAGCACCATGTGCCGCCTTGCAGCCTATGCCCCTCCCATCCCCCTGCACCCCCCTCCTCGGTGTGGCAGCAGAAAGATCCATTGGCGGCTATTGTAGTCGCCCTAGTCCGGTTCACTTGGACGGCGATGCCATAACTCAATTGGGAGAGTTAGTTGAAAGCATTCCACGGGTGAGAAAAAAATGAGGAATTCCCATCGCACGTTAGACGTTAAGGAAGAGGGAGAGGGCATGTGCATGGGGCCCACTGGCCATGTGTCACTCGCACGGGGCGGTTGTTGATGCGAGAGTCTACAACCAGTTGAAAGGAATCAATTTCCTTGTTTTATACGGTGCTTATTGGTTAGTTTTGCATAGCTTTTTCATTGTAATCTTGTGTGTGCAAACATATTCTTCAAACTTACTAAGCCAGACATCATTTTTCTATTCCTCAACTCTTTCTTTTCTTTCGTATCTTATTAATCAAAATTTTATATTAAACTTTCCCAAATGATAACGCCCACACGTGTGACACGAAGCAACATGGACCAAATGCCCCCATTACCATTCATTTTGCCACGTTAAAACAGATGACATCGGCGGTAATCTTTTTGATTTTCGGCTTTAAAATGTTTTATCTCCTAATTTAAAATCCAACTAAAAAAATCATTTTCACAATTAAATCCATCTCGAGATCTTCAAAACTAGATCCCATGTTGATATGTTTCGATGATTTTTTTTGCCAAAAGTTGCTATGATGTTTACACTGTAGTTGCCATAGGGTTTACACTAAAGTTGCCATGTGGCAATTTTAGTTTATAGATCATGGCAATTTTAGTATTTTGACCATAGCAATTCCAATACTTTGACCATGAAAATTATTTTTTGTATGAACCATGGCAATTTTAAGTGCATGTATGATGGCAATTTTAGTTTATGTTTCATGGCAAGTCTAGTTTCTTAATTTCCTGTTTTATAATATGTCAAAATTTAATTTTCAATATAGAAGAAAAATAGCTGAAACATATCATGACAACTTCAGTGTAAACACCATGACAATTCATATGTAATAGACATGGCAACTTCTAACCCAAAAAAATGATCGAAACATATTGATATGAGATCTAGTTTCTAAGATCTCGTTGCGATGGATTTAATGGTAAAAACGTATCTTCAATCGGATTTTTCATTTAAGAGATAAAACATTTAAAAAATTCGAAATCCAAAAAAATTACCACATGCATGCATGTGGTGACGTGGCACAATCTGTGTGTTATAAGACGTATGAGCATTACCAACGTCCTAAACTTTTCCACACACAAAATAACTTAGGTGATCATTTAATGGTAATGGACTTTTTTGGATCTCCATTCCTTCATTAATTATTTAGAGTGTGTACCTAAATTTTATTTCTAAATATAAGTATATATAAATGCGATTCTAAGGTAGACACTAATTCCCGGTATTTATCCATTATAATTTCATTAGATCCTGCCATTCATAGTTACGTATACTCGATAATTTCACCTTATGCTTCAACGAAAATCCTCTATAAATACACTGCGAAAGTTGACGCTACCTCACAAGAGTACGAAATAAAAACATAAGCAGTATATTGCACATTCAGAGGCGTAGACATGGAGGCATCTAAGCTCGCCCTTTTGGTCGTCCTTGCAATGGCAGCCACGATGGCTAACCCCTGCAATGCCCAGAACTTGCCACACGACTACGTCGTTGCCCACAACGTCGCTCGCGCCGCCGTGGGCTTGGGCCCTGTCACCTGGGACGCGTCTGTGGCGGCCTATGCGGCAAGCTATGCCAGGCAGCGCGCTGGCGATTGCAAGCTGGTGCACTCAAAGGCACCACAGTACGGGGAGAACCTCTTCTGGGGCTCCGGCAAGGACTGGACGGCGGCGCAGGCCGTGAAGATATGGGCCGACGAGAAGGCCAACTACAACTACGCCTACAACAGCTGCGCCGCCGGGAAGCAGTGCGGGCACTACACCCAGATAGTGTGGCGCAACTCGACGCATGTCGGCTGTGCGCGTCTGCTCTGCGACCACGACGCCGGCGTGTTCATCACCTGCAATTACAGCCCTCCCGGCAACTACATTGGGCAGAGGCCATATTGACTCTCTTTTTATGCAGGCAAAAGAGGCCATATTGATTTAATTGGCAGCAGACAGATTTAGATATAGATCAGCATATATTGTTTCTAGTAATACTTTGCATGGGCTGTCGTGCATGTATTTTGTATGCTTCTACTCCCTCTATAAACTAATATAAGACATTTTAGATGACTAAAGTAGTGAACTAAAACGTCTTATATTACTTTATATAGGGAGTAGTATTTATGAAAAATCAATAAAACAGTTCGATTTTGTTTTAGTTGGAATCATTCGAATGTTTTAGTACTACTACTAGTTATTGTGCACCCATAAACGATCCCAGAAAGACAACTTGATTTACCGGCACTGGCAAAAAGGCTCTACCAACCACTCCGCTCTCGCTCCCGTGCGGCTCCACGGACCGCACGGGGACATCCAAATTTCGGCCACTTAGGGCTCTCTATCCTCCTCCTCTCCCCTCACCGTCGCTGGGAAAATCCTGGGTCGTGTTGGCGGCGGTGGAGCCATTTGGCGGCACGGTTCGGGAGGATCTGGAGGTCTCGAGGCTTGGCAGCCGGTGGTGCTCCACTTTCAAGGGCTACTTTCGCCAATCGAGCGGGGGTCGGCGACGGCATGAGGAGGCGGAGAGCGGTGCGGCAACAGCGAGATGGTGTGAGGTGCCACGTTGGCTTTGGGGAGTGGTCACTAGTAGAAAACAAGGCTTTGGTTCGGGCCTTGCGAGCCCATTAGTCCCGGTTCATCCACGAACCGGGACCCATGGGTGCATACGTCCCGGTTCGTGCGGCCGGGGGGGGGG
>LR738716.1:131224183-131242996 GCA_902687465.1 Secale cereale
TTAGGTGTTTCATATATTGTGTTAGCTAGCTAATTAATAGACAGAAGTGCCCTCTCTTATGTCCGTGCTTGGTCGACGCTACGTACTACACATACGTATAGAGAGGACTAGACACGCTAGCTAGCTAGTGATACGTCCAAAACGTATCTATAATTTCTGCTTGCTCCATGCCTCTTTTGGGTGATATTGCTATGATATTTATACACTTCCATACACTTTTGATCATATTTGGACTAACCTATTAACTCAGTGCACCCCAGTGCCAGTTTCTGTTTTCTGCTATTTTTGTAATTCAGGTTTTCCCATTACGAGAACTGCCAGAAAAATCCCGGAAAAATTATATAAAAAATCAGCGTTCCAGAAGCTTCCCGGTAGCCAAAGTACAGCCGGAGGGGGGACACCAGGGCTCCAGGCACCCTGGTGGCGCGGCCCCCCTCCTGGCCGCGCCGGGGGTGCGCCTGGGCCCCCCAGGCCTCCGCTGATGCCCCCCTTTGGCATATATTTATATCGTGTCCCGAAACCCTCGAGACGGGAACCCTTTTTCGTGATCTCATCTCTGTTCCGCCGCCGCCGCGCTTCCAAGATCGGGAGCGCCAGGAGAACTCTTCCCGGCACCCTGCCGGAGGGGAGGATCACCACCGGGAGCCTCTCCACCACCATGGACGCCTCCCGGATGAGTTGTGAGTAGTCTCCCTCGGACCATGGGTCCATGACCAGTAGCTATGTGATGTTCTCCTCCCGTTCTTGTGCTTCACTAATTAGTCCTCGTGAGCTGCCCTACATGATCAAGGCACATATGTAATCCTTATGCTGTTGCTATGTTGAGTTTGCTGGGATCCGATGGATTGTGAGATTATGTTCAGATTGTGTTTGAGTAATATATTTGATCTACCTCTTTTATATTTATGTTCGTAAGTAATTCTTGCATGTTCTTCGTTGTTATTTATTGCTTTGGCCAAGTAGTAGATAGTGACTCCAAGAGGGAACGTTATGCTTGATTGTGGGTTCATGCCCCTCGATGACTAGCTTGAGTGACAGAAACATGAGTCTAGGGGATGTCCTATTGCCACAAGGGGGAAAACAACGGTGCTTGTGCCCATAGGTGCAAGGATTGTTTACTTTACGCAAAGTTCTTTTAATGCAGTTGTCTGTTGCTTTGAGTTTACACTATGGGTGGGACTCGCAACTTAATACCAGCGAGATGTTCTGGATAGATATCTCAAGGTGGATGATTAGTAGTAGATGCAGATGGATTTCGGTCTACTTGCCTTGGCGTACCGCCCATGCTTTGAACCTCTACCTTTCTTGCAACATAGTTAGCATTGGTTTGCGCACATAATTCTGTCAATTGCCCAGCTGTAATTCGTTCACCTCACATAGCTGTTTTATCATCTTTTGGGAGAGAGACATCACTAGTGAACATCATGGGACCACGGTCCATATTACCATCATTGATCACATCCGCTATTTACTTTCCGCTTTTACTTACTATTTGCAGCAAAACCTATCACTATTATCACTTGCATTTGATCCTTCGTAAACTACAAGGCCGGAGAGATTGATAACCTCTCTGTACTCGTTGGGAGCAAAGTTATTTGTATCTATGTGCAGGTCCACGTTGATTGCTAATATCTGGCGCCGTTAGCAGTTGACACCTTCTTGTTGAAACTGGGAGTCTCAGGGAAATCGATCCTTGGTATCTTTGCCAAGGGAAAACTTCCGCTACACTGCATCTCAAACCTTCCACTTGGGGTAACCAACGAGGGGCGAGAAGCCATCAAGCAAAGTTTTCTGGCGCCATTTCCGTGGACTCCACTCTTCAAGATAGGGGAGTTGCATGCTATCTTTTACCTTTGCTTTTTAGTCTTGTTAGTTTACCTTTCAGTTTTGCTTTAGTATCTTTTATCGAAAATCATGAAAATAGTTATCTTGCTTGCTTGCTACTATGGGTTCCACCGAGAACACTAAGTTGTGTGACTTCACTAGTCACAACAACGATGACTTTATCTGCACACATATCACTACACCTGCCACTTCAGCACCCTCGTATGAAATTAAACCTGCTTTACTGAACCTAGTTATGAAAGATCAATTCTCCGGTGCTGGAGATGATGCTGCTTTACACTTAAACAATTTTGTTGAACTTTGTGATATGCAAAAGTACCAAGAAATAGATGGTAATATTGGTAAGCTTAATCTTTTTCCTTTCTCCTTGAGAGGAGGAGCTAAAATTTGGTTTCAGTCTTTGCCTAGAAATAGCATAGATTCATGGGACAAGTGCAAAGATGCTTTTATTGGAAAATACTATCCACCTGCTAAAATTATCCAACTAAGAAGTAACATAATGAATTTTACACAATTGGATAATGAACACGTTGCCCAAGCTTGGGAATGTATGAAATCTCTTATCAAGAACTGCCCTACTCACGGTTTGACTACTTGGATGGTTATCCAAACTTTTTATGCAGGCTTGAACTTTACCTCACGGAACTTGTTAGATTCGGCCGCGGGAGGAACTTTTATGTCAACTACACTTGGTGCTGCCACGAAGCTTCTCGATGAGATGATGACCAACTATTCCCAATGGCACACCGAACGCGCTCCAACAGGTAGGAAGGTAAACTCTGTCGAGGAGATTTCCTCCCTAAATGAAAAAAATTGACTTAATCATGTCTCTACTTTCGAAGCAATCTTCTGTTGATCCTCGTGATGTTCCTTTAAATTCTTTGATTGCTCAAGAACAAGTAGATGTGAACTTTATCTCTAGAAACAATTTTAACAACAATGCTTATAGGAGTAATTTTGGTAGCAATCCTAGACCGCTCCCCTCTAATTCTTATGGGAACAACTATGCTTATCCTAGCACCAAGAACTCCACTACTGAACTAGAGATTATGCTTAAAGATTTCATCACTACCCAAAAAGCCTTTAATAACAGTGTAAGAGAAAAACTAAACAAACTAGATGATCTCTCTTCGAAGGTAGACAATTTAGCCAATGAGGTAGAATTGCTTAAAATTAGAACTTCTCCTCTTGAGGATAGGAAGGTCACTCCTATGAATGCTATTCAAGTGCAAATTAATGAAAACATTAGGATGTTGGCTAAACTTAAAGAGAGATGGGCTATAGAAAGGGAGGAAGAAGATAGAATTAAGAACCTTCCTACCCACCACACTGTTGCTACTATCCAAGTTGTTGAGGATATCCAAACTCTTAGCACCCAATGCACTCCTGGTCCCATTGGACCTATTAATGGTGATGCTATGACCATAGAAACTACCAAACAAGTGAACCTAAAGGACACCACTACCACCTTACTTGATAGTAGTGACCTTGATTTTGATAATTGCACTCTTACCGAAGTTATTGATTTCCTTCACAAGATGTCTAGAGATCCCCGCACTAGCACGCTTAACCTTGCCTTCACAGAGCATATCACTAATGCTCTCATCAAAGCTAGGGAGGAGAAACTTAGAGTAGAAGCCTGCATACCTAGAAAGCTAGAAGATGGTTGGGATCCTATGATTAAAATTAAGTTGAATAACTTCTCTTGCTATGCTTTATGTGATGTTGGAGCTAGTACCTCTGTTATGCCCAAAAGAATATATGATATGCTTAAATTGAAACCTTTTGATTCTTGTTCTTTTGGTGTTCGTCTCATTGATTCTTCCATAAAGAAACCTTTGGGGAGGATCGATGATTTTCTTATCATTGTCAATGGCAATTATGTTCCCGTTGATTTTACTATTATGGACATTGAATGTGAACCTTCTTGTCCAATTATTTTGGGACGTCCTTTCCTACGCACCATTGGTGCTATCATTGACATGAAAGAGGGGAATATAAAATTCCAATTTCCTCTCAAGAAAGGGATGGAACACTTCCCTCTAAAGAAGATTAAGTTACCTTTTGAGTCCGTTATACGGGCTAGCTATTCCTTTACTCTTGATAAAACTTGATCTCTTTGCATTATGCCTAGCTTAAAGGCATAAAAGAAAGCGCTTTTGGGAGGCAGCCCACATGAATAAAATTTTATTTTGCTTTTGTTGTGTCTTGATGTTGTTACTACAGTGGCATCATCATTGTATCTTTACTTTTCAACTTTGTGCCAAGTGTAGCCTCTAATTGCAAGAAAGTTCAAAAGTTGTGACGTGTTGTCCAGGAAACAGATTCTGTCCTTCGATAGAAAAATTCGTATAAAATCACCAGATCATCTTTTTGGTATGAATTTTTTCGACAGCGTGCTCTATACAATTGTCTTTCGTGCGTCTGTTCTGAGTTTTTTTATTAGAGTTGCAGAAGTGCCCCGAAAAAATAATTTACTACCTGTTGTTCTGTTTTTCACAGATTTTGTCCTGTTTTGCCTTTCCTTCATTTTGCAAACCTTGAACCTGCTTTTTCTTTGCAAAAACCTTTTGGCAATCTTGAGAAACAGTAGATCTTCAAGAATATCCTTATTTCCAGCAAGGAACAATTATTTTATTATGGGTACTAACCTCGCTAATCAGATTATGATGAGTTATGTATGAAGGGAGTTTTCAAGTGTGCGAGGGAAGATGATAAAAAGATTCAGGAGTGTCAAACGCTCAAGCTTGGGGATGCCCCCATGCACCCCCAAGAAATATTCAAGGAGACTCAAGCGTCTAAGATTGGGGATGCCCCCGTGCATCCTCTTCTCCATCAACATTATCAGTTCGTCTTTCGTTCCACTATATTTTTATCACTTCATATGTTATGTGCTATGCTTGGAGCGTCTTGCTTTTAGTTTCCTTTTTAGTTTTCTTTAGCTTTTCATAACGAGTCGGAACTCAGCTTTCTTTATGTGGGAGAGAAACACGCTCCACTTCTACCTAGAACATAACATAGAATTTTTATGTCTATCTTTGTTGTGTGTGTTCTTTGTCTTTCAATAGCTACTATCATGCTTAGCTTTTAGTTTTCATGCTTATCTTTTTAAAGAGCTTTTGTTTAGTTGGTTGCTTGAACTCTCTTTATTTATCATGATTATCTTATTAAGAGAGTTTGCTTCTGTTGCATTGGTTGATATGTCTATGATAAAAATGCTACGTGCATAATGGTGCTTAGTAGTTCATGTTTTCTTATGGTTAGTCTCAAATAGCTGGGGGGTTTCCAATATGTTATTGGAGTACCAACATGATTTGTTTGCCTATGATGTGGTATGGTTTAGTAATATCTTCCTTCAAAAATTTATTTTGATTGACTTGGCGTATGCTCACGCATATTTAAGACTGTAAAGAAAGTCTGTCAAGCCTTGATGATCTTTTGTTTCTGAGTAGCGATATAACTACCATGCCTGATTCAATGTTGCTTTGTCGCTCTGCATGATTATGACCGTCATTGCTCTCTTAGTTGGTCGCTCCCAGTCTTTTGCTAACCTCCACCTGTACTAAGCGGACTGACTGCTTGTGCATCCAAATTCCTTTAAACCAGTTATGCCATATGAGTCCACCATACCTTCCTACATGGTATTTACCTGCCATTCCTAACGAAGACTTTCATGTACCATCTCGAAATTATTCAAAAAGAAAAAAAATGCATTCCTATTTTGTGCCCCTGTTTTAAGTTCATGAGGAAGTAGTAGTTAATTCATGATCTTTTTAAGTTGGACAAGCTTCACCCCGGGATTGCATGTCTAATGTGCAAACCCATAACACGAGAAGGAACTGGCATTGAGTGCGCCCGGCTCAAAATTAATATAACAAACAAACCCTCCTTCACGCTTTGTTTATGAGAAATCAGAAAACTTTGGCAGTGATAAACAAAGGAGATTAAGAGGATGTGATCGTCCTCATTCGGGAGCCGTTCCTCGAAACTTGTCCATATCAAGAAGTAATTGAGTTATCTGCTAGCATTCATTGACGAAACATGCATAATCAAAAAAATAATTATTACCTCTGTTTTTAAAACCAAGAGCTCTGGTACATGTTTTGTCTTTGTTTCCGACCACTGGTTTTCAACCTTGCCAACAAAAGCCACGGTTCGAGAGTCTCCACCTTCTTTTAAAGCACCAACTACTGAGAGCATGATTGTCATTCTGAGTGTAATGTGCATTGTCCCAAAGTAGCATTGTCTTTTGCATGATTGTGATATCGTTTATTTTGAAATCATTGTATCTAGTCATCACTTAAACCTTGGAGGTGCCCCTGCATTTATGTTTTGCTTCACTAAAGGGGGCAAGCGAGATATCACTTTATCATATTTGCACACCATGCTCATCACAAATCTATTTGATGTTTCAGTATCATGTTGTAAAACTTTCAGTTCTTTGTGATTTTCTCATGAGGCAACTTAATTACTACAGATTCATTGTCTCAGTAAGCTTTTGTCATGTGACTATGAAAAGTCCTTATATGGTTAATAGCATGTCACCACAGAAATTATTCTTGTTATCATTTACCTACTCCAGGACGAGCAGGAATTAAGCTTGGGGATGTTGATACGTCCAAAACGTATCTATAATTTCTGCTTGCTCCATGCCTCTTTTGGGTGATATTGCTATGATATTTATACACTTCCATACACTTTTGATCATATTTGGACTAACCTATTAACTCAGTGCACCCCCAGTGCCAGTTTCTGTTTTCTGCTGTTTTTGTATTTCAGGTTTTCCCATTACGAGAACTGCCAGAAAAATCCCGGAAAAATTATATAAAAAATCAGCGTTCCAGAAGCTTCCCGGTAGCCAAAGTACAGCCGGAGGGGGGCCACCAGGGCTCCAGGCGCCCTGGTGGCGCGGCCCCCCTCCTGGCCGCGCCGGGGGGGCGCCTGGGCCCCCAGGCCTCCGCTGATGCCCCCCTTTGGCATATATTTATATCGTGTCCCGAAACCCCCGAGACGGGAACCCTTTTTCGCGATCTCATCTCTGTTCCGCCGCCACCGCGCTTCCAAGATCAGGAGCGCCAGGAGAACTCTTCCCGGCACCCTGCCGGAGGGGAGGATCACCACCGGGAGCCTCTCCACCACCATGGACGCCTCCCGGATGAGTTGTGAGTAGTCTCCCTCGGACCATGGGTCCATGACCAGTAGCTATGTGATGTTCTCCTCCCGTTCTTGTGCTTCACTAATTAGTCCTCGTGAGCTGCCCTACATGATCGAGGCACATATGTAATCCTTATGCTGTTGCTATGTTGAGTTTGCTGGGATCCGATGGATTGTGAGATTATGTTCAGATTGTGTTTGAGTAATATATTTGATCTACCTCTTTTATATTTATGTTCGTAAGTAATTCTTGCATGTTCTTCGTTGTTATTTATTGCTTTGGCCAAGTAGTAGGTTGTGACTCCAAGAGGGAACGTTATGCTTGATTGTGGGTTCATGCCCCTCGATGACTAGCTTGAGTGACAGAAACATGAGTCTAGGGGATGTGTTGTTGCCACAAGGGGGAAAACAACGGTGCTTGTGCCCGCGGGTGCAAGGATTGTTTACTTTACGCAAAGTTCTTTCATTGCAGTTGTCTGTTGCTTTGAGTTTACACTATGGGTGGGACTCGCAACTTAATACCAGCGAGATGTTCTGGATAGATATCTCAAGGTGGATGATTAGTAGTAGATGCAGATGGATTTAGGTCTACTTGCCTTGGCGTACCGCCCATGCTTTGAACCTCTACCTTTCTTGCAACATAGTTAGCATTGGTTTGCGCACATAATTCTGTCAATTGCCCAGCTGTAATTCGTTCACCTCACATAGCTGTTTTATCGTCTTTTGGGAGAGAGACATCACTAGTGAACATCATGGGACCTGATACGTCCAAAATGCATCACTATTTTGTATCATAATTTATCCTTATTCATTGATATATTTCATGTTACGGTGATGTTCTTATGTTGTTTTGGTCTATTTTACACAGTTTGCAAACTTTCCGATGCCGAAGCAGCAGACGCAGGATTCAGTAGTAAAAAGTGGACGTTGAGTTGCTGAAGAAGAATACCTCCAAATTACCTGAAAATTGACGGGAGATATTTTTCAGACGGATCATGAAGGCACGCGAAAGGGCAACCAGAGGGGGGCCACAGGGTGCCCAGGCGCCCTGGGGGCGCGCCCCCCTGGCCGCGCCGGGGGGGTGCCTGGAGCCCCTGGACCACCTCTGGCCGCCCCCTTTTTCATATATGCTCTCCGTTATCCAAAAACCCTAGGGACGGGAATTTTTACGGAGTTCCGCCGCCGCTCCGTGGCGGAAACCTACAGAGAAGAAAAAGCCATCTCCGGCGGGCAGATTCCGCCAGGGAGATCACCTCCCGGAAGGTGAGATCGTCGCCATCGTCATCACCATCATCACGGGCATCATCGAGATCATCATCAACATCATCCCCAACACCAGCACCATCTCCATCTTCATCCAAATCTCATCTTACAATCGCAACTTGTGTTGTAACTCGTACTACCTATCCTCTCTACTCCATCGGTGTTGATTACTACTTTGTGGTGAATGCTATTTAGTTTTGTTGGAGAAATATTATTATGTCCAGATTGTTTATCACCTATTTATCCCCACTGATCATGATCTCCTTTATGTCTCGTGAGTAGTTACCTTAGTTCTTGAGGACATGGGGAAAGTCTTGTTGTTAGTAGTCATATGCTGTTGAAGTAATATGTGTTGTTTGATACTTAAGTTGCGTTGTCATTCTACTAGTGGTGTTGTGTGAGTCGAACACCCAACACTTCGCCTTATTAAGGACCTAGGAGAATACATTGTGTATAAAGAATGTTTATGGTGGGTTGCCGGAGTGACAGAAACCTGAACCCCAGTTCGCACGCTTTTGCATAAGGGAATAATGGATCCTCGACCGTATTGCTATGGTTAGGCTTTTGCCTTAAATTCTATCTTGTATTTGCGGATGCTTGCAAGGTGTTTAATCATAGGAGTGCACTCATCTTAGTCTAGAGAGTGTACTAGCATAGATCCACCCACTCAACACTTATCAACACATAACATAGTATCGATACGGAATATGGTGAAAGCACATGACTACCTCTCCCGTGTGTCCTCAGGAACGCTTTAGTCTTTATAAGTTCAGTTGCTAGGCCTCTCCTTTGCTAAGAAAGGATTGGGCCACTTGCTACTCTCAGTGCCTTTTACATTGCTTGCTTTTACTTTCCTGTTACTTATATCGAGAAACCCCTAAAAAGTTATCTTTCAGTGCTTGCAGTGATTTCTTGCTGAGAATTGCTTATCAATACCTTCTGCTCCTCATTGGGTTCGACACTCTTACTTATCGAAAACGCTGCAATAGATCCCTTACGGTTGAGGGTCATCAAGTACCGTTTTCTGGCGCCGTTGCCGGGGAACGTAGCGCTATTGGTAAGTGAAACTGGTAAGGAAGTTTTTATAATTCTGTTTTTGTTTTTGCTATTGCTGCTCTTTGTCCTTATGGATAACCCTGTTATTGGAGCGTTGCTTGCGGGAAGACGCCCCACACCTGTGGTGGTTGATCCTCCCCCTACTGAAATTGTGCCTTATAAAGTACCAGCTGGCATTATCGATTATGTTTTGGCTAATCGTTATGCAGGAGACAGACATCCCGGTGAACACTTGCTATATCTGTCACAACTAAGTTCATTATTTAAGCTTGCAGGTGTATCGAGGGAGTTTGTCATGAGAAAATTGTTTGCCGTATCACTTATAGATAAAGCTTCAGATTGGTATAGGCTTCTCGATAAGTAACACTTGCTTGAGTGGCGGGAGCTTATGTCTCTCTTTTATACTAAGTTTTATCCTCTTCATGAAATTCATCGAGACATGAACTATATCTATAACTTTAGGTCTCGTGACGGAGAAAGCATTGCTCAAGCTTGGGGGAGATTGAAGTCCCTAATGATCAAATGCCCGATTCATAAGCTTCCCAAGGAAATTATACTTACAAATTTTTATGCCAGGCTTTCTCGTCAGGATAAGGAGATGCTGGATGCCTCCTCTAGTGGGGTATTTCAGAAAAAGAGTGTTGAAGAAAGGTGGGATCTCATTGAAAGGATCCAGAGCAATACCGAAGATTGGGAAATTGATAAAGGTATTGAACCCGCTATAAATTATGAACATGATTATATTGAGAGCTATGTGAAAACTGATTACTTCAATACTTTTTGCTCTAAGATTGGTCTTGATTCCCAACTAGTGATTGATTTGTGTAAGAATTTTGCCTCTCACGTTGATTCTTTTAAAAAGAAGAGAGACCAGCACCATGAACCTTTTAAAGAGTCACCTATTGACATTTATGTTGCTGACCCTATTTTGCCTACAGTTATATATGAAAAGCCTCCTTTTCCCGCAAGGATAAAGGAGCACTCTTTTGTGACAGGCATAATAAATAAAAGTGAGAGAAGAGTTGATGAGCCTGAGGACCAGATCAAAGTCGATCCTCAAGTTGCATTGATTAAAGACCTTGCTACTAATGATGTTTTGGATTCCAATATAAATTTTTGTGTTGTTTCCACTAACCTTGTCACAGCCAAGAATAAAGGCCCAATTTCAGGTACTCCAGTGGTATCTGTTAAAATAGGAGATCACAATTATTATGGGCTATGCGATTTGGGATCGAGTGCAAGCTCTATCCCCTATTCACTTTATGAAGAAATCATCGGTGAGATTTCCCCTTGTGAACTTGAAGAAGTTGATGTTACCATTCATCTTGCAAACAGAACAACTATCTCTCCTATCGGGATTGTGAGGGACGTTGAAGTCCTATGTGGAAAGGTAAAATACCCTACCGACTTTCTAGTACTTGGTTCAGAGAGGGACAATTTTTGTCCAATTATTTTTGGTAGACCTTTTCTTAGAACTTGTGGAGCTATAATAGATTGCAAGAAAGGTAAAGTTTCTGTTGAATTCGATGGTGAGCCATATGAATTTAATTTTTCTAAGTTCTCTAAGCAACCTCGTGGTACTGATTTACCTAGTGATGATAAAATTATTGAAAGTATTGCCTCTATTGCTATTTCCCCTAATGATCCTTTGCAGCAATACATGGAGGACCACGAGAATGATTTGCATATGCAAGAAAGAAATGAACTAGATAAAATATTCTTGAGGCAGCCTGCTATCCTGAAGCACAACCTTCCGGTTGAACCTTTGGGAATTTTATCAAAACCGAAAGAAGACCCGGTGTTCGATCTTAAACCTCTGCCCGATACGCTCAAGTATGCTTATTTAGATGAAAAGAAAGTATATCCTGTTATTATCAATTCTAACCTTTCAGGATATGAAGAAGAGCGATTATTGGAAGTACTTCGTAAACACCTAGATGCAATTGGCTATACCCTTGATGACCTTAAGGGGATTAGTCCATCTATCTGTCAACATACTATCAACCTTGAGCCTGATGCTAAACCAGTTGTTGATCATCAACGACGGTTGAACCTGAAGATGATGGATGTTGTGAGAACTGAGATTCTCAAGCTTCTGGCCGCATGTATTATCTACCCTATAGCTGATAGTAAGTGGGTAAGTCCGGTACATTGTGTTCCTAAGAAAGGAGGTACAACTGTGGTTCCTAATGATAAAAATGAATTAATACCTCAGAGAATTATTATTGGATATAGAATGTGTATTGATTACAGGAAGTTGAACAAAGCAACCAGGAAGGATCACTACCTGTTGCCGTTCATCGACCAAATGCTTGAAAGGTTATCCAAAAATACCCACTTTTGCTATCTCGATGGTTATTCTGGCTTCTCTCAAATTCATGTTAACACTGCCGATCAAGAGAAGACCACTTTTACTTGTCCCTTTGGTACTTATGCTTACAGGCGTATGCCTTTTGGTTTATGTAATGCCCCTGCTACTTTTCAAAGGTGTATGTCTGCTATCTTTCATGGTTTCTGCGGGGATATTATGGAAGTCTTCATGGACGATTTCTCCGTCTATGGAACTTCTTTTGACCATTGTCTTCACAATCTTAATAAAGTTTTGCAGAGATGCGAGGAGACAAATTTGGTACTCAACTGGGAAAAGTGCCACTTCATGGTTAATGAAGGAATTGTTCTTGGTCACAAGATTTCCGAAAGGGGAATTGAAGTGGACAAGGCTAAGATCAAAGCTATTGAGAGGATGCCCTACCCAAGGGACATCAAAGGTATTCGCAGTTTTCTCGGTCATGCAGGTTTTTATAGAAGATTTATTAAAGACTTTTCTAAAACCTCAAGACCCCTCACTAATCTTCTCCAGAAGGACGTTCCTTTTGTATTTGATGAAAATTGTAAGGAAGCTTTTGAAGTCCTTAAGAAAGCTTTAATATCCGCTCCTATAGTGCAACCACCTGACTGGAATTTACCTTTTGAGATTATGTGTGATGCTAGTGATTTTGCTGTTGGAGCTGTTTTAGGACAAAGAGTTGATAAGAAATTGAATGTTATACATTATGCTAGCAAAACTCTTGATAGTGCTCAAAGGAATTATGCTACTACTGAGAAGGAATTCTTAGCTGTAGTTTTTGCTTGTGATAAATTTAGACAATATATTGTTGATTCCAAAGTTATTATTCATACTGATCATGCTGCCATTAAGTACCTTATGACAAAGAAGGATGCCAAGCCAAGGCTTATCAGATGGGTACTCCTTCTTCAAGAATTTGATTTGCAGATTGTTGATAGGAAAGGAGAAGACAATCCGGTAGCGGACAATCTTTCAAGGATGGAGATATACCGCATGATCCCATCCTAGTTAATGATAGTTTTCCAGACGAGCAACTTGCCGTTGTAAAAGTACAATCTCTTTCCGACCTTGGTATGCAGATTATGCTAATTTTATTGTTGCAAAGTATTTGCCTCCAGGTTTAACACTTCAGCAAAGGAAGAAGTTCTTTCATGATTTGAGGCACTACTTTTGGGATGACCCACATCTTTTCAAAGAAGGTCCCGACGGGATCCTGAGAAGATGCATACCGGAACATGAGCAAAAGGACATTCTCAGACGGTGTCATGATAGTCCCTATGGAGGACATCATGCCGGTGAGAGGACTGCACATAAGGTTCTTCAATCAGGTTTTTATTGGCCTACTCTCTTTAAAGATGCTAGAAATTATGTTTTAGCCTGTGATAAATGTCAGAGAGTTGGTAACATTAGTAGAAGGAATGAGATGCCTATGAATTACTCACTAGTGATTGAACCTTTCGATTGTTGGGGTTTTGATTTTATGGGTCCTTTTCCTTCTTCGCACAAGTACACTCACATTTTAGTAGCTGTTGATTATGTGACCAAGTGGGTTGAAGCAATCCCCACTGAAAGTGCTGATCACAAGACATCTTTGAAAATGCTTAAAGATGTAATTTTTCCTAGGTTTGGTGTACCAAGGTATCTCATGACTGATGGGGGATCACACTTCACGTACGGAGCTTTTAGAAAAGCTTTGGCTAAATACGATGTTAATCATAGAATTGCTTCACCATATCATCCTCAGACTAGTGGGCAAGTTGAGCTCACCAATAGAGAGATTAAGTTGATCTTGCAGAAGACAGTAAACAGAAATAGAAAGGACTGGTCAAATAAGTTAGGAGATGCTTTGTGGGCATATAGAACTGCTTACAAAAACCCCATGGGCATGTCCCCCTATAAGATGGTGTATGGCAAGGCTTGCCATTTGCCATTAGAGTTAGAGCACAAAGCTTTCTGGGCTGTTAGAGAGCTTAACGCTGACCCAAAACTAGCTGGTGAGAAGCGTCTCATGAACTTGGCTTCTCTAGATGAATGGAGAAGTGAAGCTTACGAGAGCGCTAAAATGTTCAAGGAAAAGGTAAAAAAGTGGCATGATAGGAAGATTCTGAAACGTGAATTTAATGTTGGTGATAAAGTTTTGTTGTTCAGATCCCGTTTCAGGTTTTCTCCAGGTAAACTACTTTCCAGGTGGGAATGACCATTTCATATTGAAGAAGTTTATCGGTCTGGAGCAATTAAGATTAATAATTTTGAAGGCACCAAACCTCAAGTTGTGAATGGGCAAAGGCTTAAACATTACATAGCAGGAGACCCTGTCAATGTTGATGTGAATATAATATACAAAACATCCCACGAAGAACATGTTGCAGCCCTGTTTCAGACGCCAGCAGAAGCAGAATAAAGAAAAGGTATGTAGTACGGTAAGGAAACATCGCGAACCGCCATAAAAGTTCCGTATTACGAGTTTCTGCAAAATTAGTAAAATTCCGAGTCTAAGTGGAGCCGGAGACGACCTCCAGGGAGTCCAGGCGCCCCCCTGGCGCCCCCCCCCTGGGCCGCGCCGGGAGGCCGCCTGGACACCCGGGAGTCCGTCTCCGACCCCGCTTTGGTCCGTTACCTTCCTTTCTGTGCATAAATTTTTCCTATATATTTTCCCGGACTGTACCGGCAACGTATCTTGCGATTTCGCGTGTTTTCTCTTCGATCTGTTTCTGCCAGGGAATCTTTCAGCTGAATTTAGGTGCCATGGCTTCTCCAAGCTCCCCCAAGGATGAGTTCGTCGTCAACGTCATCAACCCTTACCTCGCTGAGGTGAAGAAGCACCCTGAGGTTGTTCGGATGGAGGACGGTGTCCTTCATCAAGAAGATCTGAAGGGACCTATCAAGGAGGGGAGCGTCCAGGCCAGGCTGAAAGAAGTGGAGCAAGAAGTCTTCGAGTACAAGAAGATGATCGAGCGTGGTGTTGAAACTAACTTTGACATCATCAACGAGCTGAAGAACTACTTCCTGAAGGAGATGAAGGAGATGTGGAAAAGCATCACCGCGTCTGAAGAAAGAATTATAGAGCTCCAAGGGCAAATTAATGATCTACATAACCAGAACTGTGAGTATGAACTAAGGTTTATGCGCATGGGTTTGGGTGCTGAATGCAGGATTCAGGAGACGAGCTTCTCATATGAGACTGGAGAACCCCTTCCATGGAAGCGTTTCGCCAAGGACTACTTGATCAACGCCAACAAGGATGATGAGTGAAATCTCCTGGGGTAATGGCATTCCCTTGGCTTGTTCCAAGCTTGGGGGAGTGCCCGGTATCTTTATCTTTACCTTTTGTCTTTTAGAGTCAAGTAGAGTCGTATCATGTCTAGGGAGGTTATTATATGAGATAGGTGTGTGCATTGAGGTCTATCACTCCTTCGGTGAAGAATTGTATCCGTGAGTGTGGAGTCGTCCATGATGGAATATTAATGAGAAGTTTATTGGTTCCTTTCACTGCACTCGGTATTCTTTTCACGCAATCGACCTTATATGATGATCCTTATGGGGAGTATTGATCTTATATCAGGCATGGCTGTGAAAACTTTATTTAATCTTGGCAAACATAGCTTTGGTCATAACAACAAGCATGATTTTCTTAAAGTATCAACATAGCCAAAACCTTTATGTTATTATGCTTGAAGTGTTATGCTACAAGGAAGACAACTTGATGTGTTATGCTTATTTCAATGTTCATGCTTTCAATTGCTTTGCATCTTAGTCATCATCAGTTGTCTGCTCTCTCAAAACCTTTGCTAGCCTAACTATGTACTAAGCGGTATTCTGCTTGTGCGTTCATACCCTTAAAACCAATACCTTCCATATGAGTCCACCATACCTACCTACTCGTGGTGTTCCACTACCACCTCCTAAAAGTATATAATTTATGTGTTATCCTTAAATGTTCAAAATCTTTTATTTTGTGCCTCTGTTTTAGCTCATGAGGAAGTAATAGCTAATTCATAGTCTTCTTGAATTGGACAAGCTTCACCCCGGGATTGCATGTCTAATGTGCAAACCCATAATACGAGAAGGAACTGGCATTGAGTGCGCCCGGCTCAAAAAGATAATATAACAAACAAACCCTCCTTCACGCTTTGTTCATGAGAAATCAGAAAACTTTGGCAGTGATTAACAAAGGAGAATAAGAGGATGTGATCGTCCTCGTGCGGGAGACGTTCCTCGAAACTTGTCCAGCTCAAGAAGTAGTTGAGTTATCTATTAGCATTTGTTGACAAATCATGCACCTCTCAAAACTTGTTTTCATTCTGTTTGATTTAAGGATAGCACATGAGTTTTCCCTACTACCCTAGAGCAGGGCCCATCTTTTAATTTTAAGTTGAGTCAGTTATTCCTACTCCCTTCTATTCTTAAAGAGAGCAGACATATGATGTTGATAAGGATTCATTCATATAAAGTTGCATTAAGATTTGTCATATCATATCCTTGTTGACATTATCATTCCATAAGTAAGTTGTTTGTCATGCCCAGCTAAGGCAAATATCTTCCTTTGTGTTAACACTTTCACTTCTTGCCTATTAACATGTTATTTCAAAAAGCTTCAATTGATCTCATCAAAATATAAGAGCAAAAGTTAAATCTATTTGTTGTTCTTTGACCAAAGGACATGTTTGCCATGATATAATGAGTTTCCTTAGCCCTACTTTCGAATATAAGTGTTATCACTCTTTTATAAGGGTTTTATGAATTGAAGATTGATGTTGAGGATATTTGAGTTGGTAAAGAAACTATGATGCTTCTTGTCCGTATTCTATTTATCGACACTTCACTCTCTAAACTTGTGGACAGGTTTACCGAGTTCATATTCGCTTGGGGACAAGCGAGGTCTAAGCTTGGGGGTGTTGATACGTCCAAAATGCATCACTATTTTGTATCATAATTTATCCTTATTCATTGATATATTTCACGTTACGGTGATGTTCTTATGTTGTTTTGGTCTATTTTACACAGTTTGCAAACTTTCCGATGCCGAAGCAGCAGACGCAGGATTCAGCAGTAAAAAGTGGACGCTGAGTTGCTGAAGAAGAATACCTCCAAATTACCTGAAAATTGACGGGAGATATTTTTCAGACGGATCACGAAGGCACGCGAAAGGGCAACCAGAGGGGGGCCATAGGGTGCCCAGGCGCCCTGGGGGCGCCCCCCTGGCCGCGCCGGGAGGGGGGGTGCCTGGAGCCCCTGGCCCACCTCTGGCCGCCCCCTTTTGCATATATGCTCTCCGTTATCCAAAAACCCTAGGGACGGGAATTTTTACGGAGTTCCGCCGCCGCTCCGTGGCGGAAGCCTACAGATAAGAAAAAGCCATCTCCGGCGGGCAGATTCCACCGGGGAGATCACCTCCCGGAAGGGGAGATCGTCGCCATCGTCATCACCATCATCACGGGCATCATCGAGATCATCATCAACATCATCCCCAACACCAGCACCATCTCCATCTTCATCCAAATCTCATCTTACAATCGCAACTTGTGTTGTAACTCGTACTACCTATCCTCTCTACTCCATCGGTGTTGATTACTACTTTGTGGTGAATGCTATTGAGTTTTGTTGGAGAAATATTATTATGTCCAGATTGTTTATCACCTATTTATCCCCACTGATCATGATCTCCTTTATGTCTCGTGAGTAGTTACCTTAGTTCTTGAGGACATGGGGAAAGTCTTGTTATTAGTAGTCATATGATGTTGAAGTAATATGTGTTGTTTGATACTTAAGTTGCGTTGTCATTCTACTAGTGGTGTTGTGTGAGTCGAACACCCAACACTTCGCCTTATTAAGGACCTAGGAGAATAAATTGTGTATAAAGAATGCTTATGGTGGGTTGCCGGAGTGACAGAAACCTGAACCCCAGTTCGCACGCTTTTGCATAAGGGAATAATGGATCCTCGACCATATTGCTATGGTTAGGCTTTGCCTTAAATTCTATCTTGTATTTGCGGATGCTTGCAAGGTGTTTAATCATAAGAGTGCACTCATCTTAGTCTAGAGAGTGTACTAGCATAGATCCACCCACTCAACACTTATCAACACATAACATAGTATCGATACGGAATATGGTGAAAGCACATGACTACCTCTCCCGTGTGTCCTCAGGAATGCTTTAGTCTTTATAAGTTCAGTTGCTAGGCCTCTCCTTTGCTAAGAAAGGATTGGGCGACTTGCTACTCTCAGTGCCTTTTACATTGCTTTCTTTTACTTTCCTGTTACTTATATCGAGAAACCCTAAGAAGTTATCTTTCAGTGCTTGCAGTGATTTCTTGCTCAGAATCGCTTATCAATACCTTCTGCTCCTCGTTGGGTTCGACACTCTTACTTATCGAAAACGCTACAATAGATCCCTTATGGTTGAGGGTCATCAGGACCCCGGTCCATATTACCATCATTGATCACATCCGCTATTTACTTTCCGTTTTTACTTACTATTTGCAGCAAAACCTATCACTATTATCACTTGTGTTTGATCCTTTGTAAACTACAAGGCCGGAGAGATTGACAACCTCTCTGTACTCGTTGGTAGCAAAGTTATTTGTATCTGTGTGCAGGTCCACGTTGATTGCTAATATCTGGCGCCGTTAGCAGTTGACACCTTCTTGTTGAAACTGGGAGTCTCAGGGAAATCGATCCTTGGTATCTTTGCCAAGGGAAAACTTCCGCTACACTGCATCTCAAACCTTCCACTTGGGGTAACCAACGAGGGGCGAGAAGCCATCAGCTAGTAAGCAAACGAAGAAAACAGAAGATCGTAATCAACATATATATGCATACAGAGAGAAGTAATATCGACCACCTCTCCTTCTCCGAGAGATTGGTCGAACAACAAGTTCTCGTATATCTATCTGACACTACCGGGTACATATATACAATAATTATCTCTTACAAATATAATCTCCTATACGATGGATGCATGGTCCACATAGTATTCTCCGTCTAGCGCGATCACGTGGTCAATGAAGAATGCCGCCAATTCCTCTTGAATTGCTCGCAGACGATCTGGTGCTAGGAGTTCATTCCGCATCCGAAAGATCTAATTTGAAGAAGGTGGTCAATAGTGTGTGTGTGTGTGTGTGTGTGTGTGTGTGTGTGTGTGTGTGTGT
>LR738716.1:131243111-131257583 GCA_902687465.1 Secale cereale
AAATGGAGCTCCACACAAATGATGGTAATGAAATAAAATTGTGAATATTATTAATTGCTTACGCACTTCAAATTGTGCTTCAGAGTAGCCCCGCTCACAGGTCGTGTGGCGGATGGACTCGCAAATGTAGTATCCACAGAAATCATTCCCTTGTTCCTGCCACAACCACTTTACAAGAAATAGAGGTCAATCAAACTGATAAACAAGAATGCCAAATGGTATTGATGAAACTAGCGCTTGAATCAATATATAGGAGATGCGCGGACCATGCTACTATATAGTACTTACTTTCAGTTGTCTAAATTCCAGCTTCTTCGGCAGTCCCGGAGCTTTTTTGGTGAATTTTCTCCAAACCCTGCCAGACAAAGAAAACAATTACTTGATATTAGAAATGAACAAAGTTGTTGATATGCATGGTGGATAATGATCGATTTAACTTACTTCTCGAGCATTTGAGTCATGTCCGCATACTCCTTGGGATCTTTTCGTTTAGAGTCCAAGACAGTTACTACTCCCTGCTCAAGCTTAATCTCTAGGAGAATATAGTGGAAGCTGTGCACGCATGCATGAACTCATCAATTACATTACTATAACCTTGACTGATATATAAGGGGAACCGAATATGCACAAGACAGTAACACTCACTTGAAGTTGTAAGGAAAGAGTATTATATCTTTGTTTTCATTTACCACCAACGATCGTAGCAAGTTGGCCTCGGTATCTGAGGCACGCAATGTAACCTCGGTTGCATCTATGAGGTATATGTTAATGAACCCAATATCACCGACTTGTCTTTTCTTCAATCCGACGATCTTCAATCTGCATAATATAGTGAGGATAATTATAAATACATGCAATGAAAGAGCTGAGCTATATAGAGAGACTTAATGACAGAAGTAGTACTACTTACAGACAGTAGCAGGTGACCGTTGCTTTATCGAGGGCCAATTGATTGAAAAACTGATAGAACTCCTCAAATGGAATAGGCAACAGTTCAATTCCAACGAGGTCATGCTCCGGTTTAACTCTCACATACAAACTATCACTCCCCCCAGACTCTCTGCAGATTTTCAAGTACCAATCATGCAATCTTCGCATCATCGTTGATAGAGATCTTTCATCTTTGACGAGAGGCTTCCGTACTCGTATCTTTGTATCTGCACCTCCAAGAAATCATAATGTACATCGTCGGGCAGGTAATCTCCAAGATTGCTATAACCGGGCACCATCCTCGGATCATTAGCGACCATGTCGCTAGACACCTTGAGTGGGGGGCACGATTGATCCGCTTGTTCGCCGAGCTGGGCAATTTGTTTCCCAGCTCGTCCTTCTGCTAACCTTTGATCACTTTTAGTACTTCCCGGCCGCTTCGCTTCGTGAAATGACTTTTCAATAATGCGGTCATAGTTGTCTTTCGGCTGACTTTTCGCTGGTTTCTTCAGGGCAGCAAGAGTGCGCTTTGCTTTCACCGTATCTATCTTCTCCTCCAGAGGTGGATGTCTCTGTGCTTTCAACCCTTCAAGCCAGTCCTTCACTTCGCCTTCAGCGATCTTTGTGTTTTCCTCGTCGGACCTCTCGTATGGTAACTTCTCTAGAGGCGTGACAGAAGGACCGAATCTGTATTGCCTCCCGCCTCTGGTTGTACTGCTAGACGCCGGCAGACTAGACGAAGCGGCTGTCTTCTTTCCTTGCTTACGCGCCGGAGAAGGAGCAGCCAGAGCGGCGGCAGGTCTCTTCCGCCCTTGCTGACTAGGCGGATAAGGAGGAGGCTGGCTGCTCGGGCGCGCCGGCGCAGGCGGAGTGCCGCCACGCGCCGGAGAAGGAGCCGGAGTGCCCTGATTGTCACTTGCCGGAGGAGGAGGCGGTGGAGGAGGCGGAGTGCCCTGACTCGCCGGAGGAGGAGGAGGAGGCGGAGGCATCCAGTTGAGAATGTTGATGAGGTCCTTCCGCCATAGGCATGGAGTCTTCAGTGACGAACCCAGCCGAGTCTCCCCTTCACCGATAGGATGGTCAAGCTGGAGGTCCTCAAATCCCTTCGTTATTTCATCCACCATCACCCTAGCATATCCTTCTGGAATCGGCCGGCAGTGAAAAGTTGCGCCGGGTCCAGTAGGATAAACAGAGACAGCAGCCGCCTTGACCTTCATATTTATCCATTGCGTCATAAGGTGGCAATTTTGTACCTCCGTGATAGCATCCACGGGATAGCTGGCAGGAACTGTCAAGACATGCTCCGGCTAAAGCAGCTCGGTGGAAGCCACGCTGCTTCTCCACTGAGATGGCGGGGTAGCTTCGGGGGAAGCTTCGGCAGTTCTTTTGTCCCGATTTGCTTCTCGTTCCTCTATTGCTTGTATTCTGGCGCGCAGCGCCTGCATTTCGGTCTGCTGCACTTTCTTCCTCCTCTCGTGGCATTTGTAACCGCCTGCGTCCGGAAACCCAGCACTCCACGGAACGGAGCCTGGCGTGCCTCATGTCCGTCCAGGGTGCTCAGGATTCCCGAGGGCCATTGTGAGCTCGTCATTCTCTCTGTTGGGAAAGAACGTCCCTTGCTGCGCTGCTTTGATATAGAAACGAAACTTCTTGAGTGGTATTTCCAATTGCTTGTCCGTCCAAATGCACCTCCCTGATACAGGGTCCAAGGTTCCGCCAGCCCCGAAGAACCAAGTCCGGCAACGGTTTGGCCAGTTCATTGTCTCTGGTTCGATCCTTTTCTGAAGCAGATCATTCTTAGCATTGGCCCACTTAGGCCGGGCTCTGAGGTAGCCACCTGACCCCGTGCGATGGTGATGTATCTTCTTCGCAGCATTTTTCTGGTTTGTCGCCGACATCTTCTTACTCTTTTCCGATGTCTTATAGGCCACAAATGCGGGCAGTTTGTGTGGGACGACATGTGTCGGTTCTGACTCTAGTTCCGTTGAATTTGAAACACGCGATTCCAAAAAACTTGTTGAATATCTGTTTATCTTATTGAATTTGAACTGTTGTTGTATTGGAGATATTTGCATGGATGAATTGTGCTATTTTCTATAAGTACTTAGAGTGTTCGGGATTGGTTTAGTAAAACGGACAAAATAATGTCTGTATTATGCAAATTATGTCTGAACTTTGGTTCAAGCCCGTCGTGTTCGATAAAATTTGTCCGATTTGTTGAAATGCAATTTGAAATGTATGCAGGCATGTAGGGCTGGAAAAAAAGCTCGAAGCTCGTGAGCTAAACGAGTAGCTCGTGACTCGGCTCGAATTGACTCGAACTCGAAGAATAACGAGTCGAGCCAAGCTTTAGTTTAAGATCGTTTATAAAGCGAGTTAAATGAGCCAATCTCACGAGTACTCGTGTAACTCGTTAGGATCGGTACAAAAGATCAACCATTCCCAATCCAAAAAAAGATCAGCCACTCAACATCCTGCATCCCAGGCGCACAACACATGGCCCAACCATTAAAGACTCAACCGCCCAAGAGACTCAAGTGTTACAAGGAAATTACAATTGTTTGGTGATGTATATGTTTAATATATACATAATCATTTTTATCATATTTGAGGTTTTATGTCCATATCTTTAACGAGCTGAACAAGCTAAACGAGCCAGCTCGCGAGTTAAACGAGTCGAGCCAATCTTGGGTTTGAGCTCGTTATAGTAACGAGTCGAGTCGAGCTAACTCGTTAACGAAACGAGCTCTAGCGAGTCGAGCCGAGCTGGCTCGACTCGGCTCGAATTCCAGCCCTACAGGCATGGTGTTGGATGGCCGGCTGTTTCCGCACTGATCTCCACCGGCCCGTGGATGGATACGATGTCCGATTTAAGGATCAGCGCTGGAGGTGGTCTTAGTAGATCTTTTTAACAAGAGATTGAACCACATGCTTTTACTTGCGTGTACCTTTTATCTTACCTCTCACCGGAACATAACGGTAGGCCATGTAGATGATAATGAAATGTCTTAGGCAACATCATTGAAATCTTTAGGCCTCCTTTGGTTCATAAAATTTTTCTTCATTGAGTCTAAGCAATTTTTTTTTGAAATGTGAAAGATTGATTTTTATTCTATATAGAAATAGGAATCCATTCCCATAATCAAAAAGGCTCAAAGTATTTTTTTAATAAAATTCGTATTCTTTAAAATTCATATAAAATTTCTGCAAACCAAAGCAGCTAAAATGGGGGTGCACACACATGTACTCCCTCCGTTCCTAAATATTTGTCTTTCTAGACATTTCAACAAGTGACTATATACAAAGCAAAATGGTTGAATGTACACTCTAAAATATGACTATATACATCCGTATGTGTTAATCATTTAAAATATTTAGAAAGACAAATATTTAGGAACGGAGGGAGTACGTGTTACGGAAAATGGACTTTTCCAAACCAGAAAAAAAAAGTTTGCATATTGTTTCACGCACATCAAAGATAAACCAATCACGTAAGTGTTCAAACTCTCCTGATTGGTCCAAATGACCACGTGCCTTGCCTTTAGAGAAAAGAGAGATATAGTTTGGCCCCTTATTTTTGTAGTCAAATGGAGTAATTAGTGTAGTGTCAAAGATGTTCTTATTTGATGGGAGAGGGGAGTACTTATTTTCTTATACTTATATGTTTTATTTTACAATTGAAAGGTTATTTTGATGATTTTCTGTGGCACATAGTATAAGATTTCTGCTAACCAAAGCAGCTAAAATAGGGGTGCCCACACATGTACTCCCTCTGTAAACTAATATAAGAATGTTTAGATCACTATTTTAGTATTCTAAATGTTTTTATATTAGTTTACGGAGGGAGTACCTGTTACGGAAAATGGACTTTCCCGAACCAGAAAAAAAGTTTGCATATTGTTTCACGAACACCAAAGATAAACCAATCACGCAAGTGTTCAAACTCTCCTGATTGGTCCAAAATCCAAATGACCACGCGCCTTGCCTGTAGAGAAAGGAGAGAGATAGTTTGGCTCCTTATTTTCGTAGTCAAACGAAGTAATTAATGTAATATCAAAGACGCTCTTGTATTATGAGAGAGGGGATGGGAGTAATTATTATTATTTTTCTTTTTTTTAGAAAAGGAGGATGACCCCCGGCCTCTGCATATGGACGAGGTATACGGCCACTTTATTAATTATTCTCACAAGATCTTACAAAGCCATACAACAGCAAGATTAAAGCCACCGTCTAAGCAACAACTGTCGCTACACCTATCCAATTAATGAAGGGGCGCAGATAGTCTGAGCCTAATACCAAACAGACATCGCAGCCAAACCTAAATATCTACGACCTGAGGTCCCAACCAGGACGCCTGCCGGGTATGGGGCATCTACCAGTCCGGCGCACTCCTCAACCAAGACGCCTGCCGGGTATGAGGCCGCCGCAGCCACTTGCCACCAATCCATCTTCAGAGCTGTACTGTTGCATGTACCGTGCCAGGTCTCTCTGCCATCGATGCCACCACGACGCCCGACAGCGTCGTCCTCCTGCGCGAATCCATCCTCCCACAGCGAACTCCGAATCTGCACTGCACCACGCCGTCAAGATCCGTCGCCATCAGTGTGTAGGATGAAGCACCGCTCCACCAAAGAATCCGTCCTCTGGTCCCTCGATCACGTGTGTACCTCCAAGAATGACGCCCCCAAGGGAGGAACGACACCAGAGCGCCGCCATCATCCGATCATCCGATCCGGGGTTTCCCCCGGAGGTAGCAGAGAGTGGCCTTGAATTTCTCCACGCCGATGCCTTCATGAAGGGAACGACGCAGATAGCGCCGCCACCGCCGGCCTTAGCAGGAGCCGAAGGCAAGTTTTCATCCAGATCGGTTCGAAGGGATCCAACTCTCATGCCCGGGCCACCGTCACCACCAGGCAAACCCTGGAGTACCGGCAGATCAGCGAGCCGTCGGCACCACCGCATCCAGATCGTCGGCCACGCCGGGCCGCCACCATCCCCCGCGCCGTCCAGGTCAGAGACGGAGCCTCCGACCGCGCATAGGGACTGCCGCCGCCTGCACACGCCGGAGCGCCGCCGCGAGCCCAGCGCCCGTCACCGCTTGCCAAAGCCAACCGCCCGAGCACTGGCGCCACCGTGAAGCCATCAGACCGGGAAGGAAGACGCGCGCCGACCACCCTCGCGGACCCCGCCGCACGCCCGAGCGCCGGCGCCACCGCGATGTCATCAGATCGGGATGAGGAGGAGCCCGCGCGCTCGCAGCCCCACGCACACGACGCCGCTGCCAGCGCCGCATCACCACCAAGCAGGGGAGCCCCGCCCAGATCCGCCGGCGGCCCGACCTGCCGTCGAGCCGAGCGCCGCCGCGAGGGCCGGCCATCCCGCTCCGCCCAGGAGCCTCGCAAGGGGGGAGGGAGCCCCGCCGCCGCCGACGCACGCGCGGGCTTTGCCCGACGGCGTCCCGTGGCGGCGGCGAGGGAGAAGGAAGGCGAGAAAGGGGAGCGGCGGCGACAATCTAGGGTTCCGCCCGGGCCGCTCGCGGGAGCGGCACGGGGGTAACAAGCCTCTGACTTATGTTTTATTTTACAATTGAAAGGTTATTTTTGATGACTTTCTGTGGCCGGACAAAGTTATTAGCTTGCATCTTTATTCAAAGCATGAATTTTGTTTTCAGTTATTTCAAAGCATGGATTGAAACTGTCAAACTACGTCTTTGTACTCAACTAAAAAAATTACTCCTACGTCTTGTACTTCAAAAACGAAGCTAGTAGTAAATCTCATCGAACCACGGTAATTTGACATTTATTTACTCCATGCAAAGAAAAAGTGACGTTTATTTATCATCTTCGATGTCTGTGTCGAGCCGCACAGTGAAAAGATGCTCTCACCGACCCCTGTCGTTGACCTCGCTGACCCCGGCAACAGCGACCCGCCCCACCCAAAGCAACGAACCAGCCGTCCGTTTCACGATCAACGCTCCAGATCGACGAACCCGACCCAACATTTTCGGGTCCGTCCTCCAACTCTCGCATATTTACACATCGTGCCCTCCGCCCCGCGCTCTCGCTACAAGAGTCGCCTCTCCTCGCTCCTTCCTTCTCCTCTTCCTCCCCTTCTTCTTCCTCATCCCCTCTGTGCTCCACTTCGGGAACGCGGCGACGGGAGGATGGGGCACGCCCTCGCGTAGAGCCTCGCGACGCAGGTGAGCTCACTCCCGCGCCCCTTTTTCGGTGCCGATTCGTCGCGGTTTGGCCGGTGCTTTCCCGGGACATCTGTCCGGCGGCGCCATGCGGGTTCCTCCCCGAGTTCTCGGTGCACACCCGCACCATGAATCCGTTCTTGGCCCCGCCCGCCGAGACCCGTTGCTCCTGTGGTCGATCCGGCTCCCGGATGTCTTCCCGAGTCCCCAAAAATTTGGTGTTTTGCGACGAAAATTCCAAACCGTCCGAGCATTTCACGGAGATCTATCTCTGTACTGATTTGTATCTTTCTTCTCTCAGGTCAGTGAGTGCTGCAAGAATCTGAGCTGCTTGCCAAGACTGTAAAAGGAAGATCCCTGCAAGAACGAGAAGACAGGATTATATTTACTTCTTAATTGTTTTTTCTTGGGCCATGGAGGAGGTGGAGGTGGCCAACAGCGCAGCGGTGGAGAGCTGCCACAAGTTGCTGGCCTTGCTCTCCCAGCAGCAGGACCCAGCCCTTCTCAAGAGCATAGCATCGGAGACGGGCGAGGCCTGTGCCAAGTTCAGGAAGGTGGTCTCCCTTCTCAACAATGGCGGTGGCGGCAGGGGAGGGCATGCTAGAGGCAGGTTCTCCAGGAGAAGGAAGCCCGTGGGGTTCTTGAGCCAGAAAGGCTTCTTGGAGAGCAGCAGCAACACCCCATTGGGGATGCTCATGTCCCGGAGTGCGGCCACTCCATCACCATCTGCTGGTTCGGCAGGGCAACTGCGGCCCCAGGTCGGCGCGCCGCCGGCACCGCGCAGCCTCGATTTGGTCAGCTCAGGCAGCAAGAGCGTCCACCAGTTTGGCCCTCCGAAGATGGTCCAGCCATTGTCTGTGCAGTTCCAGTTTGGTGCCACTGCACATAGGTACCCATTCCAGCAGCAGCAGCAGAATTTACAGGCCCAGATGTTCAAGAGGAGCAACAGTGGGATGAGCCTGAAGTTTGATAGCCCCAGTGGCGGCACTGGGACGATCTCATCGCCGAGGTCTTTCATGTCCTCCCTGAGCATGGATGGCAGTGTAGCCAGCTTGGATGGAAAGCCGCCGATGCGTTTGCTCGGCGGCCCGGCTGCCAGTGACCCACTGAATGTGCGCCAATGCGCGCCTAAGCGGCGGTGTACGGGCAGGGGTGAGGATGGCAGCGGCAAGTGCACCACAGGTGGCAAATGTCATTGCTCAAAAAGAAGGTAAAACTGTGCTGCTGTGATTCTTTTATAAGGGTTAGGAAATATGGTCTTGACCTGATTGATGATTTACTTTACTGCAGGAAATTACGAATTAAGAGGTCGATTAAAGTGCCCGCCATTAGCAACAAAATATCTGATATACCTCCGGATGAATACTCGTGGCGGAAGTACGGGCAGAAGCCGATTAAGGGTTCCCCTCATCCGAGGTATGAAAGAAGAAGAAAAATCCAACTATCTGCTTAAAATATGTGGATTATCACTTAAAAAAGGACATTGGTCAAAATAACACTTGAATATATATCAAATCCTTTTCAGTCATGATGTTATTATTCCCCATGTTGTACCATGAAAGATGGCATATCTGCATCCATCAGGCATTCATTGTGTTGCTTTGCCTGTGGAATAATTATTTGTGGATCCCCCACTCAACTCACCCTTTTCCTAGCACCAAGTTTCTTCTACAGCTAAGACGTGTTGACACCTCAGTTGCTAGAACAATTAATTATATAGTTGATCATGTTAGTCTGTGTTAAAAAATGGATCAGTCATAGGGACCTAAAGTAGTTAACTTGTTAATGGAACTCGCATTTCATCGACATGCTTATCTATCCACATTCTAATGTTGATTGCTCCTGTTTGCCAACCTCACATCTTAAGCTTTAATGCCCGCCCTTAATGGTTGGAAAATGTAGCTATACCATGAAAGCAAGCACATGCTGCTCAATGTGGACTGCTGACTGTTCCTCTTTCCAAATCTTTCTTGTCTCCACAGAAGACTAACTGTGTCCGGTCACTTGTACCAAATGCAGGGGCTACTATAAATGCAGCACCGTCAGGGGCTGCCCGGCGAGGAAGCACGTCGAGCGGTGTGTGGACGAGCCAGCGATGCTCATCGTGACGTACGAAGGCGAGCACAGCCATAACCGGCTGCCAACACAATCTGCCCAGACCTAGACGACAACCGTCCGATCGCTTCGCCGCCCCTTTCGATCCATGAACGCCAGGCCCGGGCCTTTGTTTGAAGATACGGCTGGACCGGTCATGCGGAAGTGAAACTAGGTCTTGCGGATCTCAAAAGTAGGAGCAACAAACATTGAGGCCATCATCCATATGGGAATCTAATGAGCATCCTAGTGGCCCTTCCTTCGCCAGCTACATGTTGTTAGGGTTTCAGCGTCCAGAGTGGGGGCATGCCCAAGCTGTTCTTCCTCTCCGCTCTGAGTTGTGACTTATGACACATCAAATCAAATCAAACTGAGAGATGACATGGGGGGAAGAACATGCATATGCTGGTGGATGGTGACGGGTGGGGTCTCCCTCAACAAGGGGAGAGGGAGTGTGTTTGAAAGAGTTGAAAGGGAGGTTTGAAGAAAGGAGGTGAGCGAGGAGCTCTGTGTAAAGCTTGGAAAAGGATTGGCAGGGTTGGCTTTTAGCGTGCACAAGTTTACTTGCGATGACTCGCGTCTGTCTCCGTGTGTTGCTTTTGCTTTATTGAAAGATGGGATTTGTTTTCTCTTTTGGCAGAAGAATCGTTCCAGGATTAAAGGTGTTGCTGCTGTTGACAAACTGACACATTAGGAGGACCATGCGTTTTCTTAACAGGTGTAATCGGAAGTTGCTGTGATTTCTCAGTCATACTTTCAACTTCAGTGTGAAGCTTTCCATGCTAGCAGTAGTGACTTTGACATGAGTTTTGTGCTATCATATCATCGGTGTGTTCATAAGAGCTCTCTCTACCTCTAGTCTGGACTATAAATAATTAAATCCTCTAGTCTGGACTAGTAGCCAGTTCTTCCCCAAGAAAATTGTTCCTGTTATAAAAATCTAAGCACAATTGCTTTTCGGAAAAATTCAAGATGAACTGTGCCATCGACTGTTTATAATAATGTTTCGTCAGTGCTCCCAAATCCTAACGAGAGGTTGACAATTGAACACGCCACATGATGCTCGCTTGCTGAAGATGGGGTCTTCCTGGCTGATGCAATCATGGACTGCTAGGCATTAGCAGTATCTGGTTGCCGTGTGGGGCAAAGGATCTAGCAAGGCAGCACCTAGCTAGTACGTACTCCCTCCGTTCCACAATGTAGTGCCTATAGATTTTTACAAAAGTCAAACATTACAAACTTTGACCATGTTTAGAGAGAAAAGTATGTACATCTAGAATACCAAATGCACATCATTGGATACATCGTGAGTTATATTTTCAGAATGTACATGTTTGGTATTGTAGATGTAGACAATTTTCTCTATACATTTGGTCAAAGTTGGTAAAGTTTGACTTTCACAAAAATCTATAGGCACTACATTGTGGAACGGAGGAAGTACTGTATTATTGAGGTGGGTGATGAGATGGACAAAAATGGCTCACCAACCGGTGGTTTATTGCATGGTCAACTACGTTGAGATGGTCTACAAACAACTATCCATGAGTACAGACACCCTTAATTAAGGGAGAAGATCTAGCAAGCTAGTTTTTTTTCTTTTCTTTTTTCTTTTTGCGAGGAGAAAAGATCTACGTAGTAGCATTTCATTTGGTAAAGGTAAACAAACATTTCTTCAAGCATCGGATTAGACAAACATAGTACTGCTACTTTGTGTGTGTGGAGGTCAAGGAGAAGATTTAGCTTCAAGCAAAGGGCTCAGCCGACCTGCATACTCTGACTTGCAAGCAAGGATATATACACACGCGCAAATTCGATATGGGGGTTGCGTCAGGATCATATACAGTCTATAAATCTTTTTGAAACAGAGGCAATCGATTTGCCTCATCGACTAATTATTTAGAAGAAAATAATTGCTCGATTAATTAAAAAAAATCTGGCAAAAACTGATACAAACTGGCCACACTCAGTAATCAGTATAGTCCAGAAATCTTCGCTATTACTGTATCTATCATTGCTGTCAAAGCCTCTGTTGGATCCTCGAACAGCCCAGCTAAATTCGATGTTTGACATAAAGCCTTTTTTCTGACACGTACATGCATCCTGCACTTTTTTGTTGGAATACAATAACCTCGTCAGCTAAGCTATGCTAAGCATGCAAAAGGACGAAAATGGTTGGTACGGAATGCACCTCCCGTGGTCGACAACACGCACTTAACTAAAATGAAAAACGACGCTCGAAAACTTTGTTGCCAATATTTCCCGCAGAAAGGAAAACCTTGCTAATAATATACTCTCCCCATCTCATAATTCAAGAACGTTTTTCAGATTATGTTATACTCCCTCCATCCTAAAATAAGTGTCTCAATTTTGTACTAACTTTAGTACAAAGTTGTACTAAGGTTAAGACATTTATTTTGGGATGGAGGGAATACGAAAATTATAAAAATCTGACATCAGATTTTTAGACATTACAAATCGAGGTCTTATTATATCCTTTTGATGAGGTGCACCTGTTGTTCCTCCATTTCCCGTGAACCTGGCAAACGGTCGACGACAGCCATCTTTAGTCTGTCTTGCAAGTAAGTGTAACTAGGATGTACTATAGTCCTAGTACTATGATATACTCCCTCCGTCCCAAAATGTAAGATGTTTTTTGACTCTAGTGTAGTGTAAAAAAACGTCTTATATTTTGGGACAGAGGGAGTACTATATACAAGGAAAAAGAAACAATATATACGTATGTAGCCCAAGTAGGGTTTTGCACTTTGCTTTGGACTTGAGTCAAGACTCAAGACGTGCCGCCGGTGTCCAGATAGCCAAGCAAGTCAAGAAGTATTGCGTGCAAACTTGTAGAAGTAGATGCTCCTAGATGAGAACAACCCCAGATATGTGCACGGACGCAACATATATATGGAGTGTCAAATTAGCTAGCATGTTGTCCATGGTCCCGTGCTGATGATCCATCCAGGCAATATAAATTGTTTGTCTGATACGTACGTAGTACTGTCTCAGCCGACGGCAACTGTGCGGGTCGCGGCCGCCGACGTCTGTGACGACGAAGCTAGCAAGTAAGCAAGGGCTCCTGGATTTTTTGTCCAAAAAGACCCCTTCCTCAGTGCATATGACAAAATGGACCACCTCCGGAATATATTGTCAAAAAGGACCCCCTGGCTGTGGCGGCAGGCCCGGCAGGCGACACGTGGCCACCTGCCGCCACGGGAGGAGGCGGCGGGACCTGCCGCCACCCAGGGAGGCGGCCGGCAGGCTGGAACGGGTTTTCCCGCCGGGACGGAACGGGACAGGGCTGGTGGGCCCTGCCGCCACCGCGTGAGGCGGCCACCAGCGCCGCTGTCGCTCCTTGGCCGACATGTTGCGCTGTGCGCCCGACGGGACGGCGGGCCCGGCCGCCATAGGGAGTGGCGGCAGCGTGAGATTCCCGCCCGACACTGATTTCGACGGCTGACAGACACTGATTTCGACGGCTGACAGCGCGTAATATCAGGCGCTGATTTCGACGGCTGACGGCGCGTAATTCCCGGCTCACTGATTTCAGAATCGCACGCGAGAAACTGTTCTACCGACACTACAGGATCCTTCTCTTCTCCCGCTCCTTTTATATACCTGCTCGCTGCCTTCTCTTCTCCTCCCGTTCTCTCTTCGCCTGCTCGCTGCCTTCTCTTCTCCTCCCGTTCTCTCTTCTGAGTGTGTAAGAACACTGACAAAGAAACCTTCGTAGGCACTTTGACTCGTGATTTAGGGCGATTTGGAGTTGGATTTTGAATATGTTGAAGTTGAAGAAAAGATAGACGAAGGTTAGATCTATCCATTTTTGTTGTTTTCGTTAGCATGCATGATGCTTGTACTCGTTTTGTTTAGTTCTTAACTATGTGTTATTTGTTTTGTTAGACAATATTTCATAATTTTTTGGAGTCATTTAGAGCTTCGGGAGTAGGATTTGCCAAGCGAAGTGAACTACGGAGTTGAAGATTAAGGTATGAGCTTTGCAATACATTGATTTTATCGCGCATGCAGGGTGGTAATTAGTTAGTCTTTTAGCTCGTCATATCTATGCGATGTTAGTGCTAAGAGGTTAGAAAAATTTTGAAACGACAGATGTTGCATTTATACTATATTTTGTAGAAGAGTAGGTTCATTGGTGCTTAGATATGTTGTATCAATGTTAGCAGCGTCCATTAGTAATGACATGCGAGAAAATATTTATTTGGTTATAATGAAAAAAAATGGTTTTGTAATTGTTCATTTGCATGTGGTATGTTATTTCATGTGGTATATTTATTAATAAGTCTATATTTAGGAAACCGTAGGTGAACTATGTTATATAATCTAAATGTTCTGTGTTAAAATAACGTGCTAATGTACTTCTTGTTGTATGTAATTAGGTTAAATAATTCATCTTAGTAGCAATCATGGAGGAGATGACGTGATTGAAGAAATTGTGTTTCCATTTTCGCTGTCCCTTTTGAGGTAAGAAGCACATACATGCTAAACCTATTTTCATGCTTTTAATAAGATAAAGAAAAATCCGTGTATAATATTGATGTTCATGTGATAATAGGTTGACTTCGTTCATATAATACTGGTGACGGACATATATTCAAACTCGTTTGACACCTCATTGCATTCGCAAGCACATCCATATTGAAGCTAAGGTATAAATGACGATTTAATTATGTTAATATTTTTTATATTGATGTACTGTTGTGAAAAATGTGCATGACATTGGAACTGATATTACCTGTAAAAAAATGAATTTTATAGTATGATATGAAAACATTATTAAAAACCGGAAGATATTAAATGGTTTACCCATACTACTTGTTACGAGAAACATATTAGGATTTTTCTAGGGTAGGTAGAGAAAAGCAAAAAGAGTTTTAGATTATTACGCTGCTATAGTAGTTTCGGAAAAAACAATAGATATGTAAATACTCGTATGATATGTAAATGTTGTCAGCGTACTATGTGCATGCCGGTGGGAAAATTATTATTTGTAAAAAAATGAATTTTATATTATGATATAAAAACCGGAAGATATTAAATGTTTTACCCATATGATAATAAAATGTTATTATCGTAGTATAATGTTTAGTGGTTGTTTGGATATCTTAGTTTTGACTAATAGTCGTATTTCGAAAACCTCACCTTTTTCATGTTACGAGAAACATATTAGGATTTTTCTAGGGTAGGTAGAGAAAAGCAAAAAGAGTTTTAGATTATTACGCTGCTATAGT